>JARWLC010000020.1:16987500-18187500 GCA_033318265.1 Phyllotis vaccarum | reverse complement strand
GTTCTTCAAATCAGAAATATTTATATCGAGTTTAAAAATGACAAGGGTCTTATGCCATATGCAAAGGCACTGGACTGACACCATAAATTCAGTGTTTAGATCATCTAATACATTAATAGAGTATATGTCTATCAAAGTGATTCAAACATTCTTAAAAATTAGTGGTTCTTAACTTGTTCAAAAGCAAGAATCTGCTCATACTTTCTTTAGCTTGACTTTCTTTCACTAGATCATGTGGTGGGATTCAGGTATCAGCTGATAAGGTCCGAAGATGCCTATCCAGAGTCCCAGGCTCCGGAAGGGGGAGTAGCCAACCCTATTTATAAGGGGTTTCAGAGATCTTGGAAGGCTCTGTTTCCTGGTTCCAGACTGCTGGAGAGACCGGTTTGGCATCCATTGGCATCCATCGTCCACCGCGTGGATAACCCAGTCTATCAGGCATCTACCTAAGCTGTAACCTGTATAGTGAGTGTTGGCATATATTTTTAATAAATATTAAGTTTAGATTGGTGTATTTAAGAGAATTTCTGCCTGTATCTGGTGCCCAATGTGAGGCATCTGCCCGTGGGCATAGGGGGTCCATTTGTGTTTTGAACACTGTTAGAAAGCAGAGGACAGGCAGAGTGTTCAGCTTTGGGAACCTGAACTCTGGTGTGTGGGCTGAAAACTCCCTCCCTCACTGGCCTGTCCTTCCTTCATACTGGGCTCTACTGCTCACTCTCCAGCCAGCTGGCAGAGCAACAGGTGGTCCCCTGCCTGTGCCAGCTGAGCTGAGAGTTGCCCCTCTGTGTCAGTTTATCTCAGCACTGAGTGGAGGCTCATAGTCGCTGCCTCTTAGCTGCCACAACTTCTGTACTTTGAGCCACAACTGAGTGACCTCAGCATATGGAACAAGTTTGAGTGTGATCTTGTCCCACCCTACCGGTGCACAAACGTGAGTGAGGTCTCGCCCTGCCTCTGTGCAAGTGCTGTCACTGTCTGAAACTGAGCCGGGACCAGGAGAGTATAATTCCTCTGTGCACATGCAAAACACCAGCATCTGCTGCAGGCACCACCAAAAACCTTCTGATTGCCATCCTGTCTTAATTTGTGAGATTTTGCTTTTTCTAAGGGTTGTATTCTGCCTGCTGAGGCCCCGTAAGACCGCATAGGGTGTGTAGGTAGCCTGGTGCTGCTAAGAGTTCCTGCATCTGCCATATTGCTGGTGAACAGAGCATTGAATGCTACTGCAACACCTGCTGACCAAACATTGTCATTGCATCTGAATTGAGGAAGTGGCTAATAATTATTCCATTAATGACTTCAGGTCATATTTTTCCATGATGATCCAGCAATTCTCAAATGAATATCTTAAAGGTTTCAATACCCCAGTCCTACTATTTTATAGCATGTTTCTTTATTTTATGTTTCAATATATGAGAATGATGAAAGGGGTTAAATATGTAAATCAACAATTGATGTACAGGATGTGTGATGTGGAAATTTCAAACAGTACAATGGCAGATAAGATTAATTCTCTGGAAATTGGTTACAACAAGCTTTCAGATAAGGCTCTTTGGATATGGATAACACTGAACAAGAAAAATATAGGCTCTATGTAAATGATGAAAACAAGAAGCTTTTTGACTACAGTAATGACAAGAACAAGAAAATCATTAATTATGTTAATGATGTGGATCAAACAATTGCTGGTTTGGTGAGGTCTTTGGAAGGACTGCTTCATCAGGAAAATCAAACTCTAGAAAAATCAATACTATCTAAACTCCAGGAATGGAAGCCAGTAGTATCCAAAATCCAGGAATGGGAGCTGGTACTATCCAAGCTTCAGGAATGGGATGGCCATATTGCAGTACTAAAAAAGGCTAGTAATGCAGCTTATGCTCAGAACAGCTCAGGTCAACTCCTGATGGAATGTTATAGTACTGGAGATACTCGACCTAAGGTGGTAAAAATGATGGGGCTACCCCCTTCCCCATTACTATTGTTCCTGGCTACTATTCAAAGAATGCATTTAGGGGATTCTCTGAATTTGTTGAGTATAGTTATGTGCCAGTACATCTCTCGACATCAAGGATTTTAAGGAGGCAATATCATTACATGGTAGACACTCTACTTATGTAAAGCAGCTTCTAAATTCATGGTCAGCAAAAAAAAAAAAAAAAAAGACAAAAAATAATCCAGATCTTACCAATTGATTGGATGTGGCTAATGGCTGCTGTCTTGGACCAAAGTCAGAATTTACAGTGGAGAAACTGGTTTAGGGAGGGGGCTAGGACCTTAGAACAACAAGGAAAAATTAGGGGTTTCTTTGCTTCTCAGGACCAAATCCTTGGTGAAGGCATGTTTGCTGATGTGAAGGCTCAAACTACTTATGACAAGGATACTTTATTGCTATGCCATACTGCTGCACTGAATGCTTGGGAAAAGATTTTGGACCCAGGTCAAAATATTGAGCCTCATACTAAGGTCAAACAAGGCTTAAAAGAGCCTTATACTGACTTTCTACAGAGGCTTACCATGGCTGTACATAGAGCAATATGAGATCCAGAAGTTAGGAAGCAATTAATACTTTCTCTGGCCTTTGATGATGCTAATCTGAAATGTAGAAGAATGCTTATGCCTTTAAAGATCAGAGCCACACCTATAGAAGAATGGATTCAATATACAATCAATGCTGAATCTCTCCTTTGCAATGAGGAGAATTGGGTAGGCCAAGCTGGTGCTAATGTTAGTGTGAGGAACCAAGGCATCACGTTTCAACTGTGGTAAAACAGGCCATATAAGACGGAATTGTACACAGGTACTCTTGGAAATAATACCCATTTTAGGTTTGATTAGAACAGAAGGCCATTGCCTTCTGGGTTATGCGGAAGGTGTGGAAAGGGATGGCATTGGACCAATGAATGTAGATCTACCAGGGACAAAGAAGGCAACCCTTTACCATTGGGAAACACCTTTCGGGGCTTCCCCCAGGAAGCCCCCAAAAATCAGACTCCAAAATTGAGGAAGGTAAGATTATATCCAGTCACAGTGAAAGACCAGCAGTCTCAGGACGAGTAGGGCATCCAATGCCTGATCTAGAAGATCATACAGCATTGGATAACAGAATAAATTCAAGAGAAAAATTGAAAATTCCAAGAAAGATCACAAAATGAATATTTTGGCAGACTTCAATAGGCTTAAAAGACCAAAATTAAAAATATGAGTAGATAATATTTATATCCAGGGCTTAGTCAGCATGGGGGGGGGTGATGTTTCAATCATAACCCCACAATCATGGCATCCAAGATGGCCTTTACAGGCAGTGGATATTCAATTTCTGGGTATTGGAACAATATCTCAGGTGAAACAGAGCATGAGATGGCTCAAATGCATAGGACCAGAAGGTCAGAAAAGACGGTTGAAGCCATATATGGCTGACATAGCGGTGAATCTGTGGGGTCATGACCTTCTACTACAATAGAATACCCAGATTAAAATTGCTCCTGGTTCTTTTATCAACCAGAGACTCAATTATGTTTCTAAAAGTGATGCTTTAAGGTGCTATAAAGAAAATTCACCAGCTGTTCAGGTTGTACAAAAGAATTGCCCAATAGCCGCAGAACCTAAAAGGACACTCATAGCACTGCCTTTGAAATGGTTAACAGAAAAGCCTATTTGGGTTCAACAATGGCCTTTGATGAGAGAAAAACTTCAGGCTTTGGAACAGTTGGTACAGGAGCAGTTACAGGCTCAGCATATCGAAGAATCAACCAGTCCATGGAATTCTCCTGTTTTTGTTGTCAAGAAAAAATCTGGAAAATGGAGGATGGTGATGGATTTAAGAGCAATTAATAAGGTGATTCAACCTATGGGCTCTTTACAATCTGGTATTCTCCTGCCTTCTCTGCTACCTATGGGATGGCCTATTGCAGTTATTGATTTGAAGGATTGTTATTTTACCATACCTTTACAGGAAGAGGACAAGGAAATTTGCTTTCACAGTGCCTACTCTTAATAATTCAGGGCCAGCTAAGAGGTACCAATGGAGAATTCTTCCCCAAGGAATGTTGAATAGTCCCACCTTATGCCAATATTTTGTACAACAACCACTAGAAATACTGAGCAAGCGCTTCCTTCAATCCATCTTTTACCATTATATGGATGATATTTTGTTGGCAGACCCAAACCCAAAAACATTAAAAACATTGTTTGAAGAACTAAAGAAAATATTGCCTGATTGGGGACTATAAATTACTCCAGAGAAAGTACAGAGGGGAGATTCTATCAATTATTTAGGATATAAAATAGGTTTACAAGAAATTAGGGCACAAAAGGTGAAATTAAATGGAGATAAATTGAAGACTCTTAACGATTCTCAGAAGTTACTAGGAGATATTTCTCATATACGGCCCATGATTGGTACAAAAACTATGAGCTAGATAATTGGCTCCAGACTTTGCATGGTGACAAGGATTTAAATAGTCCAAGAGAATTATCTGATGAGGCTGAGAAAGAATTAGAGTCGGTGGAAAAGAAACTTCAAGAAGCATGTGTAGATCGTGTGGATCCAGACCTGGATTGCATACTTGTTATTTTACCCTCTAGACAATCTCCAACAGGAATATTAGTGCAAAGAGAGAGCATTATACTAGAATGGATATTTCTGCCACATAGGCCAAGCAAGAAGATGAAGACATATATCGAAATCATTTCTGATCTGATTTTTAAAGGTAAATTAAGACTTCACCAATTGACTGGAAAGGATCCTGCAGAAATTGTTGTTCCATTGTCTAATAAAGAAATTGATCAATTATGGGCAGACATTGAACCTGGTAAAAGACTTGTAGTGACTTTTTAGGAGAGATTAATAATAAATATTCTCAAAACAAGAGAATTCAATTCATAAAGGAAACTAATTGGATCTTTCCTCATGTGGTACAGGTTTAGCTCATTTCTGGAGCCCCTACATTTTATACTGATGGGAACAACTTAGAAAAGGCTGGCTACAAGTCTGAAAACTAAACTAAGGTGGCTCAGAGCCCTTACAACGCTGTTCAGAAATCAGAACTATGTGCAATTTTTATGGTATTGTTGGATTTCACAGAGCCTCTCAACATAATTACTGACTCTCAATATGCAGAAAGAGTTGTTGTTTTACATAGTGAAACTGCTGACTTCATTCCTGATGATACAGACTTGACCTTACTGTTCATACAACTAACTACAAGATATCATCAGAGATAGAATACATCCTATGTACATAACATGTATCAGGGTGCACATGGGTCTCCCAAACCCTCTAGCTCAGGGTAATGATGAAATGGATTGGCTGCTGATAGGAAACGAGCTAGAGGCCACAGAATTTCATGAGAAACATCATGTTAACAGCAAAGGACTAAAGAAGAGTTTTTCCATCTCTTGGTATCAAGCAAATGAAATAGTAAGGAACTGTATGTAACACTTGCTCTTTCTATAACCAACCATCTTTACCTACAGGAAGTAATACTAAAGGTACACAGAGAAATGAGATCTGGCAAATCGATGTGTTTCACTTCCCAGAATTTGGTAAGATGAAATATGTACATCATACTATCGATCCTTACTCTGAATGCAATGGGCGACAGCCCTGAGTTCTGAAAAGGCTGATGCTGTACTTACTCACCTTTTGGAAGCCATGGCCATAATGGGAATTCCAACTCAGATTAAGACTGACAATGCTCCAGCTTATGTTTCCCCAAAAATGAAGCTGATTTTTGAATACTATAATATAAAGCAGATTATGGAGATACCACACAATCCTACAGGACAGCCAGTTGTGGAGAGATCTCACTGCACATTGAAAGAGATGCTTTAAAAACATCTGAGGGAGAAATGAGGGAGAGGTTGCACAGTGCCTTATTGACTTTAAATTTTCTTAAGGCTGATGAAAAGGGAACATCAGCTGCGGAGAGACATTGGGTAATAGAGAAATCTGAGCTAAATCAACCCATCTTCTCCAAAGATGTGTTGACTTCAGAGTGGAAGCTGGGATATGTACCTCGACAGGGTAGGGGTTTTTCTTTTGTTTCAACAGGGAAAGAAAAGATATGAGTACTGACAAAACTAATAAAGTCCTTTTTGAAAAGGAGTCCCTACCTGAGGAGGAGAATTAATTGCTCATCCCTGATATGCCAAGGAGATGCATGGTAAGGAAAACACATTTAACAAACCTGAGGCAGGATCTCAATTTTGTCTTTACAGGAAAATGGATACAACTGTTTTTAAGACATTGACTAGACATTGAATAATTACTCACCAGCAATCAAAGAGAGATCGATGATGAAGGAATGTATACAATGGACTATGAGATCAACTGATACACATATGCACTACTGTGTAATCTCTCAATTCTTACTGCTTTGCATCTTACATCTACACATCAAAAAAATGTGGTCCTAATTTTACTATTAATAGGGCTGGATTTGGATTGGGAGCATGTTGTTTTCTCCCTCTCTAAACCCAAGCATATTGGTAAAGAAAATATGAAGAATTCTGTCTCGTATCAGAAAAGCCACCTGGTGTGGGATGGAAGACAGAATATTTAGGGACCAATATTATTGTGACTTCATCTTAAACCTTGTTTCTCTCTCTTTCTGTACCTTTCAAACATCCTGTCTGCATACCATCTTCTAAAGTCATAGAGGATGCGAATATCTTCTTTGAGTATCAACACTGCTTAAGTTTTCCATTGTAAATAACATTTCCTCCTATCAGCTATCTACAAAGAATCTAGAACTGAGAGGGCCCCCCCACCACAACAACTCCTACTAGTGAAACAAGTATAAAAGTGAGAATATGGGAGAGAGAGAGACACAGGTAGACAGACAGAGGCAAAGTTAGAAAAATCAAGATCCTGGTACATACCAATAAATGATTTTTTTCAGAAAATAGATTATTCAAAAACAGCTGCAAGATAGCTCTCTATGATTATCCTTCAGATCACACTTCTAGTTAGAATTCCAGATGGAGTTAACCACTATTCTGAGAATGATTATAGATGTACATAGTCAGTCCATTCAGATCTAACCAGTGTTTTAGTATTTATGGGATACCAAAGAGATGCCATCGCCCTTAATTCAGCAGGAAGCAACCTTATGAAAGACTACACCCTGCTTCCTAAAACCTTCAGTTTTGTGTTCTGAGGGTTGTGGATGATTATTATTCTGTTAGAATAGTTATAAGTTAAAATTGGGTGGAGAAGAGAACTATAATATAGCCTGAAAAATCTCTTTTGAAGAAGAGAAAAGGGATAGATAGGATAGATAAAGGAAGATTGTTCAGCCTACCTATACACAATTTTAGCTGAATATATGGGCTAAGTTAAAGACAATTTGCACTGGCACAGATATTTGTATATTGATACAAATGTGAAACCATCTTATATGTTTAATTGAGATAAATTGTACATTGGTACAAAGTTTAATCTGAAATTGTTTTATATAACCAAAGCAACTTGAACATCGATATAAATCTGAATCTGTAACTTATGTAAAATTGAATCTGTAACTGTTATATTTTATATGTGCTCTACCTCTGTTTAAAATATTTGCACATTATTGTCATATCCACTATGCAATTACTGTCTTTATTTAACTATAGTAGACATAATGTATGATTTCACTAGTTATGATATATGCACAAGATGTTTTAAATACCTCTGTATAGATGATATATATGTATATGCATGTCTGAAATGCTGTGGTCACTTTACATGGTATATATACCACTGGCTAATGTTTGATAGTCATGCTAAATGTCATTGATCAGAGATTATACACCCCTTATATAGGTAATCCAACTTTAGTACAGGGTTTAATCCTTAAGATGATAAAAACTGCAGTGAGCATTACTTAAGGTCCCATATCCCAGTCATCTCAGATACAGGTTAGAATATCATAGATAGACAGGAATCTTCAACCATTTCATAGACCCATAAAATATGGCATTTAACATTTGGAATTCGGCCATGAGAGACACGATGACTCCTTGTGTCACTGCTCCTTTTCTGAGATGGTGTTGAGCATTGATGATACTCCTTTGGAGTTTGTCCTTTTGGCAGAGAATGGCTGGTTGGGTAAAGAACTGCCCTTACCTTGATTGCTGGCAGTACACACATGATGTCCAAGCTGAATGAACACGTTGATGGATAGAGACTGATGAAACCTGCCTGGACAGGATAAGGCAGTCCCTCCAAAATTGCCCTGCTTGAAAAGATCTGTCGGATACCATAGGCCTGTAGCCAATATGATGGATGCTCCAACAGTGCACAAACCGGAGGCGATTATCCAGGTAGCTGTGTTGCTGTCCTCTTCCAAATCTTGGAAGCTACTACTTCCATGTACTTCTGACTTTCAGGTGATACATCTTCCTTCTCAGATCTTAAAGGTGTTGAAGAATAGGTATTTAAGGTTATTAACTTATTATCCCTTAGGAAGGAACATTCAGGTATTGAATTTTCATTTTCCCAGATGAACCTTTTGAAGTAATTTATACACCCTACCATCTACCAATATTCTAAAAATATATGATGTACTTTATATGTGTTAGGTTTTGGTTGTAATTTGCACTTTATCCTCTCCTAGATACTACCTCATAATAATTCCTATTGTATATAGTCTTAGTTTAGAACTTTCTTAGTTAGACAAAAGGGGGAGATGTGGTGGGATTCAAGTGTCAGCTGCTAAGGTCCGAAGATGCCTATCCAGGGTCCTGGACTCTGGAAGGGGGAGTGGCAAACCCTATTCATAAGGGGCTGCAGAGATCTTGGAAGGCCCTGTTTCCTGGTTCCAGACTGCTGGAGAGACCGGTTTGGCATCCATTGGCATCCATCGTCCACCACGTGGATAATCCAGTCTATCAGGCATCTTCCTAAGCTGTAACCTGTATCGTGAGTGTTGGCATATATTTTTAATAAATATTAAGTTTGGATTGGTGTATTTAAGAGAATTTCCACCTGCAAGATCAATTCTACTTTGCAGAATCAAAATATGTCTTAGCATCATAATTTCAATGGCAGCCAGATGTTCAGAAGTCTGAGGCTGAGGGCAAGATTCATTACCAGCTAAATTGATTTTTAAAAGGTGTTAATATTTGAAGCATGTGTTAAGAATTAATTTCAATGAAAAGAGGGTATAAACTGTTCTATTCATGACTGTTGGATACAACTATCTCAAGACATAAACTACAGCAGAGTTGTGAAACCAAGATGCAGATCTTAAAAGCCTACCCAAGTACAGACAAACCTTAGGATAACTAACTACAACTCTTGCTAGCATGTTAAATTAATGTAATCCAACATTGTTAGAAGACCTGAGACAAAACTGCCAAATTCCTACCGACAGAAATGTAGTATTTGTAGTCCCAATTACTAAATTTTGATTAGAAGTTATTTTTGACACACAGTGACAGACTACAAATATTGACTAGTAACAAAATGAAAAAGAAATCACATTAAAAAAACCAAACCAACAAAACCATATATAATATAAAAAAATATAAAATCTAATATAATAAATCATTATTTTATAATAGGATCATGTTCCAAATAATTTGTTTAGTAGTAATAACTAAGTTTCAGGCTGTAGAAAAACATATGCTTATAAACCTAAGCTCAGTCACTGTAGTGAGTTTTATGGGTTTTTTATTTTTTGTTTTTCCCACAGTTGATTGGCACTACTAATTTTTATTTCATTGTCCTGAACAGGTTTCCATTCTCTTTTATGAGATCTCACTGATCTGACCAAACCAATTCTGAATTTACCTATCAACAGAAGAGCTGCATCCATGACTGCTGCACCGTTCAGCATAGTTGCCATCAAAATATCATGACCAGGACAGTCAACAAAGGAAACATGTCTAAGGGAGATATAGTTATCAGTCTTTAAATCAACCAATATGTAAATAAAGAAGTCACAGATCCTTTAGATTTTTAAGGTGATAGGGAAATGGCTCAGTACTTGTACTTACATGAGAACCTTTGCTCCCACACCCTTGCACTCAGTCAGAGTCCAACTCTAAATTGCCAGTACAGAAGTGTAAAGAGGAGGATCTCTGATGCCTGCTGGCCAGGAAGGCTGGATAAATATTGAGCCTCAGTTCAGTACTGTCTTAAACTTAAAATAAAACACAACAGAGGAAGACACACCGCAAATACCTGTAACCTCCATATTCAAGTACATGACTGTGGGACCATCTACATACACACAGATAAATATACACACGGAGAGTAATTCTGTTGTAAAGGAGTAGCTAAAACTGTTAATGCTTTCAGAATTTCAGAATGCAAACCTCCCCAAATTACCCAAAAGCCTTAAACTTGTAATCCTCTTGAAAGCCTCCAACAAATGGGAATTATATGCCTAATGGACCAGATCAAGGCAAATTATATTTCTTTAAATTATAAAAATTAGTATCATTTCTTTTATATTGTATAGTCATTGGCAGTTTTACCTTCCCAATGAATCAATGTTTTTATTTGCTAATTGTATTCTGTTTACTAACTACATACATTTGTTCACAGGGCCCCAATTTTCTATTTTTTTTTTTGGACACAAGTCTATGTATATTTATTTGACTGGCTAAAAGTTTACTTTGTAAACCAGGAAGGCCTCACTCTCAGAAAGCTCAACCTTCTTCCTTCTTCCAAGTACTGGGATTGAAGGTATGAATCATCACACATGGCCTCAGTTTTCTCTATGATCCTTGACTTACTAACTTATGCTATTTATCCTGATGATCTGCTGTAAGTCTATCAATTCTGGGGGGAAAACACAAAATATCTGGAGAAATAAAATACTGCTACCTTATTAATTTCTTCTTCTTATGTGGCAAATCTTAACATTTGCACAAACTAATTCTTCTAGACTTGAATAATAGATTTTCAAATTATATTTGAACAACAGTAATTTTTGTTTTGAGATTTGGAGCATTGAAGCAAGCATCAACAGCATATATCCAGTCCTTAAAGTGATTTGGGCTACTAAGCAAACTGTGTCACATCTCTAACAATTTTGTATGCACAATTTATTAAGAAATAAATTTTCATTAATTTACCTTTTATGAGTTATTTAATAATCCTACTTATTTCAATAAGCACTGAAATAATAGTTTGACCAGTTTGAAGTTTCCTTTGGTCCCTGGAACTGAAGGCAGAAGTTTATTTTTTAAAATATATTAATGTAAAATTAATACTTATTGAAATATAGTTAATATTTATGATATTGGTAATAGTTTATATAGGCACTTGATAGACTGGATTATCTTTGTGATGGTCGGTCGATGTCGAACTAGTCTCTCTAATAGTCAGGAACTAAAAAAAAATGTTCCCTAAGATCTCAGTAGTTTTTTCTTTTTAAGTGAGGTTGGCCACTCTCCCTTCAGGAGCATGGGACCTTGGATAAGTGTCTTTAGACCTCATCAGCAGACACCTGAATCTCACCACATCTCCTTCTTTTGTCTAAGAATGTTTTAAACTAAGACTATATATAATAGAAATTATTATAAGGTAGTATTTAGGACAGGATAAGGCACAAATTATAATTAAAACAACACATATAAGGTATATTATATATTTTTAGAATATTGGTAGATGGTAGGGTGTATACATTATTTTAAAATTGTTTATTTTAGATAGTGAATATTTAATATTTGAATGTTTATTGTTAAGGGATAATAGGGTAGAATCTTTAAATATTAATTTTTTAACTTTTTTAAGAGTTGAGAAAGAAAATATATTATCTGAAAGCTAGAAGTCAACGGAATTAGTAGTTTTTAAAATTTGGGAGAGGACAGTGACACAGCTATCTGGACAATTATTTATGTTTTTTTGTGCTGTTGGAGCATTTATTATATAGGCCATAGGCTTATGGTATTTGGCAGATTTTTTTTTTATAACTAGGGCAATTATTGAGGGACTGTTTTATTTTGTCTAGGCAGGTTTTGTTAGTTTTTAATCTGTCATTTTGTTTATGTAGCTTGGACATTATGTGTGTATTGTCAACAATCAAGGTAAGGGCAATTTTTTAATCTAACCAGCTATTTTCTGCCAAAAGGACAAACTGTAAAGTAGTGTCCTTGATGCTCAACACTATCTCAGGAAAGGAACAGTGACACTAGGAAAGTGGCCAAATTTTGAATAATAATTGTTAAATGTCATGTTTTTGGGGTCTATGAGATGGTTGAAAATTCTTGTTTATGATATTTTAATTTATATTTGAGATGACTGTGACATGGAAACTTAAGTAATGTTGACTGTAGTTTTTATCATCTTAAGGATTACAACCTGTACCGTAAAATTATAAAGGGGTGTATAATCTCTGAACAATGACCTTTAGTATGACTATCAAACATTAACCAGAGATATATTTATATATACCATGTAAAATGGCAAAGGTATTTTAGACATATATGGGAGGGCAATTTCACTTTACACTTGCCCGGGGTGACTGTGCTTGTGCTTGCACAGAAGTCTCCTGGATATGGATTAGAGTATGGAAGTTGTGGTAGCTTGGAGGCAGCAACTAGGAACCTCCTCTCAGTGCCAAGAAAAGGCAGCACAGAGGGGTGACCCTTGGCTCATTGCTGTGTGCTAGGTAGGTGCATAATCAGCCAGTCATCTGCCACAATACGCAGTCTCAGCTGTAGCTGGCACAGGCAGTGGACTACTTGCTGCTCTTCTGGTTGGCTGGAGAGTGAGGGATAGAGCCCAGTATGAAGGAGCTACAGGCCAGTGATGGAGGGAGCTTTTAGCCCATGCATCAGAGTACAGGTTCTCAAAGCTGAACACTTTGCCTGTCTTCTGATTTCTGACAGAGTTTAAAATACAAATGGACCCCCTATGCCTATGGACAAAGGCTCCACATTGGGCACCAGATGAAGGCAGAAGTTTTTTTAATATAATAAGATTAATATTTATTGAAATATAAGGTAATATTTATGGTATAAGTAATAGTTTGTATAGGCACTTGATAGACTGGATTATTTATGTGATGGTTGATGGATGTTGAACTGGTCTCTCTAGTAGTCAGGAACTAAAAAAAAATCATGTCCTAAGATCTCAGTAGATTTTATTTAATGGGGTTGGTCACTCTCTCTTCAGGAGCATGGGAACTTGGATAATCATCTTTAAACCTAATCAGCTGATACCTTAATCCCACCACATGGAACACCTGAAGGAAACTCATCAGGTGTATTACTTCTACAAGTTCTATAACATTCTGGTTGAGGACAACTTGAGTCATCAAGGCTATAAATCTGAAAGTGTCAAGGAAAATATTGAATTTGCAAACTGCCACAACCAACCATTAGAATAGTTGCTACTTCCATACTGCATTAATTAAATACCTTGGCGTTAGCATATCCAAGTTTTATGGTGATGTTCCTTTCCAGTTCATTTTTAAACCTGACAGTGTGAACACCAGAAATGGCTTTTACAACTGTAGATTTCCCATTAGCAACTTGACCAATTGTACCTACAGAAACAAAAATTTAACATATACATATAATTATGCCAAATCCTTTAAGAAAGTAATAAAGCTCTGACTTTATATTATGATTTATATAAATAGATCTATACATTTCTATCAATTTCAACTTTTGTTCAAAAATCTTGTTCTGATATGTAACAACTGAAAAGTACTTTTTATGTTTATATAAGGACATCTTATTTAAAAATTAAATGGCAAGTATTTAATCCCAGCAGTTGGGAGGTAAAGACAGGAAGATCTCTGTGAGCCTCAGGACCTGCCTCATCTATAAAAGCAAACTTTCTACCAGAAAGGACCCCAGAAAGAGAATCTATTCAAGTTTCCTTTAAAAGTTCCCAAGTTAAGAAGCCAAAATTTTCAATGGTCTAGAAATATCTGAAGTAAACTCATTTAGTAATTTCACAAGTACTTTAACATTCTAGTCAAGAACAACTTGAGTTTTCAAATTTGTATGTTTAATAACTTCAAGAAAATACTGAGTTTATAAGTTGCCATTACCAAAGAAAAAATAATTAACCATGGTTCTTACCTGTATTAATTGTGGCTTGTCTGCTGATAACTTCTTCTGAAAGGGGAGTCAACTTGGTCACATCCTGCAAAAAACAAAAACAAAAACAAAAGCAAAACAAAACAAAACAAAAAACCCTTATGTCCATTGCATTTCAATTCAATCCAATAGTTCCCTAAGGTCTTTGAGCTTATTATTGTTAACAGTCAAAACAAAGAAGACCCCAGACCCAGATTTCTTACAAGATAAAAAAATATTACATCTGTGAATGGGCTCAAGGCAAGAAGATAGCCAAGAGCCCCGATGTTCTCAGGGTAGAACTTTTATACAGCACTTTAGGTATGGGAGGGTAATACAGCACTCTGGTAAGGGGAGGGGGAAGTTGAAAGGGCTCTCATGGTTACTCAGGGTGGTCTCACCTGAGTTACTATGTGCAGATCAGGCTGACTAGGCAATGTGTCTCAAAAGTGCAAGAAGCAAGCTTTGTTTAGACTGGGCATCCTACATGCAGCTGAGAAATCCTGTAAACAAAGCTCTGAGTCCTTGAGCAGATAGTCACTGAAACTCTGCCATCCTCAGGCAGCTTCAGGGGCCTCAGGGAGGGGCGAGGGGAGTTTCAGTTTGGTGGTCAAACAGCTATCCTGACACTAGAGAGTTAAGGGGGAAAGAGTTAAATAGGATTTCTCCATTATTTCACTATATACAGCTTTCCATTTTCTCTTTCTCTCTTTCTACTATAGTTATGAGAAAACACACTTTCCCTGATTGTATTTTAGTTTTTAAAGTACATACAGAAAAAGAAAATGTTCTGGAATTAGATTTGCATAGCAATCTTTAAAGGATTTTTAGTGGCTAGGAAAACTGAAAGCATTTTTAATATTCCCTCAAAGGCATCTCAGACTTTGATTACATCAGACCTGAGCTCTTCAGTGTACAAGGCCAATCCCTTTTTTACATTTACAAAAGGTGTAATGTTTAATCTGTTTATTGTAGGATTACTTCTCAGATCCTCACTGGTTAAAAGTTTAGGAACATTAACAAAGCCTCATCTGTATTTGATGATTTGGTCTTTGACTGTCTGACCCACGGCTGGTAAAACCATCTCCCAAATTGCCCTCCCCAACTGCCAGAACAACCTGATCCTGATGCCTTTCCCCACTATTGACTTCATCTAAACAGTTCAAGAAGCAAAATCTCACCAAGGTGTCAAGATCCTGATGAAAAAATTGCAGCTGACCCTGAGTCACACTGGCTTCTCCATCTGCCATTTTGTCGAGAGAGGAGGACTTAGCCAGTGATCTCCTTTGTGATGTCACAGAGTGCAACATCCAGTGGGTGGGGTGGGACAGTGGCAACACAAGGTTGACTAAGGACCAAGCCTGAGAAGCAGAAATATTCAGAGTTGTGGTCTCACCACCTGGGCATCATTCAAATGTCTTTCTACACTGACTTCTAGGAGACTCACTAGAAAAACAATGATCAAACTTTCAAGAGCTATTCGCCAAAGACTTCTTAAAAATTTTGTACAGACAAATCTATGGGCAGTCACAGGAAAAGACCCAGCCCAACATCTCAGAGCTTCAGCACAGCTACTCACCCAGGACTTTGTTGGTTTCCTCAGAACCTGAATCTTAAGTAATGCGTGAAGTCAGAGGAAAAGTTCTTGTGCTTTTTGTTCCTTTGCTTTTTGTTCTGTTGTTCTTGTTTAAAACACAGTAGTTTAATAAGGAAGATTGGCCAAAGGGTCATGAACCTAACAAGGCAAGTGGGGTTTTGGTTAAATCCTAGAGCTGCAAAGCAGGAAAACAGATATTAGAGAGTTTTCACAAAACTCATGCAATACTATGGAAGTTGTTTACACCATTTAAAACAAAACAAAAAACAAAACTAATAAAAATAAATTGAAGAAAAGGCTTTATTGGAAATACTAATATATGCCATTTTAATTTTGGTGGGATGATTTAAGAGGCAGTTTTCTGATGTCAGAATGTCTTTCTGTATGCTGCGAATATCAATCTTTAAATAAAGGAGCTGTTTTGGCCCATTACAGGCGCCATAGATAAAGTAGGCAGGGGAATCAGAATAAGTAGTAAAGGAGGGCAGAGTCAGAGACAGATCTAGCCAAATGCCCAAGGAGAAGCACATAAGGAACACAGGTGAGTCATAAGCCACGTGGTAGACAGATTTGTGAGGATGGGTTGAGTTAAGATAAAAGAGCAAGCTAGCAATGTGCCTGAGCCATAAGCCAACAGCATGAAATTAATATGTGTCTGAATCATTTTGTGTGGACTAAGCAGCAGCAAGTGGCTAAGAGTTCTGGGGCATCACATCTGTGAGTCTAGACTTCTGGTGACCAGGACCAGAAAACCTCATTGCAAGAGTTTTCTGTTTAAAGTTAGACACAAACATTTGTCTTCATGGCTTTAATCCCATTCCTGCAGGGTGTTTGGGAATCTGTCTGTTTATGGCAAGCCTGATGGACATGTAAAGTTTCAGGCCAACATTGGCACCACAGACAATGAAGTAGACATAAATTGCTGAAGAATGCCAGCTATCAAAATACAAGTCAGTTGATATAGTCCTTTCCCCCTTATGCAGTCAGCCCTAATTCTCCAGAGCTGTAACACTAAGAGGATTGGAAGTTTCATGTGGTACTTGGTACACAGAAGGAGACATTCATGTTTACATTTAATCTGAATAAAAGGAAAATAAATCTACGTTTTTGCATTTTCCAGTTATTATTTGAAGACAAATTATGAATGGTAATAACTGACCATTATGTATTTGATAGTCAATATAGTTTGCAAATACTGATTCTAGATTCCTATTTTTGAAGATATAGGTGAGTTGTACTGTTGTATTAGTACCTTGCTACTTTTAAAACAATCTTGTATATGCCCAGAGTAATTTGATATATTAAAACTTATCTATTCCCATCTTTATTTAGATTCGTTATTCTATGTCTCCCAACCAAAAAGCTGAGTGATAAGACAGTAGCTTAGCCCTATTACAGAGGTTTTTTTGGGAAACATAAGCTGGAGCATTGTCAGTCTTAATCTGAGTTGGAATTCCCATTATGGCCATGGCTTCCAAAAGGTGAGTAAATACAGCATCAGCATTTTCAGAACTCAGGGCAGTGACCCATTGCATTCCAGAGTAAGTATCAATAGTATGATAAACATATTTCATCTTTAGGATTTCTGGGAAGTGAAATACATCCATTTGCCTGATCTCATTCTCTGTGTACCTTTAAGATTACTTCCAGCAGGTAAAGATGGTTGGTTATAGAAAGAGCAAGTGTAACAATTCCTTACTATTTCCTTTGATTCATTCTAAGTGATGGAAAAATTCTTATTAATCCTTTGCTGTTAACATGATGTTTCTCATGAAATTCTGTGGCCTCTAGCTCATTTCCTATCAGCAACCAATCTATTTCATCATTACACTGTGCTAGAGGGCCTGGGAGATCCGTGTTCGCTTGATATGTGTTATGTACATAGGATGTAACCTATATCTGATGATATCTTGTAGTTGTATAAACAGTAAGGTTAGGCCTGTATCATCATGATGAAGTCTTCAGTTTCAATATGTAAAACAACTCTTTCTGCATATTGAAAGTCAGTAATTACATTGAGAGGCTCTGTGAAATACAAAAACACCATAATAATTGTTATACTTCTGAATTCTGAACAGAGTTATAAGGGCTCTGAGCCACCTTAATTAAGTCTTCAGACTTGTAGCTGGCCTTTCCTAAATTATTCATATCAGTATAAAATGTAGGGGCTCCAGAAATGGGCTAAACCTATACCACATGAGGAAAGATCCAATTAGTTTCCTTTATGAATTGAATTCTCTTGTTTTGAGGATATTTATTATTAATCTCTCCTAAAAAGTCACTACAAGCCTTTTACCAAGGTTCACTGTCTGCCCATAATTGATCAATTTCTTTATTAGACAATGGAACAACAATGTCTGCAGGATCTTCTCCAGTCAATTGGTGAAGTCTTAATTTACCTTTAAAAATCAGATCAGAAATGTTTTCGATATATGTTTTCAGCTTCTTGCTTGGCCTATGTGACAGAAATATCCATTCTAGTATAATGCTCTCTCTTTGCACTAATATTCCTGTTGGAGATTGTCTAGAGGGTAAAATAACAAGTATGCAATCCAGGTCTGGATCCACACGATCCACATGTGCTTCTTGAAGTTTCTTTTCCACCAACTCTAATTCTTTCTCAGCCTCATCAGATAATTCTCTTGGACTATTTAAATCCTTGTCGCCTTCCAAAATCTTGAACAAATTAACTAGCTCATAGTTTTTATACCAATCATGGGCCATATATGAGAAATATCTCCTAGTAACTTTTGAAAATTGTTAAGAGTCTTCAATTTATCTCCATTCAATTTTTCCTTTTGTGCCCTAATTTTTTGTAAACCTATTTTATATCCTAAATAATTGATAGAATCTCCCCTCTGTACTTTCTCTGGAGTAATTTGTAGTCCCCAATCAGGCAATATTTTCTTTAGTTCTTCAAACAATGTTTCTAATGTTTTTGGGTTTGGGTCTGCCAACAAAATATCATCCATATAATGGTAAATGGTAGATTGTGGGAAGCGCTTGCACAGTATTTCTAGTGGTTGTTGTAAAAATATTGGCATAAAGTGGGACTATTCAACATTCCTTGGGAAAGAATTCTCCATTGGTACCTCTTTAGCTGGCCCTGAGTTATTAAGAGTAGGCACTGTGAAAGCAAATTTCCTTGTCCTCTTCCTGTAAAGGTATGGTAAAATAACAATCCTTCAAATCAATAACTGCAATAGGCCATCTTTAGGTAGCAGAGAAGACAGGAGAATACCAGATTGTAAAGAGCCCATAGGTTGAATCACCTTATTAATTGCTCTTAAATCCATCACCATCCTCCATTTTCCATATTTTTTCTTGACAACAAAAACAGGAGAATTCCATTGACTGGGTGATTCTTCGACATGCTGAGCCTGTAACTGCTCTTGTACCAACTGTTCTAAAACCTGAAGTTTTTCTTTCATCAAAGGCCATTGTTGAACGCAAATAGGCTTTTCTGTTAACCATTTCAAAAGCAGTGCTGTGAGTGTCCTTTTAGGTTCTGTGGTGATTGGGCAATTCTTTTGTACAACCTGAACAGCTGGTGAATTTTCTCCATAGTACATTAAAGCATCATTTTTGGAAACATAATTGAGTCTTCAGTTGATATCAGAATCAGGATTAATTTTAATCTGGGTATTCTATTGTAGTAGAAGGTCATGACCCCACAGATTCACCGCTATGTCAGTCATATATGGCTTCAACCATCCTTTCTGACCTTCTGGTCCTATGCATTCAAGCCATCTCACACTCTATTTCACCTAAGATATTGTTCCAAAACCCAGATATTGGATGTCCACTGCCATAAAGGCCATCTCAGATGCCATGATAGTGGAGTTATGATGAAAATATCAGCCCCCGTGTTGACTAAACTCTGGATATAAATATTATCTCTCGGTATTCTCAATTTTGGTCTTTGTTCATTTTTTGAAGTTTGCCAAAATATTCGTTTTGTGATTCTTTTTGGAATTTCTGAATTTTCTTTTGAATTTATGTTATTATCTAATACTGTATGATCTTCTAGATCAGGTTTTAGATTCTCTACTTGTTCTGAGAATGCTGGTCTTCTACTATGACTGGATATGATCTTACAGTCCATTTTTGGAGTCTGATTTTTGGGGGCTTCCTGGGGGAAGCCTCAAAAGGCATTTTCTGATGGTAAAGGGTTGTCTTCTTTATCCCTGGTAGATCTATGTTCATTGGTCCAATGTTGTCCCTTGCTACACCTTCATAATCCAGAAGGCAATGGCCTTCTGTTTGAATTAAACCTAGATGGGACATTATTTCCAAGTGTACCTTGTGTATAATTCTCTCTTGTATGGTCTTGTTTACCACAGTTGAAACAAGTGATGTCTTGGTTCCTCACACTAACATTAGCAACAGCTTGGCCTACCCAATTCTCCTCATTGCAAAGGAGAGATTCAGCATTGATTGTGTATTGAATCCATTTTCTATAGGTGTGGCTCTGATCTTTAAAGGCATAAGCATTCTTCTACATTCCAGATTAGCATCATCAAAGGCCAGAGAAAGTATTAATTGCTTCCTACCTTCTAGATCTGATATTGCTCTATGTACAGCCATGGTAAGCCTCTGTAGAAAGTCAGTATAAGGCTCTTTTAAGCCTTGTTTGACATTAGTGTAATGCTCAATTTTTTGACCTGGGTCCAAAAATCTTTTTCCAAGCATTCAGTGCAGCAGTATGGCATAGCAATAAAATATGCTTGTCATAAGTATTTTGAGCCTTCACATCAGCAAACATGCCTTCACCAAGGATTTGGTCCTGAGAAGCAAAGAAACCCCTAATTTTTCCTTGTTCTAAGGTCCTGGCCTCCTCCCTAAACCAGTTTCTCCACTGTAAATTCTGACTTTGGTCCAAGACAACAGCCATTAGCTGCATCCAATCAATTGGTAGGATCCAGTTTTTTGCTGACCATGAATTTAGACGCTTCTTTACATACGTAGAGTATATACCATGCATTGATATTTCCTCTTTAAAATCCTTGATGTCTCTCTTATGTACTGGCTCATAGCTATACTCTACATATTCTGAGGATTTCCCATGTGCTATCTTTGTCTGAATAGTAGCTGGGAACAATAGTTGTGAGGAAGGGGTTAGCCCTGTCATGTTTACCACCTTAGGTGGAGTATCTCCAGTACCATAATTTCCCATTGGGGATTGACCTGAACTATTCTGAGCATAAAATGCATCACTACCCTTTTCCAGTATTGCAATATGGTCCTCCCATTCTTGTAGTTTGAATACTATGGGTTCCCATTTCTGGATTTTGGATTCTACCAGTTTCCATTCTTGAAGATTAGATACTATTGATTTTTCTTGAGCTTGAGTGTCCTGATGAAGCAGTCTTTCCAAAGTCCTCACTGAGCCAGCAATTTTTCGATCTGCATCTTTAATATAATTAATAATTTTCTTGGTCTAATCATTAATATAGTCAACAAGTTTCTTGTTTTCATTATTTACATAGAACCTATATTTTTCTTGTACAGTGTTATCCATAACTAAAGAGGAAGCCTTATCTGAAAGCTTGTTGTAACCAATTTCCAGAGTATCCATCCTTTTTGCCATTTTAGTGTTTGGTAGTTCCACATCATATACCTTGGACAGTAACTGTTGATTTACATTTTGTACCTGTTTAACCTCATCTACCACTATAGCATTCAATAGTTCTACAATACATAATAATACATAATCTGGACAGTAATTGCTGGTTTCCATTTGACACCTCTGTCATCATCCTCTTAATTTGAAACACAAAATAGAGAAAAAAGCCAAAAAATAGTAGGACTGGGGTATTGAATCCTTCAAGATAGTCATTTAAACATTTGTCAACCACCATGTCAAAATATGACCTAAAGTCTTCAAAAGAATAATTGTCAGCCATTGCATCAATTCAGGTGTAATTATGCCATTTAGTCCACAGGTTTCACAGTAGCATTCAATGCTCTGCCCACTGTATGGCAGATGCAGAGACTCTCAGCAGCAGGAAGCTACCTACAGACTCTATAGGGTTTGATGGGCCCCAGCAAGGAGAATACAATCCTTGGAAAAAGCAAATTCTCACAAATTAAGACAGGATGTTAATATCAAAATTGAAGGGTTTTTGTTTCCTTTGTTTGCTTGCATGAGTAATTTACATTTGCCCAGTTCACAATTAGCAACCATGTGGCTGGCTGGGGGGAGGGGTGTGCATGCACTTTAAACTCTGCTACTAGGGCTAGATGAGTGGAGCTGCCATACAGGATGGCAGTAGCAGGCCAAGTGGACAATGGACCACTCCTGAGCACTGCACTGGCAGGCCAGGTGGATGCGTGCTATTCTTGCTGGGTCTGTGGATTGAAAACTGAGTGCTGCAGGGTGGCTGAAAGCAGAGCCAGGCACTGTGGCAGGCCAGTGAGTTGAAAATCGCTGCCTGTGCACTGAGCTGAAAACCTGCGCCTGCACACTGGACCAGCGGGCTGGAATCCACGCCCAGCTAGCGAGATGGAGCTTTAAACCCAAGTGAACATTCTGTATATCCCCTTCCCTCTTACAGTTTTCAAAACACAAAGGGACCCCATATACCCAAGGGCACAGGGCCGAGGATGTTGGGTGCCAGATGTAGGTGGAGTTTTACTTACAAGGCAACAGTCCAAGATTAATATTTATTAAAATATAAATCAACACTCATGATACTAGTAACAGCTTATAGTGGCACCTGAACAGGGACTGGAGTATCCAAGCGATGGACAGATGATGGATTCCGATCCAGTCTCTCCAACAGCCAGGAACCAGGAAGAGAGCTCCTCGTGTCTCAGCAGCCCCTTATCAATGGGGTTGGCCACACCACCTCCAGATTGTCCACACACCCTCCAGGAGCCCAGGATCCTGGATAAGCATTTTTGGACCTTATCGGCTGACACCTGAATCCCACCACAAATTATGTTTTCAGTCTATGACAATTCATATTTGCTATGTCTCAGACAGTGGATATGTTCATAAATAAGGCTAAAGAATTCTTATTGTTAGATAGATAAAATGCAACATTGTTCAGAAACTTGTAATAAGGGTTCCCTTCCACCAAAGTGACTCTTTTTGTGTCTGGCAGGAGAAACATGCTCTTCATGACACACCATGTTTATCATGGCCTCTAAGCTTCTTCATTTCCTATTCACAAAAACATCTTGAGGTCCCAACTGTAGCCTCCTAGCCATCTTACCTCTCCCACTACTCCTGCACCATCTAAGCCCTTAAACTGTTCCAGATTCCTGCTCTCTTTCTAATGTCAAGTTTTCTCTCCTTGGCCTGTCTTCTTTTATTCTCTTTCTTGTTATTCTCGGTTAATCTTTGCTATTTCCTCTTCTCTAATGCCTGTCTTCTATTATTCTCTTTCCTCTTATTCTTTCTTAGTCATTGGGATTTTTCCCTTCTCTGATAGCTCTGGCCATGTTTAATCTAGTTAAGATTTCTCTTAGCTCTGGATATGTCTAGATTGTTATATATGTTCTCCCTTTCTTATTCTAATGAAAAACTTCTTCTCCTTATCATGAAGAGGGCATCTTAGTGATTTCTGTCCTGCACTCCCTCCATCTAACATTTGCCTTTAGTATAAACCATATTTTATCTTTTTCAAGATGAAAACTCTTTTCTTATATTAAAAAAAAAAAACCGTTTGGAAACAATAATTTACTAGAAAGCCCAAATATATCTATACCATTATATTATTTTATCCTCAAGTTTTTTTTTAACAATTACTAAGTAGTTTTTTATTTACTTTTCTTTCTGCATAATGCTCATGTTTTTAACACCAATATTAAAAAGTCTGTGACTGTTTGCCAGCCAAGATGGCATGTGCCTTGAATCCTAACTCTCCTGAGGTAGACACAGGTGTATCTCTATGAGTTTTAAGCCAGCTGGGGCTAGATAAGATAATACTCTCTAAAAATAATAAAATAACTTATAACAATAAAAAACAAATGAACAAAAAGTTTGAGTGTGTTTGACTTTCCTCCTAATTTTTAGAGGAAAAACTGTTTAAATTTATTCATTACTATTTATTTACAAAGAAACACCACCTATGTTTCTATAGTCAAATGGGTAATTGCTTCTTTAAGTATTAATTCTAAGCTAACCACATTTAATCACTTTATAGTTTCTATGATATTGGGATTTAATGTCTAGGGTTTATGTGTTTGTTGTTTTGTTATTTTTGTTTTGTTTTTCCCTAAAGTCCCCTAATTATTCCTTAATATTGAAATATTTTAAAGTTCATACTTTCTCCTTAATTACCTACACTAAAACCTCCTCAACACCCGTGTACATTGCAAAACTATTTACTTGTAATATATTATATAAAAGATTAATATTTATTGAGGAATATATAAACACTCACAATACAAATTCAATCCTAAGAGTGGACCTGTCCCATGCCAGGCTGCAGATCTGCCCCTTGAGAATGCAGAAACAAAACAGAAAGTGATATCAGTGTCCTTCAGATCTCACTAGGGTCTGACCATGACTTCTTCCACATCCTGGTACAACATAGATATGCCTCTAAGCTTCCTCAACTAACAGGTGAATCCTACTACATCTCCTCCCTTGTCTGATGAAGAAAGTTCTAAACTAAGTTTAAGACTGTATACAATAGGAATAATTATAAGGTAATGTCTGTAGACAGGAAAGGCAATAACATAAACAAGGTCAAACTACAATTAAGAAACAAAAAACATAAGAAATATCTTAATGTCTAGAATATTAGTAAGTGGCAACATACAGGGATTACTTCAAGGCTGCCATCTTCAATAATATAAATCCAATACCTGAATGCTGTTAGCTAAGATATGAGTAACATTAACGATGTAGTCTTCAACCCCATCACAGACCTGAGAAGGAAAATATATTACCTAAATAAGCTGATATCACAAGACAATAGCTTCAAAGATTTGGGAGAGGGCAGCCACCCATAGCTTTTCTGCAACACTGGAACATCCAACTTTTTGGCTACAGGCCTAAGATATCTAATAGATCTCTTCAAAAGTAGGATATTTTGGAGAAACTGACTTAGCCTGTCTTATGGTTTTGGCAGTCTCTATTCTTCTGACAGAAGTAGAGGTAAGGACAGTTCTTTGGCCAAAAGGCCATTATCTGCCAAGGAAAACAAACTCCTTTTGGAGTGTCTTTGATGCCTAACACCATCTCAGGAAAGGAATAGTGATACCATGACTTGGTATCTCTCATGGCACAATTATGAACAACAGAGCATTACATGCAAAATTCTCTAGGTCTATGAAGTGGTTGAAGATTCCTGTCTATTCATAATTCTATATTTCTAAGAAACCTAAATAGCATATTACAGTGTGTCTTAGCTGAGTGAATCAAATAGTGGACAAGACATCAAAGGATTGGCAGAGGTAGATAACTATCAAAAGCTTCTAATGGGGCTACAAAGAATGCTCTAGGAACAAATCTCATACCTATTCTTGGTGAGGACTTGCCTTACAAAGACAGAAAGAGGCTTTGCTATACTATCTTTGAAAGGCTTTTAAAACTAGTAACTACCTTCCTACTGTGTTTCCAAGGCCAATCCTAGTCTTTAGATCTGTGCTGATAAATCTGCAGCAAGAAAATGCTGCTAACCTTAATTTGGTTTGGTTGGTTTTTGCTTCTGTTTTGTTTGCTCTATTTTTTGTTGATTTTTTTTTTGTTATGGTTTGATGTTTTGCTAATGTTTGTTTTTTATCTTGTTACTGTATTTTTAGCATTTTGTTAATGTACTGTTCATATTCACTGCTTCCTTTAAACCCCCACTGAGTAAAATGACTATTTTTATTAATAAAATTTTATTGTCAACTGTTCTTCTTGACATCTACTTTCTTTGGTCAGCCATAATGTCTCACCCCTGTAGCCTCAGGACCTCCTGTAACACCAGCACACTTGTTTTCTCTGCTTGGGTTACATAGTCAGTTTCTAGCCAGCCTGGTTTACACAGATCTTTGGGTTTGGGTGCTGTTGGCAACTCTTTGAATATCCCTTCATGACAGAAAAAGTATTAATACTATATTGTTATGGTCATATATTTATCTATCCCTAAAATATAACATTATGTAGACACATTTCATGAAATGTGTACCAAGTTAATGAAAAACACCCATATTTTTTAAAGCACCTCATGAAATTAAAACATTGTATAAAGGATTATTGATAAATCCACCACCTCCTTGCCAACTGAGGCCATGATGATGTCCTTTTCTGTACTGACTCTTAGAGGTCATGTCCTGACATACCTTGACATGGCTGTGGGGATATGTGTTAATATCTATGACTTTTCCTACCAGTTATGGCTTTAGTCTGAACCACAATATTTGACCATGTTGTTATCCAAAAGTTATGCCCCCACATTGGGTCATGTATGCCTTAGAAGCCTGTTCTGCAAATGAAGATTTTATTTGGCCTACAACTGCTGATAGGGGTCAAGTCTGGGTCTATGGCCCTGATGCAACCAGGGTATGACTTGATGTATGAGTCTCCTGTCCCCTTCACAGACACAGCAGGTGTTTGAAATATGGACCACTGCTTAGAGTCATGGTGGTGCTGTGTTCATGCTGATCTGGGTGAACCACAATACCGATGAGGATCATGTTGACAACCAGTCCTATGCTGAAGTCAAGGTCCATGTTGCAAACACAGCCAGGATTTGTGTTCATGTTCATGACCAGGGTAGCAACAAAGGCCACATAGAAGTAGGTAGGGTTCTGTACACCACCTAGAACCAATTTAGTTTCCAAGGTCTGTTGTAGTAGACTTTATAGTTTTCCTTTTAAACAAATCTAGGAAAGACATACCTAAAGGAGGTATAAAGTGTTTAAGGTTCAAAGACATAGAGAGTTTTGTGTTGGGAATTCAAGTTAGTAGAGAAAGCAAGTTAGGTATATCACTTTGGACTCACTAAAATAGGATAAATTATAAAGTATTTTCTCAGAATTTATCAAATGTTAATGGAATAGATATTGATAATAAAATCTTTTATATATTTATAGGCAGTTCTTTAATTTATTATATGTAGTTTTCTAATCAATTAAAACTTTATCTCATTATTTAGACAAATGGGAAAAGAAGGTGTTATATTTTGTTTGTATTCTGAGAAGCTCTCATGTAGATCAAAGGGCATAGATAGTTACTAGTTAACCATCATAGAGTTCTAGAAATGGTTGCTTTTGTTTTTAATCCAAGGACTCAGGACTTTGAGAGAGGAACTGATAAAGCAGGGTGAAATTAGAAATAGTAAGTAACTATGGCTGTTTCTTTTCTTTTCTGATCTTGCAGGATTTTACCTTGTTTTTTCTGGTTCCTGGTTTCTATTGATATTATTACTTAGATTTATGATTTACCAATTCCCTTCCCCTGCATTCTTATTATTATTGCTTTTTTAGTCCACATGGTTGCATAAGGACAATTTTTGATTGTTGTATTTTGAGCACACCTCTCTCCCAACTTTCATATTCCTTTTCTTTTATGCCTTTCATCCTCCCTGCAACTTGTCTCTCTCTCTCTCTCAAGGCTGACTTCAGATTAGAAGCGATCCTCCTAATTTAGCCCAGTTAGTGCTGAGTATACTTTTTTAAAAATTAATATGAGTGCTGGTGTCTCACCCTAATGTGACACTTGAAAGAGGAAAATGGTCATCTTAGTAATTGGAGAGATTCATCAAGACTTCATTGTTCTTTTCTTCTCTGGTAGAACCTTTCATAGATAAAAGGTGATACTTAGGCATTGTGACAAGAAAAACAAAACAATACTGAATTGGAATGTTTGTGTAGTGAACCATAATAAATAAAATATCAACTATGAGAGAAAAAAACCATGGGACCATCTCCCAGTTAATTTTAAATAAAGAGTTCTGTCTTACTTTCAGACCCAAACAGATTTTAGGAAAGGTGACCCCAATTTTAACAGCTAATCTAATTGCAGTCATTAAAAATATTTCATTATCTGCAACAGCAGAATCAGAAAAAGAGAAAAGTTAATCATTGTCAACAGAGATGCCCTTCAGCTGTCTTAGCTTAAATGCCTATGGTAAGTAAATATGGTTATAGGAATATCCCAGCAGAATGTTGCATTCCAGGCCATAATATTATAACCTGGGATCCCATACTCTTCTGTTCCTTACTTACTGTGGACCCAAGGACTGAATTTAGCAACTCTCAAAAAACTCTATATCATATATATGACTAATCTCCCATAAATAAATTTAATATATATCCCACCCCAAAATGAAGGAATACACTTATTTCTCAACACCCTATAGAACTTTCTCTAAAATTGACCACATACTTGGATATAAAGCAAATATCAATAGATACCAAAAAATGAGAATAACTCCTTGTATCATGTCTGACCACCATGGTCTAAAGCTAGATTTCAACAACAACAAAGATCACAAAAAGTCTACAAACTTATAGAAACTGAATGTATCTCAGTTTAACCACCTCTGGGTAAAAGAAGAAATTAAGAAAGAAATAAAAGACTTTGTTGAATTTGATAAAAATGAATCTACAAAATACTAATTTTTATGGAACACAATGAAAACAGTATTAAGAGGAATACTCATAGCACAAGAGGCCTACATGAGAATCTCATTAAAGAGACCTAATAGCACAGCTGAAGTCTTTAGAAAAATTAGAAGTAAACACCTAGAAGAAGTAGATGGCAGGAAATAATAAAACTTAGAGATAAAAACAATATAATAGAAACAGAGTATAATACAAAGAGACAAATAATTGGTTTTTTGAGAAAGGCAACAAGATAGATAAACCCTTATTCAAACTAACAAAGAAACAGAGAGAGAATATCCAAATCAACAGAATCAGAAAATAAAAGGGGGCATGACAACAGTTTACCAGGAAATCCTGAGAATTATCAGGTCTTACTTTGAAAATTTAAACTCTAAAATGGAAAATCTGAAAGAAATCAATAGCTTTCTGGACAGGTACCACTTACCAAAATTAAATTAAGGTTACATTAAAGACCTAAACAAACCTATAACCCTAAAGGAAATTGAAGAAGTTATTAAAAGTATACCAAGTTAAAAAAAAATAGGAACAGATGGATTCAGTTCAGAATTCTACCAGACAATCAAATAAGAACTAAGACCAATATTTCTCAAACTGTTATACAGTAGATGTTGAAGAAACACTGCCAAACTCTTTTTATGAGGCCACTATTACCTTGGTTCATCAGCCACTAAAAGATGCAACAAAGAAAGAGAATTACAGACTAATCTCCCTCATGAACACTGATGCAAAAATACTCAATAAAACTCTAGCTAACCAAATCTAATAACATGTCAAAAAATCATCCACTACGATCAAGTAGGCTTCATCCCAGAGATGCAGAGATGATTTATAATATGAAAAACTGTGAATGTAATCTATCATATAAACAAACTTTTAAAAAATCCACATGGCATCTCTTCAACATTCCTTCATAATAAAAGTCCTAGAGAAACCAGGAGTACACGGGAAATGCCTAAATATTTTAAAGGTGATGGACAGCAAGCTGACAGCCAATATCAAACTAAATGGAGAAATAAACAAAGCAATCCCACTAGAATCAGGAACAAGACAGGGCTATTCTATCTCTCTTATCTATTCACTATAGTTCTCAAAGTTTAAGATAAAGCAATAAGAGGACAGAAGGAGAGTAAGGGAATAAAAACCAGAAAGGAAGTATTCAAACTACTTCTATTTGCAGATGGTATGATTATGTACATAATTGACCCCCAAAATTCTTCCATAAGACTTCTACAGCTGATAAAAACATTCAGAAAGGTACCAGTGTACCTGATTTATCAAAAAATTATTAGACCTCCTATTTGTTAAGGATAAAAGGGCTGAAACAAAATAAGGGAACCATCAATCTTTGTAATATCTGAGAATATCACCAAGTATCTTGGCATAACTCTAACCAAGGAAGTAGCAGTAGTTTGACAAAAACTTTAAGTTACTGAAGAAAAAAATGAAGAGGATATCATAAGATTAAAAGAACTCCCATGCTCCTAGATATGTAGGATCAACATAGTAAAAATAGCAATTTTACCAAAATCAATCTACAGATTCAAATGCAATCCCTAAAAAATCCCTACACAATTTTTACAGACCTTGAAAGAATAATACTCAACTTCATATGGAATAACAGGAAACTCAGGATTTCTAGAACAATCCTGCTCAAAAAAAGAACTTTAGGAGAAATCATTAGCCCTGACTTCAAGCTATACTATAGAACCATAGTAATAAACACAGCCTGGAACTGGCACAAAATCAGAATTGTGGATAGATGGGATAGAATTGAAGAATCCAAACATTAACCCACACATATATGAACACTTTTTTTTAACAAAGAGTCCAAAATATTCAATAGAAAAAAGATAGTATCTTCAATAAATGGTGTTGGCCTAATTGCATGGTAATATATGGAATAATGAAAATAGGTCCAAATCTATCACCCTGCAAAATATTCAAGTCCAAATATATCAAAGACCTCAATGAAACCCAACACTACTGAACTTGATAGAAAAGAAAGTAGAAAATACCCTCCCAAGTATTGGCACAGGTTCTCACTTCCTAAATATAACACCAGTAGCACAACAGACACTAAAAACAAAAGTCAATAAGTGGAACCTCCTGGAACTGAGAATCTTTTATAAAACAAAGGACACAGTCAGTTAGACAAAATGACAACCTATAGAATGAGAAAAGATTTTAACAAATGCTACATTGAACAGAGGACTGATCTCAAAAATACATTAAAACTTAAGAAACTAGAGGCCCCAAACCTATATAACTCAATTAAAAATGTGGTAGAGTTGGTTGATACACCATTACTCAAATTTACTAAAACCTGATTCTTATAAAATTGCAGTGCACACAATTTTTTCTTTAATAAAACTTTAATATTCATGCTCTTGATATGTAGCTCAGCATCAACTATTTGCTTTAGAAAGCACAAATCTTTATGTTCAACCATAGAGAGGAAGGGAGGGGAGAAACAGGAAGAATGAAAAAAAGGAAAATATTAGAGAAATTTGAGTTGCATATATAAACTCACTCAAAAGCCCAGTTTCAGACTAGGTATTCAGCTTTCTGGTAGGAAGCCGACCTAGCACTGGTGGAGCATTGAGTTTAGTACTCAGCATCACAAATACATCACTACAGTGATAAGGGGCTGCCAGGAACTACAGTTTGCAGATTCCTAAAAGTTTCTCTGTGATGATCTGCAAACTATAGAACTCATGTGACCACTGGAAAAATTCCACACTTGGCTTCAATTTTCCCAATCTCTCTCTCTCTCTCTCTCTCTCTCTCTTTCTCTCTCTCTCGCGCACACACACACACTATATATATAATATATATAACATATATAATATATATATATATTCTTCTCAGGAGGCTACTGTTGTATTTAGTTTGCTGGTCCCATGCCCCAGAGGTCTCGGATCCACAGACCTGCCCGGCGCCGTTTATCCACCCGCCGCCGCCCGGGTCTCCAGAAACGACTCAAAGGCTTATATTAACTTTATGCTGTTTGGCCTATGGCTCAGGCACATTGCTAGCTAGCTCTCATATCTTAAATCAACCCATTTCTATTAATCCACGGGCCACGTGGCCTCGGCCCGTAGCTCACCCGTGTCTCCTTACATGTCGTCTCTTGGGCGGCTTCCGCGCGGTCTGCCTGACTCCACCCTGCTTCTCTATCTAAGCTCTGATTCTCCTCCCACCTATTTTACAGTACCTGCCATAGCCCAAACCAGCTCCTTTATTTAAAGATACAGTACGCACAAATATATTCCCACATTTCCCCCTTTTTCTCTAATCAAAAAGGAAGGTTTCAATTTTAACATAGTAAAATTACATATAACAAAATAGCTATCAAGCAAGAATTATAGTTATAATATCTAGTCTATTTGTATTTAGTAAAATTAAAGAAAATACTCTATCATCTATCTTATCTTTATGAACCTAAAGTTTTATATCTAATATATTTTTTAAATGACTAAGAAAAACTGTACATATAACTATTTAATCTTCAACTACATCAAAGACCACAGAAGGATATAATATTTACCCAAGTAAACCAGAAGTGCAAACGACTTCTAAAATCTAGAAAGGACAGAGATGACACCTATCTGCCTGGACAGTCACCCAAAGTTCCTTTATAAAGTTGGGGCATCCGTCTTTAGCCTATAGGCCTTGAGTCTCTTTTCATTTTAGTGAAGCAGGAAATCCGCTCTGTCCATTCTGGCACAGTTCATCTGTTGCTTCTCCTTGAGTCCTGAAGAATGTCTGACAGTTTTTTTTGTAAAGCAGGAACCTGAATGACCATTTAGGCTTGTTCTGCCAAAGTTCAGAGGCCATCTTCTTATGGAACCTGTATGTCCAGTTTAAACAGCATACTGTCAAGCAGTCAATATAAAAACAGTTTGTTCTCCAGTGGCTCACCATCACCACAAATAGATGAGATTCTATATGGAGTTTCTTCAATGCCCATCTTCCTGTTGAAGTAAATTAGTGTTGTCAGGTATAGACCTGTCTCACTGTCCAGAAAAGTCTAAGCTCTTAAAATATTTTAAATGCCATATTCTGTAGGTCTTAGAAGTATTTGAAGATTATTTATTTAATTGAAATATATCTTTGTATACCTAAAAATCTTAACTAACCTAACTATAAGTTTGATTATCAAAAGTGACTATTAACCTTTATTTCTTAATTATATACTACAATTTTAAAACAGTTACATGAACATCATACCTTAAACAAGAATAGAAAAACATATACAGCATAATAAAATTGACTTTAAATTTGTATCAATAAACCAAAATCTATACCAATGTAAAGCAGTTTGAGATTAACAGCTGATTACCTGTAAATTTAATAATCTAATTTTTTAAAAAAAGCATTTACATACCATATCCCCCGTTTTTTTTTTAGAAAGAGATTGACTATGACCATTAACCATTTATAATGAAAACAAACATTTAGAAACAATATTTGGGGAATTTGGGCGAAGTTATTCATTACTACTTCCTGCTGATTAAGGGGTGTTGAAAATCTCACGGTTGTTGAGACTGGGTCATAATCTGCAGCTGTGAAGCTGATCTGGCCATCTCTTCTCATCAGAGGTTTTTTCAGGGGGTCTTGGTTGATGAAACCACATTTGCCTGGAAGCAATCCACAGGTTCTCATCTGTGGAAACAGAAATAGAACTCTTTCAAAGCAATAAATCCTTAGACACAAATTTTAAAATCAAAATACCTTTAAAATATATATTCTTGTTTAACTTAGTAGCCTTTGCAATCCATTGTCTTTTTGCAGTTAGCTCATTAACAGTTAAAAAATTAAAAGAAAACACAATAACAACCAAAATCTAGATTTTGTGTCTATTTTCCATCTTTACGTGGCTTATTATATTTTTATCACTCTATTTCTCGCTTTAAAAACCTTTTCTAACCTCTTTATTTTCTCTCTAAAGCCTATGTACCTTTTACAAACATTGTAACCCGTTTACAGGTTTTCTTTTTATCTGAATCTGTTTTATTGTGAATCTTTAATCATCTTCTAACCTTAAGAGCTTTTAAAATACATTCTCTAAAAAGAAGCACAGTTTTTGCAAATTAGGCTGAATCACTAAGTTTTCTTAAGCGGACCGTAAACAGAGCACACCCAAGAAGGTGCTGCCACGAAGAAAATCTGTTTCTCTTTTGTTCCAAATAAGCAGAAATCTAAAATCAATCACATTACTGAGTCTTTTGTTAGTTTTCAGGAACCCGCCTGATTGTAGCTCACACTGCCTGTCGCCAGCCCGCCGCTGGCGCCATTTTGAGTGTGACCCGGACCATGCTTTGTTTGTACAAAGACCCGCTCCACACACACAATTTGGAAGCTGCCCTGGTTCAATTTCTGCGATCTAGAACTCTTTTTAATCTTTGTCAGGCTCTAAGTGGATAATCGCCCCACGTTGGGTGCCATCTGTTGTATTTAGTTTGCTGGTCCCATGCCCCAGAGGTCTCGGATCCACAGACCTGCCCGGCGCCGTTTATCCACCCGCCGCCGCCCGGGTCTCCAGAAACGACTCAAAGGCTTATATTAACTTTATGCTGTTTGGCCTATGGCTCAGGCACATTGCTAGCTAGCTCTCATATCTTAAATCAACCCATTTCTATTAATCCACGGGCCATGTGGCCTCGGCCCGTAGCTCACCCGTGTCTCCTTACATGTCGTCTCTTGGGTGGCTTCCGCGCGGTCTGCCTGACTCCACCCTGCTTCTCTATCTAAGCTCTGATTCTCCTCCCACCTATTTTACAGTACCTGCCATAGCCCAAACCAGCTCCTTTATTTAAAGATACAGTACGCACAAATATATTCCCACAGGCTACAGCTTTGAGTCCTTCTCTGGCCTCAGGATAGTGCTACAGCCACTATGTAGCCTTTGTTTCTACCAATCTTTCATTAACAGTTAACAGGAAAAGTTTATTTCTTTTCCCAAGAGGCACACATGACTGGAATTGACACAAAACTTTAGGCTGTCACAACCTCAATTTTTCCCAGTCCTGGTATTTCCTTTAACTTATTTTACCCTAGATAAAAATACATTGCAAGTGGTATAGATTGTCACCTACCAGACAAATATGTATACCTGTCTACTTTGCCTCCTCTAATTGGTATCTTTGATGAGAAGCTCTAGCCTATTTTATAGAGAAGGAAGCAGAGACAGAGAGAGAGAGAAAGAAAGAGAGAGGGGGGAGAGATCTTTCCCAGGACAGCACAGGTGGTACCAGGTGAGCTTCCTGATCATCTCCATGCAAGCCTGGCAGGAAAATACCTGGCTTCCTGCTGCACTGGAGCTGAGCTCAGAGACTTGTGGCTTCCTTGGGAACTATCTACTTTCCTTGATTCCATTAGTCTTATCAGATCCCATTGAGAACTGAAATATGTCCTCCTCCACAAAGCTCTCTATCATTGAGTCATGCTTAGTGGTCCACCCCAGAATTTCTAATGCTGAGGCACAAAGCTAATAGTCTTTCTTTACTACATGAGGAGTTTGAGATCACCTTCAGCTACCTGAGAACTGTATCAAAATATAAAAGAAAATACAATGACAACAATGCAAAAATCTCACCCTGTTTCAAACCTCTATCCATCAGAAAAGGCTATAGGCACCAAACACTCTGGCTCCATCCAGGAACCACCAACAGGTCCCCCTCAATTACTAATGAACTGAGACCTGGAAATCAGTAGAAAAACTGAAGCTGTGCTGGGAATGAATATTTATGTACATATTTTGTCTTATGTGTTAGTCATAGCTTTGGCTTCTCAAGCTAGAAAGCATGAAAAGGGCTAATTCCATAGGAAGGGAAAACATGCCTTAAAAGAAGTAAATAGTGAAGAAATGTGCTGTGAAAGTGGGTAGAAAGAATTTTTCAAGTGGAAAGTTTAAACAGTGATGGGAGCTGTGCAGTGGGGTAAAGGTTATCCAAATCTAAGTAAGAGGGAGAAAGCCCTTTGAAAACTGTTAATCAACTGAAGCAGCAACTAGAAAGAAAACTAGGAATTACAAGTACTATCATTAGGTACTTCATTGTTGGCATCACCAAAATCATCATCAGAATAATCAGTGCCATTATCAATAGCACATTATGTAGTATCAGTATTAGTGTAATGAGAAGGTATGAGATGGTGCAAGCTTATTTTGTTTTTATTGACAGATGTTGTCTACACTGGAGTGTTTGTTTTCAAGATGATATGATTCTCATAAACCATTGCATATGAACATGGAAATGGTAGTTAGAATTAATATTTAACAAACTTCTTTGTCTATGCTTACCCCATTGTACACCAGCCCAGGGTCAGCATAGAAGGCCACTTCTTGGCAGGTCACCTTAGCTTGGAAACTTTGTTTTGCCCTGTGTTCAATTTGTCAGTCTGGTGGCCATAGTGGTTACTCTGTATGGAAGTGTCAGGTAGACAGCTTCTAAATCTCTGGCCATCCTAGGGGAGGAAGGAATTTGTAGGAATATTTCAACTGGCCAACCAGGGGATTATGCTTAGTCCCTGATTCTCATTTCATTAGATGATTTCTGAGGCTTCTTAATATGGTCCAGATTGGTATGTGATTTCTGTTGCATTCCCATTGAGTAGATTGCAAGCTCTCCAGTTTCCATACCAGAGACTGCTAGCCATGTGTCCTGACTTGGGGACCTTCAGTGGCTGGCAGGAACCCAAAATAGAGTGTCTCTGGGCAGTGTAGTAGAGTAGCCTGTGAGGTCTCTGAGGCCCATCTCCTCACAGAACATGCACCCACATTCTCCACAGCTCCTGGGGTTCCTTGTAGCAGGCTTAGGGATCAGGTAGCTGGTTGGATAATAGATGGTTGGCAGCCATCTTGGACTATGTGAATTAGGCATAATTTGGAAAGCAGGGAGAGAGTTCCATGTGGACTGTGGCAGATGTCATTATTGCTATACTACTACCATATAGGGAAACTTTTTAGTGATCCTGCCATCAGGTCACTGTGCTTCTGTGGACATAGTGATAACCTCAATAGAAACAGGCTCCAGTGTTGAGCCCACAGGAAAGATATGGGCCCGGGAGTTGTGTTAGAGGAACCAGGGTCTAGATGACCAATTCTCGGCAGCACTGTGTCTGCTGGTTCAGCATTCAGCACAGCCTTTTGACTCCTGGGGTTGGCATGTCTTGGTAGAATTAGAAAACCCATATGCAGGAGATTCTGTGCTGGATCTAGGTTCATGTGGGGAACCTGTCCTGACCACCTTCCAACCCTCCTTTTCAGCAAAAGGCTATTCATGGACCACCTAGCTTTGGGATGAGCCTCCCCAGTAGCACACACAGCTTTTTTTTTTTCTGGGAAACACACACACAGTGCCCATCATCCCAAGATTTCTTGACCAGGTAGGCACTGTGGTCCAAAGTCTGTTATTCATTGCACTCCTGCCTTTCCATTTTCTCTGTCTGGAGAGAATTTTCTCTGGCTTCTTGTTTCTGTTAGACACCCAGGAAGGCAACATGTTCTTGCATCCTCCTGCCTAGATCACTTTGCCTGAAACCTAGGATAACCTCCTGTAGGCAAAGATGGAAAAGCTCTTTGGCCTTCAGGGACATGTAGCATTGATTATGCCAGACCAGAAAAGAACTTTTGTTTTCCTAATGTCATGTCCAGGCATCATCTCATTGAGGAGGCTCTGAAGTTAACAGAGATAATATCTTAGATGTTAGAACTGGTATAGGTGTTTGCGATTTCTTTGTGTGTTTGTGTGCTTGTGTGTGTTTATATATTTGTGTTACTGCATGTTTATGTTTATTCACTGAAGTGTTCCACAAACAGAAAATCTTGTGAGAGCCCATAAACAGTTGCAGAAATGTCACAGTTTGTAACAGTTATGCTGATTACCTCAGGGTTGAAGGAAAGAACAGGATGGTATGTAAAAGAGTCCCTTTAGGTCTTCATCTTCTTCAGCTCAGGTGGGCACAAAATCTTCTGTGGTCATGTCCAGTGCATGTTTAGGTTATGAGTTATGGGTATGTTTGGAGGTTCTTTGCTTGTGGCTTGGTGCAACATTTTGTAGGAATTATTGGAAAGGTGAGAGGATTGCTTCTGTGGTGCAACTTTTCTGGCAGCTCTTTGAATGCATCCCTTTAAACAACCTCTCCATCTGACTGTTAAGGATATTTCTTTCTAGCCCCTGAAAGAGCCTGAGATAACAAAATCTGGTCTGACCTTGGTGGTGGGGCCTGTGGGGTCAGAGTGTGACATGGAGGTGGGACTGAGTACTGGCTGTTGATAACCTAGAATCTAAGTGAAACCATGAAGGACAAAAACTGTGGTCCCACATTGGGAGCTGGGCCTGAGGATAATTAGGTGATGATGTGGACTAGGAGTGAGGCCTCTGAAGACACAGATCATGCTCTGACATTGGGTATATTCTGAGTGCTGTCAGGTAATGACATGGACTAGAAGTGAAGCCTCTGAAAATCCAGAGAATGGTTTGAGATGGGTGGAGCCTGAGGATGGCATAAACTAGGAAAATACAAGTTCTTTATTTGTCTGGCATAATCACAAACTTTAGAAGGTAGGATGGGCTTCATAAACTGAAGGTTCTATCACTGGAATTTTAGAGTGAAATTAAATACATTTTTGAGGATGTTCTTAAAATTTTATTTTTATCATATTCACCTACTATCCCTAATTCCTTCCAGTTCCATCTTCATATCTTCCTGTTCCTCACATCCAGGCATGGTCTTAACAAAAATGAGTAAGGTCAGGAGGCCATGAGTTAGAATAAATGATTCTAACATTTTATTTATTAATATACATGATAAACTGGGGAGTTTGGTATTGTGACATTCACACACCTATGAACACCAGATTTTTGACAAAGGGGAAAAATTGGACAATGGAAAAATGAAAGTATCTTCAAAAAATGATGCTGGTATAAAGGAATAGTAGTATGTACAAGTATGCAAATAGGTGCATATCTATTACCCTGTACAAAAGTCAAGTCCAAGTGGATCAATGACCTCAACATAAACCTATCTACACTGAGCTTGATAGAAAAGAAAGTGGAAAGTATCTTTCAATGAATTGACACAGGTGACCATTTACCTAAATATAACACCAGTAACACAGACACTAAGAAACCAATATAGGTGACCTTAAACTGAGAAACTTCTATAAGGCAAAGGACATAGTTTATAAGACAAAATGACAACATACAGAATGGGAGAGTATCTTAATAAACCATCATCCAACAGAGGTCTGATCTCTAAATATATAGAGAATTCAAAAAAACTAGATGTCAAAAACCCAAATAATCCCACTAAAAATGGTTTTCAGAGATAAAAAGTGAATTCCCAACAGAAGTGCAAATGGTGGAAATATATTTAAAGAAATGCTCAACATCTTTAAGCCATCAGAAAAATGCAAATGGAAACAACTTTGAGATACCATCTTACAACTATCAGAATGGCTAAGACCAAAAACCGGATGACAACCTATGCTGAAGAGGATGTGGAACAAGGAGAACAATTCTCCATTGTTGTTGGGAGTGTAAACTTTGTATAGCCACTTTGGAAAGCAGTATGAAGTTTCTTCAGAAAAAATGGGAATCAATCTCCTCAATAATTCAGCAATACCTCTATTGGAAATATACCCAAATGATGCAATTTTTACCATAAAGACATTCAGGTATTGTTTTGGAAAGCTTAGAGGCTTATCTATGGAGTACTAGGACCCTGAATGGGGCACGGCCAGACTCCATTGGACACTGACATTCTTTCCTATTTTGGTTCTTGCATCTAGGGGAGCAGATCAGCCATCCAATGTGGGACTGCTCACTCTTGAAGAATTTCCTTAAGGTTCATTTTGTATTGTGAGTGCTCATATATCTTTCAATAAATATTAATCCTTCATATGACATATTGATAGTGATTATTTCACAATATCTGGCACCCACATGGCTTTAGTTCTTCATGCTTCCCAGGATACCAGCTAGGGGACAGAGTTCTTAGGTCAAGCAATTGTTAGTTTAATCAGGCCTACAAGACCTGCACTTTCTCCTGCAGCTAAAATGTGGTCAGCTGTACCAACTTCCCAATCTCCCTGGAGTGGCTACCACCATTTTTTAACCTGCTCACCACCTAGGTATACACTGATCTGTGTCTAGACCCCCAGGCTCACAGGGCCTCATTGTTGACTTCTCCATTCACCTCCCCATGCCAAGCTTTGTTTCTGTGTCTCCTGAATTTTCTAGTCTGGCACTCTATAAGGATCAACTTCGAACCCAGCTAACTTGTAACTCCCCAGCTATAGTAAAGACTCCCTTTCCCCCACAAAGTGGTTTTACATCAGAGTCTTCTAATATGGGCTCATGCTGTATCATTCCAATTTTGTGAGAAATGCCTTTGTTAAGGTTATTTGGTGTGGTTTGCCACCTAGGCAACTCAGCCTTCTATTGGAGCCTACCAGGTTACTGCTACATTCTGTAAAGTGAGACACTGAATTCAACTGCAACATCTGCTATTCGAACTTCACAATTACATCTTGTCTGAGGTAAATGTATATCTCTATAACTTTTTTTTCAAAATGGCTAAGAGTATGACTTCTCAAGAATTTTGAAACTTTTTTCCTGTTATGATCGAGAATTTCTTGCATTATATTTTTTAGCATTTCACTCCCTCACTTCTGCTACTTTTTGGCTTGCCTCAATGTTTTAAATTTTTAAAAAGTGGCCTGAAACTCATTCTAGATATGATACAGTAATTATCATGAGGAATAACTTAAATCTAGGAATGAGCATTTGATTGCTGATTTGAAGTTTAAGAATAAACACTTGCTAAACTACAACCAATAAATTGGTAGACAAAGTTAATTTTCCAGAAATTGGTTATGAGAAACTTTCAGATAGAACTTATTTCTTGAAGATGAGTATTAAGACCTTACAAGAAAAGTGCAGATTTTATGTTAATGGTGAGCATAAGAAAATTATTAATTCCTTGTATTTGTAGGTTAATTATAAGAATAGGAAAATTGCTGATTCCATGAGGTCACTAGAAAGATTGGCTATTCAAGAAACTCAGTTCTTAGGAATAATAATGGCCTCAAGCTTCAGGAATGGGAGAAACATGTTACAACACTGGATTACGATTAGACACCATCTACCCAGAATAATTCAGGACAACTCCTATGAAATATAGTATTAAAGAAGTTTTGAATAAGGTAGTGAACATAAAAAGAATCCCCCATTTGCCCCCAGTATTGTTTCTAGTTACAATTTAGAAGAAGAGTATATATGGAGAATTCATGGAGTACAATTATTACTCAATCCATATGAACGATATAAAGGACATCAAGGTTGCAATATACTCCATGGAATCCACTCCATTATCTAAAATAAATTTTAAATTCAACGGCAACAAAATAGAATACCTCAATGTTTGGATGCAGTTATTAGCTGGTATAATAGACTATAACCAATATTTACAATGGAGACATTGTCTTAGGGAAGAGGCTAGGTATATATAACTTAAAGACAAATTTAAGGGCTTTTGCATTTCTCGATACCAAATCCTTGGTGAAGGTTTGTTGGTTGATGTGATGTTTCTGACTTTCTACATTGATTGTTGCTGTACCATAATGCTATATTTAATGCTTGGGAACAGATTTTTGAGACAGGACAGAAAGTTGAATTGTATACCAATGTGAGACAAGGTTTGAAAGAACTTCATACTGACTTTCTGCAGAGGCTAACCAAGAATGTACATAGAACAGTATTTGATCCAATAATTGGAACCAATTTCTACTTTCTTTTGCCTTTGACCATGCTAATCTGGAATATAAGAGAATCCTTTTGCCACTGAAGATCAGATCTGCACCCATAGAGGAATGGATTCAGTGTGCAGTCAATGTTGAATTTCTCCATTGTGACAAAGAAAGACACTGGGCAATAGAGAAAGCTTCACATAAACCAACCCATCTACTTCAAGGATGAGCACACTTCAGAAAGGAAGCTTTGGTGGGATAGGGGGTTTGCTTTTGTTTCCATGGGAGAAGAATATATATGGATACAACAAAACTATCCATTTTGAAAAGGAGACCCCTCCTGAGGAGAAGTAATTGCTTATCCCCCAATATGACAATTGGATGTATGATAACCAAAACATATTTAACAAGAGTAGGGCAGGGTCTCATCTTTGTTTTTACATAAGAATGAATAAAATCATCTTTAGGATGTTGAATGGATGACCAGCATTTGGACACCTAAAATGGAAGGAAGATTTCTTGTGAAAAGATTACAAACAAAGGAGTATGGGAACGACTGATACAAATAATCACTACTGTGTAATTTCTCAATTCTCACTGATTTACAGCTTGCAATTATACGTCTCTCAAAAAATGTGGTCCTGGTTTGACTATAAATAAAGCGTGCTTTGGAGTTGGAATAAGTGGCTTTCTCCCTCTCTAAACTCAAGCACATAGTTAAGAAAATTTGAGAGATTCTAGTTCTTATCAGAGACACTTGGTGTAGAACAGAAGACAGAAGACAGAATAAATAGGGGCCATTATTATTGTAATTTTTCTTTAATCCTATTTCTCTGTGTCTCTACTTCTTCCTAACCTTAAAGTCTTCTCTGCATATGATCTTTTCCCAAAGACATAAAGGATGTAAAAATCTTCATTTGATATCTATAATGCTTATGTTTTCCATGGTAAATAACAATTTCTCCTACCAGCAATCTCCAAAGTATCCAGAATGAAGATGGGACCCCATTGAAGCAATTCTATCTGGTGTAAAAAAGAGGGAGATAGATAGATAGATAGATAGATAGACAGACAGACAGACAGACAGAGAGAGAGAGAGAGAGAGAGAGAGAGAGAGAGAGAGAGAGAGAGAGAGAGAGAGAGAGAGAGAGAGAGAGAGAGAGAGAGAGAGGCAGAGAAATAACCTGCTGTACACCACTCTTGGAATGTAGACTATTCAAAACAGTTGCAAGAGAGTTCTCTATGATTATCCTTCATGTCACAACTTTAATAAATCCAGATGGACTTTCCCATTACTTTGAGAGTGGTTATACGTGTTTATAATAGGTCCATTAGGTTCTAACCACTGTCATGGCTTTTACAAGATCCCAAAGAAATTCCACTGCACACAAATCAGCAGTTGAGGCAAGGGCAGTTCTTTGCCCAACAGGCCATTCTATGTCAATAGGTCAGACTCCATAAGAAGTGTCACTGATGCTCAACACCATCTCAGGAAAGGAATAGAGGTGCTAGGCATCATCACATCTCTCACTGGTGAATTCTGAATAACAAAATGTGAAATGCCATATTCTCAGGGTCTATCAAATGGTTGAAGACTCCTATCTGATATATTCTAGCATGTGTTTGGGAAGCCTAGGCAACCATATAATTGTTACATGGAAAACCCAAGTAAGGTTGGTCAGCACTTCTTTTCATCATAAAGACTGAAGCTTACATTGTAAAATTAGGCTATCTATAAATGAGTATACAGTCTCTGAATGATACCTACAGTATGACTACCATAGAAACATTAGTGAGTGATGCATGTACCATGCTATATGATAATAGCATATATATATTACATATATAACAGGTATGTAAAACATCTTGTGTATATATTGTGAATAGTATAATTATACATTATGTCTAGCATAGTTAAACAGAGGTAGAAACTGAATAGTGGAAATGGCAATAATGTACAAAATCTTTAAAACAAAAGCAGAAGCATGTGTAACATATGGCAATTAGAAATTCAATTTTTTATAAATATACAAATTACCTTGGATATATGAAACAATTTCAGATTTAAATTTGTATCAGTAAACCAAAATAAAATTGTAAAATATTTTGATATTAACAGCTGATTTTTGTATTAAAGTAAATTCAATAATCTAAATTTTTTAAATCACTCATATGCCATATTCCCTTTTCATTCTTAGAAAAAGATTTACTATAGACATTAACCATTCATAAATAAAACATAACTTATAAACAATATTTTTGAAATTTTGGCATGGCATTTCATTACTACTTCCTGCTGATTGAGGGGTGTTACTAATCTTTTGATGGTCCTGAGGCTGTATCATCTTAGTCTTGAAGCTGATGTGATCATATCTTCATTTCACAAAATTTTCAGGTAGTCTTGGTTGATGAAACCCTATTTGCATGGAAGAAAACCATAGGTTCTCAGCTTCTGTGGAAACAAAAGCAGAACACTGCAAAGCAAAATATCCTTAAACACAAATTTCAAAGGCAAGATACATTTAAAATATATATTTTTGGTTAACTTAGCAGCCTTTGGAATTTTGTTTCTGCAGCAAGCTCATTAACAATTAAAAAATTAAAAGAATAATAACCACAATCCAGACTCTGTGTATATTCTCTATTTTTAGATAGCTTACCATATTTCTACACTCTTATTTCTCTTTTTTAGGAACTTACTTTATCCTTTCTTGTCTCTCTGAGGCCTATGTATATTTTACCCACATTGTAAACAATTTTTAGGTTCTTCTTCTTTCTGAATCTGTTTTATTGTGAATTCTTAACTATTTTCCAAGTAGAAGAATTTTGAAAACTCTAGACTGTGGAACTGTGCTTTGAGTGCACCTGTTCACAGTTAGCAAATAGAGCAGTTCTAGAATATGCTACTACTAATTAGTCATTTTGGACTCTGTTCCCTATTTTTTCAATATAAACAGAAACCTTAAATCAATCACATGCTATGGAATATTCTGTGAGGCTTCAGGAATTGGCTTTGTTCCAGCTTATGCTCCCTGTAGTGAGGCTGCCACTATTTTGTCCATGGCCCAGACAACACTGTAAAATGACCCACTTCCAGGACACAATTTGGAAGCTTCTTTTGGCTCTGTTTCCTTTTTAAGTTGTCTTGGGCTTTATGTGTGTATTTCATCCATCTAAGTATTGCATCTGTTGTGCTAGGTTCCTGACATGCCTAATTCCACAGTTTAGACATGCCTGTCACTGCTTTTCTAGACCAGCAATCCCAAAGTCACAATAAAACACACAAACACTTAAATTAGGTTTTAGGCTATTTGGCCTATTGCTCAGGCACTTTGCTAGCTAGATCATTCATCTTAACTCAACCCATTTTCATTAATCTGTCTTTCCCTGTGTCTTGTGGCTCACCTGTGTACCTTACATGTTGCTTATTTGGGTATCTGGTTTGTTCTGTGTTTACTCTGACATTCTTTTCATACCTATTCTGATTATCTACCTACTTTTTATACAGTGTTCACCAGGGGTTGGTCAAAACAGCTTCTTTATTTAAAGATTAATATTCACAGCATTCAGAAAGACATTCCCACATCAGGGTATGATGCCAAGCCATTGTCAATGTTAGTGTGAGGAATAAAGTTATCAATTGCTTCAATTATGGTAAACTATGCCATATAAAAAGAAATTGTATTAAAGGTAATTCTGGGAATGATGTCCCTCTTAGGAATGATTCAAAAAAAGTCACTAGCTTCTATGTTATGCATAATATGTAAGAAAAACTGACATTGGACTAATGAATGTAAGTTTACAAGAAACAAATGAGGTGACCCTTTACCATCTGGAAATGCCTCTCAGAGCTTCCCCTCTGAAGCCCCCAAAATCATATCTTGAAGACAAAGATAGTTCAACCATATCCAGGGTGAATGGATGAACAGCCTCCTCAGGATGAATATAAAACCCAAAGCCTGTGAGCATTGGTTCAGCTGAGAGCACGGAAGCAGGGAAAGAGAATCTGTATGAGTAAGGTGATAGGGAATTTTAGGAAATTTCCCATAGTCATGGCTAGATGGAGCTTGAGTGGCTCACTTAATCAAGAATAGCCACTGGAGATCCATAGGGAAATGAAGCTAGGTTCTATATTCTCCAAGAGTAGGTAACTGTAAACTGACATGAGCAGTATGTGTAGTCCAGGGGTTTGATCAGACTGTCTCCTTGTGTATAGGCTTGACACCTTTGAGCCCATTCACTGCAGAGGAACATCTAGCCTAGTTTTGACTTTGGGATGAGGAAATTGGATTTTTGTGGAGTGGGTGGGTCATGTTGGGCTAATCCACCTTGGGACTTCTTGCCATTTTATGGGAAGAAATGGACAGAGGGAGAGGAGCCTGAAGGTTGACTGGGAGGGATTGGGAGGAGGGAAATGAGGGGAGCAAGGGTATACATAGATAAAAATGACATTTTTTAATAAATGAAATCATAAAATAGAAAAAGAAAATGCAATGCCTAATGTAGAGGACCATACAACATTAGATAATAAAACAACTTTAGGGAAGAATTTGAAATTTCCAAGATAAAACACTAAACAAATATTCTTGCAAACATATAAATGAACAAAGCCTGAAATTGAAAGTATGAATAGATAATATTTATATTGAAATCTTAGTCAACATGGGAGCCAACATTTCATTCATAACCCCACAACTGTGGCATCCAAGATAGCCTCTAAAAAAGGTAGATGCTCAATTTGTATTTATTTGAACAATATCTCAAGTAAAACAAGGTGTAAGATGTCTTGAATGCATAAGACCAGAAAGACTGAAAAGAAATTTGAGGCCATATGTGGCTAGCACAACAGTGAATCTATGGGGGTGTGACCTTCTACAAAAATGAATACCCAGATCGAAATACCTCTTGGCTCAGATAACAAACAAATATTCAATTATGATTCTGGAAACAATATTATAATACAAATACAAAACAGTCACCAGCTACTTAGGTGGTGCAACAGCATTGCTCACTAACTGCAGAACCTGTAAAGACACTCACAGCATTATCTTTGAAATGGTTGACAGAAAATCCTGTACACAGGCTCTAGAATAGTTAGTACAGGAACAATTCTAGCTCAGTATATTGAAAAATCAATCAGTCCATGGAATTCTCTTGAATTTGTTGTCAAGAAGAAATCTGGAAAATGGAGAATGGTTACAGATCTAAGAATAATTAATAAAGTGATTCAAACAATGGGCTCTTTACAATCTGGTATTCCCTTCCTTTCCCTGTTACCTAACTATTATAGTTATTGATTTGATGAAGTTTTAAAATCACACCTCTACAAAAACAGGACAGAAATATTGCTTTCACAAACTTTGTATTTAATAATTCATATTCAGTAAGGAGATATCAATGGAAGTTATCTCACAAGGAATATCATATATTCCAATAGTCCATACCAATGTTATGTATGACACCAACTAGAAGAGATACTCAAATAATTCCCTCAATCTATCATTTACCATTAAATGTATGAGATATTGTTGGTAGACTCAAAGGTAGATAGATTAGAAAGAATTTTTGACAAAATGAAGAAAATATTGCTTGGTTGGTGACTACAAATTGCCTCTGATAAAATACAAGGGAGATTCAATCAATTATTTAGAACATACAATAGATCTACAGAAAATTAGACCGCAAAAGGTGAAACTCAGGAAGAGATAGATTGAGGACTCTTTATGATGGCCAAAACCTGCTTGGAGATATTGCTCATATAAAACCCATTATGGGTCCAAATCCATGAACTAGTTAATTTATTTAAAACTTTAGATGGTAATAAGGACATAAATCATCCCAGAAAAATTTCTGATTAATCTGATAGAGAAGTAGCTTTGGTGGAAAAAATTACAAGAAGCAAATGCAAATCACATGGATCTAGACCTTGACTGCATTCTGTTTATTTTACCCTCTAAGCATTCTCCTACAAGTGTTATAATACAAAGAGAATATATTATATTAGTATGGATATTTCTATCACAAAGACTGAGTAAAAAGTTGAAAATATACGTGGAAAAAAATTCTGATTTTATTTTTAAATAAAAGTTAAGACTATCAGTTGACAGGAAATGACCCAGCAGAAATTTTTATACTTTAAACTAATAAACAAATTGATCAATTATGGGAAGACAGTGAACTTTGACAAAAAGTGTGCAGTAATATTTTGGGAAATATTAATAACAAATATCTCCAAAGCAAAAGAATTTTAATTTCTAAACTAAACTGATAATCCTCTCATATAGCATGGGATAAACCTATTTCTAGAGCTTCTACATTTTATACTGTTGCAAACAAATCAGAAAAAGCCAGTTACAAATCAGGAAATTTAAGTAAAGTGGCTTAAACTCCTTATAGTTCTCTTCAGAAGTCAGAATATATGCTATTATTATAGTACTAATGGATTTTATAGAGGCCTTAACATGGTAACGGACTCTCAGTTTGCAGGAGTTATTTTACATATTCAAACTGCTGATTTCATCCCTGATGACACAGAATTAACATCACTGTTTATACAAAAACAGGATATTAGATGTAGAATTGTATATAATATATACCTACTATGTTTAAAAGTGAGATATTTTAATATAATATGATATAAGAAATACTTCTTGATTGCCTCTATATTCAATATTGTGGAATGTTCCAGACAAAATAAATCAATTATTGAAAATCTTACATCTTTTTTGTGTTTTCAGACAAAGAAGATCACTTGCTAGTCCTCTGAAATTTTAGTAAATACTCATCAGATTCTAAGTAGCAATCTAGAAAGTTAACATGCTGCATACAAATGGGAGTATTTTATACCAACTTAGAATTCTTATGATAATACAAAAAGTAAGTGATAATTGTGAAGAAGATATAACCATCGGGTACTTGTCATGAAAGGTATTGATTTTTGATATGCAAATGTTTACAATATAAACTACAACATTACTTATTGCAAATCAATTTTAGACATATCAGGTACATATCTGAATCTACTAAACTATTTTCATCTTTTAAATACATAAAATGTTACTGAAAATGACATCACTTTTCTGCTCTTAAGCATTCTTAGAAACAAAGTAGCACAATTATAAAACTGTAAAATTTCAGACCTATGCTAGATAATGCCAGTTCATGATTACATACTAATGTTTACTAAATAGAAGCCTTAATGAAGAGGTACAACCAGATGAGATTTCAAGGACACAGTTATATTACAAAGTTGATGTCAGGCTTGAAGTAAAGAATAAGCTCACATACCAAGAGGGCATGCTATCATTAATGGTTTGCTTCATATAATTTCATTCTTAGCTGCTACCACACACACATAAAACACACACACATGATGGCTTAAAAAGTTAGTGCAAGGAAAGGGCTCTCATACTTTATTCAGTCTTGCTACCTCCTTTGACACTCTGGCCCATCTCAGATACTACAAATTGCAGAAAGTGTAACATATAATGGAGCACTGATGTTTGAAGACTGAGAGTAGAACAGCACTGAAATTTACAAGTCAGCCAGACTGATGCACATCATTAGAAACAGCTAGAAACTCTGCCTCACTCAGTGGAAGGGGATAACCAGCTCCTGATAGTTGTCTTCTGATCTCTGTCCTGACAGCCACAGAGTACATCCAAGCACATGAATGCTCTATCACATGTACACATACTGAAATAATAAATTTTATACTCTTTCATATAAAATTGTGTGTTCTGACAAGTAACTGGTGTGTAGATGTTTATTAGCCCTACAGTTGTGCAAATAGAAGTTTAGAAAAATATCTAAATATCTTTAAGATTTTCTAATCTTCAGGATTTCTGTGTTCGTTGTAGCATATGTCTTGTCAAACTAATAATATATTTTTTTGCATTTTTTATAACTGACTTAAGCATGCATAGTTAATGAGGAAGAAGCAATGAGTTTGGAGTTATTGAAGCAATGAGTTATATTGTTACACATATAACAATATGTGTAAATTTGACAAATATCATTAGGAAACTAATCTTCTCATTTTTTCTTTGAGGTGTCCAAGTTCATCTTTCTCAATTTAACAAATAAGCTTAAAATTTTCAAACAAACCCTGGTGAGGAAGAAGAATGACTCATGGACAGCTGCAACTTTTTCATTAGGATCTTGCCACCTAGGTGATATTTTCCTTCTTGAACTGTTTAGATAAAGTCCATAGTAGGGAAAGGTATCAGGATCACATTGTCCTGGCAGTTGGGGAGGGCAAGTCAGGAGATGGTTTATCTGCCGTGTGTCAAACAGTCCAAGACCAAATATTCAAATACAGATGAGGCTTTGTTAATGTGCCTAAACTTTTAACCAGTGAGGATCCAAGAAGTAATCCTACAATAAACAGATTGAACGTTACATGTTTTGTAAATGTAAAAAAGAGATTGTCCTTGTACATTGACATAATCAAAGTTTGAGTTGCCTTTGAGGGAATATTAAAGACACTTTTAGTTTTCCCAGCCGCTAAAAATCCTTTAAAGATTGCTATGCAAATGTAATTCCAGAACATTTTTTTCTCTATATGTACTTTAAAAACTAAAATACAGACAGGATATATGCCTTTTCTCATAACTAGAGTAGAAAGAGAGACAGAGAGGATGGAGGGCTGTATATGGTAAGATCAAAGGTCTTAGGAAACTGTTGGATTAAATTGAAATGCAATAGACCTAAAGGTTTTTTTTTTGCGGGATGTGACCAAGTTGACTCCCCTTTCACAAGAAGTTATCAGCAGACAAACCACAATTAATATAGGTAAGAACAGCTATTAACTATTTTTCTAATTGTTGGTTATGACAACTGATAAACTATTTTCTTGAAGTTACCAGACTTATAAATTTGAAGATTCAAATTGTTCTTGGCTAGAATATTATAGTATTTATGAAAGTACTTAATGAGTTTCCTTAAGATACTTCAGGGACCATTGAAAACTTTGGCTTCTTAACTTGGGAACATTTAAAGGAATCTTTGAAGGGTGAACAGATTCTCTCTCTGAGGTCATTTCTGGTGGTAAGTTTGCTTTTTTAGATGAGGCAGGTCCTTAGGCTCACAGAGATCTTCCTGCCTGTACCTACAGCTGCTGGGATTAAATACTTGCCATTTAATTTTTAAATAAGATGTTCTCATTTAAACATAAACAAGTACCTTTCAGTTAATAGATATCAGAGCCGGGTTTGTGAACAAACTTGAAATTGATAGCAACTTACAGATCTATTTATATAAATCATAATATGAAGTCAGAGGTTTGGTTAATTTCTTAAAGGATTTGGGCTAATATGTATATATACTAAATTTTTGTTTCTGTAGGTACAATTGGATAGATAGCTCATGGGAAATATATACTTGTAAAAAGACATTTCTTGTGTTCACAATGTTAGGTTTGAAAATGAAGTGGGAAAGAACATCACCATAAAACTTGGATATGCCAATGTCAAGATATCAAATACAGTATGGAAGTAGCAACTATTCTAAATGTTGGTCGAGGCAGTTGCAAATTCAATATTTTTTCTGACACTTTCAGATTTATAGGCTTGATGACTCAAGTTGTCCTCAACCAGAATATTATAGATCTTGTGGAAGTAGTATACCTGATGAATTTATTTAGATGTTCCAGGACCAAAGGAAACTTCAAACTGGTCAAACTATTATTTCAGTGCTTATTGAAATAAGTAGGATTATTAAATAACTCATAAAAGGTAAATTAATGAAAATTTATTTCTTAATAAATTGTGCATACAAAATTGTTAGAGATGTGACACAGTTTGCTTAGTAGCCCAAATCACTTTAAGGACTGGATATATGCTGTTGATGCTTGCTTCAATGCTCCAAATCTCAAAACAAAAATTACTGTTGTTCAAATATAATTTGAAAATCTATTATTCAAGTCTAGAAGAATTAGTTTGTGCAAATGTTAAGATTTGCCACATAAGAAGAAGAAATTAATAAGGTAGCAGTATTTTATTTCTCCAGATATTTTGTGTTTTCCCCCCAGAATTGATAGACTTACAGCAGATCATCAGGATAAATAGCATAAGTTAGTAAGTCAAGGATCATAGAGAAAACTGAGGCCATGTGTGATGATTCATACCTTCAATCCCAGTACTTGGAAGAAGGAAGAAGGTTGAGCTTTCTGAGAGTGAGGCCTTCCTGGTTTACAAAGTAAACTTTTAGCCAGTCAAATAAATATACATAGACTTGTGTCCAAAAAAAAAATAGAAAATTGGGGCCCTGTGAACAAATGTATGTAGTTAGTAAACAGAATACAATTAGCAAATAAAAACATTGATTCATTGGGAAGGTAAAACTGCCAATGACTATACAATATAAAAGAAATGATACTAATTTTTATAATTTAAAGAAATATAATTTGCCTTGATCTGGTCCATTAGGCATATAATTCCCATTTGTTGGAGGCTTTCAAGAGGATTACAAGTTTAAGGCTTTTGGGTAATTTGGGGAGGTTTGCATTCTGAAATTCTGAAAGCATTAACAGTTTTAGCTACTCCTTTACAACAGAATTACTCTCCGTGTGTATATTTATCTGTGTGTATGTAGATGGTCCCACAGTCATGTACTTGAATATGGAGGTTACAGGTATTTGCGGTGTGTCTTCCTCTGTTGTGTTTTATTTTAAGTTTAAGACAGTACTGAACTGAGGCTCAATATTTATCCAGCCTTCCTGGCCAGCAGGCATCAGAGATCCTCCTCTTTACACTTCTGTACTGGCAATTTAGAGTTGGACTCTGACTGAGTGCAAGGGTGTGGGAGCAAAGGTTCTCATGTAAGTACAAGTACTGAGCCATTTCCCTATCACCTTAAAAATCTAAAGGATCTGTGACTTCTTTATTTACATATTGGTTGATTTAAAGACTGATAACTATATCTCCCTTAGACATGTTTCCTTTGTTGACTGTCCTGGTCATGATATTTTGATGGCAACTATGCTGAACGGTGCAGCAGTCATGGATGCAGCTCTTCTGTTGATAGGTAAATTCAGAATTGGTTTGGTCAGATCAGTGAGATCTCATAAAAGAGAATGGAAACCTGTTCAGGACAATGAAATAAAAATTAGTAGTGCCAATCAACTGTGGGAAAAACAAAAAATAAAAAACCCATAAAACTCACTACAGTGACTGAGCTTAGGTTTATAAGCATATGTTTTTCTACAGCCTGAAACTTAGTTATTACTACTAAACAAATTATTTGGAACATGATCCTATTATAAAATAATGATTTATTATATTAGATTTTATATTTTTTTATATTATATATGGTTTTGTTGGTTTGGTTTTTTTAATGTGATTTCTTTTTCATTTTGTTACTAGTCAATATTTGTAGTCTGTCGCTGTGTGTCAAAAATAACTTCTAATCAAAATTTAGTAATTGGGACTACAAATACTACATTTCTGTCGGTAGGAATTTGGCAGTTTTGTCTCAGGTCTTCTAACAATGTTGGATTACATTAATTTAACATGCTAGCAAGAGTTGTAGTTAGTTATCCTAAGGTTTGTCTGTACTTGGGTAGGCTTTTAAGATCTGCATCTTGGTTTCACAACTCTGCTGTAGTTTATGTCTTGAGATAGTTGTATCCAACAGTCATGAATAGAACAGTTTATACCCTCTTTTCATTGAAATTAATTCTTAACACATGCTTCAAATATTAACACCTTTTAAAAATCAATTTAGCTGGTAATGAATCTTGCCCTCAGCCTCAGACTTCTGAACATCTGGCTGCCATTGAAATTATGATGCTAAGACATATTTTGATTCTGCAAAGTAGAATTGATCTTGCAGGTGGAAATTCTCTTAAATACACCAATCCAAACTTAATATTTATTAAAAATATATGCCAACACTCACGATACAGGTTACAGCTTAGGAAGATGCCTGATAGACTGGATTATCCACGTGGTGGACGATGGATGCCAATGGATGCCAAACCGGTCTCTCCAGCAGTCTGGAACCAGGAAACAGGGCCTTCCAAGATCTCTGCAGCCCCTTATGAATAGGGTTTGCCACTCCCCCTTCCAGAGTCCAGGACCCTGGATAGGCATCTTCGGACCTTAGCAGCTGACACTTGAATCCCACCACATCTCCCCCTTTTGTCTAACTAAGAAAGTTCTAAACTAAGACTATATACAATAGGAATTATTATGAGGTAGTATCTAGGAGAGGATAAAGTGCAAATTACAACCAAAACCTAACACATATAAAGTACATCATATATTTTTAGAATATTGGTAGATGGTAGGGTGTATAAATTACTTCAAAAGGTTCATCTGGGAAAATGAAAATTCAATACCTGAATGTTCCTTCCTAAGGGATAATAAGTTAATAACCTTAAATACCTATTCTTCAACACCTTTAAGATCTGAGAAGGAAGATGTATCACCTGAAAGTCAGAAGTACATGGAAGTAGTAGCTTCCAAGATTTGGAAGAGGACAGCAACACAGCTACCTGGATAATCGCCTCCGGTTTGTGCACTGTTGGAGCATCCATCATATTGGCTACAGGCCTATGGTATCCGACAGATCTTTTCAAGCAGGGCAATTTTGGAGGGACTGCCTTATCCTGTCCAGGCAGGTTTCATCAGTCTCTATCCATCAACGTGTTCATTCAGCTTGGACATCATGTGTGTACTGCCAGCAATCAAGGTAAGGGCAGTTCTTTACCCAACCAGCCATTCTCTGCCAAAAGGACAAACTCCAAAGGAGTATCATCAATGCTCAACACCATCTCAGAAAAGGAGCAGTGACACAAGGAGTCATCGTGTCTCTCATGGCCGAATTCCAAATGTTAAATGCCATATTTTATGGGTCTATGAAATGGTTGAAGATTCCTGTCTATCTATGATATTCTAACCTGTATCTGAGATGACTGGGATATGGGACCTTAAGTAATGCTCACTGCAGTTTTTATCATCTTAAGGATTAAACCCTGTACTAAAGTTGGATTACCTATATAAGGGGTGTATAATCTCTGATCAATGACATTTAGCATGACTATCAAACATTAGCCAGTGGTATATATACCATGTAAAGTGACCACAGCATTTCAGACATGCATATACATATATATCATCTATACAGAGGTATTTAAAACATCTTGTGCATATATCATAACTAGTGAAATCATACATTATGTCTACTATAGTTAAATAAAGACAGTAATTGCATAGTGGATATGACAATAATGTGCAAATATTTTAAACAGAGGTAGAGCACATATAAAATATAACAGTTACAGATTCAATTTTACATAAGTTACAGATTCAGATTTATATCGATGTTCAAGTTGCTTTGGTTATATAAAACAATTTCAGATTAAACTTTGTACCAATGTACAATTTATCTCAATTAAACATATAAGATGGTTTCACATTTGTATCAATATACAAATATCTGTGCCAGTGCAAATTGTCTTTAACTTAGCCCATATATTCAGCTAAAATTGTGTATAGGTAGGCTGAACAATCTTCCTTTATCTATCCTATCTATCCCTTTTCTCTTCTTCAAAAGAGATTTTTCAGGCTATATTATAGTTCTCTTCTCCACCCAATTTTAACTTATAACTATTCTAACAGAATAATAATCATCCACAACCCTCAGAACACAAAACTGAAGGTTTTAGGAAGCAGGGTGTAGTCTTTCATAAGGTTGCTTCCTGCTGAATTAAGGGCGATGGCATCTCTTTGGTATCCCATAAATACTAAAACACTGGTTAGATCTGAATGGACTGACTATGTACATCTATAATCATTCTCAGAATAGTGGTTAACTCCATCTGGAATTCTAACTAGAAGTGTGATCTGAAGGATAATCATAGAGAGCTATCTTGCAGCTGTTTTTGAATAATCTATTTTCTGAAAAAAATCATTTATTGGTATGTACCAGGATCTTGATTTTTCTAACTTTGCCTCTGTCTGTCTACCTGTGTCTCTCTCTCTCCCATATTCTCACTTTTATACTTGTTTCACTAGTAGGAGTTGTTGTGGTGGGGGGGCCCTCTCAGTTCTAGATTCTTTGTAGATAGCTGATAGGAGGAAATGTTATTTACAATGGAAAACTTAAGCAGTGTTGATACTCAAAGAAGATATTCGCATCCTCTATGACTTTAGAAGATGGTATGCAGACAGGATGTTTGAAAGGTACAGAAAGAGAGAGAAACAAGGTTTAAGATGAAGTCACAATAATATTGGTCCCTAAATATTCTGTCTTCCATCCCACACCAGGTGGCTTTTCTGATACGAGACAGAATTCTTCATATTTTCTTTACCAATATGCTTGGGTTTAGAGAGGGAGAAAACAACATGCTCCCAATCCAAATCCAGCCCTATTAATAGTAAAATTAGGACCACATTTTTTTGATGTGTAGATGTAAGATGCAAAGCAGTAAGAATTGAGAGATTACACAGTAGTGCATATGTGTATCAGTTGATCTCATAGTCCATTGTATACATTCCTTCATCATCGATCTCTCTTTGATTGCTGGTGAGTAATTATTCAATGTCTAGTCAATGTCTTAAAAACAGTTGTATCCATTTTCCTGTAAAGACAAAATTGAGATCCTGCCTCAGGTTTGTTAAATGTGTTTTCCTTACCATGCATCTCCTTGGCATATCAGGGATGAGCAATTAATTCTCCTCCTCAGGTAGGGACTCCTTTTCAAAAAGGACTTTATTAGTTTTGTCAGTACTCATATCTTTTCTTTCCCTGTTGAAACAAAAGAAAAACCCCTACCCTGTCGAGGTACATATCCCAGCTTCCACTCTGAAGTCAACACATCTTTGGAGAAGATGGGTTGATTTAGCTCAGATTTCTCTATTACCCAATGTCTCTCCGCAGCTGATGTTCCCTTTTCATCAGCCTTAAGAAAATTTAAAGTCAATAAGGCACTGTGCAACCTCTCCCTCATTTCTCCCTCAGATGTTTTTAAAGCATCTCTTTCAATGTGCAGTGAGATCTCTCCACAACTGGCTGTCCTGTAGGATTGTGTGGTATCTCCATAATCTGCTTTATATTATAGTATTCAAAAATCAGCTTCATTTTTGGGGAAACATAAGCTGGAGCATTGTCAGTCTTAATCTGAGTTGGAATTCCCATTATGGCCATGGCTTCCAAAAGGTGAGTAAGTACAGCATCAGCCTTTTCAGAACTCAGGGCTGTCGCCCATTGCATTCAGAGTAAGGATCGATAGTATGATGTACATATTTCATCTTACCAAATTCTGGGAAGTGAAACACATCGATTTGCCAGATCTCATTTCTCTGTGTACCTTTAGTATTACTTCCTGTAGGTAAAGATGGTTGGTTATAGAAAGAGCAAGTGTTACATACAGTTCCTTACTATTTCATTTGCTTGATACCAAGAGATGGAAAAACTCTTCTTTAGTCCTTTGCTGTTAACATGATGTTTCTCATGAAATTCTGTGGCCTCTAGCTCGTTTCCTATCAGCAGCCAATCCATTTCATCATTACCCTGAGCTAGAGGGTTTGGGAGACCCATGTGCACCCTGATACATGTTATGTACATAGGATGTATTCTATCTCTGATGATATCTTGTAGTTAGTTGTATGAACAGTAAGGTCAAGTCTGTATCATCAGGAATGAAGTCAGCAGTTTCACTATGTAAAACAACAACTCTTTCTGCATATTGAGAGTCAGTAATTATGTTGAGAGGCTCTGTGAAATCCAACAATACCATAAAAATTGCACATAGTTCTGATTTCTGAACAGCGTTGTAAGGGCTCTGAGCCACCTTAGTTTAGTTTTCAGACTTGTAGCCAGCCTTTTCTAAGTTGTTCCCATCAGTATAAAATGTAGGGGCTCCAGAAATGAGCTAAACCTGTACCACATGAGGAAAGATCCAATTAGTTTCCTTTATGAATTGAATTCTCTTGTTTTGAGAATATTTATTATTAATCTCTCCTAAAAAGTCACTACAAGTCTTTTACCAGGTTCAATGTCTGCCCATAATTGATCAATTTCTTTATTAGACAATGGAACAACAATTTCTGCAGGATCCTTTCCAGTCAATTGGTGAAGTCTTAATTTACCTTTAAAAATCAGATCAGAAATGATTTCGATATATGTCTTCATCTTCTTGCTTGGCCTATGTGGCAGAAATATCCATTCTAGTATAATGCTCTCTCTTTGCACTAATATTCCTGTTGGAGATTGTCTAGAGGGTAAAATAACAAGTATGCAATCCAGGTCTGGATCCACACGATCTACACATGCTTCTTGAAGTTTCTTTTCCACCGACTCTAATTCTTTCTCAGCCTCATCAGATAATTCTCTTGGACTATTTAAATCCTTGTCACCATGCAAAGTCTGGAGCCAATTATCTAGCTCATAGTTTTTGTACCAATCATGGGCCGTATATGAGAAATATCTCCTAGTAACTTCTGAGAATCGTTAAGAGTCTTCAATTTATCTCCATTTAATTTCACCTTTTGTGCCCTAATTTCTTGTAAACCTATTTTATATCCTAAATAATTGATAGAATCTCCCCTCTGTACTTTCTCTGGAGTAATTTATAGTCCCCAATCAGGCAATATTTTCTTTAGTTCTTCAAACAATGTTTTTAATGTTTTTGGGTTTGGGTCTGCCAACAAAATATCATCCATATAATGGTAAAAGATGGATTGAAGGAAGCGCTTGCTCAGTATTTCTAGTGGTTGTTGTACAAAATATTGGCATAAGGTGGGACTATTCAACATTCCTTGGGGAAGAATTCTCCATTGGTACCTCTTAGCTGGCCCTGAATTATTAAGAGTAGGCACTGTGAAAGCAAATTTCCTTGTCCTCTTCCTGTAAAGGTATGGTAAAATAACAATCCTTCAAATCAATAACTGCAATAGGCCATCCCATAGGTAGCAGAGAAGGCAGGAGAATACCAGATTGTAAAGAGCCCATAGGTTGAATCACCTTATTAATTGCTCTTAAATCCATCACCATCCTCCATTTTCCAGATTTTTTCTTGACAACAAAAACAGGAGAATTCCATGGACTGGTTGATTCTTCGATATGCTGAGCCTGTAACTGCTCCTGTACCAACTGTTCCAAAGCCTGAAGTTTTTCTCTCATCAAAGGCCATTGTTGAACCCAAATAGGCTTTTCTGTTAACCATTTCAAAGGCAGTGCTATGAGTGTCCTTTTAGGTTCTGCGGCTATTGGGCAATTCTTTTGTACAACCTGAACAGCTGGTGAATTTTCTTTATAGCACCTTAAAGCATCACTTTTAGAAACATAATTGAGTCTCTGGTTGATAAAAGAACCAGGAGCAATTTTAATCTGGGTATTCTATTGTAGTAGAAGGTCATGACCCCACAGATTCACCGCTATGTCAGCCATATATGGCTTCAACCGTCTTTTCTGACCTTCTGGTCCTATGCATTTGAGCCATCTCATGCTCTGTTTCACCTGAGATATTGTTCCAATACCCAGAAATTGAATATCCACTGCCTGTAAAGGCCATCTTGGATGCCATGATTGTGGGGTTATGATTGAAACATCACCCCCCCCCATGCTGACTAAGCCCTGGATATAAATATTATCTACTCATATTTTTAATTTTGGTCTTTTAAGCCTATTGAAGTCTGCCAAAATATTCATTTTGTGATCTTTCTTGGAATTTTCAATTTTTCTCTTGAATTTATTCTGTTATCCAATGCTGTATGATCTTCTAGATCAGGCATTGGATGCCCTACTCGTCCTGAGACTGCTGGTCTTTCACTGTGACTGGATATAATCTTACCTTCCTCAATTTTGGAGTCTGATTTTTGGGGGCTTCCTGGGGGAAGCCCCGAAAGGTGTTTCCCAATGGTAAAGGGTTGCCTTCTTTGTCCCTGGTAGATCTACATTCATTGGTCCAATGCCATCCCTTTCCACACCTTCCGCATAACCCAGAAGGCAATGGCCTTCTGTTCTAATCAAACCTAAAATGGGTATTATTTCCAAGAGTACCTGTGTACAATTCCGTCTTATATGGCCTGTTTTACCACAGTTGAAACGTGATGCCTTGGTTCCTCACACTAACATTAGCACCAGCTTGGCCTACCCAATTCTCCTCATTGCAAAGGAGAGATTCAGCATTGATTGTATATTGAATCCATTCTTCTATAGGTGTGGCTCTGATCTTTAAAGGCATAAGCATTCTTCTACATTTCAGATTAGCATCATCAAAGGCCAGAGAAAGTATTAATTGCTTCCTAACTTCTGGATCTCATATTGCTCTATGTACAGCCATGGTAAGCCTCTGTAGAAAGTCAGTATAAGGCTCTTTTAAGCCTTGTTTGACCTTAGTATGAGGCTCAATATTTTGACCTGGGTCCAAAATCTTTTCCCAAGCATTCAGTGCAGCAGTATGGCATAGCAATAAAGTATCCTTGTCATAAGTAGTTTGAGCCTTCACATCAGCAAACATGCCTTCACCAAGGATTTGGTCCTGAGAAGCAAAGAAACCCCTAATTTTTCCTTGTTGTTCTAAGGTCCTAGCCCCCTCCCTAAACCAGTTTCTCCACTGTAAATTCTGACTTTGGTCCAAGACAGCAGCCATTAGCCACATCCAATCAATTGGTAAGATCTGGATTATTTTTTGTCTTTTTTTTTTTTTTTTTTGCTGACCATGAATTTAGAAGCTGCTTTACATAAGTAGAGTGTCTACCATGTAATGATATTGCCTCCTTAAAATCCTTGATGTCGAGAGATGTACTGGCACATAACTATACTCAACAAATTCAGAGAATCCCCTAAATGCATTCTTTGAATAGTAGCCAGGAACAATAGTAATGGGGAAGGGGGTAGCCCCATCATTTTTACCACCTTAGGTCGAGTATCTCCAGTACTATAACATTCCATCAGGAGTTGACCTGAGCTGTTCTGAGCATAAGCTGCATTACTAGCCTTTTTTAGTACTGCAATATGGCCATCCCATTCCTGAAGCTTGGATAGTACCAGCTCCCATTCCTGGATTTTGGATACTACTGGCTTCCATTCCTGGAGTTTAGATAGTATTGATTTTTCTAGAGTTTGATTTTCCTGATGAAGCAGTCCTTCCAAAGACCTCACCAAACCAGCAATTGTTTGATCCACATCATTAACATAATTAATGATTTTCTTGTTCTTGTCATTACTGTAGTCAAAAAGCTTCTTGTTTTCATCATTTACATAGAGCCTATATTTTTCTTGTTCAGTGTTATCCATATCCAAAGAGCCTTATCTGAAAGCTTGTTGTAACCAATTTCCAGAGAATTAATCTTATCTGCCATTGTACTGTTTGAAATTTCCACATCACACATCCTGTACATCAATTGTTGATTTACATATTTAACCCCTTTCATCATTCTCATATATTGAAACATAAAATAAAGAAACATGCTATAAAATAGTAGGACTGGGGTATTGAAACCTTTAAGATATTCATTTGAGAATTGCTGGATCATCATGGAAAAATATGACCTGAAGTCATTAATGGAATAATTATTAGCCACTTCCTCAATTCAGATGCAATGACAATGTTTGGTCAGCAGGTGTTGCAGTAGCATTCAATGCTCTGTTCACCAGCAATATGGCAGATGCAGGAACTCTTAGCAGCACCAGGCTACCTACACACCCTATGCGGTCTTACGGGGCCTCAGCAGGCAGAATACAACCCTTAGAAAAAGCAAAATCTCACAAATTAAGACAGGATGGCAATCAGAAGGTTTTTGGTGGTGCCTGCAGCAGATGCTGGTGTTTTGCATGTGCACAGAGGAATTATACTCTCCTGGTCCCGGCTCAGTTTCAGACAGTGACAGCACTTGCACAGAGGCAGGGCGAGACCTCACTCACGTTTGTGCACCGGTAGGGTGGGACAAGATCACACTCAAACTTGTTCCATATGCTGAGGTCACTCAGTTGTGGCTCAAAGTACAGAAGTTGTGGCAGCTAAGAGGCAGCGACTATGAGCCTCCACTCAGTGCTGAGATAAACTGACACAGAGGGGCAACTCTCAGCTCAGCTGGCACAGGCAGGGGACCACCTGTTGCTCTGCCAGCTGGCTGGAGAGTGAGCAGTAGAGCCCAGTATGAAGGAAGGACAGGCCAGTGAGGGAGGGAGTTTTCAGCCCACACACCAGAGTTCAGGTTCCCAAAGCTGAACACTCTGCCTGTCCTCTGCTTTCTAACAGTGTTCAAAACACAAATGGACCCCCTATGCCCACGGGCAGATGCCTCACATTGGGCACCAGATACAGGCAGAAATTCTCTTAAATACACCAATCTAAACTTAATATTTATTAAAAATATATGCCAACACTCACTATACAGGTTACAGCTTAGGTAGATGCCTGATAGACTGGGTTATCCACGCGGTGGACGATGGATGCCAATGGATGCCAAACCGGTCTCTCCAGCAGTCTGGAACCAGGAAACAGAGCCTTCCAAGATCTCTGAAACCCCTTATAAATAGGGTTGGCTACTCCCCCTTCCGGAGCCTGGGACTCTGGATAGGCATCTTCGGACCTTATCAGCTGATACCTGAATCCCACCACATGATCTAGTGAAAGAAAGTCAAGCTAAAGAAAGTATGAGCAGATTCTTGCTTTTGAACAAGTTAAGAACCACTAATTTTTAAGAATGTTTGAATCACTTTGATAGACATATACTCTATTAATGTATTAGATGATCTAAACACTGAATTTATGGTGTCAGTCCAGTGCCTTTGCATATGGCATAAGACCCTTGTCATTTTTAAACTCGATATAAATATTTCTGATTTGAAGAACTTGAAGAAGTAATTATCAAAAGAGGAAGTTATATGAGAGAAACTTCCACTCTAAAATACTTATACATTTATTTTTTCAATGTGAAAGTGTGAATAGGGAACACATTCAGATCACATTTGAATGTAGAGAAATCTGATTCTCTTTTCCACCATGTGGTTGCCCATGGATTGAGTACAATCAGGCTTGGCACCAAATGCTCTTATTCGCTGAGCATCTTGCCTGCAAACCGCCCAGATTTTTTTAAAAAAGAAAATACTACCAGGAGTACAGAGAATGAATGTATCTTCAGTATTTTTCTGGTCTGTGTGCCTTTGTGGATTCTATTTTTTACATATTTACCAAAACAGTACTTGACAATGTTTTTCAACTTTACCATGTTTTAAAAACACTGGTTTCATTTAGGAATAAAAGTATTTCATGTTTATATCTGACATATTTTTCTTGATGTTGGTAGAAAGTTGGCTACACACGTGGTTAAAAGTTAATAATAAGTTCTGTCTATCTACTACAGGACACCAGCAAATTTAACATTTAATTAGTAAGAAACAGATATTTCCAACAGTCTTTGATAAGCAGATTTTGATCTTGACATTTACTAAGATAAGTTGTGGATTTTTCAAAGTTTTTACATTAACAGAGGTTCTTTGCTTGCAGTGGGTCTATTCAATCACTTGTAAGGTATATATGTACTAGTATGACTTGATAATATTTTCTCTGAAAAGGAATAATTATTTAAAGGTAAAAATATGAACATAATCACTTCTATTTGTTAGCTATTGTGTGTGGGCATATATAAGAAGCTTTTTTCATGCAAATTTTTTTATGCAGAACATAACATGTTTGAATTTTCCTACTTAGGTACAGTAGCTGAAGGGGCTCCTATTATTCCAATTTCTGCTTAGTTAAAATACAATATTAATGTTGTTTGTGATTATATAGTAAATAAAATTCCAGTCCCTCTCAGAGACTTTATTTCAGATCCCCGACTTATAGATAAGGACTTACTTCCCCCTTTGGCTCTTAACTGTGATTGTTTTTCTTAAAATGTTCACTTCTTTTCAATGAGTGTAACACTACTTTCTTTCCCAGTCATTCAATCTTTTGATGTTAACACACCTGGCTGTGAAGTTGATGACCTTAAAGGGGTGTGGCTGGTGGTAGCATTTTAAAAGGAGTATTAAAGGTAAATGATACTCTACCTTCTTAGCATAACAACCATTTCCTCTAAAGTAAAGTAATAGCTATAGAATTTTTAAGGAAAATGTTATTCTATTATTTACTGGTGTTTTTATTTTTCTAATACATTTTAAAGAATATTAATACATATGTATGAGTGTTTGTATATATGTATGTCATGTATGTGACTCATGCTAAAGGAAGAAAAGTTGGTCATCACATATATTCTAGGTTTTGAAATGGATGTGTATTTTTGCATATATGTATATGTACAACATGTATGCTTGATGCAATCAGAGGCCAGAAGATAGGTAGCTTTGTAAGATGCACTTAGGTTTCAGGGTTCCAAAATCCAGCAGTCCTACTTTTAGCTTTCAGAGACACATAGTGTCCAAACACGGTAGGCAAGTCACTCAAAAATGTCAATAGAAATAAGAAATTGGCTTGATTGACTTTCACTCTCGAAATCTGTAGCAATACATGGAAATAATAGGGGTTTTTTTTTCCTTGCTTTGTTTTGTTTTTTTTTTTTAAAAGAGAACCATATTATGTGAGTATGTTTGAACTTAGAATTAGTTAAAGTGAGAGTATTATAAAATGATTATGTGATACTGCTGATTAACTGGATTTAAAATAAATAATTACTTGTTTTAATTTTGCAGTTTAATTGGTTGGGGACAGATAAGAAGAAGAGTGACCACAAATCCAATAATAGATGATGAATGAAGTAATAAATTTGAATGAAACCAGAATATCTTTTAATGGCCTTAGATATATTTTTAATTTGAAAGTAGTGATTTAATTTTGCAGCTTACATTAGTGAACACTGTCAAGTTGTGTTCATTTTTCTAAGAAAAAAATTTGATGGCGCTAATGTCAAACTCGACACATTTAATCTACAGTTCACCAAATGGTTTTATCTGCATATCTTTGAAATTAAACTATAAATTAAGAACATTTATTGTATACCATTGAACTTACAGTAAAGGTTTTCTTATGATTCATTTTTGTGTATTTCCAACTTGGAAGACTGTTGCATTCATTAAAACTTGAACACCAGCTTTAGTCTTTCATAGTTTACAATTCTTTAAATTTAAGATGAAAAAATAATTCATTCTAATAAGGTTGTCTTTCTAAGTATCAGAGGTCCTTTATATGAATAAACTTTTCTGTAATTTTTCCTTACTCTGTTTCTGGGAAGTTCCATATCTCAGTGATTACTTCCAAAATGGTAACAATTCTTGAAAACACCATTTAAAAAAACATTGCTTCTGAATAAATGGGTTTTGAGACACTTTCTGACCTTAGTTTAGTATTTATGCCAACATGAAATATGAGGACTACTAAGGGACTTGGCAAGTAAATTAATTTTCTCCCAATTATTACAACCTAAATAAATCCAGTGTTCCATGCAGTCAAAATAGAGAGCCGAGTCCTCAAGTTCTTATCTGACATACCTCCAAGATGCACACACACTAAATAAATAAAAATGTAATATCAGATTTAGTGTTCTACATAACAAACTTAGTGTTCTACTTGATACCCTAAAAATATACTCTAATAGTTTCTCAACTATTTATGACATCACAAGCAATTACTGTTAGTTGAAATAAAATGAGAATAAGCTCTTTCTTTAAAAAGGCTGCTGTTTGTATTATTCTCCGTAAAAGCAGCAGTACGCATTTGTGAAAACTGGAGGTGTGTTGGTATAAGCTGTGTCCAATGCCAAGCAATTTTATTTTAAGAAGTGCAACATCTCATAAAAAGTTTAAGGGGAGGAATGTCATAAAGACTGATTGCTTGATGCAGTGTTACACAGGGGTGGAATGTATATCAAGGGTATCTGACACCACACACAACTGCTTTCCCAAAGGAACATCTTCATTCTCAATCCACATGTATTTAGCAACCAACCCTCTATGGGTGCAATGCTGGAATCTCTGATACCTTCTGATTTCCATAGGCACTGCATGAACTTGATAACACATTCATACACATCAAACAATTAAATCTTAGAAGACTCAAAAACAGTTACCTTTACATTTGAGAAGAAGAGGCAGTCAGGTCTATATGAGTTTGAAGCCAGTACTTTCTACATAGTTCCAGGCCACCTAGGGATACATAGACCCTGTCCTGAAACTAGTAAAATATTTAGAGTATTTTGCAGTGTGTTTGTAGTTTGGGGGAACTTATTTATGAATAGAATTAACTTTTAGGCTTTTGTAGTACATTGAATAACAAAAATGCACTTTAGTTGGCAGATAAGTACATTAAAACTTCGTATTATTTTAGTGTCCTTTCCATATGAGTGCATGAGTCCTTACATACAATTTAATTACTTTCTAATAGAAACATCAAAACACCATTAGGGAGTATAGGCTTCAACCTACCAACTACATTTCACAACCCTCTGAAATCCTAAATGTTACTAAACTACTACAGTTAATAATCTGTTGATTGTGGATTCCACACCATGTATTATAACCCCAGTCCCATTCTTCCCTTAATCTGCTCTTGCAATGTCCTCCACACAATTAAAATTGAGTTAAAAATTCTGTGTGGCTAGGGGTGATTTGTAAGATGAGTTACATGCATCATAAGTGCATGCATCTTTACTGGAGTCGCTGGTCTAGTTTGAAGCCTCTTTCTTTGGCTACTATTATTAATACTGGTTCCTCACTAGTATTTCTCAGGAATATCATGTTACTGCCCTGTGTGGTGGATAAACTTCAGATTTTAATTCATATGACCAGTCTCTTGATGTGCCCTAGCAGATCACAAATGAGGTGGATGTTGGATTGGGCTAATTTAAAGGCTTAATTGTGGGCCTGGGTGGTAGCTGGGTTGGTCAGCCCATCAGCTGTACTTCAACCCTGCCACCATTGTGAGATATCTAGATGCCCACATCCCAAAACATGGATTATGGATGTTTGTGTTTATTTACAGTGTTGTTTATAAGTTGTTATAGATAAGGGGGGAAAATAATATTCGATGTGGAGTTCTTTTTGTTTTAAAAAGAGAAAAGGGGATATGTGGGAGATTACGTTGTTACATTGTAAATAATTGTCCCACCCACTGGTTTAATAAAAAGCACTGATTGGCCAAAGGCAGGCAGGAAGCACAGAGCAGAATGCCAGAGAGAAGCCAGAAGAAGCAGAGGACAACCACGCTGCCGTGAGAAAAGGTACCCGAACCCCATGGCTGAACAGGATAAGAGTCATGTGTTAGATTAAGGGTAAAGAGTTAACAAGTGGTATGCCTGAGCCTTAGACCAATCAGCCTAAAGCTTTTGTAAGCATCTATGTGTCTCTGTGGGTCTGTGGGTCTGTGGGCCTAAACCTTGAGGTTAGGCCTGAAAGTCCAAGTCAGAAACTTCTTACTACACTTTTGGGTATCAACATAGTCTCAGCTGGCAGGCTAGTCTAGGGACATCCACATGTCTTTTGGTGGTGACATGAGACATCAACCAAGACCCCTGCTGCAGCATAAGGATGGACCTTGACACAGCCCTCAGCAACATAGGCTGAGACATCATGATAGCCACAGATGGTTTCACAGGCTACTCACTACAGGTAGTTCCTCTCCACCTTCACATACACAGATCTGCCTCTCCTCACAATGTTCAAGCTGTTTTGTTCCTTTCTCTCCCATATCTTCACCCCATCATTAATAGCTGGTTCTGCATGAAGGTCAATTGCTGGGCAAGTTCTCTGGTGTCTTCTTGCTGACCACTCTGCATGTCAGTGGGTGAGGTCACAGGGTGTCTTCAAGTGATAATTCAACCCACAATATCCATAGGCAACAAATCTCTGACTAGAGTTAGGAGCAACACAGTAAAGTTGCAATTCAACATTGTCCAATCTCAAGGTTGAGCCCCCACTACAACCAGCTGGAGAGATTAGCAAAGAAGGCAATGATGAGACATACAGAAGAATGTTTTCAGTCAGTTGCAGGTCTCAATTATGCAGGTACTGCTCTTCTTCCTGTCTTAGATTGTGGCTCTGGAAGTCACAGAAATTCAGAGTGGTCTGCCAGAAGTTAGTTAATAGTTCCAGAGTGAAAGCGGTCATCCACAAACTTAAAGTACTGTTCTTGAAGCAAAAGGCAATAAATTCACAAAGTACCTAAATGCTAATTGAATGTGCTCTAAGGTTCAGTACCCCTCCAGTTACCATTTTGCACTTTTCTTCTGCATAGTGTCTGCTGTTGTGGTCAGGATGTGTCAGACTGTGAGTCCTAAGAAACAAACCCATAAAAGCAGTTTTAATTCATTCATGACATAGTACCCCTTTGTACCATGTATCAGGTCATGCATTGGACTGTTTTATAATTTCACTCCATTGTACATTATTCTTATAATGATGGCCTGTTTTCCTCATATGCACTATATTTTTAGCCAAGGAACCTTCTGATTGAGTTACTAAAAGAGCTGGCTGTTTGGTAGATAGGCAGGAGGTATAGGCAGGACAGCCAGACAAAGGACACTGGAAGAAAGAAGGACAGAGTCTCTGGAGTCACAGGAGACTCAGACAGAAACAAAATAAATATGCCCTGTTGAAAGTAGATAGAGGCACATGGCAGACTATAGATAGGAAATATGTGTTAACTTAAAATGTTATTCAGTAACAAGCCTGAGCTAATGTCAGATCATTTGTAATTAATAATAAGTCTCCAAAAGGTTATTTGGAAGCAGGTTCTGGGAGAGCATGCAATGTCACTGATACAAATGGAAGGTCCTAACATTTTCATAGTTTTCAATTATGTTCTACAATTATGGCATATTATGATCCCACAATGTATGTCCATGTACATGGTAGAGGAAGATAAGTCAGTCCAACTTCTTAATAGAATCTGTTTCTTATGGGGCACACTAAATCTTCCCATTCATCCAGTAAGCCACTAATCATGGGCAACATTCTATCCTTTTTAACTGGATTGTCTCAAGCTCTGGGTTTGGTCCTACTGTTTCTTCCCATTGTGTGTTTCTTCTCCCTGGTCCAGGTGTATCCTGATAGTAGGTCACTAAGTTCTCTATCCTTGGTATAATTGTGGTGCACAATGGAGATCCCTGTGTGTTAGTAGGCTGTGTTATCATGCTATATAATTCCACAGTGGTTGATAATTTTTTTCAATAAATTAGGTTGTTGTGAGAAATTACCATGTTATACATTTTCATCCAGCATCAAAGCTCCCACAAAGCTACCAAAGGAAAAAGCATCAGAAATTCCTATAGTATACAGTGATAATTATTAGGTAGAAAGTAGAAAAGGGGCTAGAGAAATGTGATTTACAATATTAAAATGCTAAAACTTTGTGAAGCATCAAATGGTCACCGTAAGACTATCAGTGGAGAGTCATCTCAGAGAAAAAATGCATAGGATCATTAGCACTTATTTTAGCTACTGGTTTTATTGATACTGTAATTTATCTATTCCCAGGGAACAAATGACTTTGTGTCTTCAGTTCAACCTCACTTCATAGTGAAAAATTTTCTCAATTTCCATTTCTCCACCACCTGTTTGCTTGCTTTTTGCTCTCCCATCATTCCACCCTCTATGTATTTCCCATGGGCATGGGGTTACAGAGCTTTATTTGCACTTGGGGACATTGATATCCGGTTTCAGATTTATTCTGCACCATGGTGCCTGCTGAAATCTTCATTCCTCATAGCCTCATCTCTTGACAGTTATCTCTTGGTCTTTTCTCACTAAGTTGGAGGAGAGGACCTGGAATGATCCAAGACATCAGCATAAATTACAAGTGCAAGGAGCATGGTGCTCAGGCCTCACTGGCTGGCAGCTCCATCTCAAATTTTCACTAACATTACTTCTATTAGGCATATTGAATATTTACAGCAGTTGGCACTGATCTCTTATTTATATAGTTAGTAGTTCAGAAAACCAATTAAGTGAAGGATTGTTAGATTCATTTTAATTTGAAGTAGCAAGAATTTTTTTAAGTTCCTCTTACAATCCTGAAAATCAAAAAAATAAAATAAAATAAAATAAAATAAAATAAAATAAAATAAAATAAAATAAAAAGAGGAATTTAAATCAAAGAAGTCTCTTTTAACCATGAACTTCCAAAGACCATCACATACTGTCCCTATTTTTTGGCAGACAATTTGATTACATCTGCAATTAATTAAAATCCACTTGACTGTTAACACCCTTGAGAAATTGGTTAATTAAATTAATTCAACTGGGACTAATCACCTTAAATTAGGATCTTTTGAGTTGGAAAGACACACATTTAATCCACATCTTTTGAGGGGAGATACACCTCTACTCTGGGTCACACCATTAATCTTTAGCAGCACATAAAGGATGTGGAAAATCCTTAGCAATTTTGACATCTTGCTCTTATCTCACTGGCAAATCCATAACTTCACTGGCATTAGAACCTATCTCTTAGGGATTCTGAATAACAGCTGAGACATACAACCTTATGGACTGGATACTTGGATTTTCTGTTCATAGGAATCCATTGTTGGACTACTTGGTTTGTGTGCCTTTGGAGTGCACGTATATATGTGTCAATTTTATCCCAGAGAACCCTCACAAATACAGGTGCAATGGTTGTGATAGTGATATGTTTTATTACTTACTTTATTGTATTTATATTACACTATATGTTATATATTTGCTTATTTTATTGAGTACAATTAGAGAGCTGTTGGTTATTTAAAAATATAAGATCAACTATTGTACTCTTAGTGTTATCATACTATGCTGAGTTTGAAACCTTGCATGGTGCTTTCTGACACTATAAAACCTAGTCCTGATGGATGAGATTTAGATCACCTAAGGAGATCTGAATCCTACATAAACTGTATAGTCTCTTCACTTAAAGAGGCTTAGCTTTTAATGTTAGGAGACCAAAGCTGACATCAAATTCTGGTAGTCTCTTGACAACTCCTGACCAACAACTCAAAAAGAGAACTTCTGGTTCTTAGTGTTGTAGTTTTTGCTTGCCTTTCTTTGTCTCTTGAAGAGAGCATTGTTAGCCATGACAAGAAAACTTAACTCAAACTATATTATGTATTTTAAAATGGCAATACATTGCCTTCCTTCTCTGCTCCATTCCACATTTTGGGTCCTTTCCTCTAGCCTGGTGAGAAAAGACCAAGAGATGACTGTCAAGAGTTGAGTCTATGAGGAAAAGAAGATCCCAGCAGGCACCATTGATGGGGATAATCTTAAACAGAGTACACCCAGAGGTATTCTCTCTTTGGCCACATCAACCTAAAAATCAGAGCTCAGCAATCCTACTTTACTAGTAGTAATAGGACAGATCGATAGGGCCAAGTAAATTGTCTCAAACCAGTTGTTAATGCATGCACAAAATCCACTTTCTAATGAGCCAACCTGGAGTCTGCCTGGAAGCCTGTAACAGCCACTGTCTAATGTTTCTGATTGTTCAGAATCTGCCTAGAAACAGGCACTTCTCAGAGTTCCTGATCTTGTGGGATCTGCCTAACTATAGATGCTTTTATTTTTCCTGATGATACTCAGCCAATTAGAGATGACCACACAATATCACCATATCACCTGATTTTGAAAGCCTGGGTCCTGAGAAGAGGGTATATAAGGCTCTCATAATCATTAAATAAGTTTGCAACTTGACTCCACAACTTCTCACCCCCTCTCACGAGGAAACTGTTAGAACCCTGCAACATATGGCACCCTAAACAGGGCTCTGATCATTTTTCTCACCTTGCTTATTTTTTCTGCCCTGACTTGTGGGTCAGTCAACAGAGACCCTTGAGGGGAGGAGTGAGAATGAAGAGACAAGAGAAGGGAGAAATGGAAAAAAGTCAAAGAAAACTGAAAAAGTCTTGGTTTATGAAGATGAGCTGCACAAACACACACACATATATGTATACACACACACATATATATGTATATATGTATATATATACATCTGTATATACCTATACACACACATAGGGTAAAGGGATTGTTTGTTACTCTTGCTGCTAACTTTGAAATGAAAGTTTTAACATCAGAAGAAGGAAGGCAGTAGTATGAAGGAGCAAGAACATTCAGAGAAGGAACATTCTGTTCTTAGTAAAAAGTCGTAAGAAAGATCTGTTACTATCCTCAAACTGTTATTTACCAACAAATCATGAGATGTCCTCTGGGTCAAGGTCAGGCAAGACTTTGCTCTCTACAGGTCTCCCTTTTCTTAAAATTTATCACAATAGCCAGACAGAAACCTTGAGGGGACTGTGCCTGTCTTAGTCAGGAATTGCAAAGGCAGCCAATGCACCGGTCACTGAGCTTAGGGCAAATAAAGGCCCTGCCTCTGTCTTAGGTTATGGGAGCTGCAAGCATTCCAGTTGTCCATCATTGACTAATAAGTCCATCTCATCAAGGCAGGATTATCAGAAGTGTATCAAGGCCACCTCAGGTGTGAACATAATCTTTTTCTCTGTCTGCCGTCTCCAGTCTAGGGTAGTGGACCTGCATAGATTGCATTTCATGGCATTGATCTGCTGTTTTGTAAAGGCCATGATCTTGTTAAAGAGGAAAGGTCCTACTGAAAAATTGTTAGTAAGTCAAGCAGGGGTCCTAACAAGGGAAGGAGGTAGGGGATGAGTCCATTGAATCTGGTCCATAGTGGATTATCCAATAATACTCTTCTTCTCTTGACCATGTCTTCTTGAAGGCATTTCACTTTATCTTCATTCATTTTATACACAATGCCTGATTTATTGGCATAAAAACAATGGTCCTGCAAAGACAAACAGATCCCTTCCTCTTTTGCCGGTGGTAGTCCTTCAAAATAGTCCTGCAAAGACAAACAGATCCCTTCCTCTTTTGCCAGTGGTAGTCCTTCTATTTTGAAGGACTGCCACTGCTAAGGAGTCTATTTTATCTTGTATGTCCTGCATGGTTCTAGAAAGAGCTTATACATCCTCAAACAATTGATTTGAGAGCTTTTGATAAGAGTGTAAAGCTACATTGAACCCAATAGTTCTTGTCAACACTATAATTTTACATTGTAAGGCAACAGGTAAAAGTAATACATCCTAAGTCTATATCATAACTATTATTTTGAAACTGCCCTTGAAGGCAAAAGGAAGAATTGAATCCAACTTGTTGAACTCTAAAAGAAGTACTTAAACTGCAATTATAAACATCAGCACTTGCAAAGCAGGAGTTACTAGGAATAGCAAGTGGCATGGGAGTTCCTATGATCACACATAGCCAACAGACTTTAGCCATAAGGTTTATCATTGTCATTAATCCCAGACATGTGACAATTTTCTCAGGCATCATTTTCTGTATGACAAGAAGTAGAAGTCTCCTCATGGTTCTCATTCCTGGTATTGTTTGAATAATGGTTATTCAAACCTCATGATCCTGAATTTTTGATTAACTAGACATTCTGGAAGCCATCTTGTAGATTTCTTGTCCTTGGAATAAATACAAACTGATTTTTTCCCTCAAATATGAACTGGATCTGGACCATGCCAGGAATTTTTCATAGGATCCTCCTAGAAGACCATTGCAAAATTCTTTTTAGATTCTGTATGCCAAAAGCGAGTGGCTGCTGATTCTCCATTAGTGTCCAATTTTTTAAAATTGAGGATAAATGAAGCATGATCAGAATGTTTCTGGGTGACTTTCTAATGGGATACCATTCCCCTTTTGTATTCTATCAATAGTAAGTTTGAGGGAGAGATAAGCTCTCTCTACTATTCCTTGACATTGAGGATTGTATGGAATCCTTGGAATGTGTTGAATATTAAGGTGCTTACATAATTGGGTAAAGCTTGAGCTAATGTAGCCAGGGTCATTTTCCATTTTTATCAGTTGTGGACATCCCAGTACAGACATCACTGTCAGAAAGTGACTAATATCATGTTTTGTAGTTTCTCCAGTGTGGCGGGATTAAGGTGTCAGGTGATAAGGTCAGAAGACACTTCCGGGACCCTGGAGGGGGTGTGGCCAAGCCCATTGATAAGTGGCTGCTGGGACACGAGGAGCTCTCTTCCTGGTTCCTGGCTGCTGGCTGCTGGACAGACAGAATCGGAATCCATCGTGCTTCCATCGTGCTTTCATCGCTCCTCCATCGCTTGGATCCACCAGTCCTTGTTCAGGTGCCACCATAAGCTGTTACTAATATTGTGAGTGTTAATTTATATTCTAATAAATATTAATTTTGGACTGGCGCCTTGAAAGTAAAACTCCATCTACATCTGGCGCCCAACGTCCTCGGCCCTGTGCCCTAAACTGTAAGAAGCCAGGGGACATACAGACTGTTCACTTGGGCTTAAAGCTCCCTCTTGCTAGCCGGGCACGGTTTCCAGCCAGCTGATCCAGTGTGTAGGCGGGGGTTTTCGGCTCATTGCCTGGGGGCGAGATTTCAGCGCAAGATGCGAGATCAACTCAGTGTGCAGACGCTAGACTTCAGTTCAGTGCGCAGACGCTAGACTTCAGATCAGTGCGCAGACCCAAGACTTCCGTTCAGTGCGCAGGACCGGTTTTCAACTCGCCGGCCTACTACAGCTTTTGGCTCTGCTTTCAGCCCCCTGCAGCACTCGGTTTTCAGCCCGCAGCTTTCTGCTGCTGAGAGTCTTTGCATCTACCATACAGTGGGTAGGAAATTGAACGAAACTGTGACACCTGTATACTAAACAGCGTAATTACATCTGAATTGACACAATGGCTGACTATTATTCTTTTGAAGAGTTTAGGTCATATTTTGCCATGGTGGTTGATAAATTTTTAAATGAATATCTTGAAGGATTCAATACCCCAGTCCTATTATTTTTTGGGTTATCTCTCTATTTTATTTTTCAAAATAAGAGGATGATGACAGAGTTGTCAAATGGAAACCAAAAATTATTGTCCAGATTATGTATTATGGAACTATCGAACTCTACAGTGGCAGATGAGGTTAAACAGGTGCAAAATGTAAATCGACAGTTACTGTCCAAGGTATGTGATGTGGAACTGTCCAGCACTAAAATGGCAAAAAGGATGGATACTCTGGAAATTGGTTACAACAAGCTTTCAGATAAGGCTTCCTCTGTAGATAAGGATAACACTGTACAAGAGAAATATAGGCTCTATGTAAATTATGAAAACAAGAAACTTGTTGACTACATTAATGATGAGAACAAGAAAATCATTAATTATGTTAATGATGGGGATCGAAAAATTGCTGACTCAGTGAGGTCTTTGGAAGGACTGCTTCATCAGGACACTCAAGCTCTAGAAAAATCAATAGTATCTAAACTTCAAGAATGGAAACCAGTAGTATCCAAAATCCAGGAATGGGAACCTGTAGTATCCAAAATCCAGGAATGGGAACCCGTAATATCCAAAATTCAAGAATGGGAAGATCGCATTGCAATACTGGAAAAGGGTAGTGATGCATCTTATGCTCAGAACAGTTCAGGTCAACCCCCAATGGGATATTATGGTACTGGAGGTACTCTACCCAAAGTGGTAAACATAACAGGGCTACCCCCTTCCACACCACTATTGTTCCCAGCTGCTATTCAGGCAAAGATAACACCTGATGGATCCTCAGAATATGTAGAGTATAGCTATGAGCCAGTACATATGAGAGACATCAAGGATTTTAAAGAGGCAATATCAATGCACGGTATACACTCTACTTATGTGAAGCAGCTTCTAAATTCATGGTCAGCACAAAACCGGATTCTACCAACTGATTGGATGCAGCTAACAGCTGCTGTCTTGGACCAAAGTCAGAATTTACAGTGGAGAGGCTGGTTTAGAGAGGAGGCCAAGACCTTGGAACAACAAGGAAAAATTAGGGGTTTCTTTGCTTCTCAGGACCAAATCCTTGGTGAAGGCATGTTTGCTGATGTGAGGACTCAATCTACTTATGATGAGCATACTTTATTGCTATGCCGCACTGCTGCACTGAATGCTTGGGAAAAGATTTTGGACTCAGGTCAAAAAATTGAGCATTATACTAAGGTCAAACAAGGCTTAAAAGAGCCTTATACTGACTTTATACAGAGGCTCGCCACAGCTGTTCATAGAGCAATATCAGATACAGAAGTTAGGAAGCAATTAATACTTTCTCTGGCCTTTGATGCAGAATGTATCAATACAGAATGTAGAAGAATACTAATGCCTTTAAAGATCAGAGCTGCACCGATAGAAGAATGGATTCAATATGTAATAAATGCTGAATGTCTCCATGGCAATGAGGAGAATTGGGTAGGCCAAGCTGTTGCTAATGTTAGGGTGAGGAACCAAGACATCACTTGCTTCAACTGTGGTAAACAAGGCCATATAAGACGGAACTGTGCACAAGGTACTCTTGGAAAAAATACCCGATCTAGGTTTAATTCGAACAGAAGGCCATTGCCTTCTGGATTATGCAGAAGGTGTGGCAAGGGACAGCATTGGACCAATGAATGTAGATCTACCAGGGATAAAGAAGGCAACCCTCTACCATCGGGAAACGCCTTTCGGGGCTTCCCCCGGGAAGCCCCCAAAAATCAGACTCCAAATTCAAGGATGGTAAGATCATATCTGGTCATAGGAGAAGATCAGCATTCTCAGGATGAATAGAGCATCCAAAACCTGATCTAGAAAACCATACGCTATTAGATAATAATATAAATTCAAAAGAAAACTCAGAAATTCCAAAAAGAATCACAAAACGAATATTTTGGCAGACTTCGATAAATGAACAAAGACCAAAATTGGGGATACGGATAGATAATATTTATATCCAGGGTTTAGTCGACACGGGGGCTGATGTTTCGATCATAACCCCCCAATCATGGCACCCCAGATGGCCTTTACAGGCAGTAGATATCCAGTTTCTGGGTATTGGAACAATATCGCAAATAAAACAGAGTGTGAGATGGCTTGAATGCATAGGACCAGAAGGTCAGAAAGGATGGTTGAAGCCATATATGGCTGATATAGCAGTGAATCTGTGGGGTCGCGACCTTCTAATGTAATGGAATACCCAGATTAATATCCCTCCTCGTTCTGATATCAACCGGAGACTCAATTATGTTTCCAGAAATGACGCTCTAAGGTACTACGGAAAAAAATTCGCCAGCCATTCAGGTTGTAAAAAAGAATTGCCCAATAACCACAGAACCTCAAAGGACACTCACAGCATTGCCTTTGAAATGGTTAACAGAAAAGCCTATTTGGGTTCAACAATGGCCTTTGACAAGAGAAAAACTTCAGGCTTTGGAACAGTTGGTACAGGAGCAGTTACAGGCTCAGCATATCGAAGAATCAACCAGTCCATGGAATTCTCCTGTTTTTGTTGTCAAGAAAAAATCTGGAAAATGGAGGATGGTAATGGATTTAAGAGCAATTAATAAGGTGATTCAACCTATGGGCCCCTTACAATCTGGTATTCCCCTGCCTTCTCTGCTACCTAAAGGATGGCCTATTGCAGTTATTGATTTGAAGGATTGTTTTTTTTACCATACCTTTACAGGAACAGGACAAAGAGAAATTCACTTTCACAGTGCCTACTCTTAATAATTCAGGGCCAGCTAAGAGGTACCAATGGAGAGTCCTTCCCCAAGGAATGTTGAATAGTCCCACCTTATGTCAATATTTTGTACAACAACCACTAGAAATACTGCGCAAGCGCTTCCCTCAATCTATCATTTACCATTATATGGATGATATTTTGCTGGCAGACCCAAACCCAAAGACATTAGAAACATTGTTTGAAGAACTAAAGAAAATATTGCCTGATTGGGGACTACAAATTACTCCAGAGAAAGTACAGAGGGAAGATTCTATCAATTATTTAGGATATAAAATAGGTTTACAAAAAATTAGGCCACAAAAGGTAAAATTAAATAGAGATAAATTGAAGACTCTTAACGATTTTCAAAAGTTACTAGGAGATATCGCTCATATACGGCCCATGATTGGTATAAAAAACTATGAGCTAGTTAATTTGTTCAAGACTTTGGACGGTGACAAGGATTTAAATAGTCCAAGAGAATTAACTGATGAGGCTGAGAAAGAATTAGAGTTGGTGGAAAAGAAACTTCAAGAAGCACATGTGGACCGTGTGAATCCAGACCTGGATTGCATACTTGTTATTTTACCCTCTAGACAATCTCCAACAGGAATATTAATGCAAAGAGAAAGCATTATATTAGAATGGATATTTCTGCCACATAGGCCAAGCAAGAAGATGAAGACATATATCGAAAAAATTTCTGATCTGATTTTTAAAGGTAAATTAAGACTGCAGAAATTGTTGTGCCTTTGACTAATGAAGAAATTGAACGATTATGGGCAGACAGTGAACCTTGGCAAAAAGCTTGTAGTGACTTTTTAGGAGAGATTAATAATAAATATCCTCAAAACAAGAGAATTCAATTTATAAAAGAAACTAATTGGATCTTTCCTCATGTGGTACAGGATAACCCCATTTCTGGAGCCCTCACCTTTTATACTGATGCGAACAATTTAGGAAAGGCTGGCTACAAGTCTGAAGACTTAATTAAGGTGGCTCAGAGCCCTTATAACTCTGTTCAGAAGTCAGAACTATATGCAATTATTATGGTGTTGTTGGACTTCACAGAGCCTCTCAATGTAATTACTGATTCTCAATATGCGGAAAGAGTTGTTTTACATATTGAAACTGCTGACTTCATTCCTGATGATTCAGAATTGACCTTACTATTCATACAACTACAGGATATCATCAGAGGTAGGATACATCCTATGTACATAACACATATCAGGGTGCACACGGGTCTCCCAGACCCTCTAGCGCAGGGTAATGATGAAATAGATCGGTTGCTGATAGGAAATGTGCTAGAGGCCACAGAATTTCATGAGAAACATCATGTCAACAGCAAAGGATTAAAAAAGAATTTTTCCATCACTTGGAATGAAGCAAACGAAGTAGTAAGGAATTGCAACACTTGCTCTTTCTATAACCAACCATCTTTACCTGCTGGAAGTAATCCTAAAGGTACACAGAGAAATGAGATCTGGCAAATGGATGTGTTTCACTTCCCAGAATTCGGAAAGATGAAATATGTACATCATACTATCGATACTTACTCTGGAATGCAATGGGCAACTGCTCTGAGTTCTGAAAATGCTGATGCTGTACTAACTCACCTTTTGGAAGCCATGGCCATAATGGGAATTCCCACTCAGATTAAGACTGACAATGCTCCAGCTTATGTTTCCCGAAAAATGAAGATAATTTTTGGATACTATAATATAAAGCATATTACGGGGATACCACACAATCCCACAGGACAGGCAGTTGTGGAGAGATCTCACCGCACGTTGAAAGAGATGCTTTATAAACAGAAGAAAGAAATGAGAAAACCCAGGGAGAGATTACACAGTGCCTTATTGACTTTAAATTTTCTTAACGCTGATGAAAAGGGAACATCAGCTGCTGAGAGACATTGGGTGATAGAGAAATCCTCTGAGTTAAATCAACCCATCTACTTCAAAGATGTGTTGACTTCTGAGTGGAAGCCAGGATATGTGCTTCAATGGGGTAGGGGTTTTGCTTTTGTTTCAACAGGCAAAGAAAAGATATGGGTACCGACAAAACTAATAAAAGTCCGCTTTGTAAAGGAGTCCCTTCCTGAGGAGGAGAAGTAATTGCTCACCCCTGATATGACAAATGGATACAAGGTAAGAAAAACACATTTAACAAACCTGGGGCAGGGTCTCAGTTTTGTCTTTACAGGAAAATGGATATAACTGCTTTTAAGACTAATTACTCATCTGCAATAGAAGACAGACTGATGATTAAGGAGTGTACATGACGGACTATGAGACCAACTAATACACATATGCACTACTGGGTAATATTTCAATATTTACTGCTTTGCATCTTGCATCTTCACCTCAAAAAAAAAAAAGGAAGGCGTGGTCCTGATTTGACTATTAATAGGGCTGGATTTGGATTGGGAACAAGTGGCTTTCTCCCTCTCTAAACCCAAGCATATTGATAAAGAAAATGTGAAGTATTCTGTCTCATATCAGAAAAGCCACCTGGTGTGAGACAGAAGACAGAATATTTAGGGACCAATATTATTGAGACTTAATCTTAAACCTTGTTTCTCTCTGTTTCTGTAACTTTCAAACATCCTGTCTGCATACAATCTCCTGAAGTTATATAAGATATTAATATCTTTTTTGAGTATCAACAACGCTTAAGTTTTCCATTGTAAATAACATTTCCTCCTATCAGCTATCTACAAAGAATCTGGAACCGAGATGGGGCCCCCAACGCAGCAACTCCTACTAGTGAAACAAGAATAAAAGAGAGAGTAAGAGACAGGTAGACAGACAGACAGAGGCAAAATTAGAAAAATCAAGAACCTGGTGCGCACCAATCAATGATTGTTTTCAGAAAATAGACTATTCAAAAATGGCTGCAAGATAGCTCTCTATGATAATCTCCAGATCACACTTCTAATTAGAATTCCAGATGGAGTTAACCACTATTCTGAGAATGGTTATAAATGTATATAGTCAGTCCATTAAGATCTAACCATTGTTTTAGCCTTTACAGGATCCCAAAGAGATGCCATCGCCCTTAAGTCAGCAGGAAGCAACCTTATGAAAGACTACGCCCCCTTTCCCAATAAGTTTTGTGTTCTGAGGGTTGTGGGTAATTCTTATTCTGTTAGAATAGTTTTAAGTGAAAATTGGGTGGAGGACAGAAGTATAATATAGCATCAAAGATCTCTTCTGAAGAAGAGAAGGGGGATAGATACGATAGATAAAGGTAGATTGTTCTGCCTACCTATACACCATTTTAGCTAAATGTATGGGCTAAGTTAAAGACAATTTGCATTGGCATAGGTATTTGTATATTGATACAAATGTAAAATCATTTTATATGTTTAATTGTGATAATTTGTACATTTGTACAAAGTTCAATCTGAAATTGCTTTATATAACCAAAGCAACTTGTATTTCATTATAAATCTGAATCTGTAACTATTATGTAAAATTGAATCTGTAATTGCTGTTTTATATATACTTCTATCTCTGTTTAAAATATTTGCACATCATTGTCATGTACACTATGCAATTACTACCTTCATTTAACTATACTAGATATAATGTATGATTGCACTAGTTATGATATATGCACAAGATGTTTTATATACCTCTGTTTAGATGATATATATGTATATACATGTCTAAAATGCTGTGGCCACTCTACATGGTAATATACCCCTGGCTAATGTTTGATAGTCATACTAAAAGTCATTGTTCAGGGATTGTACACCTCTTGTATAGGTATTCTAATTTTAGTACAGGGTTTAATCCTTAGGACGATAAAAACTACTGTCAACATTACTTAAGGTACCATATCCCAGTCATCTCAGATACAGGTTAGAATATCATAGATAGACAGAAATCTTCAACCATTTCATAGACCCGGAGAATATGGCATTTAACATTTGAAATTCGGCCATGAGAGGCACGACGACTCCTGGTGTCACTGCTCCTTTCCCGAGATGGTATGAGCATCGAGGATACTCCATTGGAGTTTGTCCTTTTGGCAGAGAATGGCCGGTTGAGTAAGGAACTGTCCTTACCTTGATTATTGACAGTGCACACATGGTATCCAAGCTGGAGGAACAAGTTGATGGATGGAGACTGACGAAACCTGCCTGGACAGGATAAGACAGTCCCTCCAAAATTTCCCTGCTTGTGAGAAGACCTGTCAGATACCATAGGCCTGTTGCCAATATGATAGATGCTCCAACGGCGCACAAAACAAGGGATGATTGTCCAGGTAGCTGTGTTGCTGTCCTCTCCCAAATTTTGGAAGCCACTACTTCCATATACTTCTGACTTTCAAGTGATATATCTTCCTTCTCAGGTCTTGAAGGGGTTGAAGAATAGGTATTTACGGTTACTAACTCATAATAATTCCTATTGTACATAATCTTAGTTTAGAACCTTTTTATTTAGACAAAAGGGGGAGATGTGGCGGGATTAAGGTGTCAGGTGATAAGGTCAGAAGACACTTCCGGGACCCTGGAGGGGGTGTGGCCAAGCCCATTGATAAGTGGCTGCTGGGACACGAGGAGCTCTCTTCCTGGTTCCTGGCTGCTGGCTGCTGGACAGACAGAATCGGAATCCATCGTGCTTCCATCGTGCTTTCATCGCTCCTCCATCGCTTGGATCCACCAGTCCTTGTTCAGGTGCCACCATAAGCTGTTACTAATATTGTGAGTGTTAATTTATATTCTAATAAATATTAATTTTGGACTGGCGCCTTGAAAGTAAAACTCCATCTACATCTCTCCAGCTTGCACAAAAGCACATATAAAACCATTGCAAGTATCTATAATAACATAAACATAAGTTAGGTTGCCAAATTCAGGAATATGAGTCACATCCCTCTGCCATAAACCATTGGGAAGTAATTCACTTGTGTTTACACCAAGGTGAGGAACTAGGAAATGAATAGCATAGCACAGGCAGTCTTTTACAATTTATCTGGCCTGTTCTCTGGTAATCTTGAATAAAAGACACAAAGTTTTAGCATCCAAATGATGCAATTGATAGCTATGCTGAGCTCTAGAAATATAGTCAGAGTCAATGCTAAGAATGGCCTGCTATCAGAGAAGGAGGGGCGAGTAGCTGAATCAGCCAATTCATTGCCTTTAGTCAAGGGTTCAGGCAGGCCAGAATGTGCTCTTAAATGTCCTATAAAGCATGAGTGTTTTATTTTGTAAATAAGATGTTGTAGTTGTTTAAATAAGTCTCCTGCTTCAGAAGCATTTTCTATCCATCCAGCAGTTTCCAATAGTGGCACTGAATGCATTTTATATATATTTAAAGATTAATCAGGAAAAGCAGAAAAAAAAGCAATGACTGCCTGTAATTATGTGATTATGTGCAGAGGAAGTGCAGGCTTTGAAGTGTACTACAACATCATCACAGACATAAGCAGCTATAGCAGGATCCACCTGTAAAAATCAACAAGGCATTCTCCAAAGGAGAGAAAGATGTCATCTTAGGAAATTCAAAATCATGTTTGTTGGTAAAATCATTAAGTTTATCTGCAGTGTAATGGCTGTCCAAAATACCTGTATATGATGCAAGAGCAATAGACCAGGATTCAGTAGCTTCCATGAGCCAACTGACTTGTTCTTTAGTATATGGTTGAATGATAACATCTGTCTCATTGCCAAGATATTGCTTCCATAATTTCCTGCCCATAATTATGAGATCTGACATAGCCTGATAATAAGTGCCAATTACTTGTTTTGGTGTAGAATGTAAGTGTGCCCACATAAGGGTGTAGTTTCTAACAAAACTTCTGTAGGTGAAAGGACTGTTTTATAAATAATAAATTTCAAAGATTGATTATAATTTATGAAAGTAACTGTTTGAGCCTGAAGAGCACTTTCCACTATTCAAATGGTGGCTCTAAATTCTAGTGTAAGAAATTGGGGTGATGTTGGTTTTGAAACCCTTTGTGAAATATCATAAAGAGGTTTTAAATCATTCTTACTAAGTTTTAAGTCAAGCCAATTAATATCCCCTAGAAGTTTTTTAATATTATTTAAGGTTTTAAATTTGTCTAGCCTGAGTTCTATTTTTTGGGACAACATATGTGAGCCTTTCTTCTGAAATCCAAGGTAAGTATAAGGGTCTGTTAATTGGACCTTGTCTGGTGCTATCTCCAAGCCATGTTTTAACAAATTGTCCTTTAACTCTTTGCAACATCTCAAGACTTCAGCACCATCCTTTCCTGCAACAAGGATGCCATCCACATAATGGATTATATACATTTCTAGCCAGTGTTGTCTAACAGAATGAAGGGAAGAAGCAACATAGGATTGGCATAAAGTAGGGCTACTTGCCATTCCTTGAGGAAGGACTCACCATTGATATCTTTGCATTGGGTTTTTTTTTTATTTCACTGTGGGTAAGCTGAAGGCAAAGTATTTCTTCTCTGTAGGATGCAAGGTTATAGTAAAAAAGCAAACTTTTAAGTCCATAATTATTTAAAATTATCCTAGAGGTATGGCTACTGGTAAGGGAAGACCAGGTTATATGGCTCCCATAACAACCATGGCTTTATTAACAGCTCTTAAATTTTGCAATAGTCTCCATTTGCCACATTTCTTTTTGATGACAAGAATAGGAGTATTCCAGGGAGAGTTGCTGGGAACAATATTTCTGGCCTCTAGCTGCTCCTGCACCAGCTGTTTTGCAGCCAGAAGTTTCTCTGAAGTAAGAGGCCACTGATCAACCCATACAGGGTCCTCAGATAACCAGGTGATCTTATCTGTATGAGCTACAGCAATATCAATGGCCCCTAAGAAAAATGGTCTAGCCCAGCATGATGAAAGCATGGAGTGATTGGTAAAGAGTCAAGCATCCCATACTCATTCTTCCAAGACCCTTGCCTGGAGAATATCCTGTTTTTAACATTTGAGTTGTTACAACCTCATTAGGGCTGCATATAATAAGCCCAAGTTGAGATAACAAATCTCTCCCCCAGAGATTAATTGGCAGTTCTTCTATTACATAGGCCTGAAAACCACCTTGATTTCTTTCTTTATCTTTCCAGGTCAGGGTCTTTGAACTTCTCTCTGGATTTTGGCTCTGACCTATCCCCTTTAGATGAGTCATAGTGGTATTCAATGGCCAAGTTTCAGGCCAGTCTTCCCTCTTAGTAATAGTAATGTCAGCATCCATGTAAACTAAATCAGAAAACTCTTGACCATCTAACCATAATGTCATAAGTGGCCTATAGTTTGATATTTTTGTGCCCAATGAACATCTGAAGATCCAAAGCTCTGAGTACCTCTATAATCAATAACTGCTTTATTGGATGTAAAAATCAAGGGTGATATCAGTAGTTGCACAAATCTTTGCCCTGCATTAATTGTATTGATGACTTTTGGGGGTAGAAACCTTTTTTTCTCTCCAGAATAATCATTGTCGATTATTCCAGAGAACATTTGAAGTCCATTAAGTGTGGAGCTAATGCTTCCTACAATGAGACCTTAGGTAGAGGCCCAAATATTCAAGTACAGTGCTTGAACTCACATTTCAGGTGTTAATACTGCATGGATGGAGGAATGAGGTCCAGTTCTGCACTTCCTGCTATGGCTCTGCAAAGGGTTGAAATGGATTCTTGTTCTGGGGAACAGTGTTTACCCCCACATAGATTTGTTTGGTCTGAGTGCCTTGGGCTGGCCCCTGATTGCATTTCCCTGATTCTATGGTATGTGTTATCCTTGGGCATCTGCTTTAGAATTGGATTCTTTTGCCACTGTTTTCTTCTCATACAACTAGAGCAAAGGCCTGGTGCCTGCGGCTTGAAAGATGTTCTTTTGTTAGTTTTGCAGTAGTTGGCCAAGTGCCCACTTTCTCCACAATAGAAACATTTGTTTCTGCCCTGTTGTGCCAGAAATTGTTTTACAGTGAAACCCTGTAAAGCTGCTGCCAGAGTAAGACCTTGTTAGTAAGTTGGTCCAATATCTGAACAAAGGTGAATGTACCCTGATGAATCTGTTTTTCTTTTATAGGGCCAAATTGCAGTTTGGCGTGCAGCCTTATTAAGGGAATGAGCTGAGTATCTACAGGGTAAAGGGGTTGTTTGTCACTCTTGCTGCTAACCTTGAAAGTTTTAACTGCAGAAGGACAAAGGCAGTTGAGAATATGACAGCACTAGTGTGGAGGGGCAAGAACATTCAGAAAGGAACATTCCATTTTGAGTAAAAAGTCATAAGAAAGATCTGTTACCCACCTCATCCTGTTACTTGACAATGAATCATGAGATGTCCTTTGGGTCAAGGCAGGGGAACTTTGTTCTCCATAGTTTTCTTCTTTTATGTTATCTGCTGTCGCATGAATGAATGAGACTCATGGAGATACTAGAGGGAATAAACTCCGAAGTCAAATCTTACCCAGCTGTCTTCTAGCTTCCTCAGCCTTGATTCCCTTGGAATAGTTTTCTCTGTGTTTGAATCCCAATTTAAGCACTCTTTTGGTAATTAAGGCGTGGCCCCACCACACCTGCTTGGGAGCCTCGAATTCCTTCTATAATCTGAAGTGACCTTGACTCAGTTAGGATTAAGGGTGTAGGTCACCACTCCCAGGACACTCCCTGTGCTGGGATTACAGGTTTGAATCACCACTCTGATTTTCCTAGACTGACTGTGGTTAGAGCTCTGGGACTTCTGGAGCATTTACTAACTCCCCACATAGACTGTGAGTAGATTCCCTCTGGTATCTCCAAAACTTCTGAAGCTTTATTAAATCCCTACATATCCCCTTTTGTGTCAAATTAAAAAAAAAAGAAGGTGATAGCTAACATAAGAAAAACAATATACAATAGGTACAATAATTATATACAATATATACAAACAATAAATGAGTAATGCCCAGTCCATTAACAATTGACAATTCCAAGAAAATATTTCATTAATTATCCTATTTTGATGAGTCCAAATGAATATACCTAATTCATTTTCTTTCTAACTAAAAGCTATTGTTTTGATGTCTCTAAATCTTATAAGCTTTAACTTCAAAGTTTCTTTTCTCAAACCGTCATTAGAAAATTGTAACTATCGCTATCTCATCTTCAACTACCTCAGAGACCCAAGAAGGGAATAATATTTACCTAAATAACTAGGAAGTGCAAGCAACTTCCAAAAACTAGAAATGACAGAGATGATACCTATCTGCCTGGACAGTCACCCAAAGTTCCTTTATAAAGTTGGGGTATCCATCTTCAGCCTACAGACCCAGAGTGTCTTTTCATTTCAGTGAAGCAGGAAATCTGCTCTGTCCATTTTGGTGTAGTTCAGTCATTTCTCCTTGTATCCTGTAGATTGAAGACTCTTCAAAGTTCTTTTCAACTTTCCCTTGTGGTACTTGCTAGTTATTGGTCTTGTGCCGGTATTTAGCTTTAGATGAAGTTTACCACCACTTTTGATGGCATTCCCAAGCAACCCAAATCTAAGAAGATCCAGGCCCAGCATGCCAGGGGCTGCTACCGCCTCACACCATCCACGGGCCATCTCTGACAGTTTTCACTGAAAAACAGGAACCTGAAGGACCATCTCAGCTTGTTCTGTCAAAGTTCAAAGGTCACTTTCTGAGGGAACCTGCATGTCCAGTTCAAATAGCACACTGTCAAGCAATCAATATAGGGACAGGTTCTTGTCCAATGACTAACTGTTGCCACAAGGAAAGTAGATTCCATATGGAGTTTCTTCAATGCCCTTTTTTTCTCTTGAAGTAGATTGGGGCTGCTAGGAGCAGACCTGTCTCACTGTCCAGAAAAGTCTTTTAAGTTCTAAAAATATTTTAAATGCAATATCCTATTCATCTCTGAAATTTTTGAAGAAGACCTGTTTATCTAAAACATATTTGTTTGACCTTGAAAACATATCTAACATGACTATGTCTGAATTGCTTTATATTCTTATTAATTGGAAATAAAAACTTTCATGGACTAGAAATTTGGATTACAATGTTACATAAACTGATTAAGAATACTACCTGAAACAAGCATAGAAATATTTGTACAATGACACAATTAATCTCAAGATACACAATTTGTATACAGAAAACCAATGCAATGTAAAATATTTAAAGCTAGCAAATCCTTTTAAAAGAAGATTCCATAATCTAGCCTTATATCCTATATATCTGTATCCCCTTTTTCTTTATATATATATATATATATATATATATATGTATGTGTATATATATATATATATTTAAACACAAATCATGAATCTAATCATTCTTGTTTAACTTTTTTCTAACCATAACCATGAATGATTTTTAACCAATTAACCTAAACAATGACAATCCTCCATAACCGATTGAACAACCAACACTAAACCACCCCACCACTTGGGAACCAAAACCAACCCATATTGTCAGTTGATGATTGTGAAGTGAGGCAGCTACCTAGTGTGATAGCAACCCAAGGAGGGGCCCAAAAAGGAAAAAGAAACAACCCACCAGGAGAAAGAGGCCACTGTATGAAAGACTGACCCAGATGAGGGTGACAAAGAAACACCTGTGGCTGGTCTGCCTAAGGCTGGAGGCTAACCTGGAACGGAAATCCTAGCCACTAGTAATTACTCCTCTGGCTACATGTTGTTCTGGCTGGCAAGTGCAGTTTTTTGGGTAGAGAAGAGAGAAATTCATGTCCCAAAGTTGGATGCCAATTGTAACATGAAAGAATGAGACTCATGGATATAGATCTCTGAGGAAGTTGGAGATACTAGAGGGAATAAACACCACAGTCAAATCTTACCCAGCTGTCTTCTAGCTTCCTCAGCCTTGATTCCCTTGGAATAGTTTTCTCTGTGTTTGAATCCCAATTTAAGCACTCTTTTGGTAATTAAGGCATGGCCTCACCACACCTGCTTGGGAGCCTCGAATTCCTTCTATAATCTGAAGTGACCTTGACTCAGTTGGGATTAAGGGTGTAGGTCACCACTCCCAGGATACTCCCTGTGCTGGGATTAAAGGTTTGAATCACCACTCTGATTTTCCTAGACTGACTGTGGTTAGAGCTCTGGGACTTCTGGAGCATTTACTAACTCCCCACATAGACTGTGGGTAGATTCCCTCTGATATCTCCTAAACTTCTGAAACTTTATTAAATTTCTACAGTCTGCTGTTCCTTTTATCTTACAGGTGGTACTTTTTATATTTACTTATGGATTTCTAGTCTCTGCCTTACTTGTTTATTTTCTTTTTCCTTTTTCTTGAGAAGAGCTAACTTATTTCACTCCATTTCTCAAAGCAGTTAAATTATCTTTCTTTAATAAACAGCCATTTCTTCTTTACTTCTTTATGTCATGGCAGGAAAGAGAGTAAGCATAGATGCAAGAATCAGGCTCAATCTTACAGGCAAGTTATCAATTGCACTCCAGAGACTGGCTATTTCCTCTCCACTACTCTCTGCCTTCTCCTCTTCTTCATGCAGCTGCAAGACTCACAGTAACAGGCAATCTACCAGAGCTTGTAAAATGGCTAGACTAACCCTTGGCCTATCCAAAGCTGGGCCTGGGCTGCGGATGGTGGTTATGAAAGTGATGTCCACAAGGTTGGGGGAACAGGAGATAACAATCTGTTGCAACAGAAGAGTAGGGTACAGCAGCAGAGGAGAGAAAAAATACTCCCAACCCCCCCTTTTTTATACACACACACACACACACACACACATACACACACACACACACACACACATACACACGGAGACACATACATGCATAAACCCCGAACACAAATATTTTATTGAGGCCAGATTCAGAGCACAAAAACAGTACAGCTTTGGGCCATTTCCCAAGCTTCATGCCCACCACCACGTGAGTAGCACTCACATCATGAATGGATAGCATGGCTTCCCATGGGCATGCACCAGAGGAAAATCACTGTATAAGACACTTGTACAATAAACCCTGCTAATCTCTGAAAGAGCAAGTGGGCAAAGAGGAATGGAAAGTCAGTGGCCATGCTGGATGCTGCTGGTTTTCCACTCCTTCTCAAGTGTGTAGTTGGGTCCTCTGATTTGGACCCGAAGTACAGTATATACACTGGAGAACACTCTACCAAAGGCATAGAAGCAGTCTTTGTTAGAGAGACCCTTTAGAAGGCATCACACAGCAGTACTTCTGTCTAGTATATAGGGATAACTGGTGGGTGGTGATTATCAGCAGAGTGTCTGCAGCAGGCAGCCAGTGGTGTATCATGGCTCTAATCAGTGGCTTTCCCTCTTTATTTTTGTCCTCACTGTGAAGATTAATGTTATGCTTCCCAATCATCTTGTCACTAAACTCCTTCTTGGAGTTTATAAAGGTATTGAACGTTTTGAAGACAATATCCATATGAGCTGACAAAAATGTATGACATTTTCTTCCTATCTGGACCATTAACTGACTTACTTATTTGCCATAGGCCAGAACAAAATACTAGTCTCCTTTCCTGTAGCTTATTTCTGCAATTAATAGAGGCTTCTTAATCCTGCTTCTGAAGCTTATTTCTGCAATTAATGGAGGCTTCTTAATCCTGCTTCTGATCTTAGCTTAGTATTTACAACCAATGGAGATATAGTTGCTCTTCTGAGAAAACGTCTTGACATTTGTTCTTTTGCTCCATTGTCAGGATGTTTATGTTATACTGTCACATGGGCAGACTTACATGTCAGGAGTGCTGACATTAGTAGGAGTTGATATAACTGAGATTCAGGTAACTTTAGTGCTTATCTTTATATGTCAACAAATGGAGAAGAAACAATGTGTAACTAAGTGATATATATTCTAGAAATAAAACTGAAGATCTTTCCAATACTTGGTGTATTAAGTGGAATAATATCTTCCTGTTCAAATTATTTCCATTTGACCCTCTATAATATTGTTGGCAAGAATTCATCTGCTATTTTAGGTACCAGTGTCTTGTCACTTAGAATTCACAAAGAATTAATTATATGGGCAATAATAATCTATAAAAATCCGCAACAATTGTGTTTAAAAAACACCCTGCCATTTGTAGGAGAGTTTCTGGCCTGTCCATCCTGTGGTCCAGACTTGCAGAACTGCCACCCCACAGAATCACACAGCTGCTTATACTAATTTTATGCTCAGTGATTTTGGGCCCAGGCATATAACGTGCTAACTCTTTATTCTTAAACTAACCCACACATCTTAATCTTGTTCAGTCATGTGGCTCAGTACCTTTTCTCATAGCAGCATTTCAACTTATTTCCTCTGCATCTGCTGGTGTCTCATCATGCTGTTTCTGTGGTTCCTCTCTAGCTTCTCTGCCCTGCTCTTCCTGTTTCCAGAGTTTTCACAATGTGGCAGCTCTGCCCATACTTTTTTTAAGGCCTTCAGGCATTCAGTGTTTTTATTAACCTGGTTACTGGGACAAGTATTTACAATTTAATAACATAATCCCACCACAGCCTTTAATGTTTGTGTCATTTATAAAGTTGCACAGAAATTAGTAATTGCTCACACGATTAAAAGGGTATATTCAAGAAACTATCTTTGCTGTTTCAGGTCTTCTTTTAGGCCAAAGTTTTAATAGTGTTTCTTAAAATTTTTGGCCAGATAACACTAATTTTCATAAGTTGATTAACCTAAAAGGCTTCATCTCTTTCTGGAAGGTTTATGTTCAAAGGTTAACACAGTGCAAACATGAAGTCATAGACTGTTATTTTATTATTATAGGCACAATGTGTTTGCCAAATCTTTGTTTATGTACTGTATGAGTAAAATATGAGTGTAACATACCATATAACCTAAGGCAAAGTATAAAGGTGGTAGAATTTGCTTCATAGATATCTAAGGACACTATTTTTCAAAAATTCAACAGCAGTTTTCTAGTTTAATGAATAAAGTTTACACTTTTTAGAATTTGTTCTGAAGACAAAGTATATAAAAAAACTTTTTCTTCAGAACATTCTAAAATGGAGTTACACCTCAAACAACTTTAAGGAGCTAATTTAAACTTTGATTTCTCTCTCAATTTAATAGATAAAGTAGGCTAATTGTAGCCATTTGATTTTAGTGATGTTGATTATTCTCAGAGTAACTGTTCTATAGCAGGACATGTGGCAAATTTACCAGGCAAAAGGTATATTATCCACATACTTTTAAACATAAGGATGTAAATATAGTGTATACTTTTGTGTTTTAACTATACAAATGAGACATATATAAAGTGTTTATTTCTCTCATAATTTAAGCAGTGATAGCTCTTTCAGCACCAGTTTTCATTCATGACAGTGATGCACATTCTCGTTGAATATTGACCCATGGGAGATGGTATAATTGTTTTTTATTCTGTGTGACACAATGCCAAAATTGGTCAAAGTAAGAGATGGATAGACAGCAATAAATCAGTATGCCTGCACTGAAAAGGAAATAATACAGGCTGGGTAAAGTAGATACAGCATGTTCTTGCTCTCTTTGTCCTCTAAAAGCTGAAAACTTATGGATGTTCACTTGCCTCTACTTGTGGACAGACTCATAGACATGCACATAATGTTCTTCCTTATGAGCATCTGTAGTCTGCCCTGGGGGCCTAACAAGAAGTACCACCCAGAGTTCCTGATTGATTATAATCTGCTTAGAAATAAATACTATGAGATCTCCTGATGATGCTGAGCCAATGAGGAATGGCCATGTAATATCACTAGAATGTGATATACCTAGGTGCTAAAAAAAGTATATAAGACTCTCCCCATTATTGAATAAATGAGCTAGTCTTCTGCTTGAACTGTCTCCCAGGTTCTGCATTCTTGACTCCATATCATCTCTTTTCCTCCCCCAAGGAAAATGTTAGGACTGAGCAGCAAGTAGTGCTGACAAAAGTAATATAGATGAGGCACAAGCAAAGAACATTTATAAAGCTAGTATAAATATGCTCTAGAAATTTAAAAAGAATGAGTAAATGTGTTACCACAGCCAATAAAAATACAAACACTTAAACACAATGAAGAAAATAGTTTAAGATATAAAAGTAGAAAAGAATTACTAAATAAAACACAAACTGATTTAAAACTAGACATGAAGTTTCTAGAAAGTGAAACTAAAATGTCTGAGGAAAGTCTCACTAATAAAATACAATGGACAGACAAGATAAAATAATCAGATACCCTAGTCAAAAAATGTTAAATCTAAGTTTTCAGGAAAAAATACTTATGAAATTTGGGACATTATGAAAACAATAACTATAACAGCTATAGAACAGAGGCAAGGAAATAAATTCTAATCAAAACACAAAATATTTTAAACAAAATTATAAAATAATATTTTCCACCCCAAAAAGAGAGGTGCCTATGAAGGCGCAAGAGGCATACAGCACATCAATAAACAAGCTCACAAAAGAAATTCATCCCGTACATAATAGTCAAAACACTAAATTAGAGAACAAAAATTATTAAAATCTGCAAGGGGAAAGATAAAAATATATAAATGGAGACCTATCATAATTTCACCTTAATCCTCAAGGGAGTTCTATAAAGAACAGTGACTAGATAGATGCTCTACAAACTGTAAAACTCCCTTAGATCACAACCCAACTGAGATATAAAACAAAAATTTTAATCATATCGAATGAGGAATATAAACATTACACATCAAGACTTCATTAAAAATATGTCTACAGAATTATAGAAGAAAAGTTTCAATCCAAAGATGATAACCCATACATAACAAACACAAGAAACAACCCATAAATATCCTAAACTACAGAACAGTACATTGGAGGTGTAACAATGAGCTACATCATAAGAAAAAAATGACAAGAAAAAAAAATCTGCTCACCATGGCCAACACAGTAGAGCTAACCCTGTTTATAAAGGAGTGGTTTACCCTGGCCAATATTGTGAGCATGAGAAATGTGTTCCCATTTCTCTATCATTGGTGTCCCATCTTCTCCATTCCCTTTCAATATCTGAGACAGGTGGAAGTTCTTGTCCTGATGTCATTAGTGTAGGGCAGCTACACCATATTCTTACCATTTGCTGTACTTAGTAGATTAGGCACTGTACCTGACCTGAACAACATAATAGAACTGTCCCTGAAGAAATAGGTGTGGTAGAACTGGCCCTGACTCTTGGTTATCACTGTAATTGTTCAAGTAGTCAAGTCAATGCAGGAGAGGTTACTCTGTTGGGGAACCAGGGAAGAACTGGTGAGCTGTTCAACCCTGCAGATACCCAGGTACAGAACAAGGGTTATGAGTTGGCCAATTCCAATATCCAAGCCATCTGTAATCTACTGTAGCACATGAAAGTATGGGTCCTGAAGAAAAAAAAAGCTTTCTAACCTCCAGGATTCAGGGCAACAATAGAAAAACCAAGAGGAGTTCCAGTGAGAGGCTAGAATGACTGTGTAGTTAAAAACAGTGGCCTTGTACCAGACTGGTAACTCCTTGCAAAGAACACCTGCAGAAATATTTATATAGACAAAAGGGTAACTGTGTGGCTCACTGTGCCATACTACAGCTTCCACAAGATTAATTTTTCTCTTCTCTTAATTATTTTATTTCATTGAAAGAGTGTAAGGGCAGAGGGACGATATGAAAGATATGAAGACATAGGGAAATGAATGGAATAGAGATACTTGATGTGAGGCCACAAAGAATATCTAAACAAAGGTAAATAAAATAAATACCTTACGGTTATTCATAATCCCTGTTTGACTGTTTAGTGATAAAATGAATGTTTTATTTAACTACTGAATTTCATATTAACCATCTTTAGTTTAACATTTTATTACTTTTCATTTTAAATTATAAATATTGAACTAATTTTTACACTGTTTATAATACATTCTATTTCACTTCATACATCATATAAAATGTAGACATATATTCCACCATTGAATCTGTAACTACTTATGTTATTAGAAATTATTCTACATTACTTAAAAAATATATTTTAAAACTTAGTTACCTATATATACCTATGCATACATATTGCTGTAATTTTTATTCAGAATTGTTGATTTGTAAACCTAACCAACAAAGTAAACATAGGTGTCTTCAAATTTTGGAATGTCTAACTTATCATGCATTGTTCATACTAAAGATTACTTTGACTCCTGCAAATGGTTTTTGCTGCATCCACCGTGCCTCCGGTGTAAGCTGCAATGCCTATCAGGTGGCCTTCATGGTGGGATGTTGGTGAGCCAGAGCTTCTCGGAGCGAACGGTTCCCCGGTTCCTTGATACAGCGCCCGTGTAATGACCTCGTCACCCCGTTCTCGGCCACAATGCACCTGGTCTATTTTTCCTTAATCTTTTTCTTGTTTGCTTTGCTCCTGCTAATTGTATTATACCAGAGACTAAATGTACCCATTTATAATGCCAGAAATAAAACTAACACAGTCAATGATGAGAAACAGGAGGAAACACCTCCTCCTTAATTTCAGACAATTGAAAAGGTTCCTAAGAAACCAATGACTTAGTAGAAATAAAACAACTGGTAAAAAATTCTCATAAACAACACAGTAACTCAGAGAAACAAGCATCAACAAGAATTCTCTCCAGGGCTCTCCCAGGGGGATATGTACACTATAAGATTAATGGCAAACAGTAGACAGCACCTAAGACAAAAATTAATGAGACTATTCTTAAGAGCAACTCAATGTAACAGAGTTTATGATGAACATGGCAACAGGTGAATAGTATACAAAAGATAAAAAAGAAATTATTACTTACTTCCCTTTTTTCTAAAAGATCAAAGTGTATACAAAAACCCTGGTGTCTGCTTAACTCAAAAATGAACAAACTAGTTGGCCCCCTTTTTTCAAAAGCCTTTTGGGGTCATGCCCTTGCTGTTCATTCGGCTATGAGAAGAAAAATGGACATACAAAAAAACTTCTCAAAAAGACACAGCCCATGCCCATAGAAGATTAATAAGTAGTTATAATCATTAGTCATGCCTCACCTACCCCTAACCACAAGCCAGCAAATGCTTGTACTAGATTCAATGTATGGCACATGTCCCATATTGTTCTGTTCTCATAAATGTCATAGTTAAATGCCTTGCCAAGTTCCCTTTTGCTTTCTGTATATAAACACCTGAAAAAGTCAGTAAAGTTGCAGCAGCATTAACTCAACCCTCTGAGTGTGTCTGTCTGTCATTTACTCGCCGAATCCCATTCTCCTCTCCTTCAACCCGTGTTCTCCCTCGGTCTTGGTGCCCCAGGAGGGCCAGTCCGCGGCAGGTGGCGCCCGAACAGGGACCTGAAGGACAGGTAATCTTTCTTTTCTTTCTCTTACTATCTCAGAATAGGGATCGGATCTTACCAGGGAACTGCAGTCCCGCCGGTAAAGGATCACCGGTTAAGAGTAAGTAATCTCAGTAACCATGGGGCAACACATGAGCAAGAATGATAGGATGTTCACCACAATGACTGAGAAAATGCTTGCCACGAGGGGGTTCAAGGTCTCTGAGAAAATAATTTGGGACTTTGTAAATTTTATAAAAACAGTTAGCCCTTGGTTCCTAGAGGAAGGCAGCATGACCTTGTCAGATTGGACTGTTACAGCTTGGAGGAGACTGCCTCCCTCTAGAACCAAAGATAGTGCTTTGGCAAGCATTAAGCAGAGAGTAGAAGAACCTTACCAAGATTTTGTCTCCAGATTAGAGGAAGCAGTTAATCGCATGCTCCCTCCATCAGAGGGGACAGAAATTCTGCTAAAACAATTGGCCTGGGAAAATGCCAACACTCTCTGCCAAGATTTAATCAGACCAGTTAGAAAGACAGGGAAAATTCAAGATTATATTAAAGCTTGTTTAGATGCCTCACCAGCAGTGGTCCAGGGGATGGCCTATGCTGCAGCCATGAAAGGGGAAAAATTCAGCGCCTATGTTAAAAAGACATATGGAGGAGGAAGAGGGAAAAATCCTCCCACCAATATAACCTGCTTCAAGTGTGGAAAGTCAGGACACATGCAAAAAGACTGCAAATCATCAGGGAACTCAAAGGGTCCCCCGGGGCTATGTCCTCGATGCAAAAAGGGAAAACACTGGAGAAATGAATGTAAATCAAAATTCCATAAGGATGGCACTCCCTTAACTGAGGAAGTGGAAAAAGACAAACAGACAGAATCAAAAAACTAGAAGAGGGGCTGTCCTCTTGCCCCCTTCCAAAAGAGGACAAGATTGCCAAAGTGGAGACAGAAACTATCCTGAATCCTTTGGCACCAGAATTTACCATTCATGATTTGCCAAGAGCAACTCCAGGAAGTGCTGGGCTTGACCTAGCAAGTAACATAGATATTGTCTTATCCAAATGGGATGGGGTCACACTCATCCCTACTGCAGTACAAGGAACATTACTTCCCCAGACAATGGGATTAATAATTGGTAGAAGTTCCAATTATACGAAGAACTTTGAGGTTCTTCCAGGAGTAATAGATTCAGACTCCCTTGGGGAAATCAAGGTGATGGTGAGACCTCTAAATGAAACAATTCAAATCCACAAAGGACAAAGAATAGCTCAATTGTTGCTATTGCCATACATAGCCTTGCCCAACCCTGTTCTCATGCAAGAACGAAGGGAAGGACAATTTGGCTCATCAGATGTGGTGGCTTGGGTGGAAGACATGACAGCTAGACCTTTCAAGGTCATAAAATTAAATGGGAGACCCTTCAAGGGCCTCCTCGATACTGGAGCTGACAGGACCTGTATCTCAGCAAAAGATTGGCCATCCTCCTGGCCAGTTCATAAAACAGGGTCCTCATTATTAGGCCTTGGTTCAGCAACAGGGGTTATGCAAAGTAGCCAACAACTACAGTGGGATTTAGAAGGAAAGATGGGGCTTGTGCAACCTTACATTCTGCCCTCTTTGCCCTTCTCCTTATGGGGGAGAGACATGCTTGAATCCCTTGATGTGAGATTAGTAACTGCTGATCATCTAAATGACCAGCATTTTTCATAGGGGCCACTGATGAACAATTATATGCTGAAAAAATCATTTGGAAAAAACAAGAGCCTGTTTGGGTAAATCAGTGGCCCCTCACTGCAGAAAAAATAGAGGCTCTAGAAGCACTAGTCCAAGAACAGCTAGAAAAAGGACATATAGAAGAGACCACTAGCCCATGGAATACACCAGTCTTTGTAATAAAAAAGAAGTCAGGAAAGTGGAGGCTTTTACAGGACCTCAGGGCAGTAAATGCTGTTATGGAAGACATGGGAGCCCTTCAGCCAGGGTTACCGTCACCTGTGGCTGTTCCTGAAGGTTGGTTTATAATAATAATCGACCTACAAGATTGTTTTTTCACCATTAAATTGCAACCCCAAGATTGCCCTCATTTTGCCTTTAGTGTCCCCTCCTCTAATTTTCAGAGACCCTTCAAAAGATACCAGTGGAAGGTTTTACCACAAGGCATGAAAAATAGTCCTACTTTGTGTCAGAAATTTGTAGATGCTGCATTAATTTCAGTAAGGCAGCAATTCCCTACTGCATATATAATTCATTATATGGATGATATATTGTTAGCCCATCCCTCTAAAGAAATGGCTGAACAAATGCTACAAAAGGCCATACAGCAACTTACTCAACATGGCCTCGTCATAGCTCCTGAAAAAATACAAAAAAATAGACCGTTGAGCTATTTAGGACAATGGATACATAATGATTACATTTCCTCTCAAAAATTGGCCATTAGAAAAGATAAATTAAAAACATTAAATGATTTTCAGCAACTATTAGGAGAAATTAATTGGATAAGGTCATATTTAAAAATTCCAACAGGTACCTTAAGTCCATTATATCAAATACTGCATGGAAATGCAGATCCTAAGTCTCCCAGAACATTAACACAAGATGCTTTAAAAGCATTACAACTTGTAGAAACAGCCCTAAATGATGCAAGGGTAAAACAAGTAAATGTAAACAGACCATGGAGTTTGTTAATTTTTGCAACAGACTATACTCCTACAGCCTGCCTATGGCAAGAAGGGGTATTAGAATGGTTGCATTTGTCACATTCCCAGCCAAAAATGCTTGCAGATTATCCTTACCTGTGCTCCTTGCTACTTATGAAAGGAAGACAGAGGTCCAAAAAATTATTTGGGAAAGATGTTGGTTTAATAGTGTCTCCTTATAATAAAATGCAAACAGAGTTTTTATTACAAAATAATGATGATTGGATTTTGGCCTTACAAGGATATGCAGGACAAATTGCTTATCATTATCCCAAACATCCTTTGATAGAGTTTACAAAAAAAGTAAGTTTTATCTTCCCTCTCTGGTATTCAGAAAAGCCCCTTGAAAAGGCAATAACTATTTTCACAGATGGGTCGTCATCCGGAAAGGCTGCGGTCTATGTGAAAGGGCAGAAACCTCTCATAGAAAAAGTTGAACAGACTTCAGCACAACAAGCAGAAATTAGGGCTGTAATTTTAGCTTTTAAAAATTTTCAACAATCTTTTAACCTTTTTACAGATTCAAAGTATGTATTTAACTTATTTCCTGCCCTAGAAACTTCTCTTTTGTCAGGAAAGTCCACTATTCTTCCTTTGCTTAAGCAATTACAAATTCTGATTCATCAGAGACAAAATAAGTTTCATGTTAGTCATATAAGAGGACACACTAACCTCCCAGGTCCACTGGCCCAGGGAAATGCCATGGCAGATATCTTAACAAAACCCATAATTGCCTCAGTTATAGAAGCTCAGGAAAGCCATGCCATCCATCACCAAAATGCTTTAGCTTTAAAGAGAATGTTTAACATAACTAGAGAGCAGGCAAGACAAATTGTAAAAGAATGTTCCTCATGCCCTCATACTCACTCACTGCCAAAAATGGGAGTGAACCCTCGAGGACTGAAACCAAATGTCCTGTGGCAGATGGATGTGACCCATGTTCCATCTTTTGGGAAACTGGGATACCTCCATGTAACTGTTGATACATTCTCTCATTTTGTTTATGCTTCGGCACGAAATGGAGAGGCTTTTAAAGATGTGGCTCAGCATCTGTCTCAGGCCTTCTCAGTTATGGGGAAGCCTTTACAAATAAAGACTGATAATGGCCCAGCTTATGTCTCAAAAGCCTTTGAGTCCTTTTGTATACAGTGGAAAATAGCTCACTCCACTGGGATACCTTACAATCCTCAAGGACAGGCTATTATAGAAAGAACTCATCAAACTCTAAAAACTCAAATTGAACGGCTTAAGGTCTCTAACCCTTACTTCTCTCCTCATCATTTACTTTCTCATGCACTGTTTGTAATCAATCACCTTAACACTAATGACCAACAACAAACCCCTGCCATAAAACACTGGGGCGGTGCAACTGCTTCCCCCCTGCCACAAGTCATGTGGAAAGACTTGCTGTCCGGTGTCTGGAAGGGCCCGGATGTTTTAATAACCTCGGGACGAGGATATGCTTGTGTGTTTCCACAGAATGCAGACTCTCCGATCTGGATCCCTGACCGCCTCATCCGACCGGCTGCGGCGGCAAAATCAAAAGAGGAAACGGCTGCGAAAAAAAGTGACCACAATAACAAAGGGGATCCAGCATCTAAACATCAAAAAAGAACAACAGGAGACAAAAATAACTTAGACCATGATCCGAACGATGGTCAAACAGGCTAAGCAACTTATCTTACAGCAACAACAACCTTTAAATCCTTATATGTATTTCTTAGCTTTTTTGTCTCTCATTTCCACGCCAGCGGAGGGTGTGGCTTATTGGGCTTACGTCCCCAGTCCTGCTTTAGTGCAGCCAGTAGGATGGCTTGATCAGTCACCAATAAAAGTTCTGACCAATAATTCAATTAGACTAGGGGGATTCCAAGATTCTGATGACAGGATGAGCACTTCCTCTTATATAGCATATGAAGGGAGGTCAGATTCATTACCGATCTGCCTTTCACTCAGAGGAAGGACTCCGTCTGGCTGTGTTACGATTAATTATCGTACTATGCTTACAGATGCTCCTGATCAAGACAACGAGGGTAAAAGATGAGTGTGGGAACTTCGCATGCAGACTTTAGGCTTCATGAACTTTAATGAAACAACTCAAAAAGTTAATGCTATTCCTTTAGATTCTTGTATTGAAAAATTTAGAGATAAAAATCAATTTTGGGATTCCTCTTTAACTAAATATCCTAAATGGCTATCATGTGGGTTCCCACATGCTGCTACCATGTTCTCCCCAAAGGGAGCTGACTTAGAAATTTGGGATTATTCCTCTTCTTCCGGAGACGAAAAATACGAGGAATACCTTAACAATAACAAAGTTAAATTTCATGGATTTCAGCTACAATATATGTATGGTGAAAAGGTTAGGAGATGGTTTTCTCCAGGATCTGTAGAGCCCATATGGCATGTTAAAAAAGGAAATAAATCCATGATTCATAGAGATTTGTTCCGCCTTGCAGCAGCGGCCAACATACTGTTAGAAAGAAAACCCAATGAAACAAAACCTACTCCAGTGGGAGTCAGAGCCTGTGTAGCATATCCATATGGGATTCTGTTAGGACAATATGGTCTAATGAATATATCTAAACATGGCAATTCCTACAAGGTGATATGTAGTGCTTGTAAATTAACTAATTGTGTTTCTTCTAGTGAGAATAAGGATTTAACTACTATTGTGCTTGTTCGCCGTCCACCTTATGTTATGCTCCCTGTGGAATTGGGTGATGAGGCATGGTATGATAATTCGGCCTTACGAGTCTTATCTTCTTTAAATGAATTGATGAGACCAAAGAGATTTGTGGCTGCTGTTATTTTGGGAATAATAACTTTAATCTCCATTTTAACTACCTTTACAGTTGCCACCACAGCATTGGTTCAAGAGATACATACTGCACACTTTGTAAATGAGATGAATAAAAACATTTCCTCTGCTCTTTATGAACAAGCAGTGATAGATAATAAACTAGAAGCAAAAATTAATATTCTAGAAGAAGTGATGCTTGCCCTAGGACAAGATATTGCCAATATAAAAAGCACATTAAATAGCAGGTGTCATGATGGATTTTCCTCCATTTGCGTTACTCCCCTACCTTATAATACCTCCCTACCTTGGGAAAAAGTGAAGGCACACTTACAGGGTGTTTGGCAGGATAATGATGCCACTCATGACCTAAAACAATTACAAAAAGATATTTCTGCAATGAGTCAAGCTCATCTCCGGTTGACAGCCTTAGATGATTTAGCAGCTAGCTTAAAGAATAATATTCAATCCCTAAATCCCTTAGATTGGACACAATATATTATTTACGTTGTGATTCTGGCTGTTTTGATCTTTTGTGTTGCTTTATTATTTCCATGTATCTTTAAAATTCTGTCTATGTCCATCAGCGCCCTGCAACAAGAGGTGTTCGAGGCTCATTTTAAAAAAAATAAAAAAAGGAGGAACTGCTGCATCCACCGTGCCTCCGGTGTAAGCTGCAATGCCTATCAGGTGGCCTTCATGGTGGGATGTTGGTGAGCCAGAGCTTCTCGGAGCGAACGGTTCCCCGGTTCCTTGATACAGCGCCCGTGTAATGACCTCGTCACCCCGTTCTCGGCCACAATGCACCTGGTCTATTTTTCCTTAATCTTTTTCTTGTTTGCTTTGCTCCTGCTAATTGTATTATACCAGAGACTAAATGTACCCATTTATAATGCCAGAAATAAAACTAACACAGTCAATGATGAGAAACAGGAGGAAACACCTCCTCCTTAATTTCAGACAATTGAAAAGGTTCCTAAGAAACCAATGACTTAGTAGAAATAAAACAACTGGTAAAAAATTCTCATAAACAACACAGTAACTCAGAGAAACAAGCATCAACAAGAATTCTCTCCAGGGCTCTCCCAGGGGGATATGTACACTATAAGATTAATGGCAAACAGTAGACAGCACCTAAGACAAAAATTAATGAGACTATTCTTAAGAGCAACTCAATGTAACAGAGTTTATGATGAACATGGCAACAGGTGAATAGTATACAAAAGATAAAAAAGAAATTATTACTTACTTCCCTTTTTTCTAAAAGATCAAAGTGTATACAAAAACCCTGGTGTCTGCTTAACTCAAAAATGAACAAACTAGTTGGCCCCCTTTTTTCAAAAGCCTTTTGGGGTCATGCCCTTGCTGTTCATTCGGCTATGAGAAGAAAAATGGACATACAAAAAAACTTCTCAAAAAGACACAGCCCATGCCCATAGAAGATTAATAAGTAGTTATAATCATTAGTCATGCCTCACCTACCCCTAACCACAAGCCAGCAAATGCTTGTACTAGATTCAATGTATGGCACATGTCCCATATTGTTCTGTTCTCATAAATGTCATAGTTAAATGCCTTGCCAAGTTCCCTTTTGCTTTCTGTATATAAACACCTGAAAAAGTCAGTAAAGTTGCAGCAGCATTAACTCAACCCTCTGAGTGTGTCTGTCTGTCATTTACTCGCCGAATCCCATTCTCCTCTCCTTCAACCCGTGTTCTCCCTCGGTCTTGGTGCCCCAGGAGGGCCAGTCCGCGGCAGGTTTTAGTTTTCACATTAAATTTTCAAATCAGTTTGGAAAATAATATTGCTCACTGATAACTCTCAATTACCCAATTGAAAGACATATTAAATTAAAATAAAGAATGAAACTTCCTGTCTCATCCCAAAGAAAAATGCAACTTAACATCAAGGGAAGATATCAGTTCAGAGTTTAAAAAGATTGAAAAAGATACCTCAAGTAAATAAACCAAAGAAACAAGCAAGTATGGCCATTTCAATAACTAATATAACAATTTTTAAACCAAATTTAATCATCATATGATGTAGGAAGGATAATGCCCACTCATAAAAATTTACAGCAGGATGTTGTAATTTTCAATAATTACATGCCAGATAAAAAACACTCAAGCATGTAAAAAAAAACCCTAGTACAGCTTTAAAAAATCCCATACTGACTCTCATACACTAATGTTTGAAGATTTCAATATCTCATCAAAGGACATTTTATCCAGACTGAAATTAATGATAACAATGCTAGAGCTAAATAAAATTGTACACCAAATGTACCTAAGAGAGACTTATACAACATTTTACTCCCAAATAAAATAATATATCTTCTTCTCAGCATATAGGTACAGATCACAGGTATATTCAGACCCACTAAGAGGAATTTAAAGGAAAATCAGTATCAACATTGCCTTATAAGGTTCTAGAGAAATAGCCTAAGGCTTTGAAACAGCCTACCTGGATAAATCAGTAACAGGGATTGCCAAATGATAGAAACCTTGCAATAATTGAATGGACTCATAAGACAATCTTAGATTTAAGGAGATATATGAAGCAATAGTCACATAAGGCATGCAGTCACTATTTATAAAGCAAATGTTAAATTACTGGTAAATGTGTAATAAAATTAATCTTAAAGAATGGAACGATATGGTTACAACAGTTGTAGAGGCTGTGCCTTAGTTACAGTGGAGGATTCAGAAGCTAGGGAAATAAAACTCAAATCTCTGCCTTTTGAAAATGCTAACTCATGATGAATAGGAATAATTAGGCCACTAAAGAAGATTTGATCTAGCATACAACAAATATGAAATCATAACTCTAATGATAATTGGATAGAAGTTATTTCTAGAAGTTTCAAGAAAAATCAAAATATCCAATATAACTATGAAAAGCACTGTAAATAAGGCATTCCCCAAAACGGTATTTCTTCAAAAATAACTTCAACAGAGTGCCCCTCCCTTCTGGAGTTTGCAGAAGTTATGAAAAAGGCAGGTATTGTACCAATGAGTCAACAAGGGAGAGAGAAGCTAAGATTTTGCTTTCAGCAAATACCCTGAGAGGGCTTTGGAAGTCTCTTTCTAAAAAATTATATTGCTCTAGATGATAGAAAAGCTATAAAAGAGTGAACAAAAATCAGGAGAATCCATAAATCAAATCAATAAACATTATGAAGAAGGGTTCCCCAAAGATAGGCTTTGAGAGGGTTTTACTTTTGTTTCCTCAGTTGAAAAAGTGTTACTGTTACCATTAAAATTATTAGAGGCTTATTTCAAGTAGGAGAAACTTCTTAATAAAAAGAAATTATGGATAATCCACCAATTTGACAACTCTTTAAGTCATTAAAAATGCACAACAAGCCAGGGCTAGGATAGGGATTTGCTTATGCCTCTACATAAAAATAGAAATATTCATCTTCAAATAGTCAAAAGACCTTGGAAATCTAGTTGTCTAAAGCAGAATTTTCAAAAAAATTACAAGCAAAGGAATATTGGACATATTGATACCAGTATACACAACAGGTTATAAATCTCAATGTCTAATACTTATATCTTTTTACTTTTAAAAAGAAATTAATTCCAGTTCAATTAAAAATTAAATCTTGCTTTGAAGCTGGGCTCTCTGCAATTTGGCCCTATAAAAGAAAACAGATTTATCAGGGTACATTCACCTTTGTTCAGACATTGGACCAACTTACTAACAAGGTCTTTTTTAAAACCCAAACATGCTTGCTAAAGATAAATACCTTTTTAAAAGTACTTTATCAGAAGAGACACCTGATATAGAGTATCAGAAAAAAACTAAATGAAAGAACCATTTCATTACAATAATTTTATGATATATACATTTTATGTAAAATTATAAGAAAATACAGATTTTTAAAAACCTTTTGTAATAATATAAATAATTGTATAAAGTAGTAACTAAGGCTTTATCTAGAATAGTCTATGTTATTTTGGCTTTGAGTCCCTTATTTGTTGCAGTGAACCATGATGATGCCTTAACTGTGGCCTTTGAAGTCTCTAAGGGAAAGATGGGGCCCAAATACAATGATTTCACATGAACTATGACAATGCCATCAGGGTGACAGACATCAAGCAGAGATTGGATTTAGACTACAAACTGCTCAGAACAATTTTGAGGTGGTTATCTGAGATGAACCAGCCTCACAGACTATTCTAGACAGGAGTTGAAGCAAATCCTGCACTTTTGAGTTAAGCTGAAATTGGACAACAAATGATACAGCTACCACTGTTTCTACAGTGAAGAATTGCTGCCTACAGATACAAACTCTGCTCTGGCACCACAAATATTCTCTTTTTATGTGACACCTTGAAGCACATTCAGATCTTGTAGGACCTCAAAGCTATGGTCACCAATGACCTCAGAAGGCTACTAATTTTGTCCTATTTATGGATAAATCACAATTGGAAGCTGCATTAGAGGCCCATCAAAAATTTCATCTCAATATTGGAACTTTTAAATTTAGATACAAACTTCATGTTCTTGCCATTGTTAAGAGCTGCCCATCTTACATGGAATTTCTTCCTATACCTCATTATGGAATTAATCCCAAGGGTTTAACATCCAATCACATTTGGCAAATGGATATTGCTCATGTCGCCTCTTTTGAAAAATTACAATTTGTTCATGTTATCATTGATACCTTTTATAAAAATTCTTTTTGCCTCACCACGGAAAAGTTTAGAGTTGTAAAAAGTCATTGCCTACAAGCCTTTGCCTATTTGGGCATGCCAAAATATAGCTAAACTGATAAAGGGTAGGTCAGATTCCTAAATAGAATACATGAGTAGATTATTTCAGCTACTCTGAGAAAAAAGGGAATACAGGTATAATAGGATATAAGGATAGATTATTGAATCTACATTTTAGAGAGCAATTACTAGCTTGAACTATTTTACATTGGACTTCATTTTTGTATAATGTATAGAAACTGTACGTATTGACACAAAGTTGGGGTTAATTTTGTTAATGTACATATATTTCTACTTTTTTCAAGGAATAAGACATAAACAGTACATCTAACAACGCAATAAAAATTTCTAGGTCTTGGAAATTATTATAATCAAATAATTAGAATATAAAAATGCAAGTTAGTAGTCATTGCAATCAAACTTACAGTCATATTACCTATGTTTCCAAAGTCAAACATATTTTAGGTAGGTAATTTTTAAGTAAGTCAGAGATCTCAGAATATGGCATTTAAGGTTTTTTGTTTTAATAACATAGGTTATTTTTTATTTTAATGACAATGAGACTTGTCTGCTCCTGGTAGAAGCAATCTACTTCAGAGAAGATTATTAACATTAAAGATACTCTGTATGGAGTTTACTATTGTGTAGCAAAATTAACCACTGGTCCAAAAAGTGTTCTTGCCTTGACAACTGAAAGTCTGATATCCACAACTGACAAGCAAGACACACAATTATAACTGTCCAATCTTGCCAAGACAAGGAAGGTCTTTAAAAATATCCTGCTCCACAGATAAATCTATCAAATGTGCTTGGCCTGTAGGCCAAAGATGAATGTCCCAGTGCTTCAAAGAAACCTTGGATGAATGTCCAGACTGCCAGCTCTTTCTGTCATTTGTTCCATTTTTGGATGTCACTTGCTTTTACTTTCTGGTTTCTTAGTTAATAATATTTCCAACTCAGATCTGGAGGAAGTTAAAAATGAGATAGCTAAATTTATAGTTCTTTTAGTTATACATTCAAAAGCAACTCACTAAAACATGTAAAGTGTATAATTTTGAAATACTATTGTAATTATTGCTTGTATGTATTATATATAGTTTTTGTACCTATATATTTTTTTCTTATATTAACTATAAACTTATTATTTGACACAAAAGGGTATTGGTGTGGTATATATATTTAATAAAACATAATCTGTAATATCAGAAGATAGACAAGGCATGAAGTTCAGGGAACAGTGTCCCACGTCTTTAATCCCATCACTCAAGAGGCAGAGATTCTTCTGGATTTTTCTGAGTTCAAGGCTTAACAGATAAGCAGTGGTAGCATGCACTTTTAATCATAGCTCTAGGAAAGTTAAATCAGGAAGAAAAAATAAAATCAGGAAAAGGCAGAGTTTCATCCTTTTTGCATACATTCCTAGTCAGCTTGAGGACTTACGGAGATTTCTAGGGACTCATGGAGATGGGCTCTACCATAATTAGTGAAAAAATTGCAGGGTAAAAACTGGCTCTGGTTTTTTCCTTGTCTCATTATCTTTCAGATCTTTCCTAATATCTGGCTCCAAGTTTTATTTTATACTAAGCAAAATTTGTATTATCTCCATTAGAACTTATTCCAAAGTTAACCAATTTCTTAGACACAAAGGAAGTCTCAATAGATACAATAAAATCAAAATAACTTCTTGCATCCTAACTGATTATTATTGATTAAAGATTAGTGTAAAAACAACAGAAATATTGTAAGCTCATAAAGGCTTAATCACTGTTTTCTGGATAAAACATAGGTCCAAGCAAAAATTAAGTACTTTTTTAAAAAAGAATTGAGTGCAAATGTAAACCTATTTTCAATTATAAAGGAAACAATGAAGGCAGTTCCAAAAGGTAAGTTCATAGCACTTAGTACTTACAGAAGCAAAGAAGAGGAATCTCCTGCTAGTAACTTAAAAGAAAACTTGAGAGCTCAAAATTAAATAACAACCAAAAAGTGTATGTGACAAAAAGAACAAACTAAAAATAGAAAACAAGAAACAATAAAAACAAAGGTGTGTTTCTTTGTGCAAGTAAGATTAAAAACCTCTTATCCAATTTAACTAAAATTGATGGAGAATATCCAAATTAGTAACATTTTATATTAAAATGGAGGGGAAAATAAGATATGGGAGTGTTACTCCCACCTCATGGGAGGAGGTGAGAAGGCTTAGAGTCAACCTCATATACCCTAAGAGTTAGTTGAAAAGCAAAGAACTAAGTTACTTATTTAATAATGTATAGAGCCTTAGATGCCCTCCTGCCAGCACCCAGGATGTGTAACTATCTGGTAATATTATGTGGCTGTCCTTCATGGCTGAGCAGGATCAGGAGATCTGGGAAATGCCTGTTGCTAGACCCTCAGGCACACACCAGATTGGCCCATAACAAAATATCTTATGTGCCTGCACTGACAATCAGTTTGAGACAATTTTCTTAATGGTATGGCCTGTCCTACTATACTGAGGAGATTTAGGAGTCATACAATTTTTTAAAAAAAGAAGCTGATTATAACCAAGGGGGAAACTTAAAAGAAATAACTTTCTTGATAAATAACTCCAAGTAGGTTAGTGTTTGATAAATAATTTAAATAGATACATATTTGATTTGGGATGTCTTTCTGCATGCTGTGAATCACCATGATAAATAAAGGGACTACTTTGGTCTATGACAAGGCATCTAGGAGATATATGGTAAAATCTAAGTACAGATTGGCCTGAGATGTCTTTCCATATGTTATAAATGTCTTTGGTTAATAAAAAGACTGTTTGGCCTAAGCCAAGGCATCTTAGAAACAGGCAGAAAATCAGAGCATAGATAAAGGGAGGAAGAGTGGAGTCATGAACGATACCATTCAGCTGTCCCCAAATAACATATTAAAAATTCAAATAAGTCACAAGCTACCTAACAAAAAATAAGTTAAATTAAGATAAAAAATTAAAAATAATCCTAATCATAAATCAAACTACATATAATTAATATAAGCATCTATGTGTGTTGCATAAGTAAAGCAAATGCAGGGCCAGATCTCTGGAAATGGAGATATTAGAGAAAATAAACACCGCAATCAGATCTCACACAGCAATCTTCCAACTTTCTCAGCCTCACTCCTCCTGGTTTCTTCTGTCTGCCCTGTCTTTCTACGCCTGCCTTAAATACTTTCTCTGCTCAGTTAAGGTGTGGCACCACCACTGCCAGCCTGGGAGCCTGGAACTCCTTCTGTAAACTAAGATGACCTCATAGTCAGATTGGATTAAGGGCATAGGTCACCACTCCCAGGATATTCCCTGTGCAGGGATTAGAGGTGTGAGTTACCACTGTCTGATCTTTGTAGACTGACTATAGGTAGATCCCTCTGATATCTCCAAATGTTTTCATTATATTACAAAATATCTCCACATATGTGTTTCTATGAGTCTATGAATCAGTGAGTCTAAGGCACAGATTAAACATGCCAAAAACCTCTTACAACAATAGATGAAAGATAAATAAGGGAAGAATCATGGAGATGTTGCAGGCTTCTGCAAAGAAGGCAAAGTGTAATGAAACATAAGAAGACCATGGAGCCATCTGGTAGTACATAGATTAATAAGAATGGATTCAGTCAAGTTTTAAGAGCTAGCGATAAGGACCAGAGCCATAGGCCAAACAGTTTCTAGTTAATATAAGCCAATGAGTAATTGTTTTATAAACTTCTGCAAGACCTTGTGTGGGTGAGCTTTGTTGGGTGGGATTGACAGGCTAAATGAGACAGAAATCTTCAGACTACAACTACAAGTGGTGCCCACCATTGAGCATTGATCCAGATAGACTTGAGAAAGCTTTTTAAAATTTTTTTAAATGTGCAGAAACAAAGCCAGGCTGGGCTTCTTAGTCTCACTCTTAGAACCTTGCGTCCTGTCAGGTGGCTAGGGTATCTTACCAATCAATAGCCAAGCAGGGTAAACTACAGTGTAGCAACTTAAAAAATGTTGGTTAGAAAACAATTAAAACTATGCAATAAAACAGTTTCAGATGAAGAGAACCTCTAAAGGGGTTACAATGTGTGTAATAGGAAACACATAGGCTTGAGAGAGAAAATAAAAAAGGAGAAGGTTTCTGTAAAAGAGAAATATAAGACATAGAAGATAAGAAACACACAGAGTATAGATTATGTCTATAATTGTGTTATATTTTATTTTAACTGACAATAAACTAACTGCAGAAAGACACTAAATTCTGAAAGGTACTATAAACCAACATATATAGTTTAAGGAATCTTGACTTGGAAATTTGACTCTTAAAATATATTGCATTAGAAAAGTGGTTCTTCTTTTGTTTCCACAGAAGATGAGAATCTGTGGATTTTCTTCCATGCTAATATTGTCTGATCAAAAAAGAATCCCTAAAAAATCTCTTATGGGAAATATTGGTCACATTAGGTTTAAAGCTGCTGACTAAGATGATCCAGCCTCAAGAACTCCTAAGTATTTATATGAAATGCTTTGCCCAGATTCCCAAAATATTGTTTATAAATGGTTGGTTTTATTTAAGGTGATTGATAATAAATGGTCAATGGCTATAGTAAATTTTTTTTAGGGAAAAAGAAAAACATAATTTAAAAGATAGATTATTGAATCCATTTAATCAAAAAAACAGCTGTTATCTCAAAATACTTTACATCAGTATAAATTTTGGTTGATTGATACAAATTTAAAGTTATTTTTGTTATACTGAATGTATATTTTTACTCCCATTAAGGTATTATGGTTACAAATTTAAAATTATAATGTATAACTAAAAATATAGATTAAAAGTTATAATCAAACCTATAATCATGTTAGTTAATTTGTTTTAGATATACAAATATATATATTTCAATTGTATGCATAATATTCAAATACTGCAAAATATGCAGAATATGGCATTTGTAGGATTTTAAGAATTTAGACTTTTCTAAACAATGAGACATGTCTGCAAATGACAGCTCCAATCTACTTTAAGAGAATGATGGGCACTGAAGAAACTCCATGTGGAGTTTACTTAATTTGTGGCATAGGTTGGCCACTGTACAAGAGACTGTTCTTGCCTTGACTGCTTGACAGTATGCTGTATAAACTAGACATGCAGGACCCATAGGTGTAGCCTAGCAGCACAGTCCAAATGAATCTCTCATACCCATGACATGACCTAGTCTGAGGTTCAGATTCACAGCCCCATTTGGTCCCTACTAATTACACAAAGGTTTTTTATTAACTACATAGCATTTGGGCTTTGGCTCAGACTATTGATAGCTAGCTCTCATATTTTAACACAACCTATTTCAATAAATCTGTTTTTCCATGTGGCTTGTTGCTTACCTGGACTCCATCACATCTTGCTTCTTGGATGAGTGGATTGGCGCTGCTGCAGTGAATCTATGTTCCATCCCCTTTTCTGTATGATAGGATTTCCTGCCTGATTATAAGCTGGCCTGCTATAGACCAAAACAGTTTTTTAAAGTTAATCAATGATAATTCACAGCATACTGAAAGATACCCAATATCACATAGAAAAGTGACCAGTTTTGACTTAGCAAGCTAAAATGGTGCCTCGGGTTCCTGCTTTACAGAGAAAACTGTCAGATATTCCATAGGACAAGGAAAAACAACTGACAAACCATGACAAAATGAACAGAAAAGCTCCTCAAATGTTTTACTTTACTAAAAAGTCTGCCAAAGCTTCTAGGCCTCTAGGCTGAAGAGAGATGACCAAATCTGTCCTCTGATACCTCTGACTGTTTTTAATATGTTTGAAAATGTCCCCATAAATGTTACAAAGGAACTTACGGTAGCTGTCCAAGTACCCAGATATCTCTGTCATTTTATAATATGAGAGTTTAATGCCCTTTAATGCCCTTTCATACTCAGCTATTTTCCCATGGTCTTTGATGGAAGTAAAGATTTGATAGTTATAATTATAGTTTCCCTTAATTATAATAAAATATAAATTAGATACGAAACATTAGACTCACAAGGGTTAGGTAGAGAATTGAATATTTCTTTAGTTTTGCTAAATACAAATATGCTAGATATTGTAACTCTATTTCTAGCTTAGCTTAATAAATGTTTTCTTATATGTAATTTTGCTATGTTGAAATTGAAACATTTCTTGATTGTCAGAAAAGTGCAAGTGATGTGGGATGTCTTTCTGTATGCTTTGAATTGTCTCAGGTTAAGAAAGAGATGGACCTATGACATGTAAGTTTGGAGGTAGGTGGGGAAATCTAAGCATAGATAAAATATGAAGCAAGGCAGAGTCCGGAAGATGGCATATACTGCTTGCAATAAGGCTAGATGTAATGAAACACAGGTAAAGCTATGGAGCCATGTGGTAATATATAAATTAATAAGAATGGGTTGACTTAAGTTATAAACGCAAGTTGGTAATGAGGCTGACCCATTGGCCAAACAGTTTCTAATTAATATAATCCTTTGTGTGCTTATGGCTAAGTGGCTGTGAATCTGGGTGTCTAGATCTCAGGACAGATGAGCCAGAAACTCCCGATGACACATAACCTATGGTAAAAATATAAGTAATCATTGAAAATCTTCTATCAACAAATTTTAGAGTCAGATGGCTTTAGAACAGGATTCTACCAGACTTTCAAAGAAGAATAAAGACCATTGATCTTCAGAATCTTCTGCAAAATTGACTGGTGCTAGGATTGAATAAACTGATTTTCTTGGCATTCTTCTAAAATGGATTTTATTAAGGGTTCTTGATTCACCAAGGGTTTTTTTTTTAAATCTATTCATAGTTCTTTCAAAATGGATGGTCTTATTTATCCTATATCTGATAATGATTTTGTTTATAATTTTTCTGGCACTTGGAAGCAAAAGTTGTCAGTTATTTTTTGCAGAGTCTTTTCAATTCACTACTAAGTAACATGGAGCAAATGGGGAATCATAGTTCTTGATGTCCAGAAAGAGTAAGATTATTTGTTTGTTTTGAGAGATGACTTTTTTGTGATTCTGAAAAGTCACTTCCTAGCAAATGGTTAGAGGCATATGCAGTTTAAATGAGAAAAATCACCTTGAGGCTCAGAGATTTGAGTAATTGCTTTCCTCAGTTATAGTAGAAGAAGCCCATAGGCTCAAGGAATTTGACACAAACCAGTGGACAAGGCATGCACTTAACAACATAAAAACAGCAATACCCCATGGGTGCTGTTACTTTAAGCATTCAAAAAAAATTAGAATGTGAAGTCTTGCTGGAAGAAGTTCATTACGTGGAATAGGCTTTTAGAGTTTATGGTGTTGCCCATGGTCAGTTTGTGTTCTTAATACCTGATTTGCAGTGAATATCTATGCTCACTTTTTCCCACATTTTTGCCATAGTAGAGGCATATACCAGATTAAATGCTTTTTGTCTATATTGCTTTTGGAGCTCTTCAAGGTGTAATTTCATGGAGGCATCTCACTTAGAGTTGTGTGTTCCACAGTCTCTTACCCTCTGCATAATATCTGTATACTCGCATCATCACAAAAAAAGGTTGTCTGATGTTGATTGAAAATGTCACTGATCCATCACTTTATCAGAGGATCATTTTGAGTTTTTTTGTCACTACAATTTTATGTGTTTTTGCCTTTTCATTTTTGAGACTGCATTTCAGTTAGCCCCAGTTGTCTTGAACCTCATTCACAGAGAATGGTCCTTATTCTCTCACACAGCCTGGTCCTCTAGTCCCGCATAGCCTGGGTATCTCATCATATACAGAACCTGGGCTTGTACTCACATACAGCCAGAACTTCTAGTCACACACAGTGTGTGCCTCTAGTCACAAAACAGCTTGTTACTCTAATTACCCACAGCCTGGTGCACTTGTCAAAAACAACACTTCCTCTAGTCACAAGAGTCTGTTCCTCTAGCCAACCCCAGTGTGGGCCTCTTTTAAAACAAAACTGAGAACTCTAGTCACAAATATTACCTGGTCTTCTAGTCACACACAGCTGGGTCCTCTGGAGACATACAGAGTCTGGTACTTGAGTCATACATAAAACCTGTTTTTCTAGTCACATACACAACCTGGTCCTCTAGTGAAACACAATCTGGTCTAGCAGTGACACACATCCTGGTCCTTTAGTCACATTTACATAGCCTGATCCCCTAGAGACCCAGAACCTGGTCCTCTGTTCACATACAACATGGTCCTCTAGACACCAAAATCTTGTCCTGTTGTCTCACATTGACTGGTTCACTAGTCACACACAGAGCTTGGTCTTTTAGTCACACACAATCTGGTGGTCTTACAGTCAATCACCACTTTGGGGTTCCAGTCACACACAGTCTGGTCCTCTAGTCACACACAGAACCTGGTCTTCTTGTCACAAACTCAGCCTGGTATTACAGTCCCACAGAAAGCATGGTCCTCTAGTCACAGCACATTGTACTCTAGTCACACACATCCTGGTCTAAAAGGCACACACATATCCTTGTCCTTTAGTTATACACACTGCATGGTACTATAGTCACATACAAATCATGGTCCTCTAGTCACAACAGCATTGTCTTCTATTCACTTACACAATGACTGAACCTCTAGTCATACACACCCTGGTTCTCTAGTCACAGAATCCTGTACTTTAGATACAAAAACATCATGGTTCTGTAGTCACACAAATTCTGGAACTCTATTCCTACACACTGCCTGGTCCTTTAGTCTCACATAGTCTGGTCCTCAAAGGACACACATCTTGGCCACAAACAGTCTGGTTTTCTAGTCCCAACACACTGCTTGTTCTTCTAGTCATAAAAATAGCCTAGTCCCTTATTCGTCCCCAGCATGTAACTCAAGTCGTACACAGCCTGGATCTCTAGTCAACCACACATGGTCCTCTAGTAACACACAGCCTGGTCCTCTAGTAAAACAAAGCCTGGTCCTCCAGTCACATACACAACCTGGTCCTCTAGTCACCCACACCCCAGTTCTCAGTCACACACATTTTTGTCTTGAGTAACAAAACCAGAAGCTGTTTCTCTAGTCACACACTGCATGGTCCTCTAATGATACACACAGCCTAGACTTCTAGTCACACAGCATGGTCAACTTGTCAACCTAGCCTGGTCCTGTAGTCTCACATAGCATGTTCATCTAGTCATGAACACCCCAGTCCTCTAGTAACTTATACTGCCTAGTACTCTAGTGACAAACAGCATGGTCCTCTGTTCACAGACACAGCCTGTTACTCTAGTGATACAAACTCTGTCCATTAGTGATACACATATTCTGGTCCTCTAGTCACACACCCAACCTGGATCTCAAGTCACACACAGAGCCTGGTTTTCTAGTCACACACAGCATGTTCCTCTAATCAGAAACACACAGCCTGGTCCTCTAGTCACACACAGTCTGGTCCTCTAGTCACACACAGCCTTATTCTGTACTCATACTGAGCCTGGTCCTGTAGTCACCCATAACATGGTCCTCTAATAACACATAGCCTGGTTCTCTATTCAGAGATTAACTGGTTCTCTAGTGACATAGAATCTAGTCCTCCAGTGAGACACAATCAGGTCTTTTAGTCACACACAGAGTGGTTCTCTAGTTACACACATGCACACACACACATACACACACACAGAGAGTCTGGTTCTCTAGTCACACACACAACCTGGTCCTCTAGTCATACACACAACTTGGTAGTCTAGTTACAACAGCCTCATCCTCTAGTCACACAAACATACTTCCTTGTTATCTTATCACACACAGCCTTGTCCTCTAGTCTCCCAAGCAGCCTGGTCCTTTAGTGATACACTCAATCTGGTCTCCTGTCATATAACCTGGTTCTCAGTTCATATATGCAGCCTGTTTCTCTAGTCACACACACAGTCTGTTGCTCTAGACATACACACAGACTGTAACTCTAGTCACAGACAGAACCTTGTCTTCTAGTCATACACACAGCATGCTACTACATGGACTGGTCCACTATTAACACAAACACAACCTGGTCCTCTAGTCACACACACCACCTGAGCCTTTACTCACCAAAAGTTCAGTGCTATATAGTCTCTCTCTCTCTCTCTCTCTCTCTCTCTCTCTCTCTCTCTCTCTCTCTCTCTCTCTCTCTCTCTCTCTCACACACACACACACACACACACACAGCATGGTCCTCTGATCATAAAGATATCCTCATCCTAAAAGTCACACAAACTCTGGTCCATTCATGAAACACTGAAACACAACCTAGTCCTCTAGTCACTCCCAGCCTGATCCTCTACTGACACAAATAGCTTTGTCCTCTAATCTCACACACAGCCTGGTTCTCTAGTCATACACACAACCTAGAACTCTTGTCTCACACATACAACATGGTCCTCTACTCACACACTAACTCTCTGGTCCTCTAGTAACACAACAGCATTGTTCTTTAGTCACACACAGAGAGCTTGGTCCTCTAGACACAAATGAACTGGTCCTCTAGTCACACACACAAAGTAGTCCTCTAGTCAGACACAGCCTGTAACTCTAGTTATAGACAAAGCCTGGTAGTCTAGTCATACACAAAGCATGGTCCTCTATTAACACACTCGATGGTCCTCCAGGCTCAAACAACTTGGTCTAGTCACCACAACCTGTTCTTTTAGTCACTCACAGCCTTTTCCTATAGTGACACTAAAAGTCATTCCTCTACTCATGCACAGAGCCTGGTCCTCTAATCTCACACACAGCCAAGTCCTCTAGTCACATACTGCCTGGCTCTATAGTCATACAAACACAGTGTGGACTTGTACTCACACACAGCCTCGACTCCTAGTCACACACAGCATATTCCTCTAGTCACAAAACAAAGCCTGTTACTCTAAATACCAAAAGCCCAGTTCACTTCTCAAACACAACCTGGTCCTCTAGTCACAAGAGTCTATTCCTCTAATCACCCACAGCATGGTCCTCTAGTAAAACACAGCCTAGACCTCTAATAACACACAATTCCTGGTCCTCTAGTAACAAACAGCATAGCCCTCTAATCACAGACATAGCCTGTTCTTCTGTTCACACAAAGTCTGGTCCTCTATACAGACAGACAAACACATACACAGAGTCTGGTCATCTAGCTACATGCAGCATGGTGCTCTCATCACCCAAGACATGTCCTATTGTCTCACATAGCCTGGTCCTCTAGTCACATATACAGCCTGGTCTCCTAGTGACACACAGCCTAGTCTACTAGTCACACACATAACTTGGTCCTTTAGTCACACACACACAATCTGGTATGCTAGTCACACACAGCATGGTCCTCTAGTCACACATACACTGCTAGTCCTATAGTCACACAAATCCTGGTTCTCTATTCATAGACACAACATGATAGTCTAGAGACATACAGCCTGGTCCTCTAGTCATACATAAACACTTCCTTCTTATCTAATTACACACACAGCCTGATCTTTTAGTGATACATACAGTCTGGTCCTCTAGTCATACAAATAACCTGAATCTCAAGTCACGCCCACACACTGGTCCTTTATTCATACACAAACAATCTATTCTAGACACACACAGACTGGAACACAGATGGATACACACAGTCATACACACAGCATGGTCCTATAGTGACAAATGGCCTGGTTAACTATTCACTCACAGAGGGCCAGGTCCTCCAGTCACATACACAACATGATACCTTAGTCACTCACACATAGCCCGAACTACCAGTCATACACACCATGGTCCTCTAGGCACAGAATCTTGTTCACTAGATATAGACACAGCATGCTACTGTAGTCACAGAAAGCCTGGTGTTCATGTCACACACACACACACACACACACACACACACACACACACACACACACACATAGCCCGATCCTCTAGTCACACACACAGAGTCTGAGCACCTAGTCACACACCTAGCCTGGTACTATAGTCACACACAGCCTGGAACTCTAGTCAAACACTTACACAGCATGTTCCTCTATTCACACACAAAGCCTAGTCCTTTAGTGATACACACAGAGTGGAACTCTAGTCACAAATGCAACTTGGTACTCTAGATGTACACAAAGCTTGGTCCTACAGTGACACGTAGGCTGGTCCACTTTTCATACAAACACAAACTGGTCTTCTAGTAACACCCACATCTTAGTCCTCTACTCACACAAAATACCTCATACTATAGTCACACACACAGCAGAGTGTGTGAATGAATAAAGGAAACTCATAGCCAGATCTGGGAATGGCTGAGATATCAGAGAGTAAACACCACAGTCAGATCACACCCATGTGTCTTTCAGATTTCTCAGCCTTTTCCTCCTGGCTTTTCTGCCTGTTTTGACTTTCTATACTTGCCTTCAATATCTTCTTTAATGAGCTAAGGCATGGCACCACAACTGCCTGCCTGGGAACCTAGAATTCCTTCTGTAAATAAAGATGACCTCAAACTCAGATTTGATGGGATTAAGGGCATAGGTTACCACTCATAGATATTCCCTGTGCTGGTATTAAAGGTGTAAATTACCACTGTCTTTTCCTCCTAGAATGACTGTGGGTAGATCCCTCTGATATCTCATACTATTTTTATTAAATTTGAAACATATCCTCACATATACCCTTCAAATTTTTAAAAATTTATAACTAACACAAGAAAAACCATATACAGTAGGTACAATAATTATATACAAAATACACAAACAATAAATGAGTAATGTCCAGTCCATTAACAATTGACAATTCAAAGAAAATATTTCATTAATTATCCTATTTTGATGAGTCCAAAAGATTATACCTAATTCACTTTCTTTCTAACCTGTATTAATGACTAAAAACTATTATTTTGATAACTATTAAACTCATATACTTTAACTTCAAAGTTTCTTTTCTAAAAGTGTCACTATAAAACTATAACTACAACTATCTCATTTTCAACTACCTCAGTGACCCAAGAAGGAAATACTATTTACCCAAGTAAACAAACAGAAAGTGTTAGCAGTTCCAAAATATAGAAATGACAGAGATGACATCTCTCTGCCTGGACACTCACCCAAAGTTCCTTTATAAATTTTGGGCATCCATCTTTAGCATACGGGTTCAGAATCTCTTTTCATTTCAGTGAAGCAGGAAATCTGCTCTGCCCATTCTGGTACAGTTCATCAGTTGCTTCTCCTCAGGTCGTGAAGAATGTCTGATAGTTTTTTCTGAAAAACAGGAACCAGAAGGACCATCTGTGCTTGTTCTGTCAAAGTTCAGAGGTTACTTTCCTATGGAATCTGTATGACCAGTTAAAACAGCATACTGTCAAGTAGTCAATACAGGAAAAGCATCTTGTCCAGTGACTAACCATTACCACAAAGAAGTAGACTCCATATGAAGTTTCTTCAATGTCCATTTTTCTCTTGAATTAGATTGTGTTGCCAGGAGCAGACCTGTCTCACTGTCCAGAAAAGTCTAACTTCTTAAAATATTTTAAATGTCATATTCTATGGATCTCTGAAGTGTTTGAAGAAGTCATGTTCATCTAAAATGTATTTGTTTGATCTTGAAAACATATCTAACATGACTATGTATAAAGGTAATGTCTAACTACTAACTTGGCATTACTTTATATTCTAATTCATAGACTAGCAACTTGTATTACATTGTTAGATGAAGTATATTATACTGAGTAAGTATAATACCTTGGATAAGCATAGAGATATTTGTACATCAACACAATTAAATTCAATATACATAATTTGTATACAATATACAAAAATCCAGTCCAATGTAAAATATGTAAAGCTAGTAAATCCCTTAAAATATGATTCATTAATCTCTTCTTATAATCTATATATCTGTATCGCCTTTTAGTTTCTATCTTAAATCTAATTGCTATTCTTTAACGCTATTCTAACCATAAGCTTTAACAATTTTAACCTACTAACCTAAACAATGACAATCATACATAACACATTGAGAAACCAAAACCCATCCACCCCACCTCTTTGGAATGTGGGCAAAGTGTTCTTAAATTTACTTCCTACTGTCTCAGGGCAATGGCATCTTTAGGGACCCTGAAAAGAAAAGTTTTGTTAAATGTGAAGTCCTGGAAAAAGTAGCTGTATCATTTGTTGTCCAGTCTCTGTACATCAGGAAAGTACATGGCTTGTCTCCATTCCTGGCCATAGTAGTCTATGAACCTGGTTCAACTCAGTGAGCTGCCTTGAAATTGCCCTGAGCAATTTGTAGTCAAAATCGGTCCTTTGATTGGTGTTTGTCAGCCTAGTGGCTTTGTCAGAATTCACATGAAATCATCATTGTGGGGCCCCATCTTCTTTTTGGATACTTCAAGTTTGTAATTAGGCATTGTCATGGATCACTGCAGAAAACTGATAAGAGACTAAAACCCAACACAATGTACAGGAAGCTAAATATATAGGTATTTTTTCAGCATAGAACAACACTGAATAATAATAGAACAGTCCCTCATTTTTAGTTATTCTTCTGTCCCATATCAGGTGGCGCTTCTGATATGATACAGATGTATTTTCCTTTAACAAGTAAGCTTGAGTTTAGCAAAGGAGACAGTCACACTCCAACTCTAAATCCAGCTTTAAATTATAATTGAACTGGAAGTTCAAGTTAAAAAATATATAGAAATTAAGCAGTGATATTTTAGCCTATGAAGTATACTGGTACCAATAGATGTGATATTCTTTTGCTTGTAAATTTGTGAGGAGAGCCTCACTTTTGCTTTAGATGTCTAGATGTCCAAAACATTGTTTGAAGAACTAAGGAAAATATTGCCTGATTGGGGACTACAAATTGCTCCAGAAAAATTACAGTGGGGAGATTCTATCAATTATTTAGGATATGAAATAGGTTTACAAAAAATTAGGCCAAGAAAGGTAAAATTAAATAGAGATAAATTGAAGACTCTTAATGATGTTCAAAAGTTACTAGTAGATATTGCTAATATACAGCCCATGATTGGTTTAAAAACTATGAGCTAGTTAATTTGTTCAAGACTTTGGATGGTGAAACGGATTTAAATAGTCCAAGAGAATTATCTGATAAGACCGAGAAAGAATTAGAGTTGGTGGAAAAGAAACTTCAAGAAGCACACGTAGATCATGTGGCTCTAAACCTAGATCACATGCTTGTTATTTTATCCGCTAGACAATCTCCAACAGGAATCTTAATGCAAAGAGAAAGCATTCTATTAGAATGGATATTTCTGCTGCATAGGCCAAGCAAGAAGATGAAGACATATATCGAAAAAATTTCTGATCTGATTTTTAAAGGTAAATTCAGACTTTGCCAATTGACTGGAAAAGACCTTGCAGAAATTGTTGTGCCTTTGACTAATAAAGAAATTGATCTATTATGGGCAGTGAACCTTGGCAAAAGGCTTGTAGTGACTTTTTAGGAGAGATTAATAATAAATATCCTCGAAACAGGAGAATTCAATTCATAAAGGAAACCAATTGGATCTTTCCTCATGTGGTACAGGATAAACCCATTTATGGAGCCCCTACATTTTATACTGATGCATACACTTTAGGAAAGACTGGCTACAAGTCTGAAAACTTAATTAAAGTGGCTCAGAGCCCTTATAACACTGTTCAGAAGTCAGAACAACATGCAATTATTATGGTGTTGTTGGATTTCACAGAGCCTCTCAACATAATTACTGACTCTCAATATGCAGAAAGAGTTGTTTTACATAGTGAAACTGCTGACTTCATTCCTGATGTATAGACTTGTCCTTACTGTTCATACAACTAACTACAAGATATCATCAGAGATAGGATACATCCTATGTACATAACACATATCAGGGTGCACATGGGTCTCCCAAACCCTCTAGCTCAGGGTAATGATGAAGTAGATTGGTTGCTGATAGGAAACATGCTAGAGGCCACAGAATTTCATGAGAAACATCATGTTAACAGCAAAGGACAAAAGAGTTTTTCCATCACTTGGCATCAAGCAAATGAAATAGTAAGGAATTGTAACACTTGCTCTTTCTATAACCAACCATCTATACCTGCAGGAAGTAATCCTAAAGGTAAACAGAGAAATGAGATCAGGCAAATGGATGTATTTTAATTCACAAAATTCTGAAAGATGAAATATGTACATCATACTATCGACACTTACTCTGGAATGCAATTGGTGACTGCCCTGAGTTCTGAAAATGCTGATGTTGTACTTACCTTTTGAAAGCCATGGTCATAATGGGAATTCCCACTCAGATTAAGACTGATAATGCTCCAGCTTGCATTTTCTGAAAAATGAAGCTGATTTTTGGATATTATAATATAAAGCATATTACGGAGATACCACACAATCCTACAGGACAGGCAGTTGTGGAGAGATCTCACCGCATGTTGAAAGAGATGCATTATAAACACAAGAAAGAAATGAGAAAACCCAGGGAGAGGTTGAACAGTGCCTTATTGACTTCAACTTTTCTTAACGCGGATGAAAAGGAAACATCAGCTGCTGAGAGACATTGGGTAATAGAGAAATCTTCCGAGATAAATCAACCCATCTACTTCAAAGATGTGTTGACTTCAGAGTGGAAGCTGGGATATGTACTTTGATAGGGTAGGGGTTTTGCTTTTATTTCAACAGGCCAAAAAAAAAAAAAAGATATGGGTACCGACAAAACTACTAATAAAAAGTCCTTTTTGAAAAGCAGTCCCTATCTGAGGAGGAGAAGTAATTGCTCATCTCTGATATGACAAATGGATACATGGTAAGGAAAACACATTTAACAAACCTGGGGCAGGGTCTCAATTTTGTCTTTACAGGAAAATGGATGCAACTGTTTTTAAGATTTTGACTAGACATTGAGTAATTACTCACCTGCAATCAAGGAGAGATCAATGATGAAAGAATGTAAACAACGGACTATGAGACCAACTGATACACATATGCACTACTGGGTAATCTCTCAATTCTTACTACTTTGTATCTTGCATCTACACCTCAAAAAAAGTGGTCCTAATATGACTATTAATAGGGCTGGATTTGGATTGGGAGCAAGGGCTTTCTCCCTCTCTAAACTCAAGAATATTGGTAAAGAAAATGTGAAGAATTCTGTCTCATATCAGAAAAACCACCTGGTGTGGGACAGAGGACAGAATGTTTAGGGACACCAATATTATTGTGACTTCATGTTAAACCTTGTTTCTCTCTCGTTCTGTACCTTTCAAACATCCTGTCTGCATACAATCTTCTAAAGTCATAGAGGATGTGAATATCTTCTTTGAGTATCAACACTGCTTAAGTTTTCCATTGTAAATAACATTTCCTCCTATCAGCTATCTACAAAGAATCTGGAACTGAGATGGGGCCCCCATCACAATGACTCCTACTAGAGAAACAAAGATAAAAGGGACAGTATGAGAGAAGTAAGAGACAGGTAGAGAGACAAACAGAGACAAAAATAGAAAAATCAAGAACCTGGTGTGCACCCATCAATGATTGTTTTCAGAAAATAGATTATTCAAAAATGGCTGCAATACAGCTCTCTATGATTATCCTTCAGATCACACTTCTAATTAGAATTCCAGATGGAGTTAACCACTATTCTGAGAATGGTTATAGATGTACATAGTCAGTCCATTAAGATCTAACCATTGTTTTAGCTTTTACAAGATCCCAAAGAGATGCTATCGCCTTAAGTCAGCAGAAAGCAATCTTATGAAAGACTATGCCGCCTATTCCAATAAGTTTTGTGTTATGAGGGTTGTGGGTAATTATTATTCTGTTAGAATAGTTATAAGTTAAAATTGAGTGGAGAAGAGAACTATAATATAGCCTGAAAAATCTCTTTTGAAGAAGAGAAAGGGGATATATAGGATAGATAAAGGGAGATTGTTCTACCTACCTATACACACTTCTAGATGAATATATGGGCTAAGCTAAAGACAGTTTGCACTGGCATAGATATTTGTATATTGATACAAATGTGAAATCATTTTATATGTTTAATTGTGAAAATTTGTACATTGGTACAAAGTTTAATCTACAATTGTTTTATATAACCAAAGCAACTTGTACATTGATATAAATCTGAATCTTTAACTATTATGTAAAATTGAATCTGTAACTGTTATATTTTATATATGCTTCTACCTCTATTTAAAATATTTGCACATTATTGTCATGTCCACTATGCAATTCCTACCTCCATTTAACTATAGTAGACATAATGTATGATTGCACTAGTTATGATATATGTATAAGATGTTTTATATACCTCTGTTTAGATGATATATATGTATATGCATGTCTAAAATGTTGTGGCCACTTTACATGATATATATACCTCTGGCTAATGTTTGATAGTCATGCTAAAAGTCATTGTTCAGAGATTATACACCCCTTATATAGGTATTTTAATATTATTACAGGGTTGTCCTTAAGACCATAAAAACTGCAGTCAGCCTTACTTAAGGTACCATATCCCAGTCATCTCAGATACAGGTTAGAATATCATAGATAAACAGGAATCTTCAACCATTTCATAGACCCAGAGAATATGGCATTTAACATTTGGAATTCGGCCATGAGAGACACGATGAATCCTGGTGCCACTGCTCCTTTCCCAAGATGGTGTTGAGCATCAAGGATACTTCTTTGGAGTTTGTCCTTTTGGCAGAGAATGGCCGGTTGGGTAAAGAACTGCCCTTACCTTGATTGCTGACAGTACACACATGATGTCCAAGTTGAATGAACAAGTTGATGGATGGAGACTGATGAAACCTGCCTGGACAGGATAAGACAGTCCCTGCAAAATTGCCCTGCTTGTGAAAAGGTCTGTCAGATACCATAGGCCTGTAGCCAATATGATGGATGCTCCTATGGTACATTAAACCATAGGTGATTGTCCAGGTAGCTGTGTTGCTGTCCTCTCCCAAATTTTGGAAGCCACTACTTCCATGTACTCCTGACTTTCAGGTGGTACATCTTCCTTCTCAGGTCTTGAAGGGGGTTGAAGAATAGGTACTTAAGGCTACTACCATATTATTCCTTAGAAAGGTACATTCAGGTATTGAATTTTCACTTTTTCAGATGAACCTTTGAAGTAATTTATACACTTTACCATCTACCAATATTCTAGAAATATATGATGTACTTTATATGTGTTAGGTTTTGGTTGTAATTTGTACTTTATCCTCTCCTAGATACTACCTCATAATAATTCTTATTGTATATAGTCTTAGTTTAGAACCTTCTTAGTTAGACAAAAGGGGGAGATGTGGTGGAATTCCGGTGTCAGCTGATAAGATCCAAGGATGCTTACCCAGGGTCCTGGGCCCCTGAAGGGGGCATGGCCAACCCCATTGATAAGGGACTGCTGGGACTCTGGGAGGCCCATTTGCCTGGTTCCTGGTTGCTGGAGAGACCAGTTTGGAATCCATCATCCATCGCTTGGATGCTCCAGTCCCTGTTCAGGCACCACTATAAGCTGTTACCTGTATTGTGAGTGTTGATTTATATTTTAATAAATATTAATCTTATACTTGTGCTGTATAACTAAAACTTCACCTACAAAATAGTGGTGTTGCTGAATTATTGGGTAAATTCATTCCTAGTTTTCTGATGATTTCCAACATGGGTCTACAAGTTTACATTCCCAACATGAATGTAGGAATGATCCCCTTGCTCCACATCCCCTCCAGCAAAGGCTGTCATCTGAGTTTTTGACTTCTTGATATTTAGTGTTTGACATAGTTGAGTGGGAGGAGCAACAGAGATGGAGAACAAAGAAATGGATATCTTAATAGAGGAAGTTATTGTGGAGCTGGAGAGAAACCTGGTGTTAAGGAAACTTCCAAGAACCCACAAGATGTCCTCTGCTAGGACTCTAAGCAACACTGGAAAGAGTGCCTAAAGAGGACTTCCACTGTAATCAAATAAATGACTACCTAATTGTCATTATAGTACCATTATCCAGCATATGAAGAATACAGAATCAGAGATACACAGCGAAGCACCACATCAAACTCTGTCCAGCTGAAGAGAGGAAGGAAAGAGTATACGAGCAAAGGATAAAGGATCCATGAAGTAGAAACCACAGAGACAGATGACTTAAGCTATTATGAGTTCACTGACTGTAAAATAACCACTGAACATCATTCTTGGAAAAGAACTAAACCCATATTCTCTTGACCATCCAAAGACATGTGCAGTTTGTGTAACCTCTTGCAGTAGCTCTAGAGTTTTTCCTGCTACATGAAATGGCTTATCAGATACCATTCCCTATAGAGGAACACCTTACTCAGTCTTGATACTGTGTGGAGGCACTCAGACCTACTTAAACTGGATATGCAAGATTGAACTCACTCACTTTGAAATCCCTTGTCCTCCCTGGAGAATGGATTTGAAGACACAGTTGGTGGATGCTGATGGACCACTGGGAGAAGAGGACTGAGGGAGAGCAGTGGAAATGTATGAGAAAAAGCATCTACCTCAGTAGTTAATATTTTTCTAAAGCTTTTAGATTTTATTCATTGTTTCATCATACAAAGTAATGAGTTTTACTACAGCACCTTCACACATAGGCTTTTATTAACTTATTTTGTGTAAATATGTATGATGTAAATGATCATTGTTGTCTAGATTATTGTCAAGTTTATTTTCAGGAATGAACAAACATTTGAAAGAGCAGGGAAGACCAAGCCTTGCAGAAAATGAAGTTAATAACTTATTTCAGTCTGTGACCAGCTTCAAACAGGAAGTCAGTTAAACACACTGAAGTATTCCAGAGTAAAGGTGAGTAGCCATAGTTACCATTTTGGGGAAATGAAATCTAAATTCTTGTCCTCATGTGTTTAGCAAGAAATTTATCTACTGAACTGTATTACAGTCCTATTAATTTAAGCAATTATTGGGAATTGATTTTTATTCCCTTTATTTCTTCCTCAGCATGTAATTTGTTGGCATATAGAAAAAAGCATTTTGGGGGGGAAGGTAAATATTTTCCTTTTTATTTATTTTTATTTTCAAATTGCCAAACCAGGGTTGACTTTCATTCTCCAGAAGATAAATAATTAAATTTAATATGCATTAATAACAATCACCTTTGAGGAAGAAACTATTTCTCTGTGCCCAAGACTTTCACATAAACTTAAACAACTTGCTATATTTGACAAACAAATAAAACTATTTTCAAGACCTCTCCCTATTTATAAAACTTCAAGTATGGCTGCTTAATGTGAATCTTAACACAGAGGACACTACCAGACATGTTTTATTAACATGTCAAAGTTTAAGGGGAAAGTTCATGATGTCTGAGCTAAACTACAGGCCACTGAGGAAAGCTGGGAGTGGGACAAGTGTTCTGAGAAGAAAATTCCTTCAAGCTCAATCTTAACTAGTCTTGATGATAAATACCCAGAATGAGTTATCAAGGGTGAAAGCTGAAAGATCAGAGAAGCATGGAGCAGCCAAAAGGAGACTCTATAAAATTTATACTAAGGGGCCTCTGGCAGTTGAAACAGAGTTTTTGGACTGGCTTTTTGAAGCCCACTTATAATAAAGTGATTTGTTACACAAACTAATACAGAAGTGAGAGGCTTGGCCTTTCTCAACTTGATATGCCAGAATTAGTAGACTCGACATGGAAGGCTTTTTCATCTTTGGGGAGTAGATGGGGGTGAGGGCGAAGTTGGAGAGGTGAGTGGGAGAAGAAGAGGGAAGTAGAAATGAGGTTGGTATGTAAAATAAATTTAAATTTAAAAATACAAAAAAAATCTTTCAAAATATTTAATGTCACAATTTATAAGTATAATAGAAGTATTTAAAAATAAAGCTGAGAAATATTTCATTAACTACAATACTTGATTATTGGCATTGTTGCACTGAAGAGGTTTTCAACATTTCAGAAGTTCATAAAAGTATGTTTTCGAAGCTCACCACATCTCCAAGTTTGCAGTGCATGGGTGAGTTAGAAATATATGGACACTGTCATTTTTCTGACTAGAATTAAATCTTGAAAGGAATATCTTTGTTTCTTTTTTGCATTGTTTTTCTTTTATACCCTAAGAAAGACTAATATTGAATTTCATAAAAATCCCTCATAATAGTTTATGCTACTTTGTATCTAATAGGCCAAATATTGTAAACATATTTAAATGTATGTTCATTAAACTGAACTGCATAAATTTAAAAGAAACATAGCAAATTAAAATATAACATGCTGAACAGAATTTCTCTTGTAATGACACAAATGAGAGACAAAAATATAAACAGAGATGTAGCCATGAAGTTTATTGCAGCAAATTGGTTTAGAACAGTAGTTTTAATACCCTTTATATTTTAATAAACTTATTTATAATCATAACCATAAATAGGAGTAAATGTATAAAATATCACTCATGAGGAAATTTTAATTATTTGTTTCATAAACTGTCATTGCCTGACCTGAGGTGACAGTATGATGGTAAGATAGTGTGATTTGGTCAAGTTCCAAGAGGACAACAGTCTCCAAAATTCTTGGTCTTCCTCCCCACAGTAGCCCTCCATTTAGATACAGGAGGACACTGTCTGACATCATCTACAGAGGTGACTAGAGAGCTGGGAATAAGGATGCAAGTGTATGCAACCTGACTGGATGAACCAAATTCAAGAGAGAAGGCATGTCATAGAAAATAGGAGCAGGGAAATCAGTTATCAGTGGCACCTGAGGGTATAGAGGAATTTTTTTTGTTTGCACACACTTCAGTCCACAGCCAACTCTGGCTGCAAATACTAGGATTCACTCTGAGACACAAACTTTTCTTGAGCTATTGCTTCCAAGATACATACAAGCACTTTGCATAAGATGATAATGCTGGTAGAGGTGCTGCTTCCCAGATCACTTGTAAGGTTCTAGATATGTGTCTCTTGGGCACAAAACTAATCTGACAGGCTCCAGTGCCCAATTTCCACAAGTAACACACTTCAAAGATAAAGTCAATTGTAAAAGAAACCAAAAGAAAGTCAGACAAAAAGAAAGGAAGACAGAGAGGAAATATGATGGAAGGGAGAGATATTTGGACATGTTGGCTAACTGGACCTGAGTTCCTGAGATGCTGGCCAGAGAGTTTGGCTTCCAGAAATAAGCTGTGCTAACTAGTGCTGGGGAGGCTTGTCCAAAACCTAGGCCATCCCTGGGTTGCCTAGAGAAGACAGGGAGGGCTGGCAGGAAGGTAAGCTGAAGTGCTCACTGGCAGTCAGAATAAGTTTACCATTGAGAATGATCACATATGCTGCTGGGCTGCACAATCTCCTACACATAGATGCGCTCATGACCCCAGGAATGATAGTCCCAGGACTCTGAAGGCTGAGCTTCTCATGCACAGGGAGTTGGGCCTCTTGGAGCCTGGTGCATGTCCCCTGCTTCCAACCTCATTTCTCCTAGGCCAAGGAGACCACAGGAGAATGGCCTATTCTGTGGACCCCTGGAGCGCTTTCTTAGCCTGCAGGCAGATATGTCCATACAAACACAGGGTCCTCTTGTACATTGCTGGCAAAAACAGAAAAACACTTCCTATTGATGGCAGTAGAGCACCAGGAATGCCAACTGCCCCCAGGAACCTTTGTACTCCCTCCAACCTTTCCAAAGCAAAATAATAATAATAATAATAATAATAATAATAATAATAATAATAATAATAATAATAATAATAATGATAACTGCTGAGAGATACTGCCACAGTGCAAGAGAGCCACCTACCAGCTAGGACCAGACTGGGCACACATGGAGGATGGGAATAGGAGTGTAGTAAGGAGATGGGGTTCAGAGAGTAAACAGGCTCCTTCATTGCATAGCCCTGAAACACCATGCTTTGGGTATCTGGAAGATGCTGAAGGTACCCAGCAGAGGCGACTGCCTGGGGATTGTGGAGAAGGAGAGGTGGTGGATGGAAGGGGGGAAAGAAGACACCGTCAAGCCTCCAACCTACCCTATGGGAATGTGCTATAAACCACATGCCAATCTGGACCGTATGGGAGGAGTCTAAGAAATCAGTAGACCAGGGACTTAGCATTTCTCCCTTGTGGTCAGTTGGTATATTCTGACAGTCCCCCCTCCTCTTCCAATCCTCAGCTGTTTCCCAACCCAAATCCTCTTTACAGGGAAATCAATATTTTAGCAGAAGCCTATTTCAGTCTTCCGACATTGGTGTCCACTACAGCTGCAAGGCTAGCCTCGTGCCTGTGGATAACTTACAAACCAGGAAAAAATATGCTTTCAAGCTAAGGCAGAGGCCAAGAATATATCTGCCGGGCTGGTCCTGGACTACTTAGACACCTGGGTCCTCATTCAGTCAAGCTCAGCACACAAGGGAAGATTGTCACATGACAAAGGGCAAAGGACCTCCACACCTCAATGAGGTCCTAGGACCAGCACTGACTTCCCACCTGGCATAATGTCTCTCCTCAATGGATACAAGGCAATAGGCAAGCAGCTGTGTGCAGTTCTGAGGGCTCCAGATCCCATCCTGAACTCCCATGATCTGATGTTCTGATGTTCCCATGGTAGAGGAGGAGGACCAGCAAAAAATTCTAAGTCTTCCTGCCAGTCACAGTAGCCTGCATGTGTCTTCAGGTAGATAATCTCTGAATTCATTCTCTTCAGGGTTCACTGTGGAGCCAGGGATGTCCACATTTCCCCTAATGGCAGGTTAACTCGATGAGGATATAAGAACACATAAAAAGAAGAATGAAATTTTCCAGCTCTTATGCCACCCATCCTACCAGGCCCTGGATTCTAACCACCACCAAGGCATCTCTAGGAAACCATTTAGAGTAACATCCAGCTCTATCACAACCTAAAACATCTCCACAGATCTGCATCCTTCAGCAATCACTCCCACCCTACACCAACCACCAGACAACTACTCAGAAAATTTCTCTTTTATTTCTCATAGTCAACAATTACCTCTCAGGTACAGAACATTCTGTAATCTCTCTGGATACCCACAAAACTTTGATGGGGCACAACCCACAGGATACTTTGAGTTCTCTCAAAAGATTCATGGAGACCAAGGACAGGCAACCAAGACATCATGGGACAAGAAGCCATTTCACATGTCAAAAAGGTTATCCTGAAGCACATGCCCATCCACTTGTGAATTCACAACTCACAAAAAAAACCCAAAGTGCCTTCATCCTTATACTCCTAAGACCAGACCCATAGAACAAAAACAAGAGTCTCAAGACAGGAAGGGATCTGCCCAAATCCTGATGGTATTATCAATTCTTCATAAACACATATTCAGTCTATATCTTTCCCCTTTTATGCCCCCATCTGAATGCATTCTATTCTACTCCACCTCCACCTACCTTCTCCTCTATTCCTGGACCCTATGTTCAATCCCATCTAAATTGTCCAGGGCATCTACTTTTCCACAGATGCTAGAAGATTGTCCATGTACCCTTGAAGGTGTTTTTCACTACTCCACTGGAAGCCTCCCATCTATCAGCATTGAGTCCTCAGAGGCCCAGCTCCACACTGCTGAAATCTTCTATGATGGCCACTAGAAATACCCTCTCCCTAACTCCAGCAGACAATAGTGGTTCTGCTCTCCCATCTCTCCCTCTCTACAAAGCTTCCTGGATATATTGCTGTGGGGCTAAGAAAGGCTACCCCCAGTGTTCATATGGGTGTATCTCTGTCTCTGTCTCTCTCTCTTCTCCCCCCTCTGTCCTCTGTGTGTGTGTGTGTGTGTGTGTGTGTGTATGTGTGTGTGTGTGTGTGTGTGTGTGTGTGTGTGTGTGTGTGTGTGTGTGTGTGTAGGGGCTGATTTTCAAGTGCTTCAAGGAAAGAAAAAATAAAAAAAAATCCTTCCACCATCTCAATGGCTTCGAAAATTGCTCCCATTCAACAAGCCAGAAGAAGAGAACCTCCATATGCCTCCAAAATCCACAACTTGTTACCCAAACACACGGGACAGGAGCATTCCATACCTTGTGCCTACCTCTGCTTCATCAGAGGTTGGTTACCAAAAACACTTCACATGCATGCCAACCTATCTTTCCACATGGAACCCTGAACTAAACATAACTATTACACACTATGCCCTCTCTGGCACTGCTTTTGGGCTCTCAGAGGACTATCTTCCTGTTTAGAGAAGAGTCAGAGAACAAATACACCCACTCACAGACACACACACACACACACACACACACACACACACACACACACACACACATACACACCAGTACTATTATACAGATAATGACCTCTGTTAATGTCAAAGACTTTTCTAAGTATGCTTTCAATTGAGATGATGCCTAGACAAAATATTTCAGGACAGGAGGAGACTTTTTCATTTTTGACCTTGGCAGGTCCCTCTGGGTTTTAGGCAAAGTAAGCTAGGCAAGGAGAGGCAGCCTTCTTTGGTGCCCACATTACAATGAGGAGGCTTGTCAATGGAGGTAGGGGAAATGAATCCTGTATTCAGTGGTACCTATGGGACTGCCTGGCCTCTTTTGACCACTTCACACCCTGTTCTTAATGCTTCTAATGGATTTCACTGTGAGATACCACCCTGACATGAGCTCCTTGCTAATAATCTACACACAGCAGGCTGCATATGATGATGATGGTGGTGGTGGTGGTGGTGGTGGTGGTGGTGGTGGTGGTGGTGGTGGTGGTGGTGGTGGTGGTGGTGGTGGTGCCTCCTAGATCCTTTGTAGGTTCTCTGGAATGAGACTCTGTGGAATAAACCTTATCTAACAGATGTCATTCCCACAATTACACCTGTAGGACACCATTAGGAGAAATCCATTTGTAAAAGAAACCAAAAAAGAAAGAGGGCAGGTATCAGAGAAGAGAGAGAGAGTGTCAGGGACAGAGCTCAAAGCAGAACAGATGTTTGGCCAGTTTAACTCCCTGTACCTGAGAACATGAGATGCTGGACAGTGTGGGTGGTTTCTGTGAGTTGAACTGTGCTAGTTAGTGCTGGAGAGGCTAATCCAAAAGCCTGGGATTCCCTGGATATTTAGAAGATAGGAAGGGCTGGCACGCAGGAAAGCTGGAGTAGTGCTCACTGGTAGTCAGGACAAGCTACCTCAGTGAGTTAATTAAGATGCAGCACAGGCTGCACAATCTCCTGCATAGAAATAGACTTATACCTCCAAAATGATGAGCCCAGGAGCTTGTATGCTAGGCTTCCTTCTCCGAGGCAGCATGGCCTCATTGATCATGATGTTGCTACACTGATTCCTTCCCCACCTCACCTGGCCCAAGGAGACCTCAGTACACATACTTCTGTCCTGTTGGACTACCACTGGAGTCCTTTCTAGCCTGTTGGCCACCATGTCCCTACAAACACAAGGCCATGCTGACTAGAGTAGCAAAACAGTTCTTTTTGATGACAGTAGGGAACAAGAAATACCAACTGCCACCAGTTGACTTTACATTCCCTCCACACTTTCTGAAGCAAAAAACAACTATAGTGTAAGATGAACTCCAACCATCTAGGACCAAATTTGCCACATATGGGTCACTAAAACTATGGCTATGGGCCCAGGGGATCTGGAGAATGAGAGTAGGGGTGCAGTGAGGAGATAGGACAAAAGAACTCATGGCCCCTTCACTGTATTGCCCTGTGACCATGGTTTTGGTACATGCAAGATGCTGAAGGTGCTGAGCTCAGGATGGAGGAGACTGTGGTTTTTGGGAGCGGCACTGAATGGAGGGAGAAGGAGGAAAATCTGGCAAGCCTGCAAGCTACTCTATGGGAATGTGCTACAAACCAAATGCCAATCTTGAGCAAAGGAATGGAGCCTCTGAAACCTTCCCAGAAACCAGTAGAACAGGGGCTAAGCATCTCTTCCTAGGAATCAATCTGTTTATTCTGACAGTCCCCTTTCCCTCTCCCCACCCACAGCCATCCCCACCCAAAGTCACCCTGTTTCCAGGTCAATAATTCAGCAGATGCCTATTTGACTCTTCTGATTTTGGTGACCACTACAGCTGCCAGGGTAGCCTTGTTTCTGTGGAAGACAACTTGCACTTCAGGCAAAACCATGTTTACAAGTCAAAACAACGGTGAAGAATGGATCAGCCAGGCTATCCCTGGACTGCTTAGGCAGCTTCTTCCTAGTGCAGACCAGCTCAGCACACAAGAAAAGGCTGTCACATAACACAGGAGAGTTCCTAGACACTTCAATGTGGTCCTGGGACCAGAACTGGCTTTGCACATGGCAGAATGCCAGGATAAATACAAAGCTTTCCATCAGGTAGGTAAGCTGGAGTGTACCCAAACCAGTGTTGTTTTCAATGGAGACTCTAGAAGAAGCACTATGAATGTATAGGAAAAGAGACACAAAGAATTGACAGAAAGACATTATTCTGCTCAAGCTGTAAAATGTTATTTTTCTCAAGCAAGTTTTATAAAAGCCAAGCAGAAAATATGTGCAGGTTGGAAAGTTCTCAGAGTCAGGTTGCCTAGCAACCTTTCCACAACTTGTTCTCAGTAATGGTCAATAGCATAGGTACCAGAACTTGGGCTTTTTCCAAGGGCTTCATATGATTTCCATGCCCAGACATAGAGGGAATATAGAAACTTAGTCTCTGGGTGGGGAAATAAAACTTAGTCTCTAGCAGTAATATGCCATGGCTCTTGTTAGTCCCCAGCAGGAGAGAAGAACCCTCTCCCACCTCCAGAAGACAACAATGGTTCTGTTCTCTTGCCACTCTTTCTTTACAATGCCTCTTGGAGGTGTTGTCTCTGAGGCAAATATGGCTATCCCAGGTGTTCAGATATGGGTCTCTGTATATGTGATGAAATTCATAGTTTCCAGGAAAGCCAATGGATATCTACTGGCCACAGTGGCTACTTGTTCTGTATTCCTTTATGTGCTGAGCCATGTGTGTTGTTTCCTGAAGTGAGCTGTGGTAGCTGCTGGATTGGCTTTGCTTTTCCAACTGTCCCTTTCTGCAAATCCTATTAGTGTGAGGAAAGTGGACAGTTTATGTAGCCAGTTCAGTAGTGTTATAAAGAACAAAATAATATAGGAAGCATAGCTAAAGCTACCCATGTATCAAATCACTTTGGAGAATATTCAAACATGGGAAAGAGAGATGACTGAATAGTCCAAGTTACTACTATCATGCCTGGTTTACTGAGGAAATATTGATAAACTATAGAGGTGTAATAACTAAATTAATAGTTACCTCAATAGCTATGTTTGTAAAAGGTCAATAAAATTTTATAGTATAGAGGAAGCTTAAGTATTCCTACATTTGAGTAAAAACACAGGAAAAAATACCCATGGCTCTGTCGACATTATATTCTTCATAGTAAGGAAACTAGGAAATACGATATCAATCTCTTCAGAAACTGTAAATTAAAAATAATGCTATTTGGTAAAATTTTGCTTCAGTAAAATTAACAAGATATGCAAAGATACATAGGGAAACCCACAAATACAGACAATGCTCTAATTTGTAAAGAATTAACATTTTGGAAGAGAGAGGGTGTAGTCATGGGTTTGGATGAAAAACACTGTAAGTAAAAATAGTAAGTGAATAAATTTTATAAATTAGCATTTGACCTATTATGTAAACAAGAATTGCTCAACTTACGCATATTACATGTTATAGACTTTGGTATCTGAAATTATTTCTTCCATATAAATTTGAAATTAAATTTCATTATTCCTTGAATATTCAAGGAAGCATGTGATTCTATGTCAGAGTGGGTTTCCTGCTGGCTTTCTTACTCTATACCTTATCTCATGATTTTCTGGCCTACCACCATGTTAGATGTTGTTTTTGTGTTTTGAGACAGCATTTTTCTATGTTGCTTTGGAGACTTTCCTAGAATTTGCTCTATAGATCAGGCTTTCCTTGAACCCACAGAATCTGCTTGCCTCTGCCTCCCAAGTTATGAGATCAAAGGCATGCACCAGAACAAACCAACAAAATATTATTGATGTGATTTTTTTTTACTCAGATGTGTTTTATTTTTCTTTTTTCATTCTCCCTTTCATCAATATGCTTCTGTGCCCCTGGATTTCCTCTAGCTTGTTTCTCTTGGGCCTCCACATAAATAGTCCTTCAATTATTTGGTTAAATGCAATGCTTTCTACTAAACCCCATCTTGTGAGTGTTCTTGATGCCATTTTTATTATGATCTCACGTATGAAAAAAAAAACTTTTATTTTCATTTATTGATGAATGTTCAAGAAACATTCTTAGTCCATACCATTCTTGTTTCTGAAACAAGGAGTCCCCATATAGCCTCAGCTGCATGAACTTAAAATCCTTCTCCCTCAAGCCTGGCTTTAGAACTGTGATGGTCAGACTGTGCACAATTTGGATATGAAATATTATAATGCAAATGACATAGGGGAGAATACTGTAAACCAAATATCAATCTTTACTGCAAAGGAATGTCACTGTACAATGAGGCATGGTTCAAGTAGAATAAAAGTATTAACTGGAAAGTGCTCCCATTGAAAGAATGAAGCCTGAAGCTCACCTTGTCACTACTAAGTACATGAAATTCAGTTTGTAATGGGATGTGTTCAAGAACAAGATGTAACCGTGATTGTGAGTAATTTCACAATACAAAGGCAAAACAATCACACTACAACCAACATCACCATTACCACCATCACCACCAACAGCAAACTCCCAATTCATTTCTCAAGAACATAGTAGAAACTAACATACAGGTGATTATTAGTTTGAATGTGGAAACATAATGGGCAGTGATAGTACATACTGTTTCATGAATGAAGAAATTGCAAAGCCAAATCACAAAGAAAGGCTGTGATATCAAAGAGAGGAACCACCACATTCAATTCTCACCCAGCTCTCTTACAGATTCCTCAGTCTCTCCACTTGTAGCTTCTACTACTTGCTCTATCTTTCTATGCCTGTCTTTAATACCCTCCACCCAGTTGTTTTACATTCAGGTTAAAATTAAATGCAGCATGGCATCATCAGTGGTAGCCTTGGAGCCTGGAACTCCCTCTGTAAACTAAGCTGGCCTCACCCTCAGATATGCTGGAATTAAGGATGTATGTCACCCCTCCAGGATATTACATTTGCTGTGATTCTGATCCTCCCAGACTGACTGTGGGAATATCACTCACATCTCAGAGTATATTTTATTAAATTTGAAACACATCCCCTATTTGTCAAAATTAAAAAGGTTATAGTTAACATGAAAAAAACATATATAGTGCATACAATAATTATACGCAAAATATGCAACCAATAAATGAGTTACATCCTGTCCATCACAATCACAGAAAATATTATTAATTAGCCTATTTTGGCAAAACCAAAGTATTCTACATAATTCAGTTTTGAACTTATGTTACTAAAAATTATTATTTTGATGTTTCTTAAAATTATATACTTTAACTTTGAAATTTCTTTTCTAAAACTGTCAGTAGAAAACTATAACTCTCATCTTCAACTACCTCAGAGACTGAAGAAGGAAATAATATTAACTAACTAATTAACATGGACAAGCAAGCAACTTCTAAAAAAATGAAAAAAAAATGAAACAAATGGCTTACTGGATAGTCACCAAGGTTCTTAACTATCATTAATGCATCCATCTTCTCCCCATAGGCCAAAAACCATCCACCCTACCTCTTGGGAAGGTGGGCATTGTGTTCTTAAACTTACATCCTGGTTGCTGGGATCAACAGCATCTTTTATGGGATCCTGAAAAGTTTTGTTAATTGTCTGGAAATAAGTAGCTATATAATTTGTTATCCAGCCTTGCATAACATGAAAGTTCAGGGCTTGTCTCAAGTCCTGGCTATAGTAGACTGTAAAGCTGGTTCATCTCAGCAAACCAGCTCAAAATTGTACTGAGCAGTTTGTAGTCCAAATCTGATCTTTGGTTGGTTTGAACAGCCTAATGTCTTTGTCTTTGGCTTTGTGAAATCATCATTGTGGGTCCAGATCTTCATTTGGATAGTTCAAGTTCACATTTAGGCATTGTCATGGGTCACTGCAGAAAACTAATAAGAGACTAAAACCAAACACAATGTATAAGAAGCTAAATATATAACTATTTATTCAACATAGGATTAGTGACAAAGAATAGTCTCTTATTTTTTGTTATTGCTCTGTCCCATATCAGGTGGCTGATCTGATATGATATTTTTTTCCATATACAAGTATGCTTGAGTTTAGAGAAGGAAAGAGCCACACTCTAACTCTAAAACCAGCTTTAAATTATAATTAAACTGGGACTTCAACTTACAAATAAAAGGATATATAAAAGTTAATCAATGATATTTTACCTTATAGAGTATATTGGTGCTGATAGGACTGATATTCTTTTGCTTATGAATTTTTCTGAAAAGCTTCCCTTATCCTTTAAACCTCTAGATGTCCAAGATCTTTTACTTCTTGAAGATGGGTATTTTTAGATTTCTGTAAAGACATAAACCAAAAAACTTCCTGTTTTTTTTCTTGCAACTTAAAGAATTTTAATATGGATGGAGGAAACATCAATTTTAATTTTCATGAAGTTTCTGTCATTCAAATCAAATCTTTATTAATTTTAACGGTATCCATAACATATTTTACCTTTAGAAACAAAAGCAAAACTCCTTTCCCAGTGTAACACATGTCCTGGCTTACCTTCAGAGGTTAGTACATCTTTGAAGTAAGCAGGCTTATTTAGTTCAGATGTTTTTGTCTATAGTCCAAGGCCTTACAGCAGCTGTTGTTCCTTTATCATTAGTTCTGAGAAAATTAAAAGTTAATAAAACAATATGTAGTCTCTCTCTGGGGGTCTTTGTTATTCCTTTCTGTTTATGTAGCATATTCTTTACTTGATCTCTTTTTGACTGCTTGCCCTGTAGGATTGTAGGATTGTATGGTATTCCTAAAATATGCTTTGTATTACAATAAGCAAAAATATGGTTCATTTTAGTAGATATATATGCAGGAGTATTGTCAGTTTAATTAGTACAGGTATTCCCATGATGCCCATAACTTCTAGCAAATGTGTGACATCAGAATCAGTCTTTTCAGAATGCAAATCTTTTTCCCAATGAAATACTGAAAATGTATCTGTTGCATGATGATTTTCCAAATTCTGTTAAATGAAATACATTCATGTGTCAGATTTTATTTCTATGTGTACATTTATGTATACTTCTTGCTGGCAATGGAGTTTGGTTATAGAAGGAACATGTAGGAAACATTTTTACAATTTGTTAGGCTTCTTGCCAACTGATAGATAAATCTTTTTAAATCTTTTCCTATTGACTTGATGCTTTTTATGAAACTTTGAGGCCTCTAGTACATTTCCTATTAGTATTTTATCAGTTTCATCATGACCTTGTGCTAAAGGACTTGGCAGACCTATGTGAGATCAAATTGTGTTGTGTAAAAGGTATGGTTTCTAGGCCTCTTTATTTCTTGTAACAGAATAAGTAATGAAGTTAATTCTGACTCATCATTAATAAAATCAGCCATTTCAATGTGTAGAGCAACTATTTCTACATACTGAGAGTCAGGGACTATGTTAAGACAGTAAAATCCATTAATACCTTCAGGATAGCAAATAATTCTGAATTATTGAGCAGAATTAAAAGGGATTTGAGCCACTTCTATGTTCTTTTACTTATATCTTCTGCCTTTCTTGATTTGTTTGCATCGGTATAAAACATAGGGGCTTCAGAAACTGTCTTCTTCCATATAATATGAGAAAGAATCCAATTAGTTTTCTTTAGAAATTCAATTATTTTGCTTTGAGGATATTTGTTGTTAACATTTCCCCAATAATTACTACAGGCTCTTTGCCAAGGTTCACTTTCTACCCAAAATTTGGCAGTTTCTTCATGAGTTAAAATACAAAAATTTCTACTGGGTCCATTTCTGTCAATTGACAAAGACTTAAATTTCCCTTAAAAATGTGTTCATATATCTTTTCCACATATGTCTTTAATATCTTATTTTGTTTAGGTGGAAGAAATATCTGTTCCAATATTACATTTTCCCTTTACATCAAAATAACTATTGGAGGATGCTTAGAATGCAAGATAACTAGAATGCAGTTAAAGTCATGATGCACATGTGCATCCTGTAATTTCTTTTCACCAAAACCAAATTCTTTCTCAGAATCAGGGGACAATTCTCCCAGACTATTGAAGTCCTTGACACTATTTAAAGTTTTAAACAAATAATCCTGTTCAACATTCTAATTCCAATAGTGGGTTTAAATTGGCAATGTCTCTTAGTTATCTTTGAAAATAGTTAAGTGTCTTCAATTAACCTCTCCTGATTTGTATCTTTTGTTGTCTGATTTTTTGTTGGCATGATTTGTAGGATAAATAATTAATTGAATTTCCCTCTTTGTATTTTTTCTGGGGCAATTTGTAATCCTCAAAAAGACTTTTTTTTCACTTCTTCAAACATTTTTTTCAAAGATATAGATATTTGAATCAGGCAACAATTTGTCATCCATGTAATGATAAATTAGATTGTGGAAATTTGTTACATATTTGTTCTACTGGCTTTTGGACAAAATAGTGGCACAGAGTGGGGCTATTCAGAATTTCTTGAGGGAATACACACGACTGATATCTCTTTACAAGCTGAGAAATACTGTAAGTGGGCACTTTATAAAGGGAAATTATTCTTTGTCTTGTTCTTGTGAAGGTATTGCAAAGAAACAGTTTTTCAAATGAATAACTATAATGGCATTTCTTTTGGTAACAGAAGGCAAAAGAACTCAAGAATTTAGAGAGCACATTTGCTAGATCACCTTGTTTATTATGCTTACTTCTGTTATCATTCTCTACTCTACAGACTTCTTCTTAATAACATTTAAGGATAGGTCCAAGGGATGATTCATTTTTCTATATGCTAAGCATTTAATGGCTTCTGTACCAGCTGCTCTAAGGCCTTCAATTTCTCAGTTGTTAGAAGCATGTAGGCTTCTTTGTTAGATATTTTTAGAGGTAAAGCTGTGGTCATTTTTGAAAGATCAGCAGCTGTTTTGGCTTTTTTCTGTATAACCTGAATGGGACTGTTTCTCATAATACTTTCTAATGTTCTCTCTGGAAACAAGTGCTAGTTTATGGTTTATTTCTGTGTTTGGAGTAATACTAATTTCTGTGTTCCATTGTTATAGTATCCATAAATGTATCAATTTATATCTCCATAAATGTATTGCAATGGGGATATAAAGCCTCATATGGCTTTAATGTTCTTCTCTGTCCTTCTGACTGCACACATTCAAGCCATCTTGAACTCTGTTTTACCTAGAAAAACAACCCATCTCCCCAAAATTGAAGATTTACCAACTGAAGGGGCAAAATTGGATGCCATGACTCTGGTGAAATTATTGATACATCTGCCTCTGTGTACAATAAGTCTTCAATAATAACATCATTTATTTGTACTTTTAATTGTGGCCTTTGTTTATTGATACAAGCTCACCAAAATATTTGCTTTATAATTTTCCTGAGTTTTTTTCTTTTTCTGCACAATTTATATCAGTCAGTGTAATATCTCTCTTTAAAATAGGTTTAAATTCTTCAATTTTTCTAGGGAGTTGTTTCTTCCACAATGCCATGGTAAGATTGGAGTGGATTTGATATGGAGGCCTTTGAGAGCCCTTTGGGGCATATCCCAAATGGAGTAAGTTACCTTTTTTGTCCCTTTTACCATAACTCATTTGTCCAATGTCTTCCTTTTCCTCACCTTCAGCATACTACAGAAGGGAGGGGTGTTCACTTGGGATTATTCCTAACAGAAATACAGTTTCTGGTATACCTTATTTACAATCACTTTTTATGTGACCTTGCCTACCACAATTGTAACATTTAACATTTTGACTTCATCTAATAACTCTAGAAAGAAGCACTCCTGTGCAGTTATCACCATCATGAAACTCTCAATTGTCTCATGAATCTAATCCTCTCAGGAATCTGACTTTGCTTTACCAATCTAAATATTTTTTTGTACATTATGCATTAGCATTCTCAATTATTATTTGCCTGGCTACTGAGTCTGGTACCAATTCAGTTCACCAATGCAGCTATAGGGTTATAGGTATGAGGTACTTGATCTCTTCTTTTCTATAAATTGTTCTGTTTTTCTATCCTCTTTTCCCCACATTCATGAGACAACAGTTCCTGCAATGGAACCTTATAGAAGTTTACTTTCCTATCTCATGAGAGATGGAAGGTATTTATTAAAAATCTGATATAATTACAAAGGGAAAGGAAGCAGGTTGCAGTGCTGGTACTAGTCTTTAATCCCAACACAGACAGATCTCTGTGAAAAAGTAAATACAGACATGTCTAGAGAAAAAGTTCAAGGACAACCAGTGCTATCCATAGAAACCCTGTCTCAACAAACAAACAAACAAACATATTTGGGGTCCTAGAGTTCTATGTCTTTGATCCCAGCACTCAGAGGCAGAGGCAGGTGGACCTATTCCCTGTGGGGAGGGTCTGGTCCCCAAACCCAAGTAATGGACTACCACCATTTGCACCCCTACATTCAAAGGATCGGATTCCCTCTTCTCACCTCCAAGGGCAATGGAAATGTGGAAGTCACATATACACATATGCACGCAAAACATGTATTCACAGAACACAAACAAACAAATGAATAACTAAGTAAAACACCAAGTTGTGACTAGAAGGATGGCTTTTTAGTCAAAAGTACTTGCCCCTTTTTAAAAGTCCTGAGTTTGGTTCCATGCAAGAAGATTCAGAAGCTCACAATCAACTCTGACTTCAGCTCCAGAGCATCTGACTCCGCATCTGGCATCTGAGGACAGTGCACATGTGTCATATCCCCATATTTGCCTTCATCTATGTTGTTTTTCTTGGAGAAAATAGAAAAAAAATAATATAGTGATTGTATATTGATAGTGTTATAAAACAAAGTATATTATAATAAAGCTCATGATGAGGTAGGTATAGGATGTATATTCACACCCCAAAGGCATTATCTCACTATGTTTATAGCAGCATTATTCATAGTAGCAAGAACCTGGAAATAGTCTAGATGCCCCTCAACTGAAGAATGGATTAACAAACTGTGGTAGATCGACACAATGGTGACCTACTCAGGAGTTTAACAAAGAACATCCTAAATTTTTCAGGCAAATGTATGGACTTGGAGAATATTCTCCTTAGACAGGTCTCACAAGCCCAGAAAGATAGCCATGGGATGTACTCACTCATAAATGGATTTTAGACAATAATCAGAGAATATCCAAACTGCAAGCCATGATTCTTACCCTGTTCATCCCTTTGGTTTGGTACCTTTACTCCAAGCACCATGATTGTCCTCTGTTTCTGCAGAGTTCTCTATAATCTTCATTGCATCTCTGCTCTGTTCTCTCTCTTCCCAGCATATTCTTAGTTTCTTTCTGGCTTTAGACTATCCGAATTTCATTAACAAGTAGGAAGAAAAAATATTTACAATGTAACATAATCCCATAACAGGCCAGCTTGGACTACAGCAAGATTAATCCAGTCAATAGAGAAATAGAGCCAAGCAGTGCTGGTAAACACCTTTAATCCCATCACTCAGGTTCCCATGCCTCTGCTCCCAGTACTTGGGAATTATAAATGCCTTGATAACAGCACTAGAAATGTTTAGACACAAAGTGCTATGGCTGAGAAGAGAAAGGAATATAAAGCAATGAGGCATGAACAGACTAGAGTATGGCTCTTTCCTATCATACATTTTTAACTTAAGACTCAGATCACATAGGCTGTGGATTTGTGAAGATGGGATGATCCTCTTCTATTGTACAGAGGACATTATTTCTGAGAAGTTTTTCTAGTTGATTGTTTCTCTGATCCTTAGATCTTTTGTATTTACTCCAATATCTGGCTCTAGATTTCATTATCATAAACTTAGGATAAGTGCCATATATGACATCCAAACTTTGGGCCACAGAATTACAAAAAAAGCTACTTACCTCTGCCTTTGTAGTCACTGACACAGGCTGGAGCTAAGGGTATCTAGAGTCACTACACTGCTAACTAGATTTTCTTCTTGGGTTAGCCTCTCACCACCAGCCATATCTGTCTTATAGACAATTTCTTTCACATTTGTTTTTTTACCCATGATCCTCCTGGGTGTGTTATTCAGACCGGGGCTTTCATCACAAGGTGTGTTGTGGCTTTCACTGACCCATCCTCAGGCTGCTGTCACACTTGATAGTGCCTCAATTCCAATCATGTGAATCATCATTGTCAGCTGATTTGTTGAATCAATTTGGGATTTTTTTAAAGGGGAGAATAAGTTCAAAAAAAGTGTTTCTGGAAGTTAAAAAAATGGGAAACACTATTACAACAGAAAAAAATTGGTGTCTGTTTAATGCAAAAATGGAACAATGAAATGAGAAGATACTTAATATAATTGGGACAGGTGTAATGTCTATTATAAATATTGTTTGATCATTTCTGTTTAATAATTTAAAAAGCTGGTTACTTTGAGTGACAAGATCAAAAATTTAGAAAAACTTGTTAAAACCTGTCATTGATATTTTCAGACCCAGAGAGATGAGTTTAAAGGAGAACCAAACTCAAAATTGCCTTATTGGGTTACAAAGCACAAGCATAAGTCTTTAAGACATCCAACATTAGTTTCTCCAGTAACTGTAGAGGAATTGCCAAATGATAAATATCTCCAGACTACATAAGATTTGAATGGACGCCTGTGAAATTTAGATTTGAGGAGATTCAAGGAGACAATATCTCATGTGGTATAAACTCAAATTGTGAGAGAGACATTTACTCACGGTCACTTTTTAATAAATGATCCCTCTAAATTGGAGCTATTTGGTTACATCAGTTCTAGAGCCTGGTATCCAATTATAGTGGAGTACCTTGTAGAAGCATGAGGCTATAGCCCTTGAACAATACAATAGCTCTAGAGATAAAATGTTCTAAGACTATCTCCTTAAAAAGAAGATTATGCTAATGTAGAAAAGCAATCTGTATATGATGTCATACCCGTTGCCATGTAGCGGCCTTGAATGATTCAGATAGAACTGATGTAGTAGGAAAAAAACTGGGTCATGCACAAAAATTATATAGGGCCCAAAAGAAATTATCACTGATGTTTTACAAATATTGACTTCAAAATTAAATAAAATAATACAAAATTCAGACAATTAATAATTGAATCTCTGGCTTTTGAAAATGCTGATAATACCCAATGCAAATGGGTAATCAGGTTAAAAAGACAAGAACAACACTCTTGAAGAAATGGTTCAGATACAATTAATATTAAAACTCATAAATACAATTATGCTTAGATAGGAATATTGATTTCCATATGTTAAAAGAAAAATCAAGATATCAAATATTTCAATTGTAGTAAAGAAGGTCAACTAAGAAGAGACTTTAAGCAGAGCCTTCCTAAACACAGTTTTTTTTTTTCTTTAGAATAATCCCAAAAGATTGCTTCTCCCTTCTGGAGAATACCGAACCTCTAACAAATATTGGACTAGAAAGTGCAGATAAACAAGGGACAGAAAAGTTAATCCTTTGACTTTACAGTCAGGTAACACCCCCAGGGGCTTCTTGAAGGCCCCTATGTCAAATTCATTTGAAGTATTTTATGTCATCATGGTGGAAAATATTTTCCAAAAAAGTTAAAGAGTTTAATGCCTATTCTAAAAAAACATAGTTCTCTGGATCTTAAAGCATATATATAAGAGAAGAAAAATTCAGAAGAATCCATAAATCAATATTGATAAAATATTATATTTGGAAAGTCCCAAAAGTGAGGGTGGGGGAAGAACTTTGCTTCTGTCTTCTCAGGAAAATAAACAACCATTTTGAAGAGTGTAAAGACTTAAAAAAAAATAAGGGATAAGCCTTCCACAAAATACCTAAAAAGAAATAATCTAATCCAATGTAATCTTTGAAATTTACATGGTAGGATACCCACAATGATGATTTCACATGGACTATAATAATGTCATTAAGCTGACTATTTTGGACTACAAACTGGTCATGACAATTTCAAGATGGCTATCTGAGGTGATCCTCACAGACAACTCTAGCCAAAATTTCAGACAATCCCTGTATTTTCCTATTGTGAACAGACTGGACAAGAAATGAAAGTTACTTTTTCTAGGATTTGACAATTATGCCCAACATCTCTTTCTACCTCTCCCTCTCTTCCTCTATCTTTAAGGCACACACACACACACACACACACACACACACACACACACACACACACACACACACACATATCCTGCCCAAAGTTTGTAAATCCAGTTGACAACAATCTTCCATTTGTATTCAGTTATAATAGAAGAAATACATATCACAACGACTCAAGGATGAGCATCTTATTTTGATACAAGTGTGTAGTATGAGGTTTCTGTCCCTGACTTTCAGGCCCTAACCTCAAGGTTTAGGCCCACAGACCCACAGTTCCACAGTCCCACAGAGACACACAGATGCTTTCATTAATTTGAGGCTGATTTGCCTAAGGCTCAGGCATATCACTTGCTAGCTCTCTACCCTTGATCTAACCCATGATTCTTCCTGTTCAGCCATGGGGCTCCATACCTTTTCTTAGAGCAACATGGTTGTCCTCGGCTTCTTCTGGCTTCTCTCTGGCATTCTGCTGTGCTTCCTGTTCTCAGAGATTTTAGTCTGGTAGTCCCTCCCACACTTCCTTTGGCCCATCAGCACTTTTTATTAAACCAGTGGGTGGGACAATTATTTACCATGAAACAACACAATATCCCTACATATCCCCCTTTCTCCTTTAAAAAAACAAAACAAAACAAAACAAAAAAACAAAAAAAACCCCAAAAAAACTCCAAATCTAATATTCTTTCCCCCCTTATCTATAACAACTTATAAACAACACTGTACATAAACACAAACATCAATAATCCATGTTTTGAGAATGTGGGCATCATTCTCTAGGCTACTTCCTGCTAAGTGGGGGCATTGGCAATCTCATGGGAATCCAAAGAAAAACGTAGGATTTTGTACAAGTGTTTAGTTGAGTAGTCTGTAAGGCTCAGTGATCTCAACAAGTCTCCTTAAAATTGTTCTGAATACAGAGCTCAGGAAACTTCAACAGAAGTGCTCTGAAATGTCAAATCATCTGGTTCATCCATTTCCATTGGAGATTTTTTCAGGGGGTCTTCCTTTATCAAATTTTATGTTCTTTATCCGGTAATAAATCCACAGCTTCTCATTTTCTGTGAAAATAAAAAGAAAGCCTCTTCTCCAAAGTAGCATATCTTTGCATTCCAATTTTAAAGTAAACTCATTTACAAAATATATAGGCCGATCTGCCTAAGGCTGGAGGCTAACCTGGAATGGAAAGCCTAGCCACTAGAAATTACTCCTCCAGCCACATGTTGTTCCAGCTGGCAAGTGCGGTTTTTTTGGGGGGTAGGGAGGAGAGAAATTCATGCCCCATGTTGGGTGCCAATTGTCACGTGAAAGAATGAAACTCAGGGATAGATCTCTGAAGAAGTTGGAGATACTAGAGGGAATAAACACCACAGTCAAATCTTACCCAGCTGTCTTCCAGCTTCCTCAGCCTCGCTTCCCTTGGAATGGTTCCTTCTGTGTTTCAATCCCATCTTAAGTACTCTTTCGGTAATTAAGGCATGGCCCCACCACACCTGCTTGTGAACCTAGAATTCCTTCTATAATCTGAAGTGACCTTGACTCAGTTGGGATTAAAAGTATAGGTCACCATTCCCAGGATACTCTCTGTGCTGGGATTAAAGGTTTGAATCACCACTCTGATTTTCCTAGACTGACTGTCATTAGAGCTCTGGGACTTCTGCAGCTTTTACTAACCCCCTACATAAACTGTGGGTAGATTCCCTCTGATATCTCCAAAACTTCTGAAACTTTATTAAATCCCCACACAAGTGTTTCTGGGATATGCATACACATGTGTTTTGCATTTATTAGTGGACCAATTAGTTTCCTGAAAGTCATATATGGCCATTATTAACACAAATATGACATTTATGATTGTGTTCCCATCACTCATATATATATATATATATGTATATATATATCTCATATATATATATATATATGTATATATATATATATATATATATATATATATATATATATATATATATATCTTTTCTGCATGGTGAGAATTCTTCTATCCAGAAAAGTGCTTGTGGTTTTTAAACCTGGGTTTCCTTTGTAGGATGGATTTTGTGTTGTTTGCACAAGTAGACAAGTTAGTCCAGTGGTGTTTGCTCTGAATCATCTGTCCATACATTCCTACAGTGTTTGTCAGTAACTGTTTAGGTGCTTTAAACTTTTAAATGTCTGTTAGATAAATCTCTGTGAGATAGACCTTGGGACCCATATCCACGTCCCCAGTGCTCAGAAGGTACAGGCAGCAAAAACCTGCCGAGGCTATATAGCCAGATTGTCAAAAGAAAATTAACAACAGAACAACTTTTCAAGGACCACACAGGGAAAGTGTTGTGTCCATTTGCATAGTATGTAAGAGGCCCTAGGTTCCACCCCTGCACTGTCAGTAACAATAAACAAATACTATCAGTATTTACCTAATGTGTCTTGATGCATGATTTCATTCCTTTACCAAAAGTAACATCAAGATGTCCTCCTGGTCAATTTGACAGACCAGAAATACTGATGTAATAGGACTTCACTCTTGTCCTTTTCATTTGCTTTATGATTGTATTGAACTAAGCACAGCCAGCCAACGTAGAGAATGCTGAGAATGTGTAAGGACCAAGGTTCTAGTCCAAGCCTTCCAATCCCAGATACAACTACTTTTGTTTGGTTGTTTATTGCTTTTCCCCCTGAGACAAGGTCTCCTGTATTACATGCTTGCCTAGAACTCTCTAGGGAGGCTAAGTTGACTTCAGATCTTGATCTTTTCTGCATCCACCTCTAAACTTCTGTAACTACAGACACACACCCTAACTTAAGGTAATCTATTATTTTGTGTGAACAGTGAAACCAATAATTCAGGTCATAGCAATGCTTTAAAAATATATTCAAATTTATATCATGTGCATTTTCTTAAGCCAACACTTATGTCTGCGTGAGAGCGTCTGATTGTTTGGAACTGAGTCATAGACAGATACAGGCTGCCACATGTATGTCTGTGTGAGGGTGTCTGATTGTTTGGAACTGAGTCACAGACAAATACAGGTTGATGGGGACATGGTGATTATTTTTTAAATTGTTATTCCTATTTTACATCTTATGTATGTATGCTCTGCAATATTTCTGCAAGCCAGAAGATGGCATCATACCCTACCTCAACCACTCATGACAACACAGTTTATAGATCCTAAGAGTGAAGTTGGACGCACTGGAAATCAATGGGGTAGGTGTGTGTGTATGTGGGGGGGGGGCTATCAGTATGAAAAGGAATAGGTTAGGCATCTGTAAGCCTTTATGTTGTGATTTCTACAGGGAGAAACAGGATTATGCCTAGAGAGCAGTTTAAAGATTGGCTAGTGAAAATGATTTTAACAAGAGACTCCTGATAGAATTAGTAACAAGCTCTGGGGAGATTAGGGCTAAGAAAATAGTAGTGAATGGGGTGAGAATGAAAAATGGGATGGCTTCTTGTGAATTTGCATGTGAAAGGCACAGGGAAAGCCACTGTTTCCAATCTCTAGGCCCTGGGCTAGGCATTATCTCCAGGATCTACAAAATCCTAAGAAATCTCACCACCAGAATCAGGACAAAGTAAAAAGTCCTGAAAAACACAGACTTCTGTAAAATACTTCCTTTATTTTTTTCTCTAATGGGAAATCTGATTCAGAAGTATCCTTTTGAAACTAGATCTCTATATAAAAAAAAAAAAACATTTAAAAAAAAAAGGCAATGAATCCCATTATTACTTGGATCATTTTGGGTTTTGGCCTCTATTTTTTGAGTTCCCTATATATTTTAGTGATTCATCATCTGTCAGTTGTAGGGTGGGTGAAGAACTTTTCTCCTCCTGTAGGGTGTCATTTGTATTAGTGACTATGTCCTTTGCCTTACAACAACTTCTCATTTTCTGGAGGTTTCTGTAATCAGAGCTTAGGTGCCATCTGTAGTAGTGGGGTTCTCGGGTCCCGGGCGGCCAGAGGTCCAGAGACCCACAGACCTGCCGCCGGAGACCACTTAGCCGCCCAGCCGCCCGGGTCCCCAGAAACGACTCAGACGCTTATATTAACTTTATGCTGTTTGGCCTATGGCTCAGGCACATTGCTAGCTAGCTCTTACATCTTAAATCAACCCATTTCTATTAATCTGTCGGCCACGTGTCCCGTGTGGCTCACCCGTGCTCCTTACATGTTTCTTCTTGGGCAGCTGGCTGGATCTGCCTGACTCCGCCCTGCTTCTCCTACCTAAGCTCTGATTTCTCTTCCTACTTCTTCTATAGTGCCTGCCATGGCCCAAAACAGCTCCTTTATTTAAAGATTGAGATTCACAGCATACATAAACACATTCCCACATCAGGTTTCATTTATTAATTCTTGTTCTTAGTCTTGTTGTTAGCATGCTAATGATATTATATTTAGAAAGTGGTCACTGGTGCCAAAACTTTTGAGGGTATTTCCCAGTTTTTAAAAATCATGTTTAGTGTAGTTGTGTTTATGTTGAGGTCTTTGATCCATGAGCATTTAAGTTTTGTTTAGGGTGATGGATATGGATGTATTTGAATTCTACATACTATCACACAATTATGCCATAAATCTGAGTTTTCTCAATACTAATGAGAAATAAACAATTGATATGGAAAGGCATTGAGCTATAAAATTAAACTACTGAAGCAAATTAGCCTGTTTATTTCAAAGATGTATTGACCAGAGAATGGGAAAAATAAGATATGTGATATTTGTGGAAGGGTTTTACTTGCCCAAGCTATAGTTAGCATCAAAATTAATAAATACTTGATTTGAATAGGAAAATATTATTGATTAGAGGACATGATGGCTATTTGGTGTGAAAAAATAATTTGCTTTAACAAAACAATTTATACTTTAAGTTTGTAATGATGGTAAGGGGAAGGATTTTTTTTACCCTTACAGAAAACAGAAATATCTATTTTCAAGAAGTCAAATGACCTTGAACATCTGGCCATTTAAAGCAGAAGGGAAAGCTATCTATAAAAAAATTACAAGCAAAGGAGTATTGGAACTACTGTTATCAATATACCCTATGGTAAAATCTCACTACCTAGTATCTAGATCTCTTTCTTTCTAAGAAAATAAGGAGTTCCAGATTAATTATAAGGTAAATCTGGCTTTGGAGTTGGACTGTGTCTCTTTCTTCCTTAAACTTAACCATGGTTTTGAAAGGAAAATTCAAAGTTTCTTTTTCATATCAGAAAATATGGGACAGGAGAGTAACTAAAATTAAGGGACTGTGCTATTTAACAATACATATTTTAAACAATGTTGTGGTATTATCATCTACAGTACTAATAAATTGTAAAAGGGGGGCTTTTATATAATTTCCTGTACATTATTTGGGGTTGAGTCTCTTATCAGTATTCTGAAGTGAACCAATATGCCTATCTAAGATTTCTTAAATCTCCAAAAGAAAGATGGGACCCAACAACCATGATTCATCATGGACAATGACAATCCTACAAGACCAACAAACACTAACTACAGAGTGGCTTTGGACTACAAACTGCTCAGGACAATTTTGAGGTTATGAGCTAAAGTGAACCAGTCTCACAAACTACTCTACCCAGGGCTTGAGATAAGACATTAACTTTTGCATTATTCAGAAACTGAGAAATACACTTTACAGATATTTATTTTAGAGCCTGGCAATTATATTATTTTTCTTTTTAGGACACTATAAAGATATCATCACCATCAGACAGCTGCAAGTAAATTTAAGAAAATGACACATTCTCAAGGGGTAGTAAGAGTGATTTTGGTTTTCAATGGGTTGTGGATGGTTGCAATTGTTTAGGGTTATTGGTTACAAACTGTTATTGGTTATGGTTAGGAAAGAAATGCAACAAGGTAGATTCAAGTGATAATTCCTTTTTGAAAAAGAATAAACAGGATAATGGTACTATAGGATAAAAAGGAATATGACTAAATCTATGAGAAGGGAATACAGATGATATAGGCTATAAGGGTAGATTATTGAATCTCCTTTTAAAATAACAACTACTAGTTCTAAATAATTTACATTGAATTGGATTTTTCTATATAGTATAGAATTGGTATCTATTGACATAGGTGGAGATTAATTTTGTTTCTGTACATACGTTTCTATGCTTATTCAAGGTATAGCTATTCAGTTTATTAAAAATGTAATTAAATTGCTTATCCTTGAAAGTTATTAATATTGACTTTTTAGGATATAAAGTAATGCAAGTGATCAGACATTACCATGAAACTTATAGACAATTTAGATGTGCTTTAAGGTAAAATGGGCATATTTTAGATAGATGAGTCGTCAGACACTTCAGAGAGCTATAGAATATGGCATGTAAGATATTTTAATTACATAGATTCTTTTCATTTTCATGACAATGAAAAATGTCTGTTCCTTCCAGCACCAATTTACTTCAGATAAAATGATGGGCATTGAAGAAACTGTATTTAGTTGTTTTTCTTTGCAGCTAAAATTAGCCAAAGGGCAAGAACATGCTCTTGTCTCAACTGCTGACAGTATTATATCTGAAATGAACAGAGAAGATAGACAAAAGATAACTTCTGAACCATGCCAGGATAAAGTAGGAAGATCTTAAAGTAAAACCTGCTTCAGAAAAAAGTTTGTAGATATTCTAGGCCTATACGCCAAATATGGATACTCAAATGCTGCAGAGAAACCTTTGATGACTAATTAGGCAGCCAGATGGTTAATTTTGCACATTCTATGTTAGAAGTTTGCATACACATCCTTTTTCCTTAGTGAATATTATTTCCTTCCTTGGTCTCGGAAGGAGTTGAAGATTGGAAAGTTATAGTTACAGTTTCCTTGTGTCAGTGTTAGAAAAGAACCTCACTAATAGGATAGTTTCAACTTGTAATACAATTTAGGTAGAAACAAAACTAGGTAGAATCCCTTGGACTCATCAACATAGGATAACTAATGCATTAATTTTTCTTTGAATATGCCAATAATTTCTGAACTGGATGGTACTGATGTATTATTGCTTGTTTATATTGTACATAGTTATAGCTACTGTATTTAGATTTTGTTATATTTTTTATAAAATTCTTTTTCATTTTTCACACAAAATAGGATATGTGGTAATATATAGTTGAGAAACTAGACTGGATTATACATAGATAAAACCTCCAAACCAACCATGGAGATCAGCTTGACTTTCAAAGTTAAATACTTGCTTTAGGACCATGAAAAGAAGACAATAAGATTGATGAGCTGAGGAAAATTACTGGAGGATTTTCTAGATTCCTGCACATGTGCTTAGTGGTGTGGGGGTGGAAAAGTGACAAATGAACTTTACAGAGACAGGCCTGAGGCAGGGTGGATGAGAAGTGTCTGTAGTGTGTTTTCTAAGTCTCTAATAATCCAGCTTTTCTCCAATAAGTGAATCCAGTTTTAATTATATAGGAAATAGAATTCAAGCAATAGAGGCCTCTCTGACACATGATGAAACTCTGAGGTCTTCAGACAAAGGTTCACATCTAAATATCCTTAATAAGAGTCAAATCTTCCTAACAATGGTGCATAAAACCAGATATTTCCATAGCTGTTTGGCTCAAGAGTGGATGTCTCTGACCATCTTGCACATTGAAAGAACCAGACACAGCTAACTAAGATACCACAACTTCTCAGCTGCATGAAATAACCCTGTGTGTAGCATTGCATTGTGTTCCCTATGTACTGATGAAAACCCTAGCTACACAAAGACTCAGTTCTTCCTGAGGAATTCTGCACAACATTCATCCCTAAAGACTTACCTTCACCCACTCCTACCAAGATATGAACTATAAATTCATACCTCTAGATCCTTACCAAGGTAACACATAGAACTTTGCTTCAGTGAGTTCTATCCATTCCTTATGAGACCAGAGCCACACCTTTTCTTTCTGTCAACAAAGAGTTTCCTTCTCCATCAAGATCTCCATCTCCCTCTAGTCTCTGGTTCATCACAATGCTTCTATGTCACCATTGTTACACTGAATCTCATGACATTCATCCCCCCATGAAGGCACAGTTACACATTAAAACAAATTGTCTTGTATCCATGCTTGTACCCAGAGAAAAAGCTATTCCCAGTTTTCACCAGAAACTGCTCATGCTAATTATAAAGGCTTTCTTAGTCATAAAATGCTATCCCAGTTGAAAAAGAAATGTTGAGTGAATTCTGTTTGTAATAAATAAAACTCAGAGGCAGATATAAGGAAAAACTTGAATATCAGAGAAGGGAAATACCACAGCCAAATCTCATCCAGATATCTTCCAGCTTCCTCAGCCTAGAACTTTGTCACTTCAACAGAAAAATATATCTTTCTATGCCTGTGCTAAATACCTTCTTTGCCAAGATGTTTCACTTCTAGGTTAAGATAAAATGTGTAAGCTACTACTATTTGGTAGTTAGGCTTGAAATCACAGAAACACAGAAAGTACCCTGTCTCTGAAACTATGGGATTAAATGCATAGTTCACAAATTCTGGTTGGGCTTTTCATGAACAGAAACAGAGAAGGAATGGAATGGGGGGTGGGAATAGAGAGGGATCAAGGACTGGGGGGGAAGTAAATAGGCTGCAACTTGGATGTAAATTAAATGAATAAATATGCTTTTAAAGAATTGCAATTAGGTTGAAAACTTAACAAAAACAAACACTAGTTTTGAACATAAAATAAATATTCATCTGAATATTATATAAAATGATTACATTTGCAAAAAAGAAATACATAGCCATATATCTTTGAAAAAAAGTCAAAATCTATGCATATATTGTAATTTCCTAATAGATCCCAACATAGGAAGCACTTAACCATTTGGTTGCTGTGTTTTGATGCCAGTAGATGATTAGCATAACAAGAACATAGCAAGATGTCCTCTTCTAATTAAAATTAGACAGAACACTAAGAAGAGGACAAGAAATGTCAAAACAATAACAACAAAGAAACTACACCATCAGTTGCATCTTCAGGCAGACATGCAGTAATATGAACACTGTTCCAAGAGCATGGCTGGTGTATATGGCTTTGTCAGCCTCACAGTCTGGTGCACAGGCATCCTGGTCTGGGAACTATGATTGGGACCACTCATTTATCATGTTCTGATGAATGCCCTGGAGATTGATTAATGATATTCCAGTCTCCACTTGCTACACTTAATGTCTGAGACCTCAAATCTGAGGGAAGAAAGGTTATATTGGTGAGCAGGAGAATGCCCAAGTCCCCTTTCTCCCTGTTAGTGGAAGAAAGTTCTGAAATTCTCTTGGCAAGAAATGCAGGTTAAATACTCCATTTGTAAAATAAGCATGTGTGAAACAACCTTGTTCAATGGCTATACTATGTAAGGCCCCATATTCAGGACTTCAATACCATTAAACAGTGCTCAGAAATGTAGAAATAGGGATCAGTGGGTCTGAGGAAAGAGATATGAGTGTTGCCCAGAATACTACTTGGGAAGAAATGAGAGATCAAGAGTCTTGTATAAAATACAAGGCCCCCAAGGACAGAAGGGAAATGTCTGAAATTCTCTTGGGGGAAAAAATGGAAATCTGAGGCTTCATTATAAAGATAGACTATCCTGCTGGGTTGTGTATAGTTAGAAATCTGCATAACCACTCCTTGACACAATATCAAGATCTCAGCTCACCCCCCTGTGGTGAACCACATTGCAGGTGCTGCCTTATCATTGTTCAGGTCTTCATTGGACATATCAACATCTGTCCAAAGTAGTTAATGAGTGGCAAGCCAAGGATCAGTCTGAATATTTATCTCAAAGCCTGAATAATAGTCCCAAGGTAGTTCTTGTCCTCAAACATTTATATAGCTGCTTAGGTCAACTTATGAATAATGGAGGTTACATTATATTGGTTTCTGCCTTAAGGCAATGGGTTTAGTTCTAGACTCTACTTGCTACTCTTAACCACACCCCACATCATACAGAAGGGAAAGATCTCACTTACCTTAGGTTATGGGAGAATGATGTGTTTCTGCATGATTTATTTTCACCTGCTTTTCTCACTCCCATGGTCCTTTTGCTACATAGACTCTTGGTAATAGTAAAAGAAGCAATTACAACACTCTCCCAACATAATGAATTGTTGCCTAGACTCATGCTTCCTCAAGGTTGTATTGACCTGTTCTTATTCATCAATAAAAGATGGGAACATTGCACTTCTACCAAGCATCCTCTGAGCAGAAGACATGACTATTAGATTTATCTTTCAATATTCCCCTTTATGTCTAAACCTGAAATATTGTGAGGACCTGTTGATTACAAATGGTTGTTACACAGACTTTGACACAGATTTGGCACTAAGGTAGTACGAGTTCAAGGATATTTGTAAGATGCCTTTGAAGGAAGAGAGAGTATTAAGGCATCCCAGGGTCAAAGGCTATATCTGAATCTTCTTTGAGTATAAAATAAAGAATTCTATCCTATTGGCCATGATCACCAGTTCTGAGGTCTTATTCATTACTGTGGCCTAGGCCAAACAGCTAAGGCAAAATGGGAACTCTCTGTAGTCTTTCTAGATGAAGGACATAATCATAGCCTCACCCCTTTAATTCACTGGATTGCATGTGGGCAGATCTGATTCTCACTTTCAGAGGGAGTGGTATAAGTAAGGTGTAAGTGTAAAATGGAACAAGTAAGTAAAGCCTCTTTGGTAAGATGAAATGACTTAGGCCTACTTCCAAAACAACAGAAATCATGAGGTTCTTTTCCACAAAATAAGCACTTGAGAACCCTTTGTGCAAAAAGGAAAGTCTGCAGTAGGATGCCCTGGGATGGAGTTCTTGTTTTCTCTTCAGTGAAGTAAAAGGAGAATGGTAAGTTGAAAAGACAGGAAGCATTGGGCTCCAGTGTGACACAGAAAGTATTGAGAGCAGCTTGGGAAAAGGAATGAGCTGCAAATGCTTGGAAAGAGAGAAGAACTGCCATGCACCATTGTATTGAAATTGAATGTTCCCGTCTCCTTATTTAGTGAGGGAAAATTCCATAGTTCCACTTCACCTTCCAATTCTTCTTTAGAATATTCACATGTTGTGTTACATCCCACAGAGTTCAGGCAACAATGATAGACTTCTTTGAAGAGCCTGGGTGTCTGTCCTAGACTAGATTGCCTCTTCTTTTATGTTGTGCGCTCATTCATGTTGGATTGCAGTTGGTAATTGGCACACAGACCTACTGGGAAATCAGGAATATCTGATACTTGTTCTGTAGAGAGGTATAATGCCATTTTAGCCTGAAACCTCCCTCCACTTTAATGAGAAGAGACTCAGATCCTCTTAGTAGGAATTGAAATATATAAGGACCATATAACACAAAATAAATTTTTTAGGTCACACTGGCCAAATGAGGTTTAGGTTGTCTTAGTCTTAATAGATTTCTCATATCCTCTTCCATGTACTAAGAAGGAAGAGTTTAATAATAATAATAATTACAATAGAGGTAAAAGCTCTGAGCTCCATGTAAGAGAAGAAACCTCAGAGGCCCCACTAAGAAAGGAGAATCTCCTTTGGGCAGAGGGTGAAGGTGCTATACAGCATTATGTTGAATCATGGGTGAGATAGAGAATCAAACCACAGTCACTTCTCAGTCAAAGCCTTTATTAATGAATTGCCCAAACCTCTCTGTTCTCCACTGTAAAAAGAAAGTGCCAGGGCCACCTGAATTTCCTTCTCTGTCTCTACACTGCTTTGTCACTTATGGGTCCTACTGTTCTAGAGCGAAGGTAAAAGGTGTATGCCTCCAGTGCCTGGCTGTTTTAAGGCCTGAACTTACAGTTGGGTCTCTGCCTTCCAAGTCATAGAATTAAAGATATTGTCAAACTCCCTGATCTTCATGTCTTGGATCTGTGTGGGGCTCCATATTCTGAGATTTCAAACTACTTTTATTATATATGCAATATATAACCACACAAAAGATTAGTATAAAGTTACTATAAAATGAAGCCTCTGACTAATTATTTCATAAGTGGCTGCAGGACAGGCCAAGCAGTACAGAGGAATTTCTGACTATGGATGGTATCCAACACAGTGAACATATATCTACTTAAGACATGACGGAGCTTAAAAGAGGATCTTAAACACAGAAACAAAGCCAAAACAGCTTCTTAATTGTGTTTGTCAAGTGGGCCATGATATAGAGAGGCCAGCAGCTTAAGCTACAACTTGGTGAGTTCACAAGTCTCTTATGAGCCTAAGTACAGCCACAAGCTGCATATGGCCAATTTCAGGTTTCTCCTCATACAGACAAAAATAGAACAGAGTCAAGCATGGACTTTTAGGCAAAGTCTTTTTTTGGATGAGCTCTGTTTGCTGATGGAAAGCAGAGGCACAGCTCCCTTTAGAAAGGATTCTAACTCAAGGTTAGCCACAAAAACCTTGCATCTCATTTAAGAGTCTGCTGAAAATCACTTAACTGTTGTTTATGAGTAGCTACTGGTGATTCTCTACTTGGTGGCAGTGTATATTCTAAAATTCCCCTGAGTTGGAGTGGTAAACACAGCTTCTGCTAGTGCCCCTGACATAAAGCTAAACTCTCATAGATCAAAGAGCTGGGTGGTGCCAGCTGTCATTGTCAAGGCTTTAATACTACCCATACCTTTTATTTAGCATATTCAAGACTCACATGGTCAAAAAACATAGAGATATATAGTAAAGCAGATTTAGGTAAAATTACTACTGTAAATGGTTTAGATGAAAGCTATACATAGGTTAGAGAGAGAAAAAAAAGAATAGCAAAAGAACTTTCAAAAGAAATAGAGGTATAAAAACAATAATAAGCCATTCAAAGATTGAATACACACAGAAAGTCTGGATATTGTATACTATTGTCTTGTTTTTGAAACTTTTGGACTTCATTGAAAGAAGGAAGAGCTACTAACAGACTATTGATTACAAAGCTACTGGATTGATTCAACCTATATATTTTGAATTGCTTTGAGGTAAAATTTAAGTACAAAAATATGTTATTTTTAAAGGAGATTTTATTCTTATTTTCACAGAAAAGAGAGGCTGTGGATTCATTTTGATTTAAAGAAAATAATGTCTGATTGAGAAAGACCCCTGTATAATACCTAAAATGGGAATGGTTGACCCAGGAGATCCATTGTTTTTGAGCACCTCTGTTGACCTTTTCTCTGAGTAATGCATCCAGAACACCTTCAAGGCTGAGATAATCCTGCCTCAGACTACTCCATTCAGAACTTGTTCATAATTCTAAATTTTCTTTGAGATCCCATAGGATTACCAGTGTGCCCAATTACCCAGAAGTAGTCTAGAGAATTATGCCCATATTTCCCTCAAAGTGGATTATGCATATTTGTCTTTGTTTTGTGTGTTGTTTACATGTTGTTATTGATAATGTTCATGAAATAATACAAACAAAGGAGAATAGATTTGGGGGTTTTGTTTTAAAAAGTAAAAGGGGAAATGTGGGATAATGCTACTGTACACCATAGAGATTTGTTACATGTATTGATTTACTAAAATACTGGTCATCCAGTAGCTAGGCAGGAAGTGGAGTTTTGGCAACAAGACTAGGAAAATTCTGAGAAGAGAAAAGGCAGTACAGCAGAAACCAGCCAGAAACAAAGAGGAAGCAAGGTGAGAATGCTGCATTGAGGAAAGGAACAAAGTCACATACATGGCTAAATCTAGAAAAGAACTGTCAGCTAATTTTAGTGTGAAAGCTAGAAAATAATAAGTCTGATATATTGACCTAGTGTTTGCTGTAACTTAAGCCTCAAAGTACATTATTTTATATGTGGTTTCATGACCACAGGTAAATAAGATTTACATGAAACAAAAAAGGAAAACCACATATGTCTGAGGTTTTGATGTTGATAGATCATCAAGCTTCCAGAAAAGGTCCCCTATCCACTGAGTCATCTTGAAAGCCTTATTTTTCTTTTATGTATATTCATTTTTGGTGATCTGATCCTATATCATACATTTCAGTTGCCTTCCCCTCATTAACTTTCAAGTTTCAAAAGTAAAACTGAGGAGTAGGAGGAAGAAAGCACAATATGAGAGCAGCAAAAAAGGGGTGAAGAAGAAGAAGGTCCAAGAGAGAATAATAGAAGGTTCAAAAAATGTTTTCTTAAAGAAAGAATTGATTGGATAAAATATGAAGTTAAAGGTTACTATGTATGACTGGCTTAAAAATCATGTTAGGTACCCCATAGTCTGTTTAGAAAGACAATAACTGCTTCAGAGGCACAAAAGTGATGTAGAACTTCATAAGTAATGCTGGTAGTTAAAACAGTACTTGGAGAGAAATTTAGATTTTAATAAAGATTCCTCAAGAAAATTAATTAATGATCTGTAAACTCTGAGTTTAACTTGAAATCACAGCAGAAGTATCTGTGGAATAGGATAACTTGTCTTTGGTCGTATGCCAAGGAGGGGCATACCTGAATCGCATTATAAATAAAGTTGTGGGTGTTTTGATGACTCTTCATACTGATTTGCAGAGTGCCTTTACAGATTTCCTTCCTCTTTCTCTCCAACCACACCAACATCTGCTTTCAGTCACTTACAGTTCATAGGATGAGTGAATGGTAACAATTCATTTATCTCTGAATAAAGTCATATAGTAGACTGCTATCTGTCTAAACAGGCAAAAACATAAAAAAATGAAGATTATAAAAATGTAAGAACTAGCTAAAGGGAAAACAGCTACAGATACGGATATAAATAATGAAATACTAAAACTTTAGGCAAAAGGTTTAGAATTGAAGATTTACTAAAACATTTATACATGATTATGACTAAATATACAAATAAATACTTAATGGTCTTGAAATACCTTTGTATGAAACAAAGTCAATTAACACAGAACAATTTATTTCTCAAGGACATATGAATATTGTAATAAAAATACAATCTACACAAGAAATGAGCTTTTGAAAACAACCATTAACATGAGAGCTTCTTTACAGTAAGACTCCAACGACATTTTATCTATTGACCATGTCAATATGAATAGACATATTGACAAAATTAAAAAATACACATAAAGTTCAAAAAAAATCTCCTTAGATAAATTACAAATAACTAGCAAAATATCATAAACATGAATATAAAAATCAATATTTATCTTAAAGCAATAATAAATTATTAATAAGTAGGAGCCATACTCAGTCAAAACCCTTTAAGGTTATGATCGATACAAAGTATCATATATTACACATATTATTCTCTATATTATGAATTGCCTCCTTGATGTTTTTCTAGCTAAATTTAATACAAACTATGAATTCAAAACATACATAGTGTGTAATTTATAACACATCTACATACGTGAGTGAACACACACAAACATACGTACACACACTTTATTTTCTGAAGTGTTCTGTTTTAGTGGGAATGTCTTAGACATTCTGATTCATTTGCTTTGGCTAACCACTTAGTGGACCTGCCATTTTAAATGGTTATTTTATGTTCTGACATGTTAGATGTTATTCATAACTCTCCTGTATTCTATAACCTCATGAACAAATATACTGAGTGAATTCATCTGCCTTTCTAAAGTTATTGTAATGTTCATAATTCACTATGATATCACTCATCATCTCCATTACAACAAAATATATCCATTTACCTTTATATAGGTCAACCAGACTCCAAATGGTTCTTCACTGAGAAACATTAAACTCCAGATAAATGTCAGGGTAATAAAATGTTTTCTATGTGTAATGTGTGCATGTATATTTATGTGAGTAGTTCTGCAGCTTTATGTCTGTATCTGCAGAGGCACAAATAAGGACCAGAGGATGACACAAGATATCTACTTCAATTGGACACATTTTTTTTTTTGAGAACCAAACTACCACTGAATCTGGAGCTCACTGTTTCATTTAGGCTGGCTGGCTCTATGGACATTGAGCTTCTGAATCTGATGCTGTGCACATTCCTTATCCCACATTCCTTATCCTGAGAACACAGAAATGTATGTCATCTTACCTAGAATTTATGTTGGTAGGACTCAGAAATCAGACGCTCATGTTTCTATATAACACATCATTTATCTATCCATATCCTTTGTCATCGTACAAAATATAAGCCAAAAGTGACAGGAATTCCTTTAGATCAAGTCCAATAATTTCTTCTTACCACTTCTAGGCAACAAATTTCTTAACTTAAAAAGATGCACCAGTTGATGTCTCAGCTGGTTTTCAGCATATGCTGGAATATAAAAGAAGTAGACTCTGACACCAGTGAAAGAATGAACCTTCCAGTGAGAAGGAGGAAAAGAAGGCAAAGAGAAAATGTCCCTTCTTCACTGTCTTTTACAGGGAATTCCACCAGAAGGTATGGCCTAGATTTGAGGTGGATCTTCACATTTCAAAAGATCTGAAAATAAGATAGCTTTTCCCACTTCAAGGATTTAATTAAGAGAAATCCCAGTGTACCTGGCCATTGAGGGTTTAGCTAATTAAGAATATAGTGAAGTTGAAAAACAAGAACATAAAACACTCTGGTCATGATTATAAAATTAACAGAAAATATAACAGTTAATAATTATTAAAATTAAAACAATGAGAATTGTTTCACTTGATGGAAGGGTCAAAGACTACAAAATGATGTCAGGAAGAATGATACCTGACTCTCAAGCAATGAATGCAAAATTAATGTAGCCCTAGGACAAGGATCTGACCTCCAGGTTCTAAGAATAGAATGCATTTAATACAATTATCTGTTAAACATCATTCACCATTATTGGAACTGTGTCTCTCTTGGTCTGTGTTTAATGTTGAAAGGGTGAGCTAATAGGCAATTTAGCTTCACTCCCTCATACTCTCCCAATACCAGAAATATCACAGAAGCCCCATCATGTCCATCCCAAACTGGTTTTCAGTAGGCTGAGATCACAGGGAGCTTCATTAATGTTAGTGATGCATATTTTTGTGTTGTTTCATTTTAAATAATTGTCCCACCCACTGGTTTAATAAAAAGAGCTGATTGGCCAAAGGCAGGCAGGAAGTGTAGGCAGGACTACCAGACTAGGAAAAATCTCTGAGAGCAGAGTGCCAGACAGAGCACCAGAGAGAAGCCACAGGAAGCAGAGGACAACTATGCTGCTCTTAAGAAAGGTACCGAGCCACATGGCTGAACAAAAGACATGGGTTAGATGAAGGGTAGAGAGCTAGCAAGTGATATGCCTGGGCCTGAGGCTGATCAGCCAAAACCTAATGAAAGCATCTGTGTGTCTCTGTGGGACTGCGGGACTGCGGGTCTGCGGGCCTGTGGGCCTAGACCTTGAGATTAGGCCCGAAAGTCTGGGCCGGAAACCTCGTACTACAAATGGCGCCCAACGTGGGGCAAATATGCCCATATAAAGTCATAGAAACCTTAAAAATGGTCTAGAGCCCAAAGCAGCCTCTGAATTGTGTCTCCCACATGAGCCGTGGTACAGAGACGCCTTGGTGAGGCACATGGGCTTAAGCTACAATGGCGGGCTTTTAGAGTGCAGTTTAAGGCGTAAAATGGCTGGTTCCTGAACTCTCACAGGACCCTCAATATAAGGAAAAGGTTATAAATGATTTATTTAAGGTTTACGTTCATAAGGAGAAAAAAAGGAACAGAATCAAAGATGGCTTTCAAGTGTTGATGTTTTCATGGATCAGCTCTGTTTGCCTGAGGCAAACTGAGGTTTGGCTTTTTAAAGAGAAGCTTCCTGATTCAGCATTAGAAGCAAAATACTTGTGAGTTTTTAAAGAGGCCCTGCTACCTAACACTTAAATGGAGTTAATGAGTAGCAGATGGCAAAGCTTTACTTGATAATTTTATGGACCCTAAAATTCCCAGACTACCTGGGTTAAAAAGATAAATTTTGTAAAATTAAACTAGGAGCTGGGTGGAGCCATCCACCCATCATACCAGCCTTTAATCCTGGCAGATTAAAGGTGTGTTCAGAAACAGAAAAAATAGAATCTGGGTGGAGTCAATCACCCTAGACAAGCAAAGGTGTGGTCAGAGACAGAAAAAGTTAAGAAATAAATATATAGTAAAGACAGTTTTTTTTTTTAAAAAAAAAGTTTAAGTGGTAAAGAGTGTTTTATATATACATAGGCGTAAAGAAAGAAAAAAGAGGTAGAGAAAGCCCTTAAAGAAATAGAATAAATAAATAAATAAATAAATAAATAAATAAATAAATAAATAAATAAATAAATAAAAGCCAAGTAAAGATGGAAAATACAAAGAATGTCTGGATACTGTATATTACTGTCTTATCTTTAAGCTTCTTGACTGAAAATGACTTAGTAAAAGCTGCTAAAAGACAGTTGATTATAAATATTGTTAGAGTAATTCAACCTATATATTTTGTAAATGAGTTTACTTTAAAATTGAAATGCAAAGATACACTACTTTGGAGAAGAGGTTTTCCTTTTATTTTCACAGAAAATGAAAGACTGTGGATTTCTTCCTGGATAAAGAACATAAAGTTTGATAGAGGAAGACCCCCTGAAAAGTCTCCAATGGAAATGGATGGACCAAATGATTCAGCATTTCAGAACACCTCTGTGAAGTTTCCTGAGCTCTGAATCCAGAACAATTTCAAGGAGACTGGCTGAGATGACCCAGCCTTACAGACTACTCCACTAAAGACTTGTCCATAATCCTACATTTTTCTTTGGATTCTCATGAGATTGTCAGTGTCCCCATTCAGCAGGAAGTAGCCTAGAGAACTACGCCCACAATCCCAAAACATGGATTATGGATGTTTGTGTTTATTTACAGTGTTGCTTATAAGCTGTTATAGATAAGGGGGGAAAAATTTTAGAATTGGAGTTCCTTTTGTTTTAAGAAGAGAAAAGGGGATATGTGGGAGGTTGTGTTGTTTCATTTTAAATAATTGTCCCACCCACTGGTTTAATAAAAAGAGCTGATTGGCACAAAGATGTCTCAAAATGGATGGAAGTCAAGAGTGAACTGGCCCCAGTGTTTTAGCACTCAGTCTGACTCTGCACCACAACCTGCACCTTTGAAACAGTCAGTCTGGGAGTGGAAAAGTGTGAGGGAGTGAAGGGAGTGATGACCTATGCCCTTAATATCTCAACTGAGTTCCAGGTCATCTTAGGTTACATAAGGAATTTCAGGCTCCTAAGCAGGCAGTGGTGGGGCCAAGCACTAACTTACCAAAACAGTATTTAAGGCAGGCATGGAAAGACAGAAGGAGAGAAAACAAAGAGAAGCCAGGCTGAAGAAGCTGGAAGACAGCTGGATAAGATCTGACTGTGGTTAGATCCCTCTTATATCTCCAAAACTTCTAGAGCTTTTCTTAAATTCCCACACACCATCAGTGGCAAGCTAGCCCTCACACATATCTGTCATACATACAATAATTGTTTTAAAAATATTTTTATATATTAACATTTATTATTTTTAAATATATATATAATTTTTCAAACAATGTTCATTTGCAACATCTTTTATTCCTTTCCAATTGCTAAAGAAACAAATAGACTCAGCTGTCTATTCTTCTGTATTAGAAGTGTAGACAGAGAAGAAGCAATCAAGCATTCTCTGCTGAGTGTACTGAACTCACATCAGTACTAGAACCATTTATTTTGGCTCAGGGTTGTTGCCAATTAGTGGAGGTCACCTTGTAATCTAGATGGTGGGAATATTCCACCATGAAAAATCACAACATTTTGTGAATTAGCCTGGCTCTTGCCAGAGGGTGCCACCTTGTAGGTTATGCACCAGTGCTCATAGTGAGTGCCAATTTGTGACCACCACCTCAGTGAGTTATGAACCCTTAGAGGAAATATAGAATATTTCACCATGTGCTTTCATTTCCAGATAGATCATTCTAGGGCTGGAATAATTTGGGCATAAACATAGGAAAAGGCTGTTACAGCCTAGAATCTCTGAGCAAGATAGCACAAAATGAGATGTTAACAGGTGAGGTGTGTTATATATGCTATAATTAGAGGTGGCTGCAATTATATTGAGGTTTTACCCCATTGGCTCACTTTTGATAAGAGTTGCAGTGGGAAACATGGCTCTTCAAAACAAGAAAACACTGGAAAACCATTGATATTTATTAAATTTGTAACATATCCCCACATATCCCCTTTTGTGTCAAAAGTAAAAAAGAGGGTTATAGATAGCATAAGAAAAACCACATATAAGAGGTACAATATTTATATACAATATATAAAACAGTAAATGAGTTTTGTCCCATCCATTAACAAAGGAAAATATTTCATTAATTATCATATTTTGGAGGGACCAAAGGATTCTCCTAATTCTCTTTCTTTCTAACCTGTATTACTAACTAAAAACTATTATTTTGATATCTCTTAAACTTATACACTTTAACTTCAAAGTTTCTTTTCTAAAATTGTCACTAGAAAAATATAACTATCTCATATTCCACTTCCTCAGAGAACCAAGAATTAATATTTATCAAAGTAAACAGGAAGTGAAAGAAACATCCAAAATCTAGAAATGACAGAGATGACACATTTCTGGCTGGACAGTCCACCAATTTTTATCAATAATGGTGGGGCATCCATCTTCTCTTTTCATTTCAGTGAAGCAGGAAATCTGCTCTACCTATTCTGGTATAGTTCATCAGTTTCTTCTCCTTGTATACTATAGAATATCTGACAGATTTCTCTGAAAACAGGAACCCAAAGGAACATCTCAAATTATACTAAGTTCAGAGATTACTTTCCTATGGAACCAGCATGTCCAGTTTAAACACCATAATGTCAAGCAGTCAATACAAGAACAAGTTCTTGCCCAGTGCCTAACTGTTGCCACAAAGAAAGTAAACTCCACATGGAGTTTCTTCAGCACCCATTTTTCCTTTGAAGTAGATTGATGCTGCCAGGATCAGACCTGCTTCACTGTCCAGAAAAGTCCAAGTTCTTAAATATTTTAAATGCCATATTCTATGGAACTTTGAAGTGACTGAAGAAGACATGTTCATCTAAAATGTATTAGTTTGATCTTGAAAACGTATCTAATATGACTGTAATGTCTACCTACTAACTTGCATTACTTTATATCCTAATTACTTGGTAATAAAAGCATTCATAGACTAGCAATACTTATTACACTGTTAGATGAATTGAATAAGTATAATACCTTGAACAAACATAGAGTTATATGTACAGTAACAAGATTAATGTCAAAGTACACAATTTGTATACAATATACAGAAATCCAATCCAATGTAAAATATTTAAAGATAGTAAAACATTTAAAAGAAGATTCAATAAACTATTCTTATATAATATATATCTATATCACATTTTTTTATTTTTAACAAAAATCTTGAATCTAATGACTCTTGTTTAACTTTTTTCTAAACATAACAATTAACTATTATTAACAGTTCACCTAAAGAATAACAATCATCCATAACCCATTGAAGGACCACCCTACCTCTTGGGAATGAGTGTGCCATCATCTTAAATTTAATTTCTGCTGTCTGGGAGTGATGGCATCTTTAAGGGATCCTGAAAAGAAATGTTTTGTTAATTGTAAAGTCCTGAAATAAGTAGCTGTATCATTCATTGCCCAGTCTCTGCAAAAAAAGAAAAGTGCATGTCTTGTCTCAAGTTCTGGCTATAGCAGTCTGTGTTGCTGATTTACCTCAGCGAAACTCCTCATTATTGTACTCAGCAGTTTCTAGACCAAATTGGATCTTTGGTTGGTGTTTGTCAGCCTAGTGGATTTTTCATAGTCCATTTTAAATCATCTTGGTGGGGACCCATCTTCCTTTTGCATACTTCAAGTTCACAATGTTATGGATCATTGCAGAAAAATGGATAAGAGACTAAAACTCAACACAATATACAGGAAGGTAAATATATAAGTGTTCTTTCAGTATAGGATTGGTAACAATAGAATAGTTCCTTCTTTTTAGTTATTCTTCTGTCCCATATCATGTGACTCCTCTGATATCATATAGAGATATTGTATTTTCCTTTTACAAGTATACTACAGTTTAGACAAAGAGGTTAAGAAATGATATCTTACCCTATGAAGCCTTCTCAAAGCAGAGGCTCCCAAATTCCAAGTGTCAGTGATATCTTTTTCCCAATTCATGGGTGCTAATGGGGTGCCTGTCTTCCAGTCAGTAGATACAAAGTAGGGCCATAGTGGACTCTCAAGACACACAGGCATCAATATTGGGGGATTCCTTACCAGGGTCCAACAGATTGTGCTAGGGTCATTCCCAACTAGGGAACCCACAGCATGTACCAGCAATTCCAGAACACAGATTGGAGAGTCAGCTTTCTGGAGGAAAACAGACACTTCCATGCCCCCACATGAGCACTGGATCTGGTCCACACCATTGTCGGGACATCACATCTCTGCATTGTACTTGAGGGTATGTGGAAAAAATTAGTTGCCATTGGTGTACAGTTGGCGCCCTACCCTGATTATCCAGACTTAGAATTTTTTTAATGTAGAGATTAAATGATAGCTGTTCCTTGGGAGTATTATACTCCCCTTTAATTTATGAAGATATGCCTGGTGTGTTCTTTCAATAGTAGCCTGACCTTGGGTATTATAGGGTATACCTGTCTTATGAACAATAGGATAGTCATCACAAATATTTGGAACCCGATGTTAGTGCACGCAAGTCCATTATGAGTTTTAACTATTTTTGGCATGCCCAAATAGGCAAGGGCTTGCAGACAATGAATTTTTACATCCTTAACCTTCTCCCCAGTATGGGAAGAGGCAAAAAGAGTTCCAGAAAAGGTATCAACAGTAACATGAATAAACTGTAATTTCCCAAAAGAGGCAACATGAGTAACATCCATTTGCCAAATACAATTGGGTGATAAACCCTTGGGATTAACTCCATAGGGGGATAGGGGGAGAGGTACAGGAAGAAACTCCACTCCAGGGCAACTCTTGACAATGGCAACAGCTTGACTTTTAGAAAGTTTGTATCTAAATTTTAAAGTTCCAGCATTAAGATGAAGTTTTTGGTGAGCTTGTGCAGGTTCCAGTTCTGATTTACTTATAAGTAGGACCAATGTAGTAGTCTCCTCAGCTCACTGGTTACCATAGCATAGAGCTTCCACAAGGTCTGAATGTGCTCTGTGATGGCATACATGAAGGGAATGTTTGCTGTGCCAGAGCAGAGTTTAAATCTGTAGGAGGCAACTCTATGCTGTAGAAACAGCAGCAATGCTTCTGGCTCTTTCTAAGGATCCCAAAACCTTACTAACATAAACACTATCTGTATATAAATTAATAGGAACATCTAAAAAATACTGTAAAGCCATAAAATTGCAGCCTATACAGCAACTTGCACAGACTGTTAATCTTTGCCTTTCCAAAATAATACCATTAGCAAAGACGGCAGCCATCCCATTAGAGCATCCATCTGTAAACACACTCACTGCCCCAGCTATAGGAAGCCGAGAAACAACTTTAGGAAAACACACAGGGTGATTAAGAAATCATTTGTAACAATTTACACCTGGGATAATGGTTGTCATAGGCACTAAATTAGTGCATAAAACCAGCATCCCTTCCAGATCAAAGGCTTGTAACCGTTGAACATGTTCTCTGTTCACGTGTAGAGGGAGTAATGACCCAGTCAGGAATCTTACCAAAAATGTGAAGCCCCTCGATTCCCTTTTTCACAAATCTAGTACTTCAGAAGAGTATGATTAAATTGCCTTGGCTGGAGAGAAATGGTGGATTCGGTCTGCCAAAAACCCCTGTAGAGAGATGTCGTGATGTAAAAATCAACAAAAGCAAAGGCTGAGCATGATCAATAAGATGAGTATGGGCCTTAGTCCATATGTTCTTCAGTCAGTTGTAAGCATTGTCATGCTGCATCAGTTAGCTTCCCAGCAGAGGTGGTATCTGAATCTCTGTGTAGAATTTCAAGTAGTGGTTTAAGCTGTCCTTCACTAAGGCCTGAACTTGATCAAATACAATGAATATCCCCTAAATCCTTTTGGAAATCATTAAGAGTCTTGAGTTGGTCTAATATTACTGTACCTTTGGAAGGTGCACCCAGTCTGTAACAATTGGTGACCCAAATATTGATAGGGAAACAGTTGTGCACCTTTTCAGGAGCCACAAGTAATTTGCACTTCACCAGGTGGCCTTGGAAATGGGCAGGGTCTGATGTACCGAGTCTTGAATTGCCCCTGCCAGAGGAACGGCATCCATATGATGAATTATATGTAGGTTAGGATAAGCACTGTGAAGGGGAGCATGGGCAACATACATCTAACAGGTAGTGGGACTATTTGCCATGCCTTGAGGTAAAACATTCCATTGGTATCTTTGATAGGGTTCTTTGTATTAAACAGAAGGGACACTAAAAACAAACTTATGAGAATCAGAAAGGTGCAAGGAATAGTAAAAACGCAATCCTTAAGGTCAATAATTGCCATGTAATCGCCTTTAGGAACTCCAACAGGTCTAGGAAGTCCCAGCTGCGTGACACTCATAACGTCCATACAACTATTCACGGCTCCTAAGTCCTGCAACAAGTATCATTTGCCTGATTTCTTTTTAAATTCAAAATTAGGAGTATTCCATGGAGACAAAGAAGGCACAATGGGTCCAGCTAGAAGTTGTTCCCTAACTAAATCATGAGGAACCTGAAGTTTTTCCTCTGAGAGGGGCTATTGTTCAATCCAGACAGGTTTGTCTGTCTTCCACTTAGTAGGTACAGTGTGTGGCTGCTCTGTAATGGCCCCTAGGGTAAATTTCCCAAACCTTCATGCTGTCCAGGTGATCTTAGGCCCTGTAACTTGTCAGACACATGTTGGGGATCTCCTTGTAAATATTTATTGATCCCTCTTTCTGGGCCATATCCCTGGTCTGCCATCATTTGCCGTACAGCTCAGTGGTCAGTACCACTCCAATAGCATGGAGGACATCTCTACCCCACAAGTTAACAGGGGAGGAGTTTGAGAACAAAGGGCTTACAGGTTCCTGTATGCTTTCCCTCATCTGCCCATGGAAGATACTGGGAAGTGATTTCAGGAGTATCAGCCACACCTACTTCCTGAAGCATAGCTGTGGCAGGCTGAAGTGGCCAGGCCAAAGGCCAGTGCCTTTTAAAGCTCACTGATGAATCTGCCCCTGTATTGAGGAGGTCAGAAAATTCCTTTCCTTTAATAATTAAAGTTGGCATGGGGCGCTTCCCTAGACTGGTCACCCAGTAAGCAGTAGCAAAGCCTGTTGATCCAAAGGCCCCTGAGCCAGGGATGTCTTTTAGGAAAGGGTTATTTGACTGACACAAAGGTAAAAGCACTAGCTGAGCAGTGCACATTCTCTGGAGGGATGACTAGAACCCCTTTTATGTTCCTAACATTATCTTGATTTCTCCTTCATAATCCTGATCCACAATTCCAGGGAGAACTCTTATTCCTTGCATAGAAGGACTGCTCCTCCCTAAACTTATTCCTCCTTGTGGGAATATGTTTCATACTCAATAAAAACCAGTCTGAAACACCAGACAGATCTACCCACAGGCAATCCCCAATGATCAGAGAGCGGTGAATTACTCCTTTAATCCTAGCACGGAGTAGCCTCTGAGTGTTCTCCTTTAGGAATTTTAATGCAAATGGAAAATGTCATGTTGGAATGGATATTTCTACCACAGCAAACCAATTAAGAAATTAAAGACATATGTGGAAAAGATTTCTGAATTGATTTTTAAAGGAAAATTAAGACTGTGTCAATTGACAGGAATGGACCCAGCAGAAATTGTTGTACTATGAAGAAACTAATGATGAAATTGACCAGTTATGGGTAGAAAGCTAACCTTGGCAAAGAGCTTGCAGTAATTTTTGGGAGATGTTAACAACAAACATCCTCAAAGCAAAAGAATTGAATTCCTAAAGAAAACTGTTTAGATTCCTCCTCATACTGTACGAGATAAACCAATTTCTGGAGCCCCCTACTTTTATACTGATGGCAAAAAAACAGGAAAGGCAGGTTGCAAATCAGAACATATAAGTAGAGTGGCTCAAAGCCCTTATGATTCTGTTCAAAAGTCAGAATTATATGCTATCGTGATGGTATTAATGGATTTTACTGAACCTCTTAACATAGTCACTGGCTCTTAGTATGCAGAAAGAGTGGTTTTACACATTGAAATGGTTGTTGAGTTGTTTTACCCATTGAAATGGCTGATTTTATTAATGATGAATCAGAATTAAGTTCATTATTTATTCTGTTACCAGAAATAATCAGGACTAGAAATCATCCCTTCTATATAGCACACAAGTTCAGATCCCCAGCACACACATAAAGGTACCAGTCTCCTAATTCCTGCATCTGGAGGCTGCATAGGGAATCTATGTGGCAAGCTGGGTAGCTAGACAGGCTGAGTAGCCCAGGTTCATATAGAACACCCTGCCTTATGTTGGAAAGTAGATCCTGAAAGAGAAAAGACCCTGTGTCAATCTTATTTGCAGAAACTTGTCCAGAAGTGCTCTGTGATGGGTTTCCTGACTTGGTTTGATTGCAAACTTTTGTTCTTACTTCCTAGCCATATTCCTGTCAACAGGTTCTTTTCTGTACTCATGGGGATGGGGAGCGTAGTATGTCTGACAGGTTCAATCTTCCTAGTGCTGCAGTCCTTGAACACACTTCCTCATGTTGTGATGACCTCCACCAAAAAAAGGATTTTTCTTTGCTACTTCATAACTAATGTTGGTGCTATTATGAATCATAACGTAAAGTATCTGTCTTTTCTGATGGATGATGTTAGGGAAACCCTGTGAAGGGGTTATTTGATCCCCTCAAAAGGAGCATGACTCACAGATAGTAAACTCTTTGTTTAGATTCTGTCCTTCCCACCAATGGACATATTAGGCCAATTTTCAAATAACTGTAGTGCTCTGAGTATCTGGAGACCGGGCTGTCCACAAGGAAATAGCCACTAGACAAAAGGCATACAGAGGGCTGATTCTGTACCGCTTATCACTTTTTCACCTGTTCTGGGGGTCTGTGTATTGACTCACAAGAGCACTGTATTGTTTTATTAGATTTCAGGCTGTGGCTCTCCAGTATCTTCACCCCTTACTTTTTTCCCTAATGTGCAGGCACCTCCAGTCCGCATATGGCTGTTTGTTAACCTTATCTGAGATCACAGTGATTGGGGATATCTACTCATTTTTGTCAGTGGAGCCCATAAGCCTTTAGGTTTGCTGATAGGAAAAAGCAGGTCTTCTTTTCTCCCGGCTAAAGGATGCCAGGCTTGTTAAGACCTGAACTGAAAAGGCACGAGACTTTATTTTAGGAAATGCCCTTCCTCTGGCGTTCCTTTCTTTACTCATTAGCTGAGTCCTTGGGCTCCTTTCCTTTCCTTTTGACTGATAGATACTGTAAGGTTTCCTTCAGAAGGAAAAAGTTTACTTGGTTTGACTTCCGCATCAACCTGTCATTAGAGACATCATGGCATGACAGGAGCTGGAATCCTGGAGAAAACTGCTTACTGGTTTGCCCTCTGACCCAACTACATTTAATTCTTACTGTTCTGAGGGTACATTTTGTGTTACACTCACATTTTAAGACTATAATAGCCTCAAAATGCTGTAGCCATCCACTTTTATCCAGTGTGTCGATGTCACTGAACACTTAAAAGCATGAATTATTAAAGACTCATCCTGTACTTGTGCTTGTCAATTTTTTCAGTTCTGCAGCTTCTGTATTGACCTACCACAGAACTGTATTATAATTATTTTAGCGGAGCTGAGGCTGTTCCACCATTCCTAATGAGCAGGCATTTCTATATCTGTTACATGTAACAAACAGGAACAGGTCTTGACGGATTTCATTCGCTGCCAAACATCTTTTTATTATAAATTCAACTTTCTATTATAAATACCCTCCTGATGCTATTTTGATAGTCCTAGCAGTCAACACTCACATCATTCAAAAGAGTAATGCAGTTGTGACAGTACTCACTATACCTACTACTTTAAAAATAACTCCAACAGCAGCTCTCTTACATCTGACATATAAAGCATGCTGTTTCTGTACTTACTTTTTGAGACTGTAGTTTTCAGAAAAGATAAGTTTTCCATTGCCATCTGTCACCTCTGCCGTGCCTTTCTCTTAAAAACCTGAATTTAATTTTGAATAGTTTTGGCTCGTGTTTGTATGACATTGCTTTAAGGAGACAGGGAGAAATCATGCTGTGCTTCTGTTATCTCAGACTATTTTATTGTGCATACATTAAATTTATTCTCAGAATTGTCCAGGTCATCTAGACTCGCTGCAATTCTTTTATGAAGGTGGGTCTTTTCCATTGTGATGAATTAATGAAGATATTACATGTACAGAACATGGTTTGCTGTAAGTGCACATGTGAGAGCCACCTAATTTAGTTGCCATATGCCTGTCCTATGAGCACCGAGGAAACTTTGTATTTTCTTGGGACACCATTGGAATCCGAGATTTCTTATAAAGACCAAACCTAACTTTGTAGGAATATAGAGTCACCCACAGTGGGGTAGGCCCACCATATCAGTTCAGATAGAGCCTAAGAGAGATAAACAAAAGTGGGAACTTAGTTGAGCTTCCCAGATTAGCTGGAGTTGTGTGTTGACAATAAAACCGATACAAAACAATCATGGTCTCATCTCAAGTTTGTCTGTGTCATTCCATCCCCAAGACCAAAACTTTCTCAAGGATAAGCAGAGAACTTTGTGCCCCCAAACAGGAAAGGCCCTGGAGTAGGTACATGCAATAGCCAGCATAACCAAGATGTGATCACAAGCAGGTACACATACACAGGTTCTCCTGCACCCACCCATGCCATCAGAGAACACATATACCACTCTTCAGCATTGCAGTGTCAACACCAAATTCCACACCAACCTTACCACCATGACTTCCACCACCACCGCCTCTGTTTCAGGGCCCCTTCTGCTGTTTCAAAGGTCTCCTCCTCCCTATGCTGACTAAGTTCTGAATGAAAATGAAGAAACCAAAGGCTATTGTGAGGAACCTGGCAGGAAAGCCAGGTCAATACAGGGGATGACGCACTTAGGGGATAGGGATGTGTGTAAAAAGAGCAGGCCAAGAGATCTGCATGTAGGCATGCAAGCAGTAGGAAATACATAAGTGGGTTTCTGGTGGGGCTATGTGGATGGAAGTCAGTAAGGGCACCTGAAGCAGGTCCTACTAAGGAGGCCAGAGTCACATGTCTTATCAGTCCACCAGGTTGAATCTGTCCTCCTAACAATCCAATGGGTTTTGAACCAAGGGAAGCCCAGGCAGGCTGCATGTCAGGTGTATCAACCCCACCCGAGATAAAATTCCTGAGGTCTGCGGCTGATCTCATGATAGCAGAGTCCTCTGTGCCTGTGAAAGAATGCTGAGTGCTAGTGCTCTGGTAACAGGTGCCAGGGAATGTGCAAAACACCTGTCACAAAAAGAGACTAGCATCAAGGAACCGTGTCTAAACCATGGAGGCAGGCAGAAAGAGACCATGCAAGACTCCTGGCTCTTCTGAGACCTTCAGTGAAAGGTGGAGGTGATGGCCCGAGAGCAAGACAAGCAGTGGCAAGAAGAGCTTGAGGTCAGAGAGGCAGTCCACGAAGTGAGCTAAGTCTGCTAGGGGCTCAGCAGTTACAGGTGCTGCAGTTCTCATCTTCTGAGTCAGTGTCCAAGCCAGCAGGGCCTATGAGCTCCTTAGGAATGATGTAGCTGAGAGGGAAAAATCCCAGATAGAATGTAGGCAGACTGTGATCCAGGGCATTTCTGGTTTCTTAGGCACTGCAGTTCCTATCCATTGTTCTCTCTAGAGTAGAAAACTTGAGGGAATCACTGTGAAAGAAAGGACTGCCAATAGTTGATCGAAAAGGAAGAAGAGCATGGCCCAGACACATTGAAGAGTTTTTCTGGGACTTTCCTGGATTGCCTATCATGAAAACTCCTAGGAGACAAAGAAAGTCTCTCTCCATATGTGCATCTCTAAAACGTTTTGGTCTCTGTCTCTCTTTTTCTTTCCTCCTCTTGTTCTTCTTGAACCTCCTTCTGCTCTTCCTCATCTTGCTACTGCTCACCGTCTTGCTCATCTTCCTGCTGCTCCTCGTCTTCCTGCTCTCCCTCCTCCTCCTTCTCTTCCCTCTCTTCCTCTTCATAGACTACTGCTCCCCTCCCATTCCTCCTCCTCCTCTTCCTAGTCTTCCTCCTCCTACTCTTTGTTGTCTTCCTCCCCTCCTCTTCCCCTATTTCTAGTCCTCCTCCTCCCCCTCCTCCTCTTCCTAGTCTTCCTCCCCTCCTCTTCCTCCTCTTTCTAGTCCTCCCCCTGCTCCTCTTCCTAGTCCTCCTCCCCTCCTCCTCTTCCCCGTATTTCTAGTCCTCCTCCCCTCCTCCTCTTCCTAGTCCTCCTCCCCTCCTTCTCTTCCCCCTATTTCTAGTCCTCCTCCTCCCCCTCCTACTCTTTGTTGTCTTCCCCCCTCCTCTTCCCCTATTTCTAGTCCTCCCCATGCTCCTCTTCCTAGTCCTCCTCCCCTCCTCCTCTTCCCCCTATTTCTAGTCCTCCTCCTCCCCTCCTCCTCTTCCTAGTCCTCCTCCCCTCCTTCTCTTCCCCCTATTTCTAGTCCTCCTCCTCCCCCTCCTACTCTTTGTTGTCTTCCCCCCTCCTCTTCCCCTATTTCTAGTCCTCCTCCTCCCCCTCCTCCTCTTCCTAGTCTTCCTCCCCTCCTCTTCCCCTATTTCTAGTCCTCCCCCTGCTCCTCTTCCTAGTCCTCCTCCCCTCCTCCTCTTCCCCCTATTTTTAGTCCTCCCCTCCTCCTCTTCCTAGTCCTCCTCCCCTCCTTCTCTTCCCCTTATTTCTAGTCCTCCTCCTCCCCCTCCTACTCTTTGTTGTCTTCCTCCCCTCCTTCTCTTCCCCCTATTTCTAGTCCTCCCCCTCCTCCTCTTCCTAGTCCTCCTCCCCTCCTCCTCTTCCCCCTATTTCTAGTCCTCCTCCTCCCCCTCCTACTCTTTGTTGTCTTCCTCCCCTCCTTCTCTTCCCCCTATTTCTAGTCCTCCCCCTCCTCCTCTTCCTAGTCCTCCCCCTCCTCCTCTTCCCCCTATTTCTAGTCCTCCTCCTCCTCTTCCTCCTCTTCCTAGTCCTCCCCCTCCTCCTCTTCCTAGTCCTCCTCCCCTCCTCCTCTTCCCCCTATTTCTAGTCCTCCTCCCCCTCCTACTCTTTGTTGTCTTCCCCCCCTCCTCTTCCCCCTATTTTTAGTCCTCCCCTCCTCCTCTTCCTAGTCCTCCTCCCCTCCTTCTCTTCCCCCTATTTCTAGTCCTCCTCCTCCCCCTCCTACTCTTTGTTGTCTTCCTCCCCTCCTTCTCTTCCCCCTATTTCTAGTCCTCCCCCTCCTCCTCTTCCTAGTCCTCCTCCCCTCCTCCTCTTCCCCCTATTTCTAGTCCTCCTCCCCCTCCTACTCTTTGTTGTCTTCCTCCCCTCCTCTTCCCCTATTTCTAGTCCACCCCCTCCTCCTCTTCCTAGTCCTCCTCCCCTCCTTTTCCCCTATTTCTCGTCCTCCTCCTCCCCCTCCTCCTCTTCCTAGTCTTCCTCCCCTCCTCCTCTTCTCCTATTTCTAGTCCTCCCCCTCCTCCTCTTCCTAGTCTTCCTCCTCCTACTCTTTGTTGTCTTCCCCTCCTCTTCCCCTATTTCTAGTCCTACTCCTCTCCCTCCTCCTCTTCCTAGTCTCCCTCCCCCTCCTCTTCCCCTATTTCTAGTCCTCCTCCCCCTCCTCCTCTTTCTAGTCCTCCTCCTCCTCTCCTCCTCTTCTCCCTATTTCTAGTCTTCCTCCTCCCCCTCTTCCTAGTCTTCCTCCCCCTCCTCCTCTTCCTAGTCCTCCTCCTCCTCTTTCTAATCTTTCTCCTCTTCTTCCCCCTATTTCTAGTCTTCCTCCTCCTCTTCCTAGTCTTCCTCCCCATCCTCTTCCCCCTATTTCTAGTCCTCCCCCCTCCTCCTCTTCCTAGTCTTCCTCCCCATCCTCTTCCTCCTCTTTCTAGTCTTCCTCCTCCTCTTCCTCCTCCTCTTCCTAGTCTTCCTCCCCATCCTCTTCCTCCTCTTTCTAGTCTTCCTCCTCCTCTTCCTCCTCCTCTTTCTTGTCTTCCTCCTCCTCCTCTTTCTAGTCTTCCTCCTCCTCTTCCTCCTCTTTCTAGTCTTCCTCCCCATCCTCTTCCTCCTCTTTCTAGTCTTCCTCCTCCTCTTCCTCCTCCTCTTTCTAGTCTTCCTCCCCTCCTCTTCCCCCTATTTCTAGTCCTCCTCCTTCTCCCTCCTCCTCTTCTTAGTCTTCCTCCTCCTCTTCCTCCTCCTCTTTCTAGTCTTCCTCCCCATCCTCTTCCTCCTCTTTCTAGTCTTCCTCCTCCTCTTCCTCCTTCTCTTTCTAGTCTTCCTCCCCATCCTCTTCCTCCTCTTTCTAGTCTTCATCTTCCTAGTCTTTGTTGCCTTTCTTCCCCTCCTCTTCACACTATTCCTAGTTTGCCTCCTTCTCCCTCCTCCTTTTTCTAGTCTTCCTCCCACTCCAAATCTTTATTGTCTTCCTCCTGCTCTTCCTCCTCTTCTTCTGTTCCTCCTCCTCCCGTCCACCTATTCCTAGTCTTCTTCCTTGTTCCCCTCTTCCTCTTCCTACTCTTCCTCCTCTTCCCCCTCCTCCTCTTCCTAGTATTCCTCCTCCTACTCTTTGTGTCTTCCTGCCCCTTCTCCTCCTCTTCGTCTGTTCCTCCATTTCCTCCTCTTCCTAGTCTTCCTCTTCCTCCTACTCTGATGTCTTCCTGCTCATGTTCCTCTTCCTCTCCTCCTCCTTCTCCTCCTCCTCCTCCTTTTCTTCCTTCTCTTCAGGATGTCCCCAGCAGGTTTTGGAGAAGTGGTCTCAGCACAGGCTTGGCAAGCAGAGCATGTACCTGCCCAGAGAAAAAAGTCTTAACTTCTTAGCAGGTTGCTAACGTCCCGTGGGCGCCCTCCAGTGGTGCACACAGTGGTGGTGTAGGGAACCCTGGGTATCATGAAACCACAGATCACAGGGGAGAAATCCTTGTAAATGGGTTCGGGTGACAAGGTTCTCTGATAGGAATTTCTCTGCTTCTCCCATTTTGCTTTAGGAAACTGCAATGTGTTTTGGCACCTGGCCAGAAGGCGAATCTCTTGATTTACCATTGTGGGTACAGGATGGCATGTAGGACCCTGCAGCCGGTCTGGGATGTGCAGAAAGTCTTGCAGGTGTTCTGCGTATGCTGAGGCTCGGGCATTTGAGATAGAGGAGTCTTGGTCTGTCCATGACCAAGTAAGCTTTAGGGAACCTCTTTGTTAGGGGCCTAACCAGACTCACAAAGTGAGTATAAGTACCCCGATCTTCTGGTTCCTCATGACCTCTTTTCCTTCTTACATCCTTCAAGATCAAGTGCTCAGTAGAGGCCTTCCCATGTTAAGAGTCAGCAAGGCAAGATCCAAGAGGTGGGCTTACTCTTGTGATCTAGTGTCCTGTGCCCTGGGAGTTGCTGTGTCAATCGGGGACATACAAACTAAAAACCTTATCTGACAGTAGGGATTGGCTGTCTGCCTGTATATCCCCAGGTTGAAACCTAATCCCATGACCAAGGACACATTCTGAAATTGAGAATGCTAAAGGGGCCTGGCATGAGAAGGATGCCCAGGATGCCCACCCAGGCCATGAGTGGGGAAATGTCCAGCTACGGCAGAAGGAGCAGGTGGGAGTGCCAGGTCTCTGAACCATGAATTAAAATATCCCTAGGAGCCCTGATATCTAGCCTCTCATCCTCTGAATCCTTTTCTGTAGGCATCCTTGCTTCCCTGTGGATTGCTAAGGCAGGGATCTGAGAGGGTAGCAGGTCCTCCAAAAGAAGGAGGAAAAGCCAGTCAGCTCTCACACCCAAGACTGGCTCACCGGAAGGAGAGTGTCCTATCGGCCAAGTGCAAGGTCTCTGTCTTTTGACACTCCCACCCTTTGCATGGTCCTTAAGATCTACCCTTCCGTTTTATGTTGACACCCCCACACCCTAACAAGTTTCACCTGGGTAGGGAGGGTCTCATGGCAAACAAGTGCAAAATGCCTGCCTGCATTCTCTGAAAGGAAAGTCTCAGAGGCCAAGCCCCTGAGAAGCTTTAGGTTCTCCAGTGTTCTCTAGGACTTGACACAATCAGTTTCTAGATAGTAGTTCTCTCTACAAACATCTGGCCCTGAGGCAGAGACCCCATTGCTAGGGTCAAAGCACACTGAATCAGATAAAGGGATTGTGGGATGCCTCCATGGATCACATGGCTTAGCTTCCTCACCCTGAAGTTCCTGTGTTGTCTAAGGATATAATGCTGGCCAAAGCTACTAGCCAGGCATCGTGGACTAAGTTGGTTTTGAGGGTCTTAAGAGAAAATGACACACAGGTAGAAAAATAGGAGAGCAATGGGACAAATCTCAGAATGAGCATGAGCAGCTCTAGCAGTCTCTTCCCCATTCCCAATTTGGGCTGCTTTCGCAACAGCCAGCCCCAGGTAAGAATCCTCATTCCTAAGACTAACTAAGGACAATAAATGGGAAATCCTCCCCATAGGCACATGTCTGGGCCGCAGCACCCTCCTGGGATGATTTCATAGGACGTCTACCCCTACGTGTTTGTGAGGATGGCCAGCCTCCTCCCAGCACTGGACATTACTAAAAGGGACACAAGAGAAGCCCGGACCCTTTGTGGCTCTTTTGTCTTTGCAAACCTGACTTTGACTAGGCCACTTCTCTGGGACATCCACTGGGTCCTGGCTCCTAGGGCTCCTCTCCTCATTCATTGCCATCTGTCTCCCAGGACTCCTGATAATGTCCAAGGTTATGGAGATTAGTTTCTTTGTGGTATCGGTTACCCACTGGACATGAACCTGTTCTTATATTGACTGCTTGACAGTATGTTGTTAAAACTGGACGTGCAGCTTCCATACAAAGGTGACCTCTGAACTTTGGCAGAACAAGCTGAGATGGTCATTCAGGTTCCTGCTTTAGAGAAAACTGTCAGACATTCTTCAGGACTCGAGGAGAAGCAACTGATGAACTGTGTCAGAATGAGCAGAGCAGATTTCCTGCTTCACTGAAATGAAAAGAGACTCTGGGCCTGTAGGCTGAAGATGGATGGATGCCCCAACTTTATAAAGGAACTTTGGGTGACTGTCCAGGCAGATTGGTGTCATCTCTGTCATTTCTAGATTTTGGAAGTTACTTGCACTTCTGTTTTACTTGGGTAAATATATCCTTCTGTGGTCTTTGATGTAGTTGAACATTATATAGTTATAGGTATAGTTTTTCTTAGTCATTTGAAAGGTGTATGAGATATAAAACTTTAGATGCATAAGGATAAGGTAGGTGATAGAGTATTTTCTTTAATTTTGCTAAATGCAAATAGACTAGATATTATAACTGTAATTCTTGCTTGCTGGCTATTTTGTTACATGTAAATTTGCTATGTTAAAATTGAAACCTTCCTTTTTGATTAGACAGAAAGGGGGAGGTGATGTGGGAACACCTTTCTGTATGCTGTGAATAGCAATCTTTAAATAAAGGAGCTGTTTTGGGCCATGACAGGCACCATAGAGGAAGTAGGAAGAGAAATCAGAGCATAGGTAAGAGAAGCAGGGTGGGGTCAGGCAGATCGAGCCTGAAGCACAAAGGAGCAACATGTAAGGAACACATGTAAGGTGAGCCACAAGCTATATGGCAAAAAGATTAATAGAAATGGGTTGATTTAAGATGTAAGAGCAAACTATCAATGTGCCTGAGCCATAGGCCAAACAGCATGAAGTTAATATAAGTGTCTGAGTCATTTTGGGGGCCTGAGCAGTGGCGGGCGGCTAAAGGGACTGGGGATGCAGGTCTGTGGGTCTAGACCTCTGGCTGCCCAGGACCAAGAAACCACATTCTAACACAAGGTCATCTGCAGATATGGGCAAGAAGCTCACAGGAGCTACCAAGAGTCCGTGAGAACAAGAACAGTGTTGCTCTGGTCATCTGATCCCCAACACCAAACCTCTGGGGTCCTCTGCGCCTGTGACAGAAGGCTGAGTGTTGGAAGCTACTTTTATAGGTAGCTAGTGCTTGGAAATATGCAAAGCACCTGAAAGAGAAAGCTCTCATCAATGTGCACGTCCAAACCACAGAGGCCTACAGAGGGAGACCAGGTAAATTCTGGCACTTCTGAGGATTTCAGTGAAAGGCAGTTTGGAAAGTCCTGGTGCCATTGCAAGTCTTCTCTGATAGCAAAGATGCACCCATGGACAGATGACATGAGCTTGCAGGTCAGCAGCTAAATGACACCATGGAGTCAGATGTAAAGGAGGGAAAGGCTTGTGATATATGGCAGGGCCCATCAGAGCAGGAGAATGCACTGCTGCAGACCTGAAACCCTCGGTGTTGAAACACTTCTGCAACCAGTAGAGACCTGGAGGCAAGTCACCTTGCTGCTGATGTTGGAAGTCCAGGAGGTGGTGACCCAAAAGCAGGACAAGCAGTGGCAAAGAGAGGTTGAGGCCAGAAAGGCAGTCAGAAAGTCCTGTGGGCAGAGCTGGGAGGGACTCTAGAAAGGTTCACAGTGCGAGGAGAAAATGAATCCTTGTTACCACGTGATGCCTGGCACCTTCTCTGTTTTTTTGAGCCCAATAAATACGTTAAATAGCCTTTGCAAGAAGGGGGCTGCTGGTCAGAATGTCATCCCCAGGAGTCCAGGGCAAGAAGCCCTTTCCCACTGAATCCTCGATTCATACCCCAAGAATTTTCTACCGAATATTGTCGGCCCAGAGCTCTTGATAAACCTAATTTCTCATGTTTCCTGCCAGTCTCGGAAAAGATCACCTTTATCTTTCCAAGGAAGAGGGGGATGCCTGTTAAACATGGGACTGCTAGTGTGTGCATGTGTGGGGATGTAGGCATGGGTTGTTCTGTAAACTGGGTTTTCCCCTGTGAGTCTAGGTGCCTGCCTTTGTCCTGCTGTATCAATAAGGGTGAAACATCAAAACTGAAGCATGACCCTATTTAGTCTTATTTAATTAAAAACCAAGAGCCAGATATTAGTGTGAAAGCTGAAAGATCAAAGAAGCAGAGCAGCAGCCACTAGAAACTTCTGACCTTTATGAATCCTCAGACTGAACGGGGCTGAGATCCTGTCTCCACCCACCTTGCATGTTTGCCTCCACCTCCCTAGTGCTAGGATTATTACTGGGCTCTGTGTCTATTTTAAACTACTTCAGTCTCTTTACATTTTGAGAAATGGGGATAGGGAGCACTTGAAACGGGACAGGGAGATTGAGAGGATCAGGAGGAGAAAAGTACAATCAAAATATTACATAAAAAATGAATTACAGTTACAGGGGTGAAAAGGGATCACAATGCTAAAGATTATGCTTTATTTCTTCTGTATAAGAAGTTGGGTACAAAGAATACTTTATGATTTGGAATCCTAGTGGACGTAACAGGGGTCCTGCAGGAAAGAGTTAAAGGTACTGGCAGAAACATAATTGCAATGGAGGTTTTCTTCTGGTATGGGAACTGTCCCTTAGTGGCCAACAGACTCCTAGTCAGAGCACATAATACCACATAAGTATTGCTGAGGTTTTGTCAATAACAATTCCTGACAATCGACGTTCTACGAACAGGGAATCACAGGGGAGATATTAGAGCCAGAAATGACTTAAATTATTCCACGAAGTGTTTTCAAACAGCTAAATATTGTTGGAGGAGCACTAATAACTACCGTTAGTGTAAAATACAATTGAAGGTATCTCTCTGAAGCCTTCTATGAGTATTCACGTTAAAGGCAAGGTATAGTATTTTTACACACAGCTTTTGTTGGCTTTTTTTTTTTTGAGAATGACAACTTGCAATCCAGGGAACACTTAATCTAGTCTTTTACACATCTAAAATATCAGAGTAAGTGCTGACATACTTCCACTATCAACTTGCAACAGACTTGTTGAACGTGTGGTTGTGATCTCAATCTATTATTTTATAACAGTCATGCTGCTAGCACTTGAAGAAATAGATCAAGGATGACTGGTCATAGAAAAGTTGCTATTTGATACTGCAGTGTCAGTGTTTGATTTTATTGATGGTTATTAAACTGAAAGTGACCATCTCTAGAGAAAATGGCACAGATGCCAAATATTCTGAAAAAAAATTAGTGTTCTGGCTCTCCAGCACGATGGCATTTTTCAAAAACAAGCCTGGCCTACTGTTCATGCAGTGTGAACTCTACTTTCATTATTGAAGAAAATATGATATACACCCTGAGGGAGCTGGGAAACAAAAGCTTGATCTATATTTAAGGGGTAAAAGTCTGATGTTGCAGTTCCTGGGAGAAATACACCCAATCAACCAGTTACAATAGGTTGATACAATGGTAAAGAATATCCTGAAGAATCTGACACCACTGTTGTTGGGGCGACCAACAACTCTCAGTGTGTTAGACATGATCCCCAGGAGAGAATCCACATTTGGTATTTCAAGCCTGGTTCAAAATCCATGCAGGAAAGATGCTAGGCCCTACTGGAGCATTGTACATTGTCGTTAGACTAAATGACAATGTCTTTCTGTACACTGTGAATGTGCTTTACTGTAAGTTAATAAAGAAGCTGTTTTGGCCTATGGCAAGGCAGCTTGGAGGCAACTGGGAAATCCAAGTGGAGATAAAAGGAGGAGAAGGGTGAACTCAATGAGACGGTTGCAGGTGACCACCCAGAGAGCAAGATGTAATGGAACACAAGTAAAGTCATGGAGCAATGTGGCAATACACAGGTTAATTGAATATGAGTTGTGTTAAGTTGTAAGAGCTAGTTGGTGATGAACCTGAGCCTTAGGCCAAACAGTTTGTAATTAATATAAGTCGTTGTGTGATTATTTGGGACCAAATAGCTGTGGATGGATCTGGACCTCGGGGCTAGGTCAGGCCAGAAACTTCTGACTACATTAGGTTGTTTTCTGATTCTGTGTTAACCATTCATTAGTACTGGTAGTCATAATCAGAAAAGTGTCTATTTTAACACAAACTACAAAACATTTCTATCTTCCCTTCTTTGCTTTCAAACATGCACACACGCACACACCCGCACACATGTACACACACACACACACCGAGAGAGGGTTTTAATTCAATATTCACACTGACTGCCCTCAGTTTGTGAACCGCCAATGATCCCCTTGTCTCTGCCACTGCTTTGCACAATTTGGGGTTGTAGGCATGTACGACCACCACCACCACTGTGAAGCAGAGTTTTTGTTTTTGTTTTTGTTTTGTTTTGAGACTATTTTGTTCAGCCTTGAGTCTGTTGCCTTTGACAGGACTTCCTTACATACACAACTGTTGTTCTGTTTATACTCCCCTGCTTCTCCTTTCATACTTGTTTGTCTAGTCATTTTTGGTTTGCTGGTCCTGGGGCTCAACATTTTGGAAAGCATGGATGATCCTTGGATGCTACAAGAGATTCCATATGTTCAGCACTAAGCCTAGTGTGTAGTGTGTAGGCCACAAAATACTTCATTTTTTAATTTGCAGTGTTGAAGGACAAGCTGTGATCTGGACAAGCCTTTTGGGGATATTTGTGATCCCACTCTGACCCCTAGTGATTGTAAGTGTACAGACAATGAACTGATCTCTCTCTCTTTTTTTTTAATCTTAAAGAGGACAGGGAGATTTAGGTAACCAGCATTCTTTACCAGTGTTCCTGTTCTCTGGGTAGAAGTACAGGGGACAACATCTCTACCATGAGGGAGCCAAAAGTTTGGATAAGACCTCCTTTCCTCCTGTGTGGAAGTATGTTGAGGACAGTAGTGACAACAGGACACCACACCTATCCTACCTCTCCTCTGCCTCAGAGCCAAAGGGGCTATCTCTTCCAGGCCAGATGCTGTGAACATTTCCTGATACGTCATGTTCCTGGGAGCTCGAGACAGTCATCACTTACCATTATCCTGTCACAGTAATGCCATAATATCAAAACTCCAGGAGCCCTGGTGATACAAAGTCCCAACCAAATTCAAGATGAGGTATTATGTGACAGGGGTTGCTGAAGTTCACTGTAAATGTTGGAGACAGCACCACGAAGGGATCTGCTGATTGAAGGGACATCGCACACAAAAACATGAGGGACATGTGGTGCACTCAATATAATATCCACTATAGCTTGGGCAGAACAAACCCACTTACCACCTCCAGAAAGGTTCTGTTCAGAAAGATCCCCTTCAATACTATCCAAGGCTTTGGACCCTGGTGAGTTTGTTCCAGGCCATAGTTCTCTCCACCTATCTGCTGCACAATAATGGGAGAGGGGATCAACACAGGGAGGGGCCTGGATTGAAGAGACTGTGGGGTACCCATCTTGCCAGGTGGTGATATTACATGACAGTGTCCCTCAGGCAAAAATAATTTGTACTGCTCATCACATACTCCTATGGTTGGAACACTGACACCTTGAATTGGCTGAGATGCAAGCCCTAAACTGCCCATCTGGGAGTTACGGCAATCATTTATTGTGATCCTTACAACACTGGGGAAATGATCAATGTGAAGGGGGTATACATATATTGTAAAATATATGTCACCTGTGCTCTATTGTCCCCACAACTTGCCTCTCAACAGGATGCATGTAAAGCTGTGCCAACACAAAGACCAATTGGGGTGCCTTGTCCCTGTTGGATATGCGTAATACCATCCTAGTGGGCAGCTGGCCCTGTGTTTGGGAAGTCTGTCACCAATGCTACATATTCATCTCCTGTTCAACCCTTATTTTCCAGCTCCTTAATCTGAAAAAGTTCTCTGTGGCTAAAGATGAATTAGCCACAAGCAGTTGGATATTATTTCCTGTGAGCACCCCAAACATAATCAACAGGAAGCTAGAAGACCTTTGCCAGTCAGTATTTATCTCATTCAGTTCCATTTTACATGTGGTGCATTCTTCGCTAATGGATTACCGACAGAAATGCTTTGCTCTTCACCCTGTGGGAAAACATGAGAATCACAGAGAATACTTTTCATCTTTGTGTCTTAGATGCTTCCCAGTCCTTAGTGGCTGTTGCCTCAAAACTGGCGAGTCTCAAAATTTTACAGCACAGGGGTTGAGACATGTGCACATGCAGATCACGTCAGAGACAGGCATCCACACATGAGCATATACACATATGAGGACACACGGAAATGATGGTCACAGATCCTTTTTTAAAAGGCTGGTTTTCCTTTTTGATGACGTCCTTCCCTTTTCCTGACTACTTGATATGGGTCTATCCAAGGTGCTCACTTGGTTTTTGCTAGATCTGGGCTAGTACAAACTATTGGAAGGCCCTTGGGAGGTCACCACAGGGGATCACACAGAGGAGAGCCATGTTGGTTTGAGGCGGAGAAGTGTGTAGTTGCAAGGCAAAAGCATGGGTGAGCCATTCTGATCCAGGATTCTTACCGCACATGAATGGCAAACCCAAAGTTCTGAATCCGTGTCAGTCTCAGGGTTTGAGTGGGATTACCACCTCAGAGGTGTGTAAAGTCTACCCATACCCATAACCTTCCCTCACACTTGGATGTTGTTCCTGGCTCAGTAGAGACTTTGAGGTTATGCCTACTGTGATTTCCCAGTGAGCACCCAGGAAACAAGATGACACCCTCTCAGGGTGTACCTGTCTGCTTACCTGGCTAGGTCCTAATTCTCCCTTTATGACTGGTCTTCCTTAGGGTAATAGTAAAGAGGATTGGGCCACAGGTCATCAATGATGATCTGGGATGAAACAAAAAGAAAGAGAGAGAGAGTGAGAGAGAGAGAGAGAGAGAGAGAGAGAGAGAGAGAGAGAGAGAGAGAGAGAGAGAGAGAGAGAGAGAGAGAGAGAGAGAGAGAGAGAGAGGAAGGAAGGAAGGCAAGGAAGGAAGGAAGGCAAGAAAGAAAGAAAGAAAAAAAGAAAGAAAAAGAAAGAAAGAAAGTGGGAATCTCATTCCCAGGAGTCAAGGAAACCCACCCACATTCTAGGGGATAATGGATGGTCAGGGAAAGCCAACCTCAGCGATCCTGTTGGCTCCTGGCAACTTGCGGGCACACAACCAGCTGAGAAAAGTGAACCTGGTGGTGTCTTGCATGCAGTTGGTATAACCATGTTCGGCCTGTCCAACCCACTGTATTGCACTTGAATCTGACTCTTCATATCCTGCAGGAAAGAAATATGGCACAGAATATTTCCTGCCCAGGCAACACCCCCAAACCTATGATTTATACATACCTGTAATGCTCAATTGATAGTCCTTAGTCACAATCTCATTCTGGAAGTATGGGTTGTCACTGAAAAAAAAATCATCCGGCACGTTCTCAGCCTGTGGTTGTACTCCTCCACCTGCCAGGATGCAGAGGAAATGAGAGGGAAATCTCTCGTTCTGCTTGAGAACCCACATACTGTAGTGGAAATGCCTCTCCATTTTTCTTTTCCTGAAACTCCCCTTACATCTGCCCAGACACAATTCCAACTGACCTCCAAGCTCAACATGTAGCTCAGCAAATCTTCATCGTGGTTGCTGATGACGGATGACATCTGGGGATGGTTCATCATCTGCCTTTGGTCAAGGAACCTTGCTACATAGACTATGGAAAGAAGAGCTAGATACTCGTGGGCAGGAACCCACACAGACATGTGGACATGAGATCTGTCCTTCATTGTCCTATGCCCCTTCCTATCCTGAGATGACAAAAGTTTGTTCTGAGTCTCCTCCTGTAAAAAACTGAGTCTCTGTGGGAGCTGGAAATCACACTCTTTGGGACATGGAAATCTACTGAGGCCTCGAGGTTGGAAAATGCCAATATTAGAAATCCAGTTGGAGCCAGGAAATTTGTACCCACTGTTGAAAAAAATGAGCTGACTGGATAATGGAAGTGGCTGCTGATTCCACTGGAGACAGGATGTTGTGTCTGTGTTTCTTGGCCTCGTGGGAAGGGGTGTGTATAGGTGCCTGTAGGTCCATGGCCTGGCATGCCTCTCACATGCAGGCAGCTTCTATGTCAAGGGGAGCGATGGACAGTGACTGGGAGACTGTTGGCATCATAATGCCTCAAAAGACCCAGATTATTTCTTCAGTAAATGCTCACAGATGCACAACTTCTAATTCCTGAATGATCTGGGAGCTGAGATCTCGGATGAGGCAGTATCAGCCCCGGCAGAGGCTAAAGGTGACCGCTTTGTTTCCCTTACAGACTTTCTGTAGAATGCCCCTTCTGTAGCTATCCCATGACGTGGCACTCCCGGCAGCGATTGGTGACCCTGGGTCAAAGTCTTCTTTCCTAATCACACATTCCCTCTCGGTTTCTGGACACAATGCTATGAGATCAAACTCCATTGCCTGAACTTTGAAGCTCTTACCCCAAGCCGCCCCATACTTCTCTCTCATCAGCTAGCTCCTCCAAGCCAACGCTCCCCGTCTCTGGTACCAATGCCCAACGGGCACAGGAAAGGATACAGCCTTAGACCAGAAGCCCGGGATGCCCTGGATTATGGTCTTTCTCCTCTCAAAGTGAGATCTACGGATTTTGGCTACCTTTGTTTTTATCCGGGCAAAGGCTCCACTGTAGCGGGCGTTCACAAAGCTGAGCTCCAATTGAAGAATTTCCAGCTCCTCCATTTTAGATCTGTGCTGTGCAGGCCCACGACCTGACTGTGGGAGCCTTTGTATCCCATGTTGGTCTTTGGAATGACAAGCCTGCTCCTCGCCCTTTCCCTGATCAGGCCCTAGATCTTGTTCACCTTCCGGGTTGCGCTCCTCTTCCTTGTCCTTCTCACCCTCATTCCTGACCTCCACCACCTCCGTGTCTTTTAACTCTGCCATAGCATCCTCGTTCCCTTCCTCCCAGGTGTGGGGCTGCTGCAGAACCTCTGCAAGTGGTCCACAGGCCTCCACAGGACCACCTACTACCTGTGGCTTCACTGACTGGCTGTCCCCAGCCGGAGCGGAGCGCTTGCACTCTGCTCCGGTGCCTGCGTCTGGGCCCCTCCTCGCTGAAGGCTGTTTTCCAGCAGGACCAGCTCCGGGAGTCCCTGGGAAGCTACACTCTCACTCCCGTCTTTGGGACTTGCCATAGGTTGCTGCTGAACCTGTATAAGGAGCCTGAGCCACAAGCATGCAGGCGCCTTCAATGCTACACCATGGCGATCCTCTGAGCGGCCAACCTGAGTTCTTCCAGCAGCCTCTGTTGCTATTGGGAGTGGGAGGGGTACTGTGACATCAGCAGGAGACCAGGCCTCAAGTTGTCTTACAGTAAGAAGCACCTAAGTAACCTCGCTCACCTCTGCCCAGCCTAGAGATCATAATGAGCACGGTTCCCTAGGTTCTGGTCCTGGCCACTTCTGCAGGAGTCCTCAGGCCTCTGCCTGTGACCCCGAAGGAGAGGACAGCTTCTTCTAGAGTGTAGGTAGAAGACTGGAACCCAAACAGCCACCCAGCCCATTCCACCATGCCATTTTGCACTGAACCACACTGCTTGAGGAATGCTGAACTACTTTACTTTACTATTGCTCCTGTACTTTTACTCACTGGGCTGGTCACATGGACAGAGATGTGCTTTTTCTGCTGAATGATGTCCTTGTAAAACTCAACGTCATTCAAGTTTATTCCTTGAACACCTTCTGCTTAGCTAGGATGAAGTCCTGCCCCTAAGCATTCACATATACTAAGGTGACAACGTTGAGAATGAGTCAAATCGGGCACACAATTATGAGCAGGGTGGTCCCATTACAGAGCTGCAGGCTTTGAAGACTATATGGAGTGTGGGGACGCGGCATATTATTTAACAAAATGGAGCAGGGTGGTCTTAATCAGAGCTGCAGAAATAGTAGAACTGATGGCTAATTCTGGAACTGAGGGATTATTTGTGTTACCAGCCATTTTGTCTCTGCAGAAACATTCCTGAAAGCCTGATACAGTAGCTGTCAGACTAATATCACAGGCTATGTGCCCAGAAAACCAATAGTCATAATCATCGCACAATTAGTGGATGAGGAGTGTCCTGAGGAACTGCCTTAGTTGTGTGTGTGTGTGTAAGTCCAGTAATTTCTACGGTTCTCATCTTCCAGTTGCTACACTTGAACCATAAGCGCCAGATTAGGAAGAATGATCATTTCCATCCACACCCCTTTACTGTCTACCAGTAGAAATAGTGAAAGGATCAAGGGTTTGCTTGTTTCCTTGATTGAAAATTGGAAATATATTCTGATAAATAAAACAGATATAATAAAAATCAGTTTTATTCTTTATGGGTATTGCAGAGTAAGTGTGTTTGTGGTCTTACTTCTCCTATCGCAGGCACAGCCCACGGGTGTTCATTACAAAACATTTCAGTGATATTTTTTCTAAAAAAAATTTTTAGGCACCATATAATATAGATAATCAGTAATTTAAAAAAAATTTAAGGGGTGAAGTTACGATAGTTCAAGAAAATGGAATATCTTCTCCTGGAAATGACAACTAAAGAAGCTAGTCAAACAAAATAGAGTAAAATTTCAGTTAAGCCTGAAAACCAGAGGATGACAGAGCATGTTTCTTTCACAGAACAAGATGAAAGAAATACTCAGAAGTTTATCAGGAAGCATGAAAAGGATTCCAGACAAAAGCTTATGCTATGTATACGTCACTTCTAGGAAAGTTTACCAGTGTAAGTCAAAGTCTGAATCTTAATATTATCGAACACTTGCTAGCTGCACAGTCTCAAGTCCCCACCCCCTTTTTCAGAGTGTTCTCTTTCAATCCCTCAGTGCCAGAGCCTGCCAGGGGAGACCAATATGGGACAGGTTGTTAAGGACAGTGACCCACTGTTTCAGCTATTTCTCCAGGTCATTCTGTCCAGGTAGCAAGTGAAGTCATACCTTGCAGGTAGGCAGTACAAGCAGTGTTTTAAGTAAATCACTAAACATATCAATAAATAAGTACCTACTAAAAAGTCGGGTGAATATATTGGGTCATAATTAGGCTGTGTGGGAAGTTGGTACTAAGAGCTTTCTGGGAAGTCCAAATACCTTCACCCAAAGTCTTCTTCTCACCCACACAATACAGTTCAAGAAAGAGAAACTAGTGCAGAGATGGCTGATATGTACAGACTTCATCACCCCCACCTCCGGAAATACTGTATTGTCAATATTTACCACCAATTCCAGATACACAATTCCACTATTAAAATTTTCCAGATGTATTTAAATAGGATATTCAAATGCTTAATGGTTAACTTTAAGTGATTTTTTAAAAATGTGCTCTACCTGGTGACACTTTCATGCTTATAATTTATAATATACTTATAATACTTATAATGTAGTAAAACTTATAGTAGTTGTCCTTAAGAACCTGCTGGTGGCCCCACCTTGTGGTCTTTGGGTAAAAAAAAAATGAGAATATGAATTCCAGCACAAAAACAAACTGCAATCTGTATCCTCACATACCAGCAACTGGACAAGCCAAGCCTCCTGGTTCACAGCTAATAGCCAACTAGAGCAGCCCTTGTAATTTCTGGAGACACACAGTCTCTGGAACCCACAAGTGACTAAGAGCTGATACAAGAGCTGTTTAAAGTAAACCAAGGAAACAATGTGCCTTTGCAAGTGCAAGAATACATAAAAGAATATAAAGAACAAGACACCACTAAATGCTAGTGGCTCTACAACATCAAGATATGAGCAGAACAAGGAAGAGGGAACCAAAGGAAACAACCTTAAAGACAACTTTATGAAGGCAATAGAAGCATTAAAAGAGGATATTTAAAAAAAAAACAAAAACTCCTTTAAGAAATAGAAGAAAATACAAACAAAAAAATTGAAAAAGATTAACAAACCCCTTAAAGAAAATAAAGAAAACCAAGCGGGAAAAAAACAGTAGAAAGAAACATTCCAGGAATTAAAAATTGAATTAGAAACAATAAAGAAGGCACAAAACTAGGCAGACAGAAATAGAAAACCTGAAGAAACAAACCAGAACCACAGATGCAAGCATAACCGACAGATTGATAGAGCTGAAATCTCTAGAGATAAACTTTGTGGAAATAGATACATCAGCTAAAGAAAATACTAAAACCAAGAACACAAAATGTCCAGGAAATCTGGGTTACCATGTAAAAAAGACCAAACCTTAGAATATTTGGACTCAAAGAAGGAAAATAATACCAGCTTAAAGGCACAGAAAATATATTCCAAAAATCAAAGAAGAAAGCTTTCCCAACCTAAAGAAGGAAATACCTAAAAAGAGACAAGAAAATTACAGAACACAAAAAATCTGCTTCCCAATAATAAGCCACTAAACCTACAGAACAAAGAAAAATACTAAGAGCTGCAAAGGAAAAAGGCCAAATTACCTATAAAGGCAGACCAATCATAATAACACCTGACTATTCAATGGAAACATTGAAAGCAAGAAGGTCCTGGTCAGATGTTATACAGACACTAGAAGAGCATGGGTGCAAGCCCAGACTACTATACCCAGCAAAACTATCAATCACTATAAGTGCAGTCAACAAGACATTTCATGACAAAACCAAATTTAAACAATACCTGGCCACAAATCCAGCCCTAAGAAAGCACTAGAGGAAAAACTTCAGCCTAAGGAAACCAGATATACCCATGAAACCATAAACAATCAATAGCCCCACAGCAGGAGGGTGGAGCGGGGAGAAACCGAAAGAAAGGAAATACACACAAGCTACCACCAAAAATAACAGGAAATAACAATCATTGGTCATTAATATCCCTTAATATCAATCACTTATAAAAAGACACACTTTAATACAATGGATACAGAAACAGAACCCATCTTCTGCTACATACAGGAAACACATCTTGACTTCAAAAACAGTCACAGGGTCAGAGAAAAGAGTTGAGAAAAGACTTTCCAATCAAAAGGGCCTAAGAAACAAGTTCATGTAGCCACCCTAATAGCTAACAAAATAGACTTCAAACAAAAATCAATCAAAAGAGACCACGTTACTTACTCATCTCAGGAAAAAAAATTCATCAAGATGAAATCTCAGTCCTGAATATTTATGTCCCCAACAGAAGGGCACCTACATATGTAAAAGAAACACTACTAAAGCTTAAACCTCAAAGCAAACATCACATAATAATAGTGGGAGACTTCAGTACCCCACTTTCACCTTTGGATAGGTCAACCAGACAGAAACTCAACAGAGAAATATCAAACAGATGTTATGACCCAAATGACTTAATAGACATATACAGAACCTTCCACCAAAACCCAAAGGAATATGCGAATTTCTCAGCACCCCATAGAACTTTCTCTAAAACTGACCATATACTCAGTCAGAAAGCAAATACATACATACAAAAAAATGGAAAAAGCTGCCTGTGTCACATGAGACCACCATGGCCTAAGTTAGAGTTCAAAAACAACAAAAATCACAGAAAACATAAAAATTCATGAAAACTGAACATCTCTCTATTGAACAACAACTGGGATGGTGATGTGGGAATGTCTTTCTGTATGCTGTGAGTAGCAATCTTTAAATAAAGGAGCTGTTTTAGTCCATGACAGACACCATAGGAAAAGTAGGAGGAAGCATCAGAGCAGGTAGGAGGAGCATGGCGGGGTCAGACACAATGAGCCAGAAGCCCAAAGGATCAACATGCAAGGAGAGAGAGACCAGGCCTGAAGCCCAAAGGAGCTACATGTAAGGAAAGATAGACTGAGTCAAAAACCCAAAGGAGCAACATGCAAAGAGAGACAGAAGGAGCCAGAAGCCCAAAGGATCAATATGTAAAGAGAGACAGACTGAGTCAGAAGCCCAAAGGAGTAATGTAAGGAACACAAGTGAGCCATGGCCCACGTGGCAGACAGATTAATAGAAATGGGTTGATTTAAGATATAAGAGCTAGCTAGCAATGTGCCTGAGCCATAGACCAAACAGCATGAAGTTAATATAAGCGTCTGAGTCATTTCTGGGGCCTGAGCAGGAGCTGCGGGTGGCTAAGGGGTCTGGGGCTGCAGGTCTGTGAGTCTGGACCTCTGGCTGCCTGGAACCAGGACCAAGAAGCCACAATGTAATAGATTAAGGGGGAAAAAATTAAGAAATCAAAGACTTCCTAGAATTTAATGAAAATGAATCCACAACATACCCAAACTTATGGACACAATGAAAGCAGTGCAAAGAGAAAAACTCATAGCACTAGATGTCTATATGAAAAACCTGGAGAAATCTCACACAAGAGACCTAACTGCACAGCTGAAGGCTTTAGAACAATTAGAAGCAAACACACCTAGAAGGAGTAGACGACAGGAAAGAATTAAACTTAGAGTGGAAATTAGTACAATTGAAACAAAGAGAACAATACAAAGAATTAATGAATGAAGAGTTGGTTCTTTGAGAAAATTAACAAGATAGATAAACCTTTATCCAAACTAACCAAAAAGCAGAGAGAGAATATCCAAATTAACAGAATCAGAAAGGAAAATAGGGACATAACAGACACCCAGGAAATCAAGTCATACTTTGAAAATCTATACTCCACTAAAATGGAAAACCTAAAAGAAATGGACAGCTTTCTGGACAGGTACTACTTACCAAAATAAATCAAGACCAGATAAATGACTTAAAGAGACCTATACCCCCAAAAGAAACTGAAGCTGTTATTAAAAGTCTCACAAGTTAAAAAGGCCCAGGAACAGATGGTTTCAAAGCAGAATTCTACCAGTCATTCAGAACTAATACCAACAGTCCTTGAACTGTTCCATACAGTAAAAACTGAAGGAACATTGCTGAACTCTTTTTATGAGGCCACAATCACCCTGATTCCCAAGCCACTCAAAGATGAAACAATGAAAGAGAAAGAGAATCTCCCTCATGAACATTGGTGAAAAAAATAGTCAATAAAATTCTCTGAAACACAATCCAACAACATAGCAAAAAAAAAAAAATCATCCACCACCATGAAGTAGGCTTCATCCAGAGATATGGGGATGGTTTGACATACGAAAAACTGTGAATGTCATTCATCATATAAATAAACTGAAAGGAAAACACACACACACACACACACACACACACACACACACACACACACACACACACATGCTGTAAATGCCATTGACAGAATTCAACACTCCTTCATGATAAAAGTCCTAGAGAGATCGGGACAACTGGCAAAATAAAAGGTGATATACAGCAAGCTGACAGCCAACATCAAAGTAAATGGAGAAAAACTCAAAGCAATCCCACTAAAATCAGGAACAAGACAAGGCTGTCCTATCTCTATTCAATATAATTCTCAAAGTTTTAGCTAAAGCAAAAAGAGAACAAAAGGAGATTAAAGGGATACAAATTGGAAAGGAAGAAGTCAAACTATTTCTATTTGCAGATGATACAATTGTATACATAAGTGACCCCAAAATTCTACCAGAGACCTCCTACAGCTGATAAACACCTTCAGCAAAATAACAGGGTACAAGATTAATTCAAAACACTCAACAACCCTCCTATACACTAAGAATAAAAGGGCTGAAAAAGAAATAAGAGAGACATCACCTTTTATAATAGCTGTGAATAGCATTAAATATCTTGGCATTACTCTAACCAAAGAAGTAGCAGATGTTTGACAAAAACTTTAAGTCACTGAAAAAAAGAAATGGAAGAGGATATAAAAAAATGGAAAGAGTTCCCATGCTCTTGGATAGGGAGGATCAACATAGTAACAATGACAATTTAACCAAAAGCAATCTACAGATTAATGCAATCCCAACACAATTTTTTACAGACCTGAAAGAGCAATACTCAACTTCATATGGAATAACAGGAAACCCAGAATTGCCAAAACAATCCTGCTCAATAAAAGAACTTCAGGTGGAATCACTGTCCCTGACCTCAAGCTATACTATAGAGCTATAGCAATAACAACAGCCCATTCCCTACAGAGGAACACTTTACTAAGCCTTGATGCTGGGGGGAAGGGGCTTGGACCTACTCTACCTGATACGTCAGTAGGCTCACCTTTGGATCCCTTGCCCTCTCTGAGGAATGGATGAGGGGTTGGGGTGGGGAGAGGTTGTGGGAGGAATGAGAAAAGAGGGAGGGGGAGCAGTAGAGGGAATGGGGAAAAAATTTAAATTAAAAAAAAAAAAAAAACAACAGTACTAATTCCCATGGCAAAAAAAAAAAATCTGAAAGTCTAATAGTGAAGATATTTAAATCATCAGATCCTTCTTTCTTAAAAGATATCGTCTTAGTTTATCCAAGCATTATGTTCTGTAAGATGAACGTTTTAAGCCATGCTCTCATATTCTCTGAAATATGCAAAGACTATCTATACACAAGGAAAACTTCAGTAGTGACTTTTATGGTCTGATGATAAGTCCAAATTAAATAGTAATTGTATTCTTTCGAAGTATGTGAGTCTTTTATTTAGATCTGGTGACACATTTTCATTTACTCAAAGCAATTTTTGGTGTTTGTGTATCTGTGTGTAAGTTTTGTACATGTCTAAGAATGAATGTGCACTGTGTACCCCTGCTTGTAGAGACCAGAGGTCAACCTTGGGTGCAATTCTCCAAGAGTTATCATCTTCTTTGCCAAGTTGGTTAGATTAGTTGGTAAGCAAGGCCCGGAAATTACCATCTAAAACTAATGTAGACTGGTGTTTAAAATATGCATCACTACACCTAGTTTCTTATATGGTTATAAGGGACTCTACACTTCTATGAAGACATATTTAAGATAAATTTTCAAATTTACTGTCAGTTTGGTAGAGGACAAAATTTTGAACTATATCTTTTTAAGTTTTTTAATTTCCTTGGGATCTATCTCTACCTATTATGCCTACTTCATATGGCAATAGCCACTAAAAACTCATTCTTGAAGTCCATATTAACTCACTAATTTAAGTTTATGTTGATCTTGGAAATGAATTAGTCTTCAAGAAGTTAAGACAAAGTAAGATTCAGTAATGCAAATCAGAACCTGTAAGTAAATGTTTCTTTAGAATTCTAGAATCTTATTCTCTGGTTGGCTGATTTGCAATTTGTTTGAAAATGAGGATTTTCTTGATAAAAAAAATCTTTGAGCTAGATTTAATAACTTGAAAGATTACTAGCCACTTAAAACATACAGAATCATTTAGTACTTCTTATTGTTTACATGCTTTAGTAGACATACATATACCACTGCAACACTCTGGAGTTGGTTCTCTCCTTTACCTGGATCATGGAATCCTGAGGCCAATCTTGAATAGGTAGGCTTTCAAAGAAAGTGCTTTATTGACTAAGCCATCTGATCTTACTTGTAGTACTTTCTGTTTAACAAAAAATTGTAACAATTTCCTTTAAATATAGCTAATTATTACAATGAAGACTTGCAAATTATTGAATATAAATGGCTTTGATTTCTCTAAGATGACATTTTAAATTGTATGAAAAAGCATGATGATGCAATCATCAAACCAGTTTACCATCAAGAAATATAAATTTTGTTTTGCAATTCAAATATTTCAGGAAGAACAATTATAAAATGAGAATATAAGGCAAATACCTCAATGTTAGAAAACAGGGACGTCATACACAGTAAAACTAAGCTGTTCAATAAAATATTAATTTTTTCATATGAAATAAAGTCTTCATAGAGACTTGTCAAAATTAATAATAAATTTTAATACCTTTATCTCCCTTACACACCAGGTAGTACAAGCAAGAATACATAAAATTTCAAAGGCTTCTAACATTAAAAAAAGTCCTTTAGTATTTATACTCTAAAATAGAAGTCATCATTCTAATTTTTTCTATTAAAGTGAAACTTTTAAGTGACAAGAATTTGTCAGACCTATATCTTTCCTATAAAATCTTCAGCTTATTTGTTTTGCACTCAAAAATATTTGTAACAGCAACTATTTGCTGTCAATGCATAAATTACAACCTAATCAGATTGAGAGACACTTATGGTCTTTAAAAATAAGCATCCATATTTTATAACCTTCAAAAATTTTCATTAAGATATATTTTAATTTAATTTCCTTTTACATTGATATACTGATGTTTCTATATATCACACATGTGTTTACAAACACATAAAATACACTTATTCATTAAATTTGAAGAGTGGATCTAGATCGTTTTCAAACTTCAAAAACTGAAGAAATCCTTTAAAACATTAAGCAATTTTAATAAAATTTTATGTGCAATGCTAAGTACCTTTTATTTACACATATAAAATATTAACTGGTATTTAAAATTACATAACTCAGTAATTTAATGGTAAGTCTAGAAAATATAACATTCCATTCACAAATATTTTCAAGCAATATATATATATATATATATAAAGTTAAATTTAAATCAACATTAAAAACGAAACCCACCAATCAGAAATGTATTGTGTATATGTAACCCATATTTTTGTCTTTGCTATTAATAACCCATATTTTTGTCTTTGCTATTAATGTTTATTTTATAATCATGACTTCATGATAAATCATGACAGGATTTATTTGACTTCATATTTATTTGAAATCATGACTTCAAAACAATAGAGACAGAGATCTGTATAAGCCTTTTCATAATATTTCAACTTTAGAAAATGTTGGTACAATTTTCTTGTTAATTTGTTAACTGTCTCATACAAAGATGTAACCAAGTAGGACTCTTATGTAATTTTGGAGAAAGAAACTGAAAGGGTAACATACAAGCATAAACACATCCATCAGCCCTGAAATACAAACAAAATATTTTTTGTCACATATATATATATATATATATATAAATCATGTAACTATACTAACATTAATTTTTAACAAAAATGGAATGCATCTGGGTCAACTTTATGAATCATTAAGTAGAAGTTGTACTCTCTGTTTCATTTCCTGATCCTCCATTCTTGAACAGTTGCATAGACTTAGCTTTGAGATAGTTGTTTTATGAAATAACAATAAAATAACATTTTTCCTGAAGAACAAGGCTGTCAGTATTTCTGGAACAATATTAAGATGCAGAAGATAATGAAGGAGCCTACAAATAAAAGAAAATTATATCATGGCTTTGTTGACATAAGCCTGCAAGAGTGTTCTGTAGCAAAGAAATATAAATTAACACTAACAGTCAGTTTATGCTTGAATTTGAAAAAAAAAAAACGAAAAACCAAAATCTTATTTTAAAGTTATAAATTATTGCTTTCCCTGCATATGGGTATTGAATCCCCTGGAATTGAAGTTACAAGCAGTTGTGAGCTGCCATGTACTTGCTGGGAACTGAACAGTAACCACTAAGAAATCTCTCCATGCCCTAGAACAAAATCTTAACAGCCAATCAAATGAGAATTGATCCTGAAACCATTTCCCAAGATTCTGCTACCAAAATTTCCATAATTTTTGTATTTTTCCATTTATTCAAACTTTTAGAATATTATTCAGCTACTAATTTTTAAATTCTAAATGTACACTGAAACATTTAATTAACATTTTATCAGCTAGCTATTGGCATGGTTATCTTTCTGTTCTCTTATTTATTTCAATCACTCCACACTGTTTTAAATCTTTACTAAACAAGGTGACTATCAACAATAACAAAAATCAGAAAAACTTCCAATGAAAAAATAAAGTCCCTAAAATAATGTGTACAGCTTAAATTAAGAAACGCAAGTCTGGAAATAGAAATTAATATGACCTAAAACAATATTTTATTAAAGTTAAAAAAAAATCACAACTCTGCAGATGGTGTACAGATATACATGTAGGCAAAACACCCAAGCATAATATAATAATAAATAATCTTAAAAACCAAACTAAAAATTTGGTGCAATTCGTCAAATAGACAATGTCCTCACATAAGTTTCACATTTACTATGGATCAATAAAGTATTCCTATTTAATTACTAGAAGTATTACATTTTTTAACAAAAGCAATTAGATTGAAATATACATACTTTCAACTGACTAATTACTACAGAAAAATTAACTGTCAATTAAGGCCAACAACATATTAGGCTATCATATTCTAAAAAGAAGACAAGAATTTTGAAAATTTAGCTGTGACAATAATCTCAGAGGGAAAAAGTATGTGTGTGTGTGTGTGTGTGTGTGTGTGTGTGTGTGTGTGTGTGTAGTACAATATATCTACTGGATCATAAGAGATTTTTGACTTATTAGTACTCAAAATCTAAACTGCTGCTTTATAACCCCATTAGGCAGATATCAACACTTTATATAACTTACTAATGTAAACTGGTCATAGACTTGCATCAGGTCTTCCATTTTGTACTGTTCTAGAACCACAAAATTTTCCAAACTTCCACTTGTTTTTCGTGCACAGTTCTGACAATGAACTACATATGTCTTTTGAGAATTGCTTTCATTAGTGACAAAAAGCAAATTAAATACTTCTACCTATTTTTACACAAGAGAAAGGAGCAAAAGATAAGTAGTTGGAATTTAAACATTTGACTAGAGGAAAATACTAAGAAGATATTAAATACAATGAGAGATCAAGAATATTTCATACAAACATGGATGGAAATATTTTCCATTAAAAATTCCATTTTAAGATAGAATGAACAGTTAAACTTTGTCTAACAGTAATTAAAGCTAGGTTTCACAAGTATTAGTTTATTTTTATTTTACTGTAAACATCTGTGTATAATCAAATAAAACATTTTCCTATGATGATTCCTCATAATTTATTATTTCAGTGTTTGTTTGTTTTCATCCTAGCCAGAAATGTTTGACATCTTACCATGAAGAACAAATAAGCTGAAACAACCCAAAAACATACTTAAATGAATATAATTCAGTCTTTTCAAAAACTAGGAAAGTGATATGTGACTTAGAAAAACGGTTCAGTTCTCGTCCTCATATATTAATGAAAGCAAGTAGAAACAGAAGTCATTTATAAGCATTAACATGATAAGTACATCTTAAAAAGAGTAAAGAGTTATAAAGCTCAGATAAAGATTATGTACTAATAATTAGGACAGAGTTCACTTTTTTGTATAAAACAATATAAAATTGATCACATAATAAACTGCTCTATTCTAAAGTAAAAATAAGCAAGTTTATTACTTAATTTACCTAGTGTTTTTATAGTATATACAGATCATCATTTCCCTTCCCACTGATGTTCCCAACTTCTTTAAATTATCATACTCCATGCATGTTTGCTAACCTTCCCTGCCAAACAAAAAGTAACATTCAAAAAAACTAATAAAAATCTATTTTAAAATGTCTTTAATTTCTCAATTAAAAGAGAACGAACTCCTGTTCTGTTTTGTTTTTTAACTTCACCACTGATAACCAATCATTTCACCTTAGACAGCTCTATCAAAATCCCAAACTTTTTGTTTTCTTTAATTTCTAATGAGTAATAATATTCTAGTTTCCTGAGTTTAAAAAAAACTAAACTTGGCATCAAGCTTTATCTAATCCATTCTTTTAATTGTTATACAGTTCATTTAAAAACAATGTTTTGTTTTGTTTTGTTTTGTTTCTTAATGTGCCTTTGTGGACACATGCATGCCTGTCAAAAGACAGTTCTGTAAAGTTGAGTCTCTCTCAGCATCAGACATCCATTACCAGGTGGCAAGTGGCTTTCTTTATAAGCTGAACCATCTTGACCCCTTCATAGCAACTACATCTGAAGGCCATTCCAACTAGTTTCTAATGAATGACAATCATGTCTATTCTATCTCTATCAAATACTTTGATTATTTTTGAGTATCATGCCTTTTCAATATATTGGCCAATGGTCATAGTCTAATTAGAATTTAAAGTCTATCTTGAGCTAGAGACATATCTCAGTACTATGTTTGCCATGAACAAGCCCATTCCATCTGAAGCATTCTTTCTCTTCCCAGAAAAAAAGATACTATTTTAACCAACTGCTTAACTAAACTAAAGTAACTCCTTTCTTTGTCTTATGAGTATGCATAAAACCTGATGATCCACAACAATCCACTGTTGCCTGATGAAATTGAACTCAACTCTCAAAGAAAGTTGAATGCTGGGAGGCCTGTACTTCTGTCTAAATTAGAAATATCTCTCCTCACTATTGATCAATTTGTCTATTTTGTCCAGATTTATATTCAGTCATATATATGACTACAATAGTTGGTTATTTAAAAATTGTTTTCTGATAAAATGAAAAGTCCTTTTCCCCTAGTGCTAGGAAACAAATCCCCAAACTTACTCATGCTATGGAAATGATGTCATTGTACCACATTTCCAGCCATCAAATGAGTTAAGTATAGAATTACTCATATTTTTCTTCATATTATAACTCAAAAACTCTAGAATTTAACACCAATATTCTGTACCAGGAATGCTTGCTTAGTATGAAAATTACTACACAGGACTTAGTAACATTTTATACTACACTAAATCTAGTCTGTCAGCACCTGTGATTTTAATATGTACTGATGCCAAATGAAATTCTGAGATAACTGTCATCTGGCAAAGAGTTATTACATCGATGCTTATTTTAAGAGATAATATATAATATATAAAGTGAAATATTTTATTTTTAGGTAAGAATTTAAAATAATTATAATATGTACTTTAGTAAGAACCATGACATAAAAGTATTGATAAGTTCAAATTTTGAAATTTGGGGAACACAGGAACTTAAAGAAACTAACCCAGATAATGCTAATATATACTTATTATCCCAGTGGGTGTATGGAAAACACAGTAAGTTTCAGAGTTGAAAGCCACTGTAAGCTACAAGAGGCCATGTCTCAACTTTAAAAATAAATCAATAAACCCATTATTACAAAGAATCCAAAAGAAAACAACAATAGTTAAGAAAAGTACTTACCTCACAAATACTACAGTAAGGGGCTGGTTCATCATTTATGCTTCCATGCCAGAGGACCTCCTTTCCTGCTGCAACAAGTGCTTCTCTCAAAGTCTGACATTGCTTTAGAATTTTCAGGAGACAGTATCTATAATTGGAAATATTTTTTCAGAGAAATTGAACAGTAAATATTAAGAATTTTAGTTTCCCTCCCACTTGTACCATAACAAACCTCCAGGCCCAGACAAGCCACACATCCTAGGCTCCAGGTACATCTTAGTAAGTCTTCTGGATGCTACCCAATTTGTATTCTTTCAAATCCTCAGATCTATCCCGAGGCCTACATCCAGTGCCCTAAGCCTACATATGCCATCCCCAATCTCCAGACCTGTGGTCAAACATACATCCTTGACACTAGCCCAGCCCTTTGTATAAAAATTGTAGACAATGTACAGGCAAGTAACAAGTTTTAATAATGACTTCAAATAATAGCCAATCTAGCTAAACTGGTTAAGAAACAATTTTATATTTGTCTGCCATTTACAAAAACCTTCCTTACCTTTACAGTTAGGTATCAACTTGAAATGAAAACAGAAAAGAGTTATCTAATTAAATAGCATCAAAAAGCAGGCAGGCCTTGCCATATTAATATCTGAAAATACAGACTTCAAACTAAAAGTAATCAATAGACAAAGAATGACACCAATCTAATCAAGGGAATAACCAACCAAGAAGATATAATCCTAAACATATATTCACCAAACACTATGGCACCCAATTTCATTTAAAACATGTTACTGAAAGTAAAAGCATTCCAAGCCAATCATGGTAGAGAATTTCAAAAACCTATTTTCTCAAATACATGCGGAATCTAGTCAGAGTAAGACTAGATTAGAATTAGATGACATTCTAAATCAACATATTAAAAATATATTAAATACTTCCATGTATACTATCTGACCATCATAAAAACAATTCTTCAGTAAGTAGAAAAATCTAGGAAAATTAGATGAATTGTTACTGAATTATGAATGGGTCCAAGACATTAAAGAAACCTGACACTAAATCCCTGGGACAGGGACTGAAAAAAAAAAAACTGGCTCAGTACTTAAAGGGAGTAGCTGGTCTTTCAAAGGACCCAGAATCTATTCCCAACACCCACAAGGCAGCTCAGAACCAGCTCAAAGTACTGGGGACCCTAAGGTCTTCTTCTGGCTACAAAGAAAACTGCTCATTGTGAGGGCAAAGACATGCATGCAGACAAATCACACACACACACACACACACACACACACACACAAATGGAATACCATTTAGCTGTTAAAAAAAAAAAAACACCACTGCACCGAGGAGATAGATTTGTGTTGGGAACACATACTACTCTTCCATAGGAGTTTAATTTCCAGTTCCCACATTGCATTGGTCACATCCATCCATCACTCCAACTCCCAGAGGATCTGCCTTCACACAAATTCTACATAAATACACATAATACAATTTAATCTTTAAAAAAGGAAAAATAGAACTGACAAGTGGGTAGAATAAGAGCATACTATATACTGAGTAAATAATCTACAAATGCCACAAAAACATTCATATGTAAACATGTAACATGCTGTTACCACAGAAACAACGAATATGAAAGAAATAAGAAAGATAAAGGTGGGACAAGAGAGAAAATAGACGATAGTATAAATGGGACAAATTGTGGAGGGGTTTTAACTGAGAAATCAAGAGAAAGTTTAACACAAAAGGGGAGGGAAGGAGGGATTAGTAACAATAAGAATGTTTGAAAATGTATACTATGCAAACTTCCAAAGTAAGGAAGTACTATAAATTCTACTATGATAACCAACCATCAAAATATGACATGATGGCCCTAAGGATGAAAAGGTACCGAGCTGCATGGCTTAAAAGGATAAGAGCCATGGGTTAGATTAAGGGTAAAGAGTTTGCAAGTTATATGCCTGGTCCATAGGCTGATCCGCCTAAAACTGTTGTAAGCATCTGTGTGTCTCTGAGGGTCTATGGGTCTGTGGGTCTAAACCTTGAGGCTAGGCCCAGAAAGTCCGGGCCAGAAATCTCTTACTACAATAGAATATGAAAAAAGAGTATGCATATGAAAAAAGTAAAAAGTCCAGCATAAAACAATTCTATATGATAAAAGAATTTGTAGAGTAATCAGCATCCTATGTTTCAAGCTCTACTACAGGGCTATAAAAACTGCATGGTGGTCTTGGTATAAAAACAGACTGGTGGGTCAATGGAACAAATATACATTTATATACCTATCTAGAGACCCAATTTAAAAAAAAAAAAAAAAAACCCCAAGTTATACAACGGGAAAAGAAAGCATATTCAGCAAATGGTGCTAGCCTAGATATATGTCTTCATGTAGTATAATGCAAATAGATCACGTCTATTATGCTGCACAAAATTCAAGTCCAAGTGGATCAAAGATCTCAATATAAATTCACTTACAGTGAATGTAATAAATGTAATAGCTTTAAACACTTTGAGACAGGAGACAACTTCCTAAATCGACCACCAATAGCACACTAAACTTGAAAATTAATAAATAAAATCTTGTGAAATGCAAAAGTTTCAGTAAAGCAAAGGACTCAGTCAATAAGGCAAAAACGGAGACCATACAAAATGGTAAAAGATCTTCAGCAAGCCCATATGTGACAGAGGGCTGTTTTCCAAAATAAAAAAAAAAAAGAACTAAAAAAACTAAACATCAAAAAACCCCAAATAATCCAACTTAAAAATGAGTCACAGATCTAAACAGAATTCTCAACAGAAGAATATCAAATGGATAAAAGACATTTGGGGAACTGTTCAACATCCTTTAGTTGTCAGGGAAAAGCAAATCAAAATGACTCTAATATGCCATCTTACACCTGTCATGATGTCTAAGATCAAAAACACTGGTAACAGCTTATGAGAGATTATATGAGTAAGGAGAACACTCCTTCATTGCTGGTAGGAGTGGAAATTTTACATCCACTTTGGAAACATGTACATGACTTTCTGAGCTGTGTTTCATAACACAAAATCAATATACCCAAGACCAAGCTATAATAATCCTAGACACATATCCAAATGATCTTACCACAAAGACACTTGCTCAACTATACACTAAGTGTGTTACTCAACTGTTAAAAACAGTGATATAATGACATCTGAAGGCAAGTGGAACTAGAAAAAATTATTCTGAGATAACCCAGATCTAGAAAGACAAACATAGTCTGTACTCACTCCTAAGAGATATTAGCTATAATGTAAAGAATAATCATGCTACAATCCATAGATCCAGAGAGACTAAGTAACAAAAAAGGTTCATGGAGAGATGTCCTGATCTCATGGATGAATGGAGATTCAAACATGGAGAGTACTGAAAGACTAAAAAGAAAACAAGTCAGGTAGAAACTGCAAGGGAAATTCCCAGAAGTCTACAATGGGGAACTCAGCTAAAACTCCTAGGGATAGTGGATGGCCCAAAAACGTCATCTTCTGTGACCAGGCAAGACTTCAAGTGGAGGGAGTGAGACACCAACCCAGCCACACAACCTTAAACCTACAATCTGTTGTGCCTTCAAAATATGCTAGGAAAAGGGTGACAAAGATTATGAGAGTGGCCACAATGACTGGTCTTGCATGAGACCCATGCTACAAGAGTAAGTCGACCCTTGACACTGGTTGAATCACACACAAGGACTGAGAGCCTGGATAGTCCAAACACCTAGAGTATAACCAAACATCATGATTGGAAAGAAGATATTAATGATGCCTCACAACTGTCTGCTATACTTACAGATAGCTGCCTAGCCAAAGGCATTGGAGATAACGAGAGAAATGAAGAATTATACAATCTAGAAAGGTCAAGGGCATCATACAAAAACTCATAGAATCAACTAATCTGGGCTCATGAGGACTCACAAAATCTGAGCCAACATCCATGGAATCAGCAAGGATAGGACCAAGAACCTGTGCATATGTTGTGTTGCTTGACCTTCTTAAGGACTCCTAACAGTGAAAGCAGAGATTGTCTCTAATAGTTTTGATAGCTTTGGGGATCATATTCCTCATACAGAATCACCTTGACCAGCCTTAATACATGGGCAAAGTGTTTACTTTTACTGTAACTTGATATGCCATGCTTTGTTAATATCCATAGAAGGCCTGTACTTTTCTGAATAGAAACAGATCGAGAGTAGGTGAGACAGGGGCAAATGAGAAGATTAGGGGGTGAAAGGGAAACTGGGTGAGCTGAAAATAAACAAATAGCACGATAGATAGATGATAGATAGATAGATAGATAGATAGATAGATAGATAGATAGATAGATAAAAAAATAAGCAAGCAGACACTTAGGGATAAAGACAGAAAACCTGTTCTAGAAGGTGGAGAAGGAGGGGTAAGGAAAGGGGAAGAGGAAAGGGGAGAAACACTATAAAGTACCATTACATCTACCAAAGTAAAATTTAAAAAACATTTCCACAAATTTTTCAAATAATTGACTATAAAAGAAAGGGAGAGATAAAGAGAGAGAGAGAGAGAGGGAGTAAAGAGAAAGCAAAAAAAGCATACTTAAGGAAGTTTAGATCAATGAATCAAGACTGACAATCTGAGCTCAATTTATGCTACCTAGAATTAAATAACCAACCAGTACAAGTTGACATCTGATTTGTACATATGTAACATGTACATTAAGTACTTACTTAACCATTTCAAAAAGCTTTGGATCTGAGACTTTAATATTTCGTGCCATATTCCACGAAAGGTGAACCATGGGTACTACTGACTTGACACTTTGCAGTTTGTTCCATTCATATCGTTCAACTGCCAATTTATACTGAAAGGCTAGAAAAACAATAAAAAGGTTATAAAGTAACAAAAATAAAACATTAAAATACCTATTATTGTATCTTGCCTCATAAGCTCATCAATTCTCAAAAACCTGAACACATTAGTAGATTCTATTTAAGGTAATAACATATTATTATGCTATACTGTTTTTACAGTCTTATTTTATCTTTCAAATTAGTGCTATATTTTCAATCTACATATAGTTGATGATGAAATGAGAGCTCTGAGAGTTTAAAGAAAAAACAAAACAAAACAAAAAAACTAGTGCAAGGTATAGTGGAAAGCAAACTATGACCTAGAAGCAAGGCCTTTGGACATTGAAGTCCCAGCATCCAGGGCATATGGCCAGGCCAGTTTTACAATGGGTACATGCTGGCTCCCTTCCTGTTTGCACTCTGGTGCTTGTGAAGGAAGAACCAGACTGTTTCTGATGAATGGAAGTCTGGCTTTCCAGGAGTCACACAATTGCTCAATCCCTTGTATCAGTGAAATGTTTTCCTATAAACTCCTTAATAAACATTAACCTTTAAATTGGTTGCATCCAACATAGGGCTATCAGCCTGACCTGGCTTAAGAGAATTATCAGGGAAATCATTAAGCCAGCTAAGCAGGCTGCCTTTTCAGCCCCATAGTTAGTGCTTCAGCTCCCAGGCTACCAGAAGCCTTTCTGATACTCTTGGCAGAGGCCAAGGAGCAGCCTCTCTCTCTGGATGTCACATAATCAAGAGTGGCTTTGGTCTTAGATGCTAGAGGAGCCACAGCAGATCAAAATCCACAGCTGCTTTTAAAAGGGAATATTTTCTGTCCAGGGAAGCAGGCTACCAGTAAGGATGCAGATAACATCTCCTTGCACACATGCACATGCCAAATCTGTTTTAGCCCTTCCTGCAGCCAACTCAAGACAGGGAGCCCACTTGTATAGTGAGTGCAAGCCATTGTGTTGTTTCACTGGTTTGTAGTAATCTGTTCTGATTTTATGAGAATTTGCCTTTGGTTTAACAATTTATTCACAGAAGACCACCCATAAATTATCCCAATTAAAGCCATCAAACACAAATAAATAATTATGCCATGACAGACAATATAACCACTTACAAATTTAAAAAAAATGTTGGTGCTACAATTGACAAAATTTTGCAAAATATATACAACACTCCCTTAAATGTGCATGCTTTCACCTATGCTAGTAATTACTTTCATCATTCAGATTATAAACTTTATACAAATGGTTTGATAAGAATGCTAAATATGAGACATTAATTGAACTGATAGGAACCTTGCAGACTAATAATGGTAATTGTCACAGACTTGGCAAAGCACTGAAGAGGAATTAATTACTCAAATTCATTCCATAGAATCGCCAATGATAAGTTGGCATACAAAGTTAATTTTATGGAAACTGTTTATGATAAACTATTAGAGCATCCTTTTTGGAGGTAAAAATAAATAGCATACCGGTACTTTCTGGAGATTGTAAGACATTAAGAAACTTATTAATTCTACGGAATCATTAGAAAGATTTGCTATTCAAGAGACTCGAGTCTCGGAGAAACCAGTGGTTTCTATATTTCAACAATGGGAAAATTATTTTGCTGATAAGACTGGTAATGTGGTCAACAGAGCATAGTTTAGAAAAAACATCACTGATATCCTGTGGAGAGAGATGACTGACCAAAAATTCTAAACATACAGCAGCTTTAAATGGTTGGGGAAAAATTCAAGAACCAGAAACAACAACTAAGGCATACACTAAAATCAAGCAAGGCTCAAAAGAACCTTCTACTGACTTTCTGAGAGGATTGACTAAAGCGGTACACAGAAAGCTATCAGATCCAGAAATTAAGATACACTAATTCTTTGGTTTTTTGATATAATAATTTAGAATGCAAAAAGATATTTAATGCATCTAAAGGTCAGATCAATACCCCTAGAAAAGTGAATCCAATATGTAAACAGTACCCAGTCTCAATTATGACAAGCAATTTCTAATATTATAAAGAAAACTCAAGGTATAAAATGTTTTAATTGTGGTAAACAAGACCATATATAAAAGGAATTGTACAGAGGACACACCTAGAAGTAATATTTTTTCCTAGGAGTGACCCAAATAGGTCACTATCTTTTTGATTATGCAGGAGATTTGACAGGAGCAGACACTGACCAATGAATATAGATCCAAAATAACAAATACGGCAACCATTTACATCAAGAAATACTTATTAGGGGCCTTGAGGGGCCATCTAATCACTGGCCTCAAAGTCAAACATGGTCTAAATATTCCCAGTCACTGTAGACAAAACTAACCAGAACAATTAGAAGATTCAATGTCTAATGTAAGAAACCATACTACACTGGATGATACAATAGCACTAAAGGAGAAATCAAAATTTCCAAGAAAAATCATAAAATGAATATTCTGGCACAGTTCCATAAATGAACAAGGGCCAAAGTTAAAAGTGCAAATAGATAACATTATAATTCAAGGTTTGTTAGACACTGGGGCTGAGAAATATCAAAACACCACTATCATGGCATTTGAAATTGCCTCCAAAGAAGGTAAACATTCAGTATCTACAGATTGGAATCATATCTCAGGTAAAACAAAGTGTGCGATGGCTTGAATGCATGGGCCAGAAGACCTGAGAGGAAGGCTGAAGCCATATATGGCTAATATAGGAGTGGATCTATGAGATCATTATCTTCTACAGCAATGGAATATCCAGATTAAAATTCTCCAGTCTCAGACACAAAGCAATTTGTGTTTCTGGGAATAATATTAAAAGGTATTATGAAAAACAGTCACCAACCATTCAGATTGTACAAAAACAAAGCACAACAGCTGCTGATCTTTGAAAGTTACCCACATTGCTACCTTTAAATTGTTAATGAATAATCCTCTATGGGTTCATCAATGGCCTTTAACAAAAGAGAAATTGCAGAACAACAGCTGGTGGGAGCAGTTAAATGCTCAGCATAGAGAAGAATCATCCAGCCCTGGGAATTCTCCTGTATTTGTTATTAAAAAGAATCTGGAAAGTGGAGAACAGTAACAGACCTAACAGCAATAAACAAGGTGACCCAGCCAATGGGCTCTATACAATCTGGGATTTGTTTGCGCTCTCTGTTACCTAGAGAATGGCCTATTATAGTTATTTGTTTAAAAGACTGTTTCTTTACATTACCTCTACAAGAAAAGGACAAGGAAAAATTTGCCTTTACAGTGCCTATTATAAAAATTCCTGGCCTGTAAACAGGCCCTGTGACGAATGTTAAATTGACCCCTTGATACCACTATTTTGTATAACAGTCATTAGAAGTGATATGTAAGAAATTCCCACAAACTATCAATACATGTATGTATCTTATTGACTAACTCAAATATACATGTATTAGAAAAAATATTTGAAGAAGTGAAAAAATTACTTTTCAATTACAAATTGCTCCTAAAAAATATAAAGAGAGGATTCTACTAATCACTTAGAATATGAAATAGGTCTACAAAAATTAGACCCCAAAAGGTGCAAATCAGGAAAGATAAACTGCAAACTCTTAATAATTTTCAAAGATTGCTAGCAGTCATTTCTAATATACAGTCCATTATTGGGATTAAAAAAGTCATAAACTAGATAATTTATCCAAAACCTTAGATGGTGATAAGAACTTAAATAGTCCTAGAAAATTTTTTGATGAAGCTCAGAAAGAATTGGCTTTAGTAGAAAAAGAAATTATGAGATACACACATGAATCATGTGGATCAAGACCTTGATTGCATTCTGGTTATTTTACCCTCTAAGCATTCTCCTACAGAAGTTGTAATGCAAAGAGAAAATATTATACTAAAGTGGATATTTCTGCCACATAGACCAAATAAAATTTTAAGAACATGTCAGTTGGAAGGAAAGGAACCAGCCAAAATTGTAGTACCTTTAATGAAGAAATTGGATGATTATGGGTGGACAGTGAACCTTGGCAAAGGGCCTGCAGTAATTTTTGGGAGAAAATAACACCAGATATTCACAAAGCAAGAGAATTCAGTTTATAAAGAAAAAATAATTGGATTCTTCCTCATGTTATATGGAATAAGCCAATTTCTGGAACACCTACATTTTATACTGATGCAAACAAGTCAGGAACTCAAAGCGCTTATAATTCTGTGCAAAAGTCAGAATTATTAGTTATCATATAATGGTAGCAATTGATTTTACAGAACTTAAAATAGTCACTGACTCTCAATATGTAGAAAGAGTTGTTTTACACATTGAAACTGCTGACTTTATTTCTGGTAAAACCGAATTAACTTCATTATTTATACAATTACATAAAATTACCAGAAATAGAAATCATCTCTTTTATATAACACATATAAGATTTTACATAGGCCTGCCAGGTCCTCTAGCACAAGGTAATGATGAAGCTGGTAAGTTATTAATATAAAATGTGTTGGAGGCCATGGAATTTTATAAGAAACACCGTGTTAATAACAAAGAATTATAAAAGGGCTTTTCCTTCCCTTGGCACCAACCTAAGGAAATTTTAAGCATCTATCCTCCTTGTTCCTTCTATAACCAAATAACATTACTTGCAGGAAATAGTCATAAAGGTATGGAAATAAATAAAATTTGGCAGTTGGATGTATTATGGAATTTGGAAAATTAAAACACATACACCTTTCCATTGTTAATTATTCAGAATTTCAATGGGCAACTGCTCTGAACTCTGAAAGGGCTGATTCCTAATTACACAAATTTCAGAGGTCATGGCCATTATGGACATACCTGTCCAAACTAAGACTGACAATGCTCCAGCATATATTTCCAAAAATATAAAAGATTTTTTAATATTATTAAAAAAGCACATTACAGGTATACCACACAATCCTACAGGACAAGCAATTTATGAAAGATTTAATCACACCTTAAAAGAGATGCTTTATAAACATAAAAAAGGAACAAAAACACTCAGAGATAAATGGCATAATGTCTTATTAACCCTAAATTTTCTTAATACTGATGAGAAAGAAAAAACAATTGCAGACAAAAACTGAATAACGCTTCTGAGCTAAACTAACTGGTTTCTCAAAATTACGCTGCTTCTGAAAAGATCTGTCAGATATCCTAGACCTCTAGCCAAAAAATTAGATGCTCCAACTTTGCATAAATCTATGCGTGACTGTCTAGGCAGCTGGCTGTCACTGTCTTCTCTTAATTTATTTTTAAGTTGCCCGTTTGCACTTCCAGCTTACGCAGGTAATATATTTTCCTTCTAAGGTGCATGATGAGGTTGAAGATAGTTAAAGTTATGACCATCTCATATCTCAGCTAAGACAGTTTTGGAGTAATCTCTGTACCTTGCCACTTACCAATATTCTGGACACTTAATATATGTTTCATGTTTGTTGTTCTTGTTAGTTGTATTTTGACCTTGTTTATGTTATTTGCTTTTCCCCTCTCCTGGATATTACCTTAGTTTCTATTGTATATAATTCTACATTTAGGTTTGGAACTTTCTTTTTTAGACAAATGGGGGAGATGTAGTGAAAAGCAGACAATATTACATAGTAGTTACACATACTAAGGTTTCCTGTATTATATGAAATAACTCTGAAAAATACAGACAGGAAAGACATTTGCTTTTCTTGCAGAGGAACCAAGCTTCAATTTCCCCACCTGTATGGCAGGTCTCAACTGTCTGGGACATCACTCCCAAAAAATCTAACATCCTCTTCCAACATTAAGAGGAACCAATATGCAAGCAAAATTATCCTATACACAAAATAAATAAGACTGCCAATGTTTTAGTCATCTCTAAAAAACTGAAAAGAAAAAGAATTCTACATATCAAACAGATATATATTCTAACATATACAGAAAAAAAAATCACTAATTTGCTAAAATCTGTTCTTAGAATGCCACTGTTACATTTGAATTTATCTCTAAAATAAATGTTTTTTCTTCTTCTTACTTTAACTGAGTTATTTACTGACATAAAACCTGTAACGAAAGGTCTATAAAATAAAATTCTTTATTGGTCTGCTACTTAAAATACCTGAGAGTGGACCAACATTCCATGCAATGTTGTTACACCAACCAATAGCTTGAACCCAGTGGACAGTGCCTGCATTTATCCAGACCAAATCTCCAGGTCGCTGAATAAACCTATACACAGGAACATTTGCTTCATAAAGATCTTCAAGGTTTGGCCACCAAGAACTCATCAGGAAATTTAAATTATTTCTGGAAGAAAAAGAAGAAATATTTAAAGACTTACAAAAGGCAAAAGTAATCTCAAAAAAAATGCTATAGTATTTATTTCACTAGAATGTTAAACTCTGAAGAACTGAAGTGTTTTTCCCCCAAAATAAAGACATCAAATCTGAAAAGATAAAAGATTGCTGAATTATCTAAAGACTGGATTACTTTTGTTAAAAATCATATTTGACATTAACACTAAGACATACAAGACAATGTGCAGCTAGTAAGAGTCCTAAATGGGAAGTTATCATCAAAGTCCTCCCTTCAAAGCTCAGGAATCCATGAAGAAAAAGAAAGCACAAATATTTTAAGATTTAAAAGGAATAAATGAATACAAAGAAACAGTATCTTCTATTTGTAACAAAATGAACACATATGAACTTACAGATATTGTGTCAACATACACAGGACCTACATTGGCCCATGCCAGAGCTGAAAGGGCAAGTGGAAATAAGGTACTTAATTAACTAACTTAATGGTATGATGGTGAACTATTTTGTTTTGCTTTTTCTTCCTCTTATTGGTCTTTGCCTGTTTTTTGTTTTTGTTTTTTTTTTCAGATTCTCATTTTAAGCTTTTGTGGACCCATGATCTATAGGAATAAGTAATACCAAATCTTTAACTAGAGTCATTGACTATAATTACAAAAGCAGATAATGAGAATCAGTATCTGCAAAGAAATTATAAACTTCCCGTATTGCTATTCTAAATTACATTTTTAAAAAAGGTTTAGGACATTTATTGTCTTAAATGAAATTGAGGAAAACTATGCAAAGCATTAGTTTTATGAAAGATATACTATATATGAACATCCATATATTTGGAACACCACTGGCATCAATACTAAGTTACAAATATTATTTGAAAATAGTATTCTTATAATTTTCATTTCAATATAAAAAAATGAGAAAGAATTGAGTCCACACTGAATCTGGACTCAAGAAGGCATTTCCACTTTCCTTCTTGTTCTTCCTCCCTCTTTACCTTCATCCCTTACGGTCTCCACAACCAGGATGCAGATCCAGCTTTTCTTCCTTCCTCCCATCCTGTTGTAGGTTTCTTATACCTACAAATACTGTCCAAAAATCCAGTGGCCATCAATGTACTAAGGCTAAGGAAGGCGACCATCACTCTCCTTCTAATCCTGCTTACAAAACTTTCCACTTTCATTCTCAGCCCTATAGCAGATTGCTTATAGAGGATCCATTCTTGGCGCCAAACTTGCCTTCCTGTGGATCCTCTCAGAAACACCCCAACTTTAGATAAACTCCATTCCTTCTAGTCAGCCTATGATAACTTTCTACCCAGAAAACACTTTCTACTCAGGCACCCTAGTAGTCACTAAATAGAGACTCATGTGCATTCTCCTTTACAATATCTCCAATCTCACCCTCAACCTAGTAACAAACCACTACTCCCTCTTCATCTCCATTCAATGAGCCTCTGACTCTTGCTTCAGGCCCAGAGTACTCCTAGTTCTTTCATCACTGTCTCTCCAGATAATTCCTGTCTTACTATAACATACTTATACAAAGATCCCCCTTCCCACCACACTTAAAACTACTTAGGGACCCTAACACTACTTATAAACAAGATTTCCCTTAGCTCTCTCTCTTTCTTGAACCACCTCTCAGCCTTTGCTCCTGGCCCATCTCTATTCCCCCCTGCCACCAACATTTGATAGATGACTAATATCCAAAATATATAAAGAATAACAACAAAAAAATATATTTAAAAGTCAAGAAATAGACTAACCTAATTAAAATCTAGGCAGACATCTAAACAAAACTCTCAATAGAAGATTGAAAAGTTAAAGTGGCTTAAAAATACTAAAATGAAATATTTGCTATCCTTAGTCATAAAGGAAATGCAAATCAAAATTACTTTGAAATTTCAGCTTACAACAATCCTAACACCTAAGATTTAAAAAAAAAAAAAAGCAAGCAAAAAACAATTAGTAGCACATTTGGCAAAGACTGAAAGAAAGGAACACTCATTAATAGAGGTGGAAATCAAAAATTGAACAGCCATTGTGGAAATTTGTGTGGTGGTTCCTCACAAAAGAGGGAATCAATTAACACCACTCTCTAGCTATATATTACTCTTGGAAATATACCCAAAGGATTCTAAAACTATCACAAGGACATTTGATCAGACACATTCATTACATTTCTATTCATGACAACTAAAAATTGGAAACAACCTATATGTCTCTCAGTAGATGAATAGATAAATAAAAAGATATTAGAAGGTATACTAACCATCACAAGAGAAAGATAAACATCAAGAAAGCTAAATCCTTTGACCTACGTAATGGTGACTTGCCAGCAAGATATATCAAGTGCAATATTGGCACAAAAGTTGTAGGAGTAACAAAGTACTGTCTGGTTGAATTAAGGTCTTCTACATGAGATAGAACCCATACCCAAACTGTTTGGTTGGACAAGATCCTAAGACTAATATGTCACAGACTTTGGGGAAATTTACTGTTTTGCTAAAGGAACATGACAATAAATGACTGCTATCAACATTATGCTATATTCATATATCATTGTCTCACTCAGACATCACCAGAGAAGATTCCTCTTGCAGTAAACAGAAACAAATACAAAGAAACACAACTGGGCAATAAAGTAAGGGATCTTGGAATCATTAAGTCCTAAATGAAATGTCTCTATCAAATACCTCCCTCCCAAAGGCCTAGAAGAGAAGGCATCAAAATTTTAAGAACCAGAGGAGATAAGTGACACTAAGGACAGGAGACTTTCTAAATACTGCTAGAGCAATACACATGGGCACTGAGGTTACATTCACAAGTCCAAGCCAGATAGATCTCAGTGGTAAGGTGAGAAGTAGGCAAACATTCCATTCCAAATATAGAAGCTACCTTGAGTTAAAATTGCTTACAAAATAAAAAATCATGTTTCTTCTATATTTTTATTCAAACCACCCTCCTGCATATACCCGTCATCCAATTTGCTATAAGTAAATTCATTGGCTCACCAAACTAGATTGCTAGACTCATTTTTTTTGGTGTATTGTTTGTGATTTATATGTGGTGAAACATTGTTTGTCATAGTTCTCCAAAAGTCACATGAGTTCCTAATGGAAAATGTACAAAAGTAAATAAAAACAGGGCCTTGTACTAAGAAACTTTTTTACTTTTTCTTCACAGCTGTTCTGACCCATTTTTTTCTTAAAAAAAATAGAAAAAAAGAAAAGAGAAAAAAGGAGTTTAATTCTGAAACCTACTTTTCACAGAAGTCATTCAGAACACCCCAATAATCTTCAGGTACAACAAACCATTCACAATCACCTGGACCAATATTTATGTTAACAGAACAGAAGTTGTTATTTTCTTGGTGACCTGAAAAACAAAAAGGAAATTAAAGTTATAACAATACTACAGTTTTAGTGCTGGGATTCTAGGCAGCTACCACACCTGTCCAGCTTTTTACATTTGTCTGGGCATCCAAACTCAGACACTCAAACTTGTAAAAGTGCTTCACAGCAAAATCTCTCTGAAGTAAGAGAGAAAGAGAGAGACCCATCTACCCAACGGAAATCACTGACTTAGCAATAGTAAAAGACATATTGTTCCTTAATATAATTTACTGTACAGAAGAAATTCTGAAACTAGTATCATCAACTCTGTCTTGTTCCAGAAACCTCTTTGTAACATTAAAAATTTTTCTTAAAAAGGTCACTAACTTTTTAAAATATTTAAAACTACATTCAGATGTAACATTTATATTGTGAACATCTCAACATAAACAGAAAAACAATGCTTCAAATAAAATTTCATCGAAGGCTAGGAAAATAAATTGTTTGGTAAAGTGTTTGGCTTATAAAGTAAACTCTCAAGATTCACTTTTTAAGAAGCCCTCCACATATGGATACAAACAAGAACTAAAGCAGAGGTACATACCTGTAATCACAACATGTTAAAAGCAAAAGTAGAAATTTAAGACCAGCTTCCACTATTCAGAGTTTCTGGTAGGCTATCAATCTCTTTCATGAAGTTCATTTCCTTCTTATTTCAAAAATAAGAAGTATGAGCCCATTTTTCATAAGTGATTGGCATATTACTTTCATTTTCAAATTATAACACTTCCTAAATCATACTACAAGTATAGAAAAAGCTTTTTATATTTGCAAATTTGCATAAACTACATGGGTTACTTACAGGCTTTTAAATTTTTCTAATTATTTGTTTCTGGTCAAGAAAAAGAATTTAAAATACTTTGGAAAACAATACAGTGAGCTCCTTTATTACAATCATTATAAATATTACATCACCTTTCAAATGAAGATTAGAGTAGCCTTGAACAACAATTTAAAAAAAAAACAAAACAAAACTAGAGAACAATGAAACTGAAAAAGAAAAGTAAAAAGCAGCTCAATGAAACAGGCTTATAAATTCACAGCTGTACTTGGCAGTATCATTCTACACAAAGGACATTTTCAAATATTCAAAATGACATGGACTTGAAACATGGCTTACAAGTTAAAAGCACTGGATCTTCCAGAAACTACAGGATTCAATTCTCCATGTCCCTATGGAGACTCAAAACCATCTGCAATTTCCCTGTCCAGGGTTTACAATGCCTTCTTTTGGCTCCCAAGGTCACTATATCCAAATAGTACATAAACATATATCCAAATAAAACATATAAAGATAACACACTTAAAAATAACTCTGTATGTTTAATTTTAGTACATATACAAATGACTTAATACCACTGTCCTGGTTTTTAAATGCTTCTAATTATATTGTTCCTAATGTAGAAAAAAATATACAACACTTTGGAAAAATAGTAATATGAGTTTCATTGTAAGAATCAGAATAAACATTACAAAATTTTTAAAAAACTTAAAAATGTAAATATTTTAGTGTTTTTGTTTAATTAATTGTAAGCAGTAAGAAATTAACCTTGTCATGTGATTGTTACCTTTATTTCAACTAAGTAAAATGTTTGGTCATATCAATCACCTGGTATTCTACTCCCTGGAACTTTCATGCATAGTTGAACTGTATTCATCCCCAGTATGGTATAGCCAACATGACTTAGAAGATTTCCTGCTGATACCACACGTACAAAAGCAGGAAGTTTAGTCAGCTCATGTAATTGCAACTTCCACCTGCAATAAATAACAGGTTCACAGTGAAACTTTGTGAAAATTAATTAACTAAAATATTTTGATTACTCAAAAGTTAATATGTAAACATTTTAAAATTACTAGCAGCAAATTTTTCCAAAGACAAAAATAACCAAAAACAAAGATTACTGAGTGCATAAAATTCACAACCTAGCAAAATAAGATGAATAATTTACTATTTATGTTTAAATGTTTAGTTTAATTCTTACGTAAGAAGAAAAAAGTATAAAAAGCCTTTAACAAAAATAACTTTGGAATGATATGGTTAAGTAAAAGTACTAGACATGAAAAGGGATAGGAAAATATACATTTCAAAATATAGAAATCTTCCTTGTTTCCATTCATACAAATAGTACTGAGTTAGGAAACTTACTTTTTGTTATCAGACAGATCAATGTTAATTCCACATTTTATGGTTTTAAATGGTCCTTTCTGTCTCCTTCCAGAACTAAAAAAAAAGTAAAAATATAAAGATGAACTCATATCCTTGATACAAAAAAACTGAATGCCTACAGTTACTTACTTATCTGAAGATGTTGATTCACTATCTGGATGGTCTTTAACTTGCATTCTTCTCTCATTTTCTTCCTATTCATTAAACAAAAGATTCACAATTATAGTTTAATAAGTTACTACAATAATATAAATCAACACTCATGTGAGCATTTGTAACTATATGTTAAAATTCAATAAGAAGCACTTCACTAATCAATCATTATACTGAATAAAGCAGTGACTCTCATCCTGTGGGTCTTAATATGATATATTGCATATCAAATATTTACATTCTGGTATAAAACATTAGCAAAATTACAGTAAGAAAGTAACAATGGAATAATTATACGGTTGGAGGTCACCACAACAAAAGGAACTATATTAAAGGCTCAAAGGACTGAAAAAGTGGAGTACTACTGAGAAAAAAATTCAAAGACCACAGAACCAGATATGCAGCCTTACAAAGCTTCAAAAATGAAACTTCAGTTCTGGATTCAATTATTAGAAAGGTACAAAGTGATTTTAATTAAATTAAATCAAAAAGTTTCTCAAGAGCAAAGATTTTTTTTAAAGATACAAAGCTAATTATATATGTGAATATATATAACACATAAGAAATGATAAATTATTTAGGGAAAGCCAAAGGAAATAATTAAGAGAAAATAATTAAGAAAATTTTAACATTAAAACATACTATTTTTTCCAGTGGGCTTTGTTCTGTAAAAAGGGACTGGTTCTTGCCAAAGTAATTTTAAAAAGCAGACAAATTAAAATCAAATTTAAAATGGGCAAGCATATCAATATGTATTATAAATGTAAAATAGTAAGCCATACATTAAAGGATGTTTGTGTGTTAACTTTCAGCTGTAAACAGCAACATTTAAGAAGCTCATTTTTAAATTATCATTTTGTTGTTACTTGCCTCTCTGTATATAAATCTCACTAACAAAGTTAGACTATAAGTTCTTCAAACACTAGTTTAACACAATGAATTCTTTATGAATTAAAAAGTTCTAAAACAATTTTAAAGAAATTACCTTATGTAACTTATGCCATTTCTTTGATATGAATATTACTATAGACATGCATATAAATACAGAACAAAGCTGTATCATATACTAAAATTAATGTAAAAGTATAAAAAACTAAAATTTAACTGTTACAACTCAAAATTTTTGTAAGAAAACACACATATTTAAAGGAGCAATGAATCTATAATATTATTTTGTTAGAAATAATAATAAAAGGAATTCACCCATTCTAGACTATTTAACACTTGGCATTAAAAAATAAAATCCAGGACAGGGAAAAATTATAGTTCATGCTGAAATCCTAGCACATAAGAGAAAAACAAAATGATTTATCTAAGTTCCAGGCTGAATTTTAGGTGCGCCACCCAAGGTTAATGAGACCCTGTCTTTAAAACAAAAACATCTAAGCAAACAAAAACCTGCAAATATACACATAGGCACATATACACACCCAAAATAAATAAATGTATAATGAAAAATTATAAGCTTGTATTGTTATGTTTCAACAGATGTCTCACCCCCAAGACATTACTTAAAAAGGAAGAAGAGAGCAAAATGTTTTAACAAGGACGGGTAAATAAATATTTCTGTCAATAATATCAGAAATAACAGCAATCCAACAGTAAATTTCCCAATTAAATTATAAACAAAGGGACTTTGTATACATTTCACAAACCAAACTACACAAGTGGGTACTATTAACAAAAATATCCTTACTGAGAGCTATTATGAAAAGGCTACCAAAATCTGTAGGTAGCTTACTTTAATTAACACTTAGGTAAGTAATATTAAAATAACAGATAACAAGTAGTAGAAAGAGAGGAGAAATAAAACCAAGTAAATTGAGTATCAAAAATCCTAAATCAAGCAGCTGTGGTGATATATTGTATATCTAATGAAAATAATCTGGAATATCTCAGGACAAAGTCACCCTCAGAGCCAAGCCATGAAGATCAGGGAGCAATGAACCACGCCTTTAATCCTATCACTCTGGCTATGAGAGTCAGGCTGTGGTGGGACACACCTTTAATCCTAGCATTAGGAAATTTGATCCAAGAATTGTTGACTAAGTGGGGGGAAAAGTTAAGGCAGCAGAAGGCAGAAGCTCTCTCCAGTCAGTGAGCACAATCAGTGTGAGAGGATTTGGGAAGAGAGGCTATCTGAGAATTCAATTACAAAGAACCCATAACTGGCACTTATTGTGGGACATTTAACTCTTGAAGAACGTAACAAAATTGTTCTTTATATAAGAAATAAATGATAGGAGTATGGTCCTCTCACAAAGGTTCATGACAGTAAGTTGGAATAAATTAAACATAGGTTTATCCCAGTCCTCTTAGATACAATGTTTTGTATACCATTACTGAGATATTGGTTAAGAGCCAGAGGTGCAAAATATTCAGATCAACAACACTGCAACATTTATAACTAACGGTAAATTTTAATCCTTACTTTCCTAAATAAGAAACCACTAATGTAGAAAACCAAAATCTCATAAGAGCTAAATGTAAAATCAGCCCATGAGAACAGACATAAAAGCCTTATCAATTATTTTGCAACCTAGACTGCAGTAATGTACAACATGGATCCACTCCAGGGCCATAAGGAGGAAAACCCCATTCTGAATCCATTAGATATATCTCAACAGCAGACTACTGCTCCCACATATAAGGAAATTGATTTATATATGCTGCCTCTTCTTTCACACACACCCACACACACACCAAATTTATATCCAGGCACAAAAATATACTCATCCACTTATCCTTATTAATGTAATTTAGAAATGTGGTCTATGCTGTCTCACTTCCCATGATTACTTATGGATGAAAATGATTTGACTGAACCCACTATCATGCTACCCTTTAAGATGCCTGTGAGTTCAGATCCTCAAGTCTATAAAATTGCCACCCATCCACTTTGGAGACCTGAAAGAATTTTAGAAAATCCATTGCTTACAATAACATACATGTTCAATGTATTGATATGATGTGGGGGAAATTTAAGTAGGTAGCTATTACTTCTTAGAACTGCAATCAAATATGTAAAACTTCCTATTCCCAGATCAATACTTGTGGTGATATATTTTATGTTTAATAAAATAAGTCTAGAATATCAGAGGACAGAGCCATCTCTTCAGCCTTTTGTTTTTGTTTTTTTAAGACAGGGTTTTCTGTGTAACAGCCTTGGCTCTCCTAGAACTTGTTTTATAGACCAGGCTGGCCTCAAACTCAGGATATCCTCCAGACTCTGATGGAACTAACAGTGTGCATCACCCCTGCCTGCCTCTCAAGTGCTGTGCCTAAAGGTGTGTGCCACCCATAACCTGGCTGAACAAAATATCAAGATGAATGTGATAAACTGTTGGGTGCTGGCATACCCAGACCCATATACTCTGTGTCAGGCTAAAAAAAGCCTGGGCAAGGTCAGTGCCCTTTTGTTTACTTCCCTGTTCTTTGTTGATGCACCTTGTATGCACCCTGTTTTGCAATCAGTGGTTTTCCTGTTATGATGAGGAGTTTTGCACCCGTTGCCAGAGAACACACTGACCGGTACATGAACCCAAGGCAGGGGAACTTAAGGTGTATATAAGCTTTCTAGAAAAAGGATGTGGGAGCAGCTGATCTCCCTGGATGGTGGAACCAACTGTCTCTTGAGTGCTGATTTAACCCTGACTACCCTTTCCGGGCTCGGCTACACTAGGCCGGACGTGGCAATAAACAGGCAGAAACAAACCACAGCAATATTGTCACTATTAACTCAGACATGCTTCAATGGGTGGGACAGTATTGTGATGCTATAATACAGATAAATGGTTCTGCCCAGTACTTTGGCCCAAGAATACTTTTGTACATTGCCATCCTGAAGAACTACTCTTGATAGAAAATACAGATCCTCAAATTAAGAAAACAAAAAGTAACTCCTGGGTATTGTTGGTATTAATCACTAGCAACTTGTAGTAGGACGGTCCCAAAGGGCCAAGGAAATTGGCTCAACCAGTTGCCAAGACATGCACATAATGTACTTCCTTCTGAACCAACGTGAATTGGCCTGAAGGCTTAGCAACAGCCACTGTCCAACACTCCTGACGGCTAGGAATCAGCTTAGCCACAGGTGCTTTCCAGAGTTCCTGGTAACTTGGATGCCATGCAATATCACTAGATCATGACACAGCCTGGGTGCTGAGATGAGGGTACTTATGTTTCTCCCCATTGCTGAATAAATGAGTAAGTCCTTGCTTTTCAACTGACTCTCGGGGTCTGTGTTGTTGACACTGAGCCTTTTCATCCCTTTCCCTGAAGGAACTGTTAGGACCCAGCAACATTAACTGATTAAATATTTATTAAGGAGCTTGTAGAAAAACTCTCACTGATACAAGTGGTTAAACAACAGTGTAGTTCCTGGAAAGCTGTACTGGTCAATGTGGCTTAAGCTCAGTAGGTCAGATCCTCCATCCAAGAGCATGAGAGAGAAACAGGAAGCCAGCTGGTGTACATAAACAATCTTAAACTGGCCCTTTGGCCATGCCTCTAGGTCAAGGTTTCCACTACATCTCCCCTTTTATCTAAATAAGTTCCAAACCTAAACATAAAACTATATAAGATAAAAAAAAAATTATAAGGTAATGTCCAGGCAAGGGTAAAGGTAAATAATATAAATAAGATAAAGCTACAACCAAACAAACAAAAACCCCCATCAAACATAAACATAAATTAAATGTCCATGATAGCAGTAAATGGCAAAATACAGATTACTCCAAAGCTGTCTTACCTGAATGAGTCTAGTTCCTAAATGTTCTTAGCTAGGACATGAGGTGGACATAACTGTAAGGCCAGAAAGTCATACCTGTTGGTCAAGGTAATAATGCCTGCTCTTCACTACACATGGGGAAATGGCAGATATAATAATCAGACACATTGTTTTTCATGGAGCTATCAAAGTAAAGCTATCATAGCACCTATAATACACAGTGACTTTTCCAACTGCTCAACAACTACTTTTATACTAGCAGCACCTCTCATGTTGATATCACTGGAGCAGTCAATTCAAAAAAAATTTCAAAGAGAATCTTTCTTTGAATGCAAGAATAGATGATAATACTGAAAAAATTAGAGAGCAAAAAATTATAAGAGTCAGGTCTGGTTATGTTCATTATATAAAAAAGGGTATAGGCTGGGCTAACAAACATAAATCTGAATTTGACAATGGGAAAAACTACAGCCCTAGAATCCAAGGTGAAATCAACCTAAGCAACAACAACAAAATAACCAGACTCCAGAGCAAAAAACAATTATTCAGAAGAAGTAATAGAAACTAACACATGGCATTAAATTTCTTAACTTTATGGACGAGATCTTTATCAAGGACTAACACCCTATGCTGATCTTTTACACAAAAACCTACTCAGAAAAATTCCAAATACTGTAATAGATCATTCAATTATTAGTTAACAGCAATGACTTGTATACTGGTCAATATCTAGAAGCCCACCTTTCCAAGGTGTTGGAAGACAACAATTCCTAAAAAACAAAAAAAACAAACAAACAAAAAAAAAAACAACAAAAAAAACCCCAAAAACAAACAAACAAAAAAGCAATAATGTCAATCCCCCTCCACTGAGCACCATACTTGGGTCCACAGACTTAGCAGCTTTCCCAAAGGACAAGCTGATCCTAGGAATGCCAGGACAGTGCCACCCAACTAAACCCCTTTAAATCTGCCCAAAATCCCCAGACTAAACTGCCCATATATCCTATATCCTGGTCTACAACTTCAGAAGAAGATTTTGGTATTACTGGAGGGCATGCCACAACCAAGGAACCCAGATTCCCAGAACTCTAGTGGATCTGAAGACAAACTAGTCACCAGAATCCTTGGCCATTTAGACCATAAGACTAGACAGAGAAAAGAAACCAAAGAAGAAAGCTTGATCCAACTATGAGAAATGCAAGCATTTGTCTAGACCTAAAATCATCCCAAATCCAGAGAACACAATCAATAACAGTAAGACAATATGGCACCACCAGAACTTAGTTATCCAATGCAATCAAGACCAGAACAATCCAATGTAGAAGCACAAGAAATGACCTTAAAAATCTTTAAGGTGATAAAGTCCTTAAAGAGGAAATGAAAAAAAATTCCTTAAGTAAATTGAGGAAAAGACAAAATAAAAATTAAATAAACAACAAATCCATAAAAGAATGCCAAAAAATCTAAGAAAAAAAGAAAGAGATGAAGGAAACACTTCAGGACCTGAAAACTAAAACAGAAGCAATAAACACAGAAGAAAACCTAGAAGTGGAAAACCTGGGTAAGTGAACAGGAATTATAGAATTACAGACTATATCACCTACAGAATATAAGAGATAGAAGAGAGAATTCAGGTACTGAAAACAATAGCTATAGAGAAAAAAAAAGTCTTTGGCCAAAAAAAAAAATGTTAAATTCAATAGACTATTAAGATAAAGCATCAAAAAACTCTGGGACATCATGAAAAGACCAAATTTAAGAATAGAAGGAGAAGAATCACAAGTCAAAAGCCCAAAGCATATACTTAATAAAATCATAAAAGAAAAATTTTGAACCTGAAGGAGATGCCTATAAAGGTACAAAATGCATGCATAACAGCAAATAAAATTTTCATAAAAGAAAAATTCCTGTATCATATAATAAAAACACCACAGATACAGAACAAAGAAAGAATATTAAAAGTGGCAAGGGAAAAAGCAGACCTATTAGAATTACATCCAATTTCTCAATGGAGACCATAAAATTCAGAAGATCCTGGACTTTAGAGTCGACTTTAAAGAGCACAGATGTCAGCCCACACTACTACTACCCAACAAAATTGTTAATCAACATACTTGAAGGAAATAAGATATTTCATTACACAGTCAAATTTAAACAATATCTATCACTAAATTAGCCATAGAAGAATATTTATAACATAAAAGAAATTAGCATTTCATTCAAACATAAATGATTATAATTTCTTCTAGCATATCATGGAACCTTTTCCAAAATTGCTTATATATCTGGTCACAAGTAAGTCTCAACAAATAATAATAATAATAATAATAATAATAATAATAATAATAATAATAATAATAATAATAATAATAAAAACCCACGCCTTCATGATCAAAGTCTTATAGAGAACAAATATACAAGGGACATACCTAAACATAACAAAAGTTACATACAGCAAGCCAACAGCCAACATCAAACTAAACGAAGAGAAACTCAAAATGATTCCACCAAAATCAGGAATAAGGCAAGGCTATCTACTCTATCCATCTCTATTCAATATAGTACTCAATGTTCTAACTAGCACAATAAGACAACTAAAGGAAATCAAGGAACAGAAATGGGAAAAACAAATGTCAAGGTATTATAATTTAATGATGATATGATTGTATACAGTGACTAAAAAACTACCAGGGAACTCCTACAATTGACAAATATCTTGATATGACAGAGATTTGAAAAAAAAAATCAATAGCTCTCTGCATTCAAACAACAAACAGGCTGAGAAGAAAATCAGGGAAAACATCACCCTTTATAATAGCTACAAATAATATAAAATATTTTGGGGTAACTCAAACAAGTGAAAGACCTGTGTAACAATAACTTTAAGTCTTCGAAGGAAGAAATTGAAGAAGATATCAGAAAATGGAAATATTTCCTATGCTCCTGGATAGGTAGAATCAACATAGTAAAAGTAAAAATCTTACCAAAAGTGATCTACAGATTCAATGCAATCCCCATCAAAATCCCTACATAATTCTTCACAGACCTCAAAAGAACAATACTCAACTTCATATGGAAAATCAAAAAACCCAGAATAGCTAAACTAATCCTATCCAGTTACTACAACCCTGATTTTAAGATCTACAACAGAGCTATAATAATAAGACTATATGTTTAATATACAAATTTCACATATGCCAAAAAATTATTGTAACCACCTCTATTGAAACAGCTCAGTCAAAAATCATCATAATCAATGAGCTTTATTTCTCTGACATTGAATGTATTAACTGACCTAATGTATATCTTAGCACATAAAGGATAGAAATGCATTGAGAATGGAAACTTGCCTAAACTGAAAAAGCAAAAGATACACTGCTCTGCACAGATGGAGTTTTAATAAAGGAAAAGCTGACACAGATGGGACATAAGAAGCTTTGAGACAGATGTTTCAGTATACTCTTTCAGCTGAGCTTTTTTGCTCTTTCAGCTGAGCTTTTTTGCCTTGAAAATAAAAGTGAACAGAAACATAAATCCAATCCTACAGTACGTGGCAGTAATAATTAACTGCTGCCACCTATTCTCTTCTCTATCAGAAAGAACCTGCCTAGGAGAAGGAAAACCAGAAGCAGCCCTGAATATTGCTGATAAGAGATAGAACCAGTTAATTCAATGAGTTATGTGTTACTAAGACTGTAGGAGATGCCTTTCCTGTTAATGTCTGGTTAAATTATGCATCCATCTAATTAGGAAACTCCCATCATTAAAAAATAATTTTTTTGTCCTTTATAACAAAAAGGGAGACTTCTTCATTTCAGGGCTTTCAGGCACTTAGTTCAAAAAATCCAGATTCCTTTATATTTATAATAACTAAAACTTCCCTTTAAAAATGTATACTTTTGTAAGACATAACAAAAAAATTAAAAATAACAATATAAACCAGCTTGGGATGAATTTAAGAAGGAACATAGGAGTAAATTAGAATTATAGTTTTTAAAAATATGTCTTTCAAATAAGATAGTTCAAAAAATGCAATCATTTTTCCAAATTCCCTCAAAGACTGAACAGAATTAAACCAGAATTACAATCAATAAGAGATTAATACTTTAAAATTTTTACTTATAGTTATTTTAGTATAATCTAAAATTCTGTTACATCAGACTATCTGCAAGTTTTAGTAAAAACTAATGCCTTTCAGAAAGTTTTTCCACAGAACTGTTAGGCTGTAATGCTATTCATGGTTTTGATTACTTACAGCATCAGCTGATATAGATTTTGTTATACTTGAATAGAAAAATCAACTGTTTTCTCCTTCCAAATATTCTTTGATTATTTCTGAAATACTTTTCACTATCTTTCTAACTAGTACAAAAAAATCTTCTTGAGCTCAAAATTAAAGCTGCCCTAAATTTTAAAAATCCCAAATTTTATTGCATTAGGTTAATGACCATTAAATAGATTTTGTTTGATATATAGTTCTGTGATTGCCCTTGATTAGATATAAATGATCAGATTCTCAAGACAATAAATTGCAGGAGGATCACAAGATCCTACCCTCTGTTGAAAACACATTTACACAATATTCCACCTTTCTAGTGCATAATTAGTAGTAGGGTGGTTTGCACATCAACTTGAACTAGGAACTTGTGCTGTAAGGCCTTTAAGATACCTGTGCTCAGAGTGCACTAATGACAGGCAGGCAATTTTTTTCTCTAATATATAATACATATATATAATAATATATGTGTTTTCTAATATATAATATATGTATATAATGATATATGTGTATGTATGTTTGGTATACATTGGCAAGAACATTTTAAAAAATTAGTAATTTATGAAATACTATGTTACTAAAAAATCCCTTACTACCCACGGGATGAAAGTATTGTGGAACAACACCATAAAACACATAAACTGCAAATTTTAAAAATACAAAGCAGATATATAGACTAACCTAAATCTCCTTTTTCCTTTAATAACTTCAAACTATTTCTCTTTAAAGAATAATGAGCTACATCATCACCCAATTGACAACTGATAGACCAGAAACACCCTCACTTCACTGATAACTAAGTGCCCCCAGGCTCACAACCAACTAAGAGCCAACAAAGAGTGAACCAAGGAAGCAATTGACAGATGCCAGGGCAAGAAAATATATAAGAATATAAAGAACAACATGACAAAAGAAGCTGATGGCTATACGACATCAAGATCTGAGCGTAACAATGAAGAGGAAACAAAAGAAGAAAACATTAAAAACAACTTTATGAAGATAATAGAAACTTTAAAAGAAGATATAAAAAAATTCCCTTAAGTAGAAGAAAATACAAACAAAAAATTGAAAGGGATATACAAATCCCTGAACGAAAACAAAGAAAAGCAAGAAAAAGAAAACTAACAGTGAAAGAAACATTCCAGGAATTAAAAATTGAAATAGAAGCAATAAACAAGGCACAAACCAAGGCAAATCTAGAAATAGAAAACCTGAAGAAATGAATAGAAACTACAGATGCAAGCATAACCAACAGAATGCAAGAGATGGAAGTGAGAATCCCTGGAGTGGAAGTTTCAATAGTGGAAACAGATACGTTAATTAAAGAAAATACTTAATCCAAAAAAGGCATGACACAAAATGTTCAAGAAACCTGGGATATCATGATAAGGCCAAACCTGAGAATAATTGGAAATGAAGTAGGAGAAGAATACCAGTTCAAAGGCACAGAAAATCCTAACCTAAAGAAGGAAATGCCTATAAAGATATAAGAAGCTTACAAAACACTAAATAGACTAGACTCCCTCCCAAAAAATCAACTTACCACATAATAATCAAGCCACTAAACCCACAGGACAAAGAAAAATACTAAGAGCTGCAAAGAAAAAAAGTCCAAATTACCTATAAAGGCAGACCATTCAGAATATCACCAGACTATTCAATGGAAACAATGAAAGCAAGAAGGTCCTGGTCAGATGTTATACAGACACTAGAAGAGCATGGCTGCCAACCCAGACTACTATACCCAGCAAAACTATCAATCACCATAGATGGAGTAAACGAGATAGTTCATGACAAAACCAGATTTAAACACTACCTATCCACAAATTCGGCCCTACAGAAAGGTCTAGAAAGACCTAGAGGGAAAACTTCAACCTAAGGAAACCAGATACATCGTTGAAACCACAAACAATTGATAATATCACAGAAGAAACACCCAAAGAAGAGAAGCACACACAAGCTGCCATCAAAAATAACAGAAAATAATAATCATTGGTCATTAATATCCCTAAATATCAATGGGCTCAATTCAACTATAAAAAGACACACTCTAACACAATAGATATAAAAACAGAAGCCATCTTTTTGCTGCATACAGAAAATACACACCTCAACTTTAAAGACAGAAATAGGCTCAGAGTAAGGGATTGGAAGACTTTCCAATTAAATGGTCCTAAGAAACAAGCCATCCTAATATCTAACAAAATAGATTTCAAACTAAAATCAACCAAAAGAGACAGGAGGGACATTACTTACTCATCTCAAGGAAAAAAATCCACCAACATGAAGTCTCAATCCTAAATATTTATGTCCCAAACACAAGGACACCTGCATTTGTAAAAAAACAAACAAACAAACAAAAAAACAAAAAAACACTACTAAAGTTTAAACCTCACATCAAACCCCACAAACTAATACTCCAGTATCACACTTTCACCGTTGGATAAGTCAATCAGACAGAAAATCAAAAGAGAAATAAGGCCAAGATGCCATGGTCCAAATGGACTTAATAGATACATACAGAACCTTCTACCCAAACACAAAGGAATATACATATTTCTCAGCACCCCATGGAACTTTCTCTAAAACTGACCACATATTTGGGCACAAAGCAAATTTCAATAGATACAAAAAAAAAAGGGAATGACTCTTTGTATCATAAGACTGCCATGGTCTAGAGCTAGAGTTCAACAACAACAAAAATCCAGAAAGCCTACAAACTCATGGAAACTTAACATCTATCAATTGAACCATCTTTGTGTCAAGGAAGAAATTAAAAAAGAAATCAAAGACTTCCTAGAATTATAACATACCCAAACTTTTTCAAAACAATAAAAGCAGTGTTAAGAGGAAAACTCATATGAAAAACCTAGAGAAATCTCACACAAGCGATTTAACAGCATAGCTGAAGGCTTTAAAACCAACTAGAAGCAAGCTCACCTAGAAGAAATAGACAGCAGGAAATAAGCTTAGGGCTGAAATTAATACAATAGAAACAAAGAATCAAAGAGTTGGTTCTGAGAAAGTCAACAAACTACATAAACCCTTATCCAAACTAACCAAGAAGCAGAGAGACAATATCCAAATTAACAGAATCAGAAATGAAAAGGGGGACCTAACAACAGATATCCAGGAAATCCAGAGAATTATCAGGACAAACTTTGAAAATATATACCATAAAATAGAAAACCTAAAAGAAATGGACAGCTTTCAGGACAAATACCACTTACCAAAATTAAATCAAGATCAGATTAAAGACCTACACAGACCTATACCCCCAAAGGTAATTGAGGCTGTTATTAAAAGTCTCCCAAGTAAAAAATACCAGGAACTAGACAGATTCAGTGCAGAATTCTACCAGATATTCAAAGAACAACCAATACCAATACTACTCAAAGTGTTCAATAAAGTAGAAACTGAAGGAACATTGTCAGACTTCTCTTTATGAGGCCACAATCACCTTAATTCCTAAGCCACTCAAAGATGCAACAAAGAAATAAAATTATAGACCAATTTCCCTCATGAACATTGATGCAAAAATACTCAATAAAATTCTGGCAAACCAAATCCAACAACATATCAAAAAAATCATCCACCACCATGAAGTAGGCTTCATCCCAGAGATGTGGAGATGGTTGAACATACAAAAACCTGTGAATGTCATTCATCATATAAATAAACTGAAAGGAAAAAAAACCACAGGATCAACTCATTAGATGCTGTAAAAGCTATTGACAGAATCTTAACACTCCTTCATGATAAAAGTCCTAGAGAGATCAGGACAACTGGCAAAATATCTAAATATAATAAAGGTGATAAACAGCAAGCTGACAGCCAACATCAAAGTAAACGGAGAAAAACTCAAAGCAATCCCACTAAAATCAGGAACAAGACAAGGCTGTCCTCTCTCTATTCAATATAATTCTCAAAGTTTTAGCTAAAGCAAAAAGAGAACAAAAGGAGATTAAGGGGATAAAAATTGGAAAGGAAGAAGTCAAACTATTTCTATTTGCAGATGATATGACTGTATACATAAGTGACCCCAAAATTCTACCAGAAACCTCCTACAGCTGATAAACACCTTCAGCAAGGTAGCAGGGTACCTTGATTCAAAAAAATCAACAGCCCTCCTATACACTAAGGATAAAAGGGATAAAAAAGAAATAAGAGAGACATCACCTTTTATAATAGCTGTGAATAGCATTAAATATCTCCCATGCTCCTGGATCAACATGGTAATTTTACCAAAAGCAATCTACAAATTCAATGCAATCCCCATGAAAATTCCAACACAATTTTTTACAGACCTTGAAAGAATAATACTCAACTTCATATGGAATAATAGGAAACCCAGGATTGCCAAAACAATCTTGCTCAATAAGAGAACTTCAGGAGGTTTCACTATCCCTGACTTCAAGCTATACTATAGAACTACAGTAATAAAATAGCCTGGTATTGGCACAAAAACAGACTTGTGGATCAATGGAATAGAATCGAAGACCCCAACATTAACTCACACACACAAAAAAAACCTGATTTTTGACAGAGGCCAAAAATATTCAATGGAAAAAAATGACAGTATCTTCAACAAATAGTGTTGGCATAAGTGGATGGTAGTGTGCTGAATAATGCAAATAGATCCAACCTATCAACCTGTACAAAACTCAGGTCCAAGTGGAACAAAGACCTCAAGAACATAAACCAAGTTCCCCTGAACTTGATAGAAAAAAAAGTGGGAAATATCCTCCAATGCACTGGCACAGGTGACCAATTAAAAGAGTCATCCAGGTATTCCCCTAAGAAGAGAAAATAAAGATCTCCTTAGCAAATTGAGGTTTTAATGGGTGGCAAACAAGAAAAGTTGGGAACAAATCTTGAAAGAAGAAGATGGTTGAGTGAGAGGAGCAGAGAGGGAGATGGATATCTCGATAGAGGAAGCCAATGTAGGGTTGGAAGGAGATTGGGTGCTAGGGAAATGTCCAAGAACTCACAGGATGTCCCTGGCCAAGTCCCCAAACAATGGTGGAGAGGTGCCTAAATGGGACTTCCACTATAATCAAATGAGTAAACAAACACTCTAGGTGTTGTCTCAGAACCTACATATCCAATAGGGAATGGAGGTGGGGGTGGAGATCCATGGCTGAGCACTGGGCAGAGCTCCTGGTCCAGCTGAGAGCAGAGGGATAGGGATTTTGAGGAAGGTTCCCATGTGGATGGCTGACTGGAGCTCTGGGGAGCACACTGAATAGGGAATTGCCACTGGAGATCCGTTGGGGGGGGGAAGCTGGGCCCTCTGGAGGTAGGTGGCTTTGGACTGCAAAAATATATAGTCATGAAGGGTGGGATCAGACTGTGTTCCTATTCATGAGCTGACTCCTTGGAGCCCATTCCCCATAGAGGAACACCCAGCACAGCTTTGACTTTGGAATAATGAATTGGACTTGCTTGGAGTGGATGTGCAGTGCTGGGCTGGCCCACCTTGGGACTTCTCACCCTTTTAGGGGAGGGGAGGGTAGAGAGGGAAGGGTGAGGCTGAGGACTGGCTTGAAGGGACTGGGATAAAAGGGTGGGATAGTAGGGGGATACATTGTTGGAGATGACATCTTTTTCAATGAAAATAAAATAAAAATATATGGGAAAGATCTAGAGACAAATCAGTGGGAAGGGCAAAGTTATGCTTATGTCTTTCCAGAAAATGAACAATGTACCAGATACATCTCACTTTGATGCATTTGACCAGAGAGTATTCCAATGACCAAGGGACAAATAAAGTGTCTAAAAACAGATGACAAATCAATCAAGAGATGTCTCAAGAGAAAGAGTAAGGTGATAACTTAGGGGGACACCTGCAGCTGAAATCAAGATTGAGAAACAAAAAGAACACCATATGGTTGGTCCAAAAATGTTCACCGTTTATATTTACACAATTCTCAGCTTGTCAATGGAGTATACAAATGCCTTTTGTCAGGGGGAAATAAAAGGAAAATATGTAATATGAGCTAATATGATATTGTTTTGCCATGCCAAAGTTTGTTTTTATCCTTTGGGACCAGTTGTCTAAAGAAAAAATGGTATATAAGTATTCAATCACATAAGTGGGTATATTTTGGTTTGGCTAATCTAACAGATTAATCCAAACCTAAAAATACTAATTCTGGAATAATTGAGTACTTTTAGAAAAAGCTCTGACAGTGAAAATTATAGTTGTATAAAAATGGAAAAAGAAATATCTGATAGACTGATTTCTAAAGTTGGTATTACTGTATAAAAAAGTGCTATCTGTTGCCAAATGGTTTAGAAAATGAATTATGTCTTCACTGAACACAACAGTCAATAACACAACAGTCAATAAAATGCACCTTCTTCTACCAGAGGAGACCCATCTATTCCTGAGCTCTTATAGCAAACATATCCCTCCTTATTTTATTGTAATTATACACTTTCCTCTAGTAAACAACTGCTTTGAAATGGACCTTTTCTGTGAAAATGTTACTTACATTGCCCTTCCTGCAAGTTATAAAAGTTATGTGGACTAGACTGTATTGCACCTGTTTTGTTCAGTAAATCTCTACCTAATCAACAGAATTAGAAGAGCTGTTCTTGAAAATTCTGATGATCTTACATCAATTGAACCCTGTAATGGTCACAGCCACTATGGCTCTTTCATTGCATATCCGTTACAGTTAATGGAATACAAAAGAGATCTCTAAAATTAGTAGGATTAGTAAACCTACTAATATTATAGCAAAAAATATTAGCAGAAATTAATCAAGAGATGAGTGAATTGAGCATAGTTTTACAAAACAGAGCTACTATAGATAATCTGTTGCTCAAATATGTTGCTGTTATGATTTTTTCTCATACCACTGAAGGTCAAATTAATGATTTAAGTAGTGATAAAAATCTCTGAAAGGACCTCTGAATTTCCTCTTTTTTTGGTCCTATGTTAGCTATTATAGTTCTCTTATGCTTGCCTATATTTAGACTAGTCATAAAAGCAATGCATTCAACTTTAGCATCTACAGACATTTTCTTTTTAAAAATTAAGTAAGTAGAGACATAAAGACACAAAGGGACAAAGATAAGCACTAGGGAAAGCAGTGGTATCTGGACAGATAAAAGATTGTCTATTCAAAGGAAGAAATAATATACAACCTATTTTCTTCCCAGAAGTCTAAGAGTGGATGTTGTTAGCAGATAGCCTGGTGACCTTTGCTCTACCTCAAAGTTTGGACCAACGCCAGCTACTGAGTCCTGTTGAAATGAACTTCATTCTTGCCTCACACTACACTATCCTGACTAAGGTGTTTGCTGAAACCCCACAGGAAACCATGCTAAGAGCCAGAGGGTGATGGATGACTACAAGAAACAGATGTCTTCCAGACAAAACAGAATTAAGATACATACAAAGTTGCAGAGACTCTAACAACATGCACAAGTTCAAATTCAAAATCACAGTGCTGAAAGGGGGGGGTGTCAACATATGCTCACTTGTAAACAAAAACTCTGTGAAATAGATACCCCCTAGCAATATAAAAATCCATTTTCTATAATGGATTCTCACTGGGTAGATGAAATCATACCTGAAAGTAGGTACCATGTCTAAGAGTAGTTAATTAACTAACACAAAACAAAGTCAATGTTTTTATTTTGCCTTTGCAGGGTGGTACCATTTTTGTTTCCCTTGAGAAATTGCTCATTTGTTTATTTAAACCTCAGTTTTGGTTTTGTAGGCTATTTTTGTGTGTGCTGCTTCTGTTAGTCTTTGGGTTTCATTTGTTTTGAGAGACATGGGTAGGGGGACAAATTGGATATGGGAAGAACAGGTGAATGGAAAAATATGATCCAAGTATATAGTGTATAAAAATTTGTTTCAATGAAAGGTTTTTTTAAAAAGTGTCCCAAAATTTCCATCTCTTTCTTGCTGCTCCTCAAGATGTGAATCTGCTGTCATATGTATGTTCCATCCTAAATGTGGCATTTATATTATTTTATAAGTTGCATTGGTTGTTGTGTTTTGCCACAGCAACAGAAAAGTGACTAATATAAGACTTTAAAGCATACCTGACAAAGACATAACACATAGAACTGAGATTTTTCATTTAGTAACCTATTAGTAATACAAGCACTATTATCAACACTGGAAGGAAACTTCTAAACAAGCTTTTTTTTAACATATATTTGTTAATTTACATGTTTCCACATGACCTTTGTTTATGAATAGTTTTGGTTAGCCTACTTAAAAGGCCACTTCTTCTGTTGCTGGTAGAAATACAAACTTGTACAACCACTACAGAAATCAGTATGGCTTAAAGAAGTGTTCAGCATCTTTAGCCATCAGAGAAATACAAATCAAACAACGATATTACTCTTGAGCAAAGTGCCCTTGTGGTACCTACAGCTTTATTTATAACAGCAGAAAACTGAAAACCTAGAAGTTCCTCAATCAAGGAGTGAATGGAGAAAATATGATAGATTTATACAATAGAATATTGCACAGCTGTTAAAAACAAATACATTATGAAATTTTCAGGCAAATAAATAGATATAGAAAAAAAATCATTCTGAGTGAGATAAACCAGACTCAGAAAGACAACGCAGTAGGAACTCACTAGTAAAGAGATATTAGACACAAAACAAAGGATAACCTGCCTACAATCCAATGACCCAGTGAGGATAAGTAACAAGGAAAGCCCAAAAAGGATGCATGTGTCTCCCAGGGAATGAGATAGATTTTGCAGGTGGACTTGGATACAGGAATAGCAGGGATAATGTGGGAGATGGGGGGTATGGTGTCTATGCTAGCTCCTCCTGGTGTCTACACTAGCTCCTCCTTTGTATAAATGTTAGGTCTATATAACAAATTTTTGTGGGACTCTCACAGGAGTGGGGGTGTCTATGACTCTTCAGCCTTCTCTTGGGTTGGTCTGCTCCTAGTGGTCCCATCGATTTTGATATGATTGCATCTTGTTGTATAGTTGATATCCCTGGGAGACCTGCTCTTTTGTAAAGGAAAATGGAAGAGTAGTAGATCTGAGAGAGAGGAGAAGAGGTAAGAAAGACTCAGAAGTATGGATGAAGGGGAAGCTCTAATAAGAATAAATATGAGAGAAAAACAATCAAAATAAAAAATTCTCTTCTAAATTCTGAAGTTTCTATCCCTATACTTAAACATTTCATTACCCTACATTCTCATTTCTACTTTAATAAGCAATGTTAATGTCCCTTTCAGAGTTTTTGCCTGATCTCTACTGATATCTCTCGGTAACTAAGGCATATAGATCTAAAATGCCAATCTAGGATCTACACCTAAAATGTGTAGAATATAGTGTTTCTCTTTCTAAATTTGAGTTACCTCAACCACTGTATTCTTCCAGTTCTAGCTTCCTTTCCTACTCCTCCCCAGTTTCCTAAATTCAGTTTTCTTCACAGTTAAATAAAACTCACACATACACAAAATCATCATTATATATTCATATTAGTACATATCTCAGCTCATTCTGAGACTGTGAGTAAAGCAAGATAAATTTAGGTGTGCAAATACCTATCTGATAACTATATAATAGTCATATGTCAACAATGGTAATAGCTGTCAATGTGTAGTTATTTTTAGTTTTCAGTTGTTAACAGTTTTTTGTTTTCCTTTGTTTTTGCAGAACCTCTACATTGAGTTCTCTAATAGAGATCCAGTTTTCAGTTCCAGCAACAATTAACAAGAATTTAGCTTTCTCCAAATCCTTTGCCAGTGTTTAATATCAGTGGTTTTACTGATGGGTGGCACAGGGAATAGGGTGAAAGGGTTTACAATTCCTTTGTAAATATGGATGTTTAATGCTTCTAAAAATATGAAGTGGCTGTTTTTATGTCTTTTTTTTAACTGTTTATTAGTTTTGACATACTTTTAGATAAGCTTATCTTTTCAGTCTGGAGAATTGCCTACATATCCTTTGTGGGACTTTCTTGGTGATCGTAAGTTCTTTTATCATAAGGTATTTTTCATCTTTCCTCCATTAAAATAAATAGTTTTATTAATTTATTTATTTAAAAATGTGATTTTTTAAATAACTTAAAACAAATCATTTCAAACTATTAATGGTTTTAAACTTTCTGTTGAGAAACCATTATTTTCATGTGCCTCTGACTTTATATGCAAATAGGTGTTTTCTTTTTGCAGCTTTTAAAACATTCTCTTTGTTCTATGTACTTCATGTTTTAACTACAGCATTATAGTGGGGTTAGGGACTTGTCTTAGTGGTAGAGCATTTCATAACAAGTGGAAGGCTATAGTATAAGTAGAGGAATTTTCTTCTTCTCCTGACTACTAGAGTTCTATGTCCATATTGAACATGAAGGCCTTTTTTCTTTGATTGTGCTATTAGAAATATCTCCTATGCTTTTGAATATTGAATTCTATATTTTCTGTGCTTATTAATTAATGTGCATACATTTTCTTAGTATCTGTCAGTGTCCTGCTGAGGCATAGTGTTATCTTTAATCCCAAAACTTGAGAAGGAGGGAGAGGAAGGGACAGTCTCTCTAACTTCCATGGAAGCCAGAGCTACACAATGAGACCCTGTCTCAAAATACAGCCAAATTCATCAATATCCTTAGGTTCATGAATTTGTAATTCTAGTGTAGCAAGAGGGAGACAGGCTATACAACATACTCTGGTCTGCAAGTTTAAAGGCCTTGTCTGAATAAGCAAAATGGACATTATTTAAGGAGTAACACTCAACTCTCTTCTCCCCAATTTTAATGTAAAACAAACTTACTCTTAATGATTCCTGGAAGGAGCAGGCTTGGTACTGTGCATATTTAGCAATTGTTGTATGAGAACTTTTATTTTCATACCGCCAGATCTTCCTTGTTCCAGAGGGATCCCAGTTTTCATCAGCTGGCTGCAACAACTGTGTCCACACTTCTACCATATGTTCATTGTTTGCTTCTACCAAAGTTTTGGTAGAGAAAAGTCCAAGATCTTCATAAATAAATGTTAAATGTGTAAATGAAGAACTGTAAATTTTATGTAAAATAAAATTTCTAAAGACCTTAAAATTTACATTATGAAATATTATGTTCTTGCCAAAATAATTCCTTTTATTAGCAGAATTGGAGATCAATCCCTTGATCTAGCCATATGACAACTAAAACAAGTATCTGATGTACTTAATATTAAAAAACTTAATTATGTAATGTAAATCATGCATTTTTAAAACAAATTTTCAACTAAAGTAAGCAGTCAGCAAACTGTTGTTTATATCATTTGTGCTTAAATGACATGTTTAAGTAATATATAAATTACTCTGAAAAACTTTAGATAAAGCAGATACATATGAAGAGAAATGGTAGAGAAATAGAAAGCAAAAAAGAAGCAGAGGAGGTCTACAAAAAAAGAAAAAGCACAGAAAAATTAGAAGAAAAGAAAAATAAAAGTGACAGTAGATAAGAGAAAAACAAAGGTAGTTAAAAATACAAAAATAAATAATTAAAATATCCTAAATGATAAAAATAAACCAACAAACTACTGTCATTCTAAGTTGACTAATAAAGAAAATGTTCAAATATTTTTAAGCTTACCTAACTTAAGAACTCCAGCAAGGCCTCGAATTACTGTGACAGGATTTTTTGGGTTGATGCAAAATTGTTGTAATGGAGGAAAAAAGGCATCACGCTTACTTTCCAACTGTAAAGTTAAAACATCTCTTTAGTTTTCAGGAAACTGGTTGTGATACATTTATATTTCATTCTTTCACCAATTTAGCAATTTAAAGTACACAACAAATACATTCCAAACCACTGACATTGAATTCATATGACACTGTATGTATTTTATATGTATCAATATGACAAAACAGTACTTATAATAATTTTTTTCAAAAAATTAGAGAAATTACATATAAACCTTTTAAAATAATATAAATATTGTAACATTTTGACTTTCTTTAAACCACTATGTCTTTTAAAGTGCTATGCAAATATTTTAATAGACCAAACATTTTCCAATTGCATATTTTAAATTTATTTACTTCATTTATTTAATAAAAGGTACTAAATTATGAGCTTAATATTTATGCATTTAAAAATTAAGAATAAAAATGTAAATGAACTAATTGGCTCTAGGAGAGACAAATCTTATTCTAATATTCTAATTCTAATATTTTTTGAAAGCTCCCACCTCTCCCAAGTCTCTTTTTCAATGCTTTAATAGAAGACTTAAGTAATATGTTAAAGAAAAGCTCAAAAGAAAACAATCAATACAACAATATATATATATAGTAACATTGTACTACATTATTGCTCATTTACTTACAATGTTTATCATTGCAATTAGAAAAAAAGGAAAGGGGGAGGTTGGAAACACAAACACTAGTGTGACTGTTACTATTACGTTTTGATCAGTAAGGGTATCACTAGTATTCCTGGCTGGTTTGAAACTTACCATGTACACAAACTACGCTCAAACTCACAGGGATCCTCCCACCTCTTTTTCCCAAGTGCAACCACATCCAGCCACATGTTATCATAATGTGACATTGAAATTTTATAATCCTTATGTATGATAAACAAAAAATAAACATCATTTTTACAATGTTGACATTTTTAGAGAAACTACAGTGCAGAAAAATACTAAGTAAATATCCAATCAAAATATTAATTTGCCATCTGTAAACAGTTTTCTTACAGAGATTAGAAAATAAATGTTTTTGATATCTATACTAGGTGCTCCTATTTTCAGATTCAAAATATAATTATCTATTTCTGAAACATTCAACCTAGTAATAGTAAAAATTTATAGTTCCCTAAAAGTCAGTCTATCCTGTTTTAAATATTTTTCTTTCTTATAGCTATCATTCAACTTAGTTCAGGCAATTGCCTTATTTTAGCCAATTAATCAGACTCACATAAATACTAGGAGTGGGTGGATTCAACTTCTCTTTCGGTAAGGGAGGATATGGTGAAATTGGTGGTCTTGGAGGCTGGCATATATCCAATAGAATATGACTACTAGACAAACAATTTTTACCTAGATTCCTTAAAAAAAAGGAAAGAAAAAAGATAAAGATATATAATAGCTATAAGTAAAATTTTAAGAAAAAAAGTCGGAATTGTTAGTTTTAAGGCACTAGTATGTTTTATGGAATTACTAAACATTTTTTACATTGGTTATAATTTTCTAACTTCTTTTTCTCCGTTCCAGAACTAAAATTAAAATCCAAACTTTATTCCCTTCTCAACTTTTCATTAAATTTTAAATATTCACATACAAAAAATAAAGTAACAGTATTGTCATTATATTTCTTTTCCTATATCCTGCCAATAACTATTTCCAATATAGCTTTGTGACTAGTCTAAAATCCAGAAAGTTCATTTTTTCTAACTCATCAAATATTAACTTCAGGGCTAAAGAGATTGGTATGCAATTAAGAACAACTGCTGCTTTTGCTGAGGATGAAGTTTTATGCCCAACACCCACATGGAGGTTCATAACAACCTGTGACTCTAGTTCTAAACCAGACAGTCACATGGCACAAAATTAAACAGGCAAATATCTCAAAGACATAAAATAAAAGTAAATATCTTTTAAAATATATTATCTCCTAGGAAGACTTCTGTAATATTCAGTAAAACTCAAAATTCATAACTTGAAAATGTATTTTTAGGTTACTTATTATTTTAAGTGTATGATCATTATGACTATATATTGTTACATGCATGCCTGTCAACAAAGAATAGAAAAAGTGCATCAAAGCACCTGAAAAACTGGCTGGATACCAAACTGATATCCTCGGCAAAAGCAAGAAGCGCTCTTTAAAATAGATCCACTAATTTTTCTTCCTCATCTTTTGAGCAGAAAGATGAAAATCTATTAAATAAGTTATTACTAGATACCAAAAATTAGATGTCATAAAAATATCAATTGAGACTAAGGGACAGTAAATGAGAGAGTATAAATGTATATTTTCAATTTTTATACTTCTACCAAAGAATATAAAATTACTTTGATAAGTTGAAAACACAAAATTGCTCATACTTCAAAACAGAAAAGATGAGAATATTACTATGGAATCATTTGAATATTAAAATTACTACAAATCTCAAAAGAACCACAATGTATAATAAAACAAAGATAATCCTTAGAATAGGCACTAAATAAACTGGATAGAGAATGGGTTGGAGGCAAATATCTGTGATCTTAGATATACAGTAGACTGAGGACCACTAGGACCAGGCTGGGGAAAACAGCAAGAATCTTTTCTACCAAATAAGATTCAAGTCACTGTCAATTTAAGCCCCACAATTATGGCCGGCAATTAATAAGCAAAAAAAGGTAATAATGCTAGACAAAGACACCTTAGATAATACAGTTTATAGTAAAATTTAATTTAATTTAAAAGGTAAGGGAAAATAACAGCAACCATACCTAAAACGAAAAAAAAAAACCTGCATATAAAACTTCCTCTTAAATATGTAAAGTTGTACATATTTAAAAAAAGAAAAAAAAAACACACACACACAAAACACCCAAAGAATTAGAATGCTTATTCAATTAAAAAATTGTTATGGAAGATTCAGAATAAGTGATCAAATCACATTGTGCTTAATAATTAGTATTAAAATCAAGTTAGAAGCTAGAAAAATCCACAAAGGAGTTTAAACACATACTAATACAAATTTAACTTAAAAGGACAGACTACAGGTAAATAAAGTACCTGGACAGGCACACATGCATAAATGCACATACATTTTTTTAATGAAGTTACAGTATTTGGGCTAACCCTGCTCCACAAAGAGGCATAGATTATCTGATAAATATTTTAATAAAAGGAATCATGAAGCACCTTTTCAGTTATTTGCTAGAGTTTTCCAAGAAAGTCTCAAAACAATGCAGGTTGTTATCTGGACATCCTCCAAGAAGTTGGAGGTAACTCCCATTGCTAATGACACCATGTGCAAAGAAATATCCCTGGTTCTTTTGATTCTACCTTGTCTTTTGTAGTAGAAAGATGAAAATCTATTAATTAAGTTATTATGGTCTCAAGCTCAGTGTTCTGACAGAATATGACGCACTTCTAATAAAACAGCTAGTAGTATGTCAATACTGGTTTCCCAACTCTTTCTAGTCCTTTTAAAAGTTAGACTCCCATAAGTTTGGGTATTTTGTAAATTTATCTTCATTTAATTCTATTAGGTCCTTAATTCCTTTTTTACTTCTTCTTTGACCCATAGATGGTTCGGTTTAGAAATGTTCCGTTTCCATGAATTTGTAGGCTTTCTGTTTGTGTTACTGTTGAACTCAAGCTTTAGACCATGGTGGTCAAATTAGATACAAGTAAACTTCATAGCCCTAAGTGCCTATATAAAGAATTTAGAGAAATATCATAGGTGCACACCTGGAAATTCTGAAACAAAACAAAGAAAACTCATCCAAAAAGTTTAGAATGCAGGAAATAATCAAACTTAGGGCTGAAATCAATACAATTGAAACAAAGAGAACAATACAAAGAATGAATGAAACAGAGTTGGTTCTTTGTATAAACCAACAAGATAGACAAACCCTTATTCAAACTAACCAAGAAGCAGAGAGAGAATATCCAAATTAACAGAATAAAAAGTAAAAAGGGGGACATGATAACAGACATTGAGGAATTCCAGAGAATCAAACACTTGTCCCATGGGAGGCCCTTACCCTCTCTGAGGAGTGAACAGGAGATAGGTAGGGAGGAAGCTGGGGAATGAGTGGGAAGAGGGAAGAGAGGGAACTGTGGTTGTTATGTAAGTTAAAAAAAAACAAAACAGATTTTAAATACTAAAGTAAGAATAAATAAATAAAATCTCCTCAAACTTTAAAAAAGCTTTGCTTTAGTAGACTATGGTAGTAGGGTCAACATTTGTTAGCACTTAAAAAAAACTATCAAAAATAAAAAACAAGAAACAGAAAGACTTGAAGAAGGAGTATCTAGGCATTATTCTTCTCTGCCAAATAAGATTCAAGTCACTGTCAATTTAACTCCCACAATTATGACTGGCAATTAATAAGCAAGAAAAGGTAGTAATGCTAGACAAAGACACCTTAGATAATACAGTTTGATAGTATAATTAAATTTAATTTTAAATTTAAAAAAAAGGTAAGAGAAAATAACAGCAACCATACCTAAAAGGGAAAAAAACTGCATATAAAACTGCTTTTTAAATATGTAAAGTTATACAATCTTTTACACATTTTCACAGCAGAATAGAATTTTGTCATAGTTATATCTCATGTCTTCTTATGTGAATAGTAGTCAATCATTTTCACCTTATGATGAATTTTATCACACTAACCTGCATGTTTTCAGAACTTCTGTTGAAGTAGAGTATATGGACACAGACATCGACGGTATGACTTGAGGGCTAGGTCTGAGGCCAAGATTAATACTGATAGAATTCTCTGAGTTTTCTTGCCCTTCTCTGTTAGTTGTATGTAATCCACTGTGAGGACTGATAAAGGTGGTAATGTGTGTATGCTTCTGGTCAATAAACTTTGAAGAAAGTGTTCCTGTGGAATTGGCTGAAGAGAGTGAAGAAGCAACAAGATTATCAAGCTTTTTGTGAACAGCTGGTTGAACATTATTGACTTTGTTACAAGTTCCAGTGGCCACGCTGTCAATAGATTCTCTAACCAAAACAGAAGGCTGCAGATTGTCTACAAGTATTAAATTTGATGACACAGAATCTTCATTATTAGGGCTGGAAATAGTAACTGATGTGATCTGATGAACATGATTAAAATGTCCCTTTTCATTAACACAGATATCAGATGTGCCTTGCCTACATGATTTAGAATTCAAGAATGTATTTCTTGAATGCTTGCTCTCTTTGGTACAGTTAGTGTCCTTGTCTTCTGAGGTAGAAATATGAAAGGAGAAGTGGCTTTGAGAATCCCCCTTAGGAACCGAATTTTGAGACAGAGTATGATTTCCATTCTGATTTTGAATACCAGTGCTAACTTCTTGGAGATATCCTGTGGACCCCGTTGGAAATGGAGGCTGTTCATCATTCAGTACTGCCAAATATAAACTCTGATCTTTATCAATACCCTGAGAAACGGAAAAAGAAGATGATTAAAATATTATAAAATGCATATACACAGTGACAAAATGTTAAATAAAAGCCAGGCCATCAGAAATAAGCAAAATATCTCCATGTCTATAGTCAACATTTTATAGTTTTCAGAGTAAATGATCTAGTTAATTGTATAATCTGATTCCATTCACCAGTACACTTTCCACGGTTTTCTGAATAAAAATTTGACAACTTTATATGGTATAATATTAACATATACACTTACAGCAAAAATACTGTATTTGTAAATATAGTTTTAAACTAAATAGTATATATGAATGGAATTAGTTTACTTAGAATATAGTAAATTTAATATATAATGTATATTTATTAAACTTCGTAAACTAAAAAAGGTGTATTAACAATTTTTTTAAATTTGAGACTATATTTAGTATTTGTTTTTATGTTGACCTGTAAACACCAAAACTTCCTAGTTACTGATGGTTTTTTATTGTTATTTTAAATTTTATGAAGCATTTGCCTGTAAAAGTACATGCATGCGGTGCCAAAATAGTCAGAAAAGTCGCCAGATTTTGAGAACTAAAGAGTTAAAGATGGTTGTGGGTTACCTTACTAGGACCTATCCCATAACTTCTACAGAGCAGCAAGTGCTCTGAACACTGCTCATCACTCCAGTTTGGATATCAGTTTTTCTAAATTGGGAGATTAAAGTAACAGTGTTTTTTTTGGGGGGGGGGAAATAGAGAGATACTTTACTTCAGGTAGTCAGAGTCTGAGATACAGAAAATAAATTATTAATCAAATAATCTTCAGTTTGTATTTGGTATCACAAGCTGATTTCAACAGGTGATTCTCATTTTAGTTTTCAAATAAAATACACAATAGAGTAAATAAATATTAAAATAAGAATACAATCACTTCCAAATTAGCCTTCTTATAGAACACAGACATTATGTTCTACAGCATTCTTAAAATTATTATAATTACATTTAACATATGATTCTATCTCATCAAATATTTAGAGAAATCTCAGAAACAATAAACATTAGAATTACTGTATTCTTGTATATAAAAATTATTCAGTGGAAATTCTATATATAAAAGAATGTCAGTAACAGGCTTTAATAAAAATTAACCTCAGATGTTTTATATGCATGTGTAACTTTAATTACTTGTATTAAGACATGAAGACAGAATTGCAATCTATTCTAACTTTTTAGAGATTCTATGCTAGACTATGAACATTGTTTATAATCAGAAATGAATAATTAAAATTTCACAATTAAAACTTATAAAAAGAGAATGCTAATGCATCAATTTGATGCTAACTGAGGAAAAAAGTAAAAAAATAATCCTAGGATTAAATTTTAAAAACTCTACTTAGGGTTGGGTGTGGTGAATGACTCTTAGTTTAAGATCAGCTTGGTCTACATGAATTTGTGGACAGTCAGGTCTACATAGTGAGACTTGGTTTCATAAAAAACCAAAACAATAAAAATAGTCAGGGCTGAAAAGATGAATCAGGGGTTGAGAGTACTGGCTGCCCTTCCTGAGGACTTAGGTTTAATCCTCACCAACCACATGACAGCTCACAATTATCTTTAATTCCTGTTCCATGAACTATGGTGGCTTTTTTCAGCCACTTTAGGCATTGCACGCGTGTAGTGCACAAACTCACAGAAGGTCAAACATCCAGACATGTAAAATAAAAAGATATTAATTTAAATTATTTTAAATTCTTGTTAAATAATACCATAGGTTATAAAAACTAACTTCAAAATTTTTAGATAACTAAAAAATTAAGACACTTGTTTAAAGGTAGCAGCTCTATTTTTTTTCCCTCTAACTATAGACTAACATACTGACAGTTTAATGGGAAAGAGGTCTTACTATGCTGTCCTGAATTACCTGGAGGTCACGCTGTTGAACAGGCTGACCTCAAACTAAATAGATTTCCCTCGCTTGGCCTCAAAGATCTGTACCACCATTCCTATCCAGACTGAAGCTATTTTGAAGCACAAATTCCTTTAGTGCAAGCTCACTGTATAGTCAAAAGTAATAAGTGGAGGGCAGTCAATAAATTTGGATGTCTATCTTGAATCACAGAAAGCTAAATACTCTCATGAGAAAAGTTTACAGTCTATGGAAGAAGTAGAATAATGATGAGCTGATCTTTGTTGAAGAAAATACTATATAAGGTAATTTTAAAAAACCTGGATATTAAAATAAAATAAAGCTATAAGACAGTATGTGTATACTTAAGCTTAAAGTGTTATAAATATATAATTTTTAAAAATAGAAATGAGTAGGATGTAATATTTGTAAACTAATATTCTGTGGCAACAATAAAAATAAAAATGCTGAATGTTCAAATAAATCAAGAGAAACAATTCTAAAACTGACAAAATATTTTGTTGTTTTTCCAACAGGTTAATTTAAGCACTGCACAAAATAAACAACATAAAGAGCACACATGCTAAAAATCTAAAAATTCAATGCAGAAAAGGATACACTAAAACAAAAAGTGGCATGTTTAATTAAACGTCACAAAAAAATGGCAACCATGGGCTGCAGAGATGACTTGGCACTTAAGAGCACTTAATGTTCTCACCAAGGACCAGAGTATGAATCCCAGGATCCAAATGGTGGCTCACAATCATCATTCCAGTTCCAGGAATGGTTTTGTGTGTCAACTTGACACAGGTTAGGGTTATCAGAGAGGAAGAAGTCTCAAACTGAGAAAATGCCTCCATGAGATCCATTTTAAGACATTAGAACAATTAGTGATTGATGGGGAGGTCCTAGCCCTTTGTGGGTGATAAAATCCCTGGGCTGGTGGTCTTGGATTCTATTAGAAAAGGACTGGGCAAGCCTTGGGGAAACAAGCCAGTAAGCAGAACCCTTCCATGGTTCTGTATTAGCTTCTACCTCTAGGTTCCTGCTCTGTTTTGACTTCCTTCAGTGATAAACAGCAATGTGGAAGTATAAGCTGAATAAGCCTCTTTTTCCACAGCTTGCTTTTTGGTCTCGGAAGCAATAATAAAATCTCTAATTAAAACATAGAAGATCCTGTGGTGATATGCTGTATATTTAATCAAACTAGTCTGGAATATCGAAGAAGAGATCTACCCACAGCAAGCCAGGGAGATCAGAGAGTGGTTACTCCCACCTTTAATCCCAGCCTGGGATTAAAATCCCAGCCTGAAAGAGAGAGAGAGAATGAGAACATACAATTTATGGGCAAAGGAAAGTGCTGTTAAAATAAGACACAAAGGCCAACTGACAATAAGACTTCATGAGATTTAAAGGTATACAGCTTCATTTGAGTAAAAAGGCAGACTACAGAATGAGGAAGTACCTTTACTAGCTACAATGAAAGAACTCAACATTAAAAAAATAAGTCAATTAAAAACTGGAGCATGGATCTAATTTAATTCTTCTAAATTCAGTCATCCTTTACGTATGTATTATGGCTACCAGATTAGTGTTTTATTGAAATTCTGAGTATGTGTGGGAGTGTGCCTCTTCTTGGGCTCTTTTTCTTCTGTTTGTTTGCGTTATCCAGCTTCAATATGATAGTTTTATTCTGTCTTATTGTATCTTATTTTATATGTGTATATGGACATATAAATACACACATATATGTATATATATTTAAACAAATGAATAAATAAAAATCTGGTTTTTTGTTATGCACACACATATATATGTATGTATATATTTATATTTTTTAAAGAAATACATGAATAAAAATTTACCCACTAGAGTAAAAGTTAGCAACTGACCTGTCTCTAACAACTACTGGGGGAGAGAAAATTAGTTTAGTCTAACTGCAAGACATTGAGAATATCAATCATTAAAGGTCAGGCCTCATATTGTTTAGCTAGTAAAAATATAATGGACTCTATTTTTTCTGTATTCTTTTTTTTTTTTTCATCTGTTGTTTGTCTGGGGCATGTTTTATTTTGTATTCTTGGTTTGAAATATCTCGTTCGGGTATAGGTTTTTTGTTTGTGCAGGAAAAATCCTATGGAATAGAGAAGGAAAGAATCTGGAAAAACTTGAAAGATGGAAGGAATATAATAAAAATGTACTTAAATTTTACATTAAAAAAAAGATTTATGTATTTATTATGTATAAAGTGTTCTGCCTGCATGTGTCCCTGCATGCCAGAAGAGGGCACCAGATATCATACAGGTAGTGGTGAGCCAAAATGTGGTTGTTGGGAATTGAACTCAGGACCTCTACAGCAGACAGTGATCTTAACCACCAAGCCATCTCTCTACCCTTAAAATTCTTTTAAATAATAAAAATAAAACAAAAATGGACAAAAAACAATAAATGCATGTAGTCAACAAATATCTGTTCATGTTCAACATACTTCCCTAGCAGAGAAATAATTAATACTTTTAGATTTCATTCTAACCCAAATCAGAAAGCATAGGAAAAAAATTTATCCTAGGTAAAGATAAGCACATTTAATTTAGTGGCAGTATACAAACTAATGTAGGCACTGTGATAATAGTGGGCCTTCAAAATCCTAGAAACACACCTACAAGCTGATCTAGAAAGTACTCAAAAGATTTATTCACAATGGCCAGAAAACAACCCAGATGTCCATCAATGAATGAATTTATAATGAAAATGTCACTCACATACACAAAAGAATATTTTTCTACTGTAAAAATAAATTAAAAAAAAACTATAAAACTTAGGATAAGAGAAAAGAAGTAGAAAAATCTTTCTACACACAAGATCACCATAACACAGAAAACACCAAAACACATCATTCATGGATGCTAGAGCATTGACTCTTTAGATACATGTGCTTGAGATGAAATATCCATAGAAGACAGGAAACTAGTTAGAAATGATGGAGAGAGATTTCAAGGAAAAGTTACAGAACATATTAAGGAGAAAGCGAAATAACAACAGGAAAGGTTTAATGGACTAGCTCTAGAAGAGAGATAAATAAGAAGGGGCATAAATAACAACACTAAATATCTTTAAAATACCATGTGGAAAGCAAACAATAACTTTATAACAGGGAAACAATGCCTGACCAGACACCATGGTCTAAAAACACTAGACGTAGGTATCGTTTACTTCTTTTTCAGTTGCTAGTCAGGGCACTCCATTACAATACCACTATCACCAACCCCATCAAAAATGAACCAACCAACCAAACAAACAAACAAAAAATCACAACCACTTCAGACTACACCACAGCATAAAAATAGTTGCTTTCCAGAAACTGACAGCTAAGAAAATACTGCTATTAAAAAAAAAGAAGAAGAAAGAAAAAGGGGAAAAAAGAAAGACATGTTATACATCATGAGACATGGGGAAATCAAGTAAGTGATGAGGCAAGTTTCATTAGCTATGATTGATTACCTTTCATAGTGCTGAAATGTTCTATGCACTTTACAATATAACTGGACTGCAAAATAAAAAAAATGTGGGCATAGATATTGTATGAATAACCCACTGCTTTCTGAATGAATTTAAATCCTGCTGCACAAGATGGAAAGTCATAACCATAGTTGGCTGGGGTAACAGGCTCTGGAGGACAATCTATATATTCTATTTCATTAACTGGCTAGAATAATAAGTTGCCCCCAAGTTCTTATCTTCATATCAACTTTGCAACATCTAACTCTAGTCAGAAGACTTTCTTTTCACAGTAGATGGTGATTAATAAGGCCCACAACTGTGTGAATATGCAAAGAATAAGAAAAAATATTCAAGCATAATTACTGAAAAGTGTGCAAAAAGACTATGAAGAACCAGAAGAAGTAAATGTCTGCAAGGAAATATAATTGCTAGAGTTGGCATCCTGGTTGTACACTGAGGCAGGTACTATACACATTTGCTCTAGCTAGCCAAAATGGCAGCAGAGAAGAGCATAAAGTACCACCACTAACTGTTGGGGCATGGAGTGTTTTCTTTAGGGATTAAGGTCCAACTCCTAATCACCTACCAATGTACCAGTACATGGTCCCAATATGGGGGTCTTAAATGGGTTTTAAAACAAAGCACATGAAGCTGGGAAAGTGGAGAAGTAAAAAAGGAAAGAACTGTAAGGATGGAAGAGATTGAATTTAGTCAGACCACATAATATACAGGTAAAATCTTAAAGTATAATAGTGAAATGGAGGTAACCCGCAATAATAAAATTTTTGGACCAAGAACTGTGACAATAGTTCAGAAAATGGTGTGTGCATCAAAAAACTGAGATAAAATATGTTATAACTATGTTAAACTACAGTATGGAAAATTATTACAGAATTGAACTTTTATGCTATCTGCCCTAGCCAAAATGCCTAAGTTAAAACATTCATATGAATGACTATAGTAATTGTGTAAGTAGCTGTAAACATATATAATATATATTATAAAAACAAATGTTAAGACTCCACCTGATGCAAAATGTTAAAAAAAACTAAGATGTAAAGAAAAGTAGAAACATGTACATCCTTAAGTTTTCTCTATAACTAAAATACCTCCGAAGTACAGTCTAATAATTTGAAGGTTATGTCTGTGCATTAAAAATATATTAACTCAATTTTAGGTCATCCCTCCTTATAAGTTATCTACTAACAACAACAAAAGGCTTCTTTCTAAATTCCTTTATGTCTCAAATATTGTGGCCTGCTATAGGCACATTCACGTCATATTTTACTGTAATTCACAACTGAAACTAACCAGTGGCTTTTCGACTAGAATAAATGTGTATAAAAATGACGGTAAGGTACTAATATCATACAGGAAATACAATTACAATAGAATAATAGCCTATTCAACCCACTAAATTAATAATCATGCTCAGAAAATATCTTAACCTACAATTGGAGAAAAACATGAAATATAATTTTTACAAAGAAAAAATGAAAGGATATTTCATTAGTTATTGAATATTGTAAGTAAAATTAAAAATTGAACGGCTTCATTGAGTCCACAGGCATAGATGGGGATTTGGGGGGGGAATGGCAAATTACAAAAGGCCTACAGACTTTTTACCTCGTTATGAATTATTTAATGGTATCTCCAAAAAGCATTTTATTTATCTCCTCAAAATAACAAAAATAATGATAAACTATTTGTGTAAAAGCTAAGAAAACAGCTAGTCCTTTTTTGATTTTTTTTTTTTTTTTTTTTACCTGAACAGAGCTAGATGGTTGTTTTCTCCACGGTCCTCCTGTAGTCACATTTGTGCAGTTATGAGGTAGAATAAGTGTATTTTGCTGCAGATAAGGAAATAATTTCCATTATTTCCATTTCCCATAAAATAATTATTGCCTGCCACAGTACTATTTGTATTCCCTAGATATTTTGATGTGCCCAAAGGACCATAAGCTGACAAAAAAGGTCCAATTAACAAAGACTTTTCAAAACAAGCAGGGTGAACTCCAGGGTTTGACAGCTGGTGCTCTGATCAAAGCTAAGTATAGTTTCTGGACTGAATTTGTAGGCAGTGATTGGTCAGACATTAGTCATCTATTAAGTATCCCAAAAATTTTTACATGAGCAAACTCTAGTTTGTCTCATTTCCAAAGACATAAATATGTGTGCTCACAAATTTAGAAAATGATTAATATATTTTATCTGCCTAGATTAATTCACTTTTGTCAACTGTGGTATGATGGTACACACCTTTAATTCCAGCACTTGGGAAGCAGAAGCAGGAAAATTCCTATGAGTTCAAGGCCAGACTGGTCTACATAGTAAACTCTAGGCCAGCCAGGGCTGTTAAAACTCTGTCTCACAAAACAAAACAAATCATTTTAGTGATTGGAAGGATAACTCCGAAGCTAAGAGCCTGACAGTTATTTCAGACAACTTGAGTTCAGTTCCCAGCACCCAGGTCATTCATTTCACAGTCACCTAAATTACACTTACATCATTCATGCACATTCGCACACACAAAGAAGTGGATCTTTTAAGTTGTAGTTGAAAAGGGAAGAAAATTTTACAGAAAACTTCTCTTTAAAGAAATGTAACTGAATACTATGTGATGTTGATAAGGGATGATAAAATGGCCCAAGGGTTAAGATCATGTTCTGCTGTTCCAGAGGACTGGAATCTAGTTCTAAGAACTCGTGTGGCAGCTCAACTCCTCTTTAACTCCAGTACCAGATGAAACAAGTCCTCATCTGGCCTCCACAGAAACCAAGCATACTTATGGTACACAGACAAAAAATCATAAATACACATAAAGTAAAAATAATCTTTTTATAAAGCATTTTGCTATAGTCATATGTTTCTGGCCTGGCCTAAATCCAAAGTACAGACTGCTGTCCCACAGCTGCTTGATCCCAAATAATTACACAAAGGCTAATATAATTACATACTGTTTGGCCTATGGCTCAGGTGCCTTACCTTAAACCATTATTATTAATCTATTGTATAGACACGGGGCTTCGAGGCTTCTACCTGGGTTTCATTACATCTTGCTTTCTGGGCAGCAGCCTGTAGCATCACTGACTCAGCCCTTTTTAGACTTTATCTCTGCTTTGATTTCCCGCCTGCCTCTGAGCTGCCTTGCCATAGGCCAAAACAGCTTCTTTATTAACAAATGGTAACAAAGCATATTCACAGCATACAGATAGACAGTTCTACATCACTTCACAGGTTTTTTTCTATAACATAATAGAAGACTTCAAATTTCTATTTTAAAACACTGTCAAGTCCTTCACATTAAACAATTTGTTTTGGGGTTTTTTTTTTAATTTAAAAAATGGTGCTAATTACCACATTATAAAAATAAGCACAGGGGCTGGAGGTGGCTCAATGGCTAAATGGCCTGCCTATTCTTCCTGAGGACCCAGGTTCGATTCTCAGCAAAAATAAGATTGTTCAAAACTCAGAATTCCAGTCCCAGGAGATCTTTCCTCCTCTTCTGGATTCTTAAAGTACTAGACATGTACATGGCACAAAGACATAATTTATAATGGAGTAGTCTGAATGAAGTGTCCCCCACTTCATATTTTACATTTGGCTCTCAACTGATGACAATGTTTTGGAAGATCAGGACATATATAGAATCAGGATCTATAAAAAGTAGGTCAGGAGTCAGAATTTGAGACTTCAAAAACTCTTGACATTCATTGTGCTTTCTCTGCTTCTTGTTTGCATGATATGCAGTTCTCCCATTCTGCCCCAGACTGCTACTTGGCACCATGTCTCACAATACTCTCTTATCCATTTGAGATTGTAAGCCAGTCCTCTGCCCCCATGTGCATAAATTAACTCTCCCTCTCTCTCCCCTCCAATAAGTCATTGTGATTTAGGACAACAATAAAATAATTAATACACGGGAAAACATCCACATAAATTTTTTAATTTTAAGTCAGATGTCAAAAAATTCTTCATACCTGTAATTTCTGTGCTGTGAAGCGCTGTGTATAAACTTGTTGCTGTACTGAATGATGTGAAGCAGTCTTGCCACTATTCGAGCTATCAGAAACATTCTAGAAAAATTTTATTTGAAAAATTAAGAATACTTGTTTAAATCCATATACAAATATGTGTAATGAGACAATAACTATTAAAGAAAAAAGGAATATATGCTTTAACATACTAAAAAACTATACTTTTTCAAACCTATAAAATTTTTAAAAGGTAAATGTATTAGTTATATTTTAAAATAATATTAAGGCTGTCCACTATATGTAAACATTTAATTTATTTTAATGTCAACAAACAGGGATGGTAAAAATTACTTTAAAATTTGTAAAAATCATAGTAATAGTAGATTAACAAATAAAAACAATGAGATGTATAAAAGTATTAACAAAGGTAAGCTGATTTCACTCTTCGGTATGTAATCCAATGCAGCAAATTATGAGAAACAATTGCACTGCTTTAGTTCCTGGGATCAACCATGTATCAGCTACACCTTAGTTGGAAGAGTGTTTATTTCTTGGTAGAAGTGGGCCAGCCTTTTTTATCTGGAAATTGTAAGAATGTGTAACAAATATTGCTGTGAAAATGATATCTGACTAGAGTTTAATACAGGTCAAATATTCAGATTACAAGTGTTGTAAGCCTAATAAATCATAGAACTTAAGATAAGAATACGATTATATTCATTCATAATGAGACAAATATATAGCTCCTCTAAAAATTATTTCAAAATTAACAAACGAGCTTCCAGTAGAAATCTTTTGATCCAAAATTCCTTCCCACCTCAAAGAGAGTCCCATTTTGATCTAAAATAACTTTACAATTAGATATTTTAATTTAAAGGAACTTACATTTTAAAGACTCTAATCCACTACTTAGTAAAATAAACTTTTTATTATTATAGAGCGGAAAAAACATTAACAGCTGGCCACCTACAGAATATAACTTCTCACCTGCTGTGCTGTGTTCATGGCACCCTGCCTGGAGGTAAGTTCTGCGGGGATTGGTAGGCTCCATGCCTCCTCAATACTAGGAAGTAATTTAGTTTTATTCTGTAGACTACCTTGTGGAAGGTTACACAACTGAGCCTAGGAGAAATTATGTAAAAGGTAAATTTAACACAAACCTATTTAATTAAGAAAAAGTTCACTAAATCTTCCTAAATGTTATAAGTATTTAATTCTTAAAGAAATTCTAAATTGGGGCTTTAAATAAATATTTAAGTATGAAGAAGATAACTAATATATATTTAGGAGATTCAGAACAATTATCCTTTGATTTTTCTAAGTTCTCATAAGTCTCATAATTTTTCAAACAAATGTAAAAATCAGGGTTCATTTTTTCTATATATTTATAAAAACTTGAGAATGAAGATAATGTTGGAAAATGCCTATTGAAATGTACAGCATGTAAATTAATATACATTACAATATGCAAGTGGAATAGAACAAGTTTTAAATATTACCTATCTTTAGAATTAAAAGTAAAGTAATACTACAAAATACAAAAACAAGTTAATATCAAAAGATAAATAAAGGAGCTGTTGTGATGCCTCAGTTGGAAACCTGAGAATCTAAGTTCAATCCCCAGGACCCTTATGATGAAAAAAGTAAGTTGAATCTCACAGCTAATTTCTAAATTACTCCTATGATGAACACATACCTGCACAATTGCAGACCCACATATAACAAATGAAACTTAGAACAACTTTCAGCCACCATATATTGTATTAGGAAACTTGTTTTTTACAGTGCTCTATTTTAAGAGGTTACCTGTAAAAATGAAATTCTTGATGTAAGTGCTGAGGTATTACTACAGTTTTTGCTCCTTGTTGCATTTAAGTAGCATTTAATGGCATCCTGAGGTTGGTTGCAAGATTCATAAAGAATCCCTAAGTCCATCCAGGCTGCTGCATGTCCGTGATCCAACTGTACAGCACATATATAAGCCTGCAAGGAATCCATTGGCTGATTTTTCTGCTGATAGAGAACACTGTAAAGAAAAATAATGGGTTTGTGTTTTTATTTCAAATAGACCAATTAGGATCTATAAAGAAGTCTCAATGGCTGAGAACTTTGTACTCTAGCAGAGAATCAAGATTTGGTTGCCATTACACACATGACTTCTCAAACACAACTGCTTATAATTCCAATTCTCAGTTATTCAAAACCATCTTAGAGCCTCCACATTTACTGAAAATCACATGGTATACATACATATGCTCAGGCAGGCAGAGAAGCACGCACACATAGACAGATAGACAGGCATACACAAAGTAAATAAATTATAAACACTTCTTTAGATAAAAACATTGATTGCTCTTGCAGAGGACCTGGGTTTGATTCCCACATCCACACTGATAGTTCACAACTAGCTTTCTATAACTACAGTTTCATGGAACAAACATCTGCTGGCACCAAGTATGTATAAAGTGAACAAATATACAATGTAGGCAAAATACTACATACACATAAAATAATTAAAATAACATTTATAAAAGTAAAGAAAATTTAGCTGCTTTAATTTTATAGTACTGCACTATGTCTTTCAAGAATCCTGTGTATCAATCAAAAAATGAGTGTGGTTTATGTGTTTCTGTATTGAAGGACAAAGGGAAAGAGACTTACCCTATCGAACACCATGTGTCTGCATTTGCTTCTGATTTATCAATGGATTGCCTATAAGACACAAAGGCATCCTGAACTTTCCCAATACTTGAATAACATCTGAAAAGGGGAAATACAGTTACAAATAAATAAAATTCGAAAAATTCATTACTTCTTTGCCGAAATAACATATCCGAACTGAGGAACACAAGCTTTCATGAATGTGTGACTACACAGATGTAGTCCCTTTATACAAATTCTAATATAAACACACTTTAATTTGTAAGCAAGTGATCTGCTAACATATTGTATTAATGAACTCTACTGATACTTAATCTAATTTTCTTCAATGTTCTTATTGTTAAGGCTAAGCATACAAACCTGTACTTAAATAGTTACACAATGTTTTCTCCAATATTACAAGCATTTAAGTGAAAATCATCCACTAAGGACTTCTGTAATGAATTACGTCATTTCTTGAGGTAAAAAGACAAATTTATCAGTAGTAATTTGTTTTCTTTTAGCAAAAGAAAGAGACAGAGAACAGAGAGACTCTAAACAGTTTTAATGATGTCAGAAAATATCCAAAGTATCTTGGTATCTTTACTAACACAGGCAAGGCTTCTGAATAAAAGTTTATATTTATATATCCCACTCAACCTGATGTTTACTTTTTATGACGCAAATGGTATGGCAAAGCTATGTGGTTAAGCTAAAGAAAGGCTGGGAAAATAAGTTATTAAGTAGAGTATTTTGCCATGTAAAAATGTGGACTTAAGTTCAAGTCATTTAAGTAAGCTAATAATAATTGTACAAACTGTCAATATCAAAGCCAGGAATGTTTAGCCCCCAGACTTTATTTTTCACGCTAAAATGCAATAGAAGCACAATACTATTCAGTATAGTAAGATATCCCTAAAGATGGAATAGTGACACGTGTATCTTAGTGATATCATTAGAGAGCTAACATGAAAGGAGGGTGGAAATGTTCACATCTTGTCTATACAAGCAATGAATTACTACTGAAAGGAGAGTCATTCATTAGGTCAAGGTCCTAACTAACTATCCAATACAAAGGGGTCAGCCATAAAAATCTACAATAAAAATAGATGCAGAAATTTTATTTATACATAGAGTGTCTATAATTACATGTAATAATAGTAAAGAAACAGAAGGCATCAATTTGAAAGAGGAGACTTCAGTGGGAAAAATATGGAATACAATAGAGGGAGCAAAAGAAAAGGCTAAATAATGAAATTACACTTAAAATAAAAATATAAGAATAAACATATAACAAAAAAATGGATATGGCAATACACACCCTGAATTCCAGAATTCTGAGAAAAAAGAATGCAGATCATTAGGAGTTCCACTCTGTCTCAAACAAAAAGACTCTACTTAGAAACTTTAATTTATATCAATATTTAATATTTACGCTTTAATTTTTAAGCTAAAAAAGGACAAAACTATTTTTATATTATTTTCAAACCTCAAAACCTTACATTTTCTTCTTTCTTAATGTAACATATTTATGTATACTTGCATGCCAAGCAGTATCTGAGAAAAGTCAAAGGACAACTTTCAGGCATCTGTTCTGTTTCTCTCCACCACAAGAGCCCTAACAATCAAACTTGAGTTCTCTGGAGGGACAATAACTGCTTTTAGCCCTTGAGCCATATCACCAGTTGTTGTAACATTTTTATAATAATTTCAAGTAGTACATTAATTTGTCTATTTCCTGATTAGTAAGGGGGGGGGGACACCAAACAAAGTCAGAAATGTTATAAATAAATTCTTGTTTCAAAAATATATAAAACAAATTTCTACTATTCAGAAGAAACACTATTTGACAAATTCAATGCTAGGAAATAACTGGCCAGAATATAGTAATATAAAAAATATAAATAAAAAAGAAAAAAAATTAAAATATTGATATGAGATGTCTTTCTGTGTGCTATGAATGTTCATTACTACCCCTGGTTAATAAAGAGGCTGTGTTGACCTACAGCATGGCAGCTTATAGGCAGGTGGTTAATTCAAGTATAGATAAAAGATGAAGTGCGGAGTTGGGGAGCCACTGGAGGCGGCCTCCCAAGACTAAAAAGTACAGGTAAGCCACAACCCACACAGCAATGCATAGATTAATGAAAATAGGTTAAGTTGTAAGAGTTAGTTGGTAGTGAGCCTGAGCCATAGGCCAAACAGTTTGTAGTTAATATAAACCTCTGAGCAATTATTTTATAACTGGCTATGGAACCATAGGTAGGACATTCCTCCAGACTGTGTGCCTGAAAACACCAGAAACTTCTGACTACAAAATGTTTCAAGAAAAGAAAAGAATTTCTGTACTACCCATCTTAACTCCTACAAGTTATTATGAATAAATGAAAATCAGTAAGGATAATATTACATGTACTAGTGTTTCACAATGCATATAAACTATACACTGTCAGAAACTCTGGCCTTACCTTCCAAGGAAATACCATGATTGGCCAGAATTGGGATCTTCCTCCAATGACTTTTGGAGATACTGAATAGCATATCTTTCCTTGGTGACTTTGTCTTCTACTAGATCCATCTTATAATGCATCCAACCTATAATTAACAAATCACATTTTTTGCCAGATATATCTTTAATTCCAAATTCAAGAAACAGACATAGGTTTATCTCTGTGAGTACAGGGCCAGACTGCTCTACGTTCCAGGCTAGCCAGTAGTGAAAAATGAGATGCTATCTCAAAAATAAATAATTCAACTATCTTGCAAGAGTTTTTAATCCTTAAGTACACAACAAATAAAACAAATTGATATTAAAATTTTCCTGTGATTTTACTTCTTCAAACAACAACAACAAAAAAAGGTTGTAGGAAAGACTACTTCACCTAAAGGATATTGACTGATGTGAAAAACACATTGATTAATAAGTTTGTGAAACGTAAAATGTACTTTTCTCTAATTTTGAAAAAAACTCAACTGATATTTGAATGACTTAATTATCCCGTTAAATACAGTACACGCTTAAAATATTTGAAGGTGTTTTAATTCCATGTTTAGAAAAGCCTCTCTGTATAATAAAAATAAAAAGATACAATAAGAAATTACAAAAGAATAAATTCAGAGAAGTAGTTCATATATCATGTAACTCAATTGTGGACCACTTGCCTAGCATTTATGAGACCCTGAATTAAATTCCTAGCACCTGGAAAAAAATGACTCAACAAGTTAAAGTGCACTAGTTTAATACCTGAATTTAATTTATAGAATCAAGGTAAAAGTAGAAGACAACTCCAGAAATTTGTCCTTTGATCCCCACATGTGCACTACACAGGCACATATATGTATATTATTCCCACATAGAAATAAAATGCTTTTGAAAGTGTATACCATAAAGGTACTAGGATTAAAAAAAGCTTTTTAAAAAGTTACAAGAGGCCCGTCCAACATGTTACTATCACTGACTCCTCTTACATACACTGTGAATGTGAACAATACTTGATGAAACAACAAAGTTTCAATTACATACAAGAGTTCTTAAAAAGTAGGTACAAAGAAATAATAAAAGTGACACAACAACTGCTTAATGATAGTAATTATTACTGCAAAAGACATAAAAAAATAAGGTATGATAAATGTTCAAGTAACACAAGATTTTGTTTTGACTCAACTTAGTTCAGAACATCTTTCATCAAAATATAGCTGAAACAAAACAATTTTTATGTGTATAGAAATAACAGATCAATAGTGACATTAAAAACATGTATGCTTTCAGCAGATCAACAAAACCTTGAGCATTTGTTGGGACCAACTATATAAAAATGCACAGAACAAAATCAAATACAAATAACAAGCTTTACTAAATCACTAGAAAACATACAATATTTCCACTGAAAACAATAGTTTCACAATACCTTCACTGGTTCTTTTATCTTTAAGACGAAAAAACTTCTTAAAGAAGTTATGGGATTAGATATTCTCTATCTTTTGAGCAATTAGTTTACACCTCAGCATTCTATTTAAAATTATAAAATGAAACTTGATACTTTTAATCCACAATGCAAAATCAAAAACAAATAAGACAAGCTTTACTAAATCAATAGAAAACACACATTATTTCTACTAAAAACAGTATTGTTTCATATTTTTTTAGTAATTCTTTTATCTTTATTTTAAGACCAAAAGGAAGTTAAAGAATTATTCTCTAACTTTTGAGCAATTAGTTTACACTTGAGCATTCATTCTATTTAAAATCACCAAGCTCCATACTTTTTATAGGTGTGTAAACACTATTACTTAAATCAACTTAATTATTTTAAAAAAATAAGGAAAAAAGAAAGAATATATGGGAAAAAGGAAGGAAAGGAGGGAGGAAGGTGAGGGGAGGAAGGCAGGGACAGAGGGAGACCAAGCATAGGAAGTATTTAAGCACTGTTATCCCCTCATTTAGTATTAGGAGATATTACTGAGACTTTAAAAGAAAGAGCTACATTATACAGCCTGGTGGCCCACCCCTTTAATCCCAGCACTCAAAAGGCAAACTCAGTGAGTTTTAGGTCAGCCTGGTCCACAGAGTAAGTTCCAGGACAGCCAACACTACACAGAGAAACTCTGCATAGGAAAATATCCCCTCCTCTTCCCCCTATTTCTAGTCCTCCTCCTCCCATCCTCCTCTTTCTAGTCTTCCTCCTCCTCCCCCTCATCCTCTTTCTAGTCTTCCTCCCCATCCTCTTCCTCCTCTTTCTAGTCTTCCTCCTCCTCTTCCTCCTTCTCTTTCTAGTCTTCCTCCCCATCCTCTTCCTCCTCTTTCTAGTCTTCATCTTCCTAGTCTTTGTTGCCTTTCTTCCCCTCCTCTTCACACTATTCCTAGTTTGCCTCCTTCTCCCTCCTCCTCTTCCTAGTCTTCCTCCCCCTCCTCTTCCTCCTCTTCCTAGTCTTCCTCTTCCTCCCACTCTGATGTCTTCCTGCTCATGTTCCTCTTCCTCTCCTCCTTCTTCTCCTCCTCCTCCTCCTTTTCTTCCTTCTCTTCAGGATGTCCCCAGCAGGTTTTGGAGAAGTGGTCTCAGCACAGGCTTGGCAAGCAGAGCATGTACCTGCCCAGAGAAAAAAGTCTTAACTTCTTAGCAGGTTGCTAACGTCCCGTGGGCGCCCTCCAGTGGTGCACACAGTGGTGGTGTAGGGAACCCTGGGTATCATGAAACCACAGATCACAGGGGAGAAATCCTTGTAAATGGGTTCGGGTGACAAGGTTCTCTGATAGGAATTTCTCTGCTTCTCCCATTTTGCTTTAGGAAACTGCAATGTGTTTTGGCACCTGGCCAGAAGGCGAATCTCTTGATTTACCATTGTGGGTACAGGATGGCATGTAGGACCCTGCAGCCGGTCTGGGATGTGCAGAAAGTCTTGCAGGTGTTCTGCGTATGCTGAGGCTCGGGCATTTGAGATAGAGGAGTCTTGGTCTGTCCATGACCAAGTAAGCTTTAGGGAACCTCTTTGTTAGGGGCCTAACCAGACTCACAAAGTGAGTATAAGTACCCCGATCTTCTGGTTCCTCATGACCTCTTTTCCTTCTTACATCCTTCAAGATCAAGTGCTCAGTAGAGGCCTTCCCATGTTAAGAGTCAGCAAGGCAAGATCCAAGAGGTGGGCTTACTCTTGTGATCTAGTGTCCTGTGCCCTGGGAGTTGCTGTGTCAATCAGGGACACACAAACTAAAAACCTTATCTGACAGTAGGGATTGGCTGTCTGCCTGTATATCCCCAAGTTGAAACTTAATCCCATGACCAAGGACACATTCTGAAATTGAGAATGCTAAAGGGGCCCGGCATGAGAAGGATACCCAGGATGCCCACCCAGGCCATGAGTGGGGAAATGTCCAGCTATGGCAGAAGGAGCAGGTGGGAGTGCCAGGTCTCTGAACCATGAATTAAAATATCCCTAGGAGCCCTGATATCTAGCCTCTCATCCTCTGAATCCTTTTCGGTAGGCATCCTACTTCAATGATGTGTTGACTTCAGAGTGGAAGCTGGGATATGTGCTTCGATGGGGTAGGGGTTTTGCTCTTGTTTCAATTGGGCCAAAAAAGATATGGGTACTGACAAAACTAATAAAAGTCCTTTTTGAAAAGGAGTCCCTTCCTTAGGAAGAAAAGAAATTGCTCATCCTTGATATGACAAATGGATACATGGTAAGGAAAACACATTTAACAAACCTGGGGCAGGATCTCAATTTTGTCTTTACAGGAATACAGATACAACAATTTTGAAGACATTGACTAGACATTTAATAATTACTCACCAGCAATCGAAGACAGACTGATGATGAAGGAATGCACATGACTGACTATGAGACCAATTGATATGCATATGCACTACTGGGTAATCTCTCAATTCTTACTGCTTGGCATCTTCCATCTACACCTCAAAAAAAAGGTGGTCCTGATTTGAATATTAATTGGGCTGGATTTGGATTGGGAGCAAGTGGCTTTCTCCCTCTCTAAACCCAAGCATATTGATAGAGAAAATGTGAAGAATTCTGTCTCATATCAGAAAAGCCACCTGGTGTGAGACAGAAGACAGAATGTTTCCCCAATATTATTGTGACCTCATCTCAAACCTTGTTTCTCTCTGTATCTGTAGCTTTCAAACATCCTGTCAGCATACAATCTCCTAAAGTCATATAAGATATGAATATCTCTTTTGAGTATCAACAATGCTTAAATTTTCCATTGTAAATAACATTTCCTCCTATCAGCTATCTACAAAGAATCTGAAACTGATATGGGGCCCCCACCGCAACAACTCCTACTAGTGAAACAAGAATAAAAGGGACAGTATGAGAGAGAGAATAAGAGACAGGTAGACAGAGACAGAGACAAAAATAGAAAAATCAAGAGCCTTGTGCGCACCAATAAATAATTGTTTTCAGGAAATAGACTATTCAAAAAAGCTGCAAGATAGCTCTTGGTTATCGTTCAGATCATACTTCTAATTAGATTTCCAGATGGAGTTAACCACTGTTCTAAGAATGGCTATAGATCTATATGGTCAGTCCATTAAGAAATAAACATTGTTTTAGCTTTTACAGGATCCCAAAGAGATGCCATCGCCCTTAAGTCAGCAGGAAGCAACCTTATGAAAGACTATGCCCCCTTTCCTAATAAGTTTTATGCTCTGAGGGTTGTGAGTAATTATTATTCTAATAGAATAGTTATAAGTTAAAACTGGGTTAAGGACAGAACTATAATATAGCATCAAAGATCTCTTTTGAAGAAGGGGTGATAGATAGGATAGATAAAGGTAGAGTGTTCTACCTACCTATACACCATTCTAGCTGAATGTATGCTAAGCTAAAGACAATTTGCACTGGCATAGATATTTGTATATTGATACAAATATGAAATCATTTTATATGTTTAATTGTAATAATTTGTACATTTGTACAAAGTTTATTCTGAGATTGCTTTATATAACCAAAGTAAATTGTACTTTGATATAAATCTGAATTTGTAACTATTATGTAAAACTGAATCTGAAATTGCTATATTTTCTGTATGCTACTACCTCTGTTTAAAATATTTGCTCATCATTGTCATGTATTTTATGCAATTACTACCTTCCTTTAACTATACTAGATATAATGTATGATTGCACTAGTTATGATATATGCAGAAGATGTTTTATATACCTCTGTTTAGATGATATATATATATATATATATATATATATATATATATATATGTATTTACATGTCTAAAATGCTGTGGACACTTTACCTGGTAATATACCCCTGGCTAATGTTCGATAGTTCTACTAAGGGTCATTGTTCAGGGATTGTACACCCCTTATATAGGTATTCTAATTTTTAGTACAGGGTTTATTCCTTAAGATGATAAGATCTGCAGTCAACACTACTTAAGGTATCATATCCCAATCATATCAGACACAGGTTAGAATATCATAGATAGACAAGAATCTTCAACCATTTAGTAGACCCAGAGAATATGGCATTTAACATTTGAAATTTGCCACAAGAGACACGATGACACCTGGTGTCACTGCTCCCTTCACGAGATGGTGTTGAGCATTAAGGATACTCCATTGGATTTTGTCCTTTTGGCAGAGAATGGCCAGTTGTGTAAGGAACTGTCCTTACCTTGATTGCCGACAGTACACACATGGTGTCAATCTGGACAAACAAGTTGATGGATGAAACTTGCCTGGACAGGATAAGACAGTCCCTTCAAAATTTCCCTGCTTGTGAAATGATCTATCAGACCATAGGCCTATAGCCAGTATGATAGATGCTCCAATGGCGCACAAAACCAGAGGTGTTTGTCCAGGTAGCTGTGTTGCTGTCCTCTCCCAAATTTTGGAAGTCACTACTTCCATGTACTTCTGACTTTCAAGTGATACATCTTCCTTCTCAGGTCTTGAAAGGGTTGAATAATAGGTATTTAATGTTACTACCTCATAATAATTCCTATTGTACATAGTGTTAGTTTAGAACCTTCTTAGTTAGACAAAAGGGGGAGATGTAGTGGGATTCAGGTGTCAGCTGATGGGGTCCTAAGATGCTTATCCAGGGTCCCAAGCCCCTGGAAGGGATGTGGCCAACCTGGAGGGGGTGTGGCCAACTCCATTGAGAGGGGGCTTCTGGGACATGAGGCCCATTTCCTGGTTCCTGGCTTCTGGAGAGACAGGATCGGAATCCATTGTCCATCCATTGCTAGTCCTCTGTTCCAGACTCCAGTCCCTGTTGAGGTGCTACTAAAAACTGTTATTTGTACCATGAGTGTCGGTATATATTTTAATAAATATCTATCCTGCACTGGTGCCTTCTAAGTAAACTTTTCCTACACAACCTGAACTTCTAGTCAACACAGCCTGTTACTATACTCACAAAAACACAACCTGTTCCTCTTTCCCAGTAGTCAAACATAGCCTGGTCCTCTAGTCACAATAACCTGGTATTCTAATCACCCACAGCAAGGTCATCTTGTAAAACACAGCCTAGCCTTCTATTTGTACACATTTCCTGTTACTATAGTCACACACAGCATGGCCCTCTAGTCACATACTCAGCCTGGTCCTCTGGTCACACACAACGTGGTGCTGTAGACACCTATATCTTATCCTGTTGTCTCATATGACCTAGTCTTACAGTCTCACACCACACTGATACTCCAGTCACCCAGCCTGATACTCTAATCACACACTCAACATGGTCTCCTACTCACAAACTCAGTCATGTAATATATTCAAAAACAAAACATGGTCCTCCAGTCACATACACAACATGACACCTTATTCACTCACGCATAGCCCGATCTACCAGTCACACACACCATGGTCCTCTAGGCACAGAGTCTTGTTCACTAGATATAGACAGAGCATGCTACTGTAGCCTGGTGTCCATGTCACTCACTCTCTCTCTCTCTCTCTCTCTCTCTCTCTCTCTCACACACACACACACACACACACACACACACACACACACACAGCATGGTCCTCTGATCATAAAGATATCCTCATCCTAAAAGTCACACAAACTCTGGTCCATTCATGAAACACTGAAACACAACCTAGTCCTCTAGTCACTCCCAGCCTGATCCTCTACTGACACAAATAGCTTTGTCCTCTAATCTCACACACAGCCTGGTTCTCTAGTCATACACACAACCTAGAACTCTTGTCTCACACATACAACATGGTCCTCTACTCACACACTAACTCTCTGGTCCTCTAGTAACACAACAGCATTGTTCTTTAGTCACACACAGAGAGCTTGGTCCTCTAGACACAAATGAACTGGTCCTCTAGTCACACACACAAAGTAGTCCTCTAGTCAGACACAGACTGTAACTCTAGTTATAGACAAAGCCTGGTAGTCTAGTCATACACAAAGCATGGTCCTCTATTAACACACTCGATGGTCCTCCAGGCTCAAACAACTTGGTCTAGTCACCACAACCTGTTCTTTTAGTCACTCACAGCCTTTTCCTATAGTGACACTAAAAGTCATTCCTCTACTCATGCACAGAGCCTGGTCCTCTAATCTCACACACAGCCAAGTCCTCTAGTCACATACTGCCTGGCTCTATAGTCATACAAACACAGTGTGGACTTGTACTCACACACAGCCTCGACTCCTAGTCACACACAGCATATTCCTCTAGTCACAAAACAAAGCCTGTTACTCTAAATACCAAAAGCCCAGTTCACTTCTCAAACACAACCTGGTCCTCTAGTCACAAGAGTCTATTCCTCTAATCACCCACAGCATGGTCCTCTAGTAAAACACAGCCTAGACCTCTAATAACACACAATTCCTGGTCCTCTAGTAACAAACAGCATAGCCCTCTAATCACAGACATAGCCTGTTCTTCTGTTCACACAAAGTCTGGTCCTCTATACAGACAGACAAACACATACACAGAGTCTGGTCATCTAGCTACATGCAGCATGGTGCTCTCATCACCCAAGACATGTCCTATTGTCTCACATAGCCTGGTCCTCTAGTCACATATACAGCCTGGTCTCCTAGTGACACACAGCCTAGTCTACTAGTCACACACATAACTTGGTCCTTTAGTCACACACACACAATCTGGTATGCTAGTCACACACAGCATGGTCCTCTAGTCACACATACACTGCTAGTCCTATAGTCACACAAATCCTGGTTCTCTATTCATAGACACAACATGATAGTCTAGAGACATACAGCCTGGTCCTCTAGTCATACATAAACACTTCCTTCTTATCTAATTACACACACAGCCTGATCTTTTAGTGATACATACAGTCTGGTCCTCTAGTCATACAAATAACCTGAATCTCAAGTCACGCCCACACACTGGTCCTTTATTCATACACAAACAATCTATTCTAGACACACACAGACTGGAACACAGATGGATACACACAGTCATACACACAGCATGGTCCTATAGTGACAAATGGCCTGGTTAACTATTCACTCACAGAGGGCCAGGTCCTCCAGTCACATACACAACATGATACCTTAGTCACTCACACATAGCCCGAACTACCAGTCATACACACCATGGTCCTCTAGGCACAGAATCTTGTTCACTAGATATAGACACAGCATGCTACTGTAGTCACAGAAAGCCTGGTGTTCACGTCACACACACACACACACACACACACACACACACACACACACATAGCCCGATCCTCTAGTCACACACACAGAGTCTGAGCACCTAGTCACACACCTAGCCTGGTACTATAGTCACACACAGCCTGGAACTCTAGTCAAACACTTACACAGCATGTTCCTCTATTCACACACAAAGCCTAGTCCTTTAGTGATACACACAGAGTGGAACTCTAGTCACAAATGCAACTTGGTACTCTAGATGTACACAAAGCTTGGTCCTACAGTGACACGTAGGCTGGTCCACTTTTCATACAAACACAAACTGGTCTTCTAGTAACACCCACATCTTAGTCCTCTACTCACACAAAATACCTCATACTATAGTCACACACACAGCAGAGTGTGTGAATGAATAAAGGAAACTCATAGCCAGATCTGGGAATGGCTGAGATATCAGAGAGTAAACACCACAGTCAGATCACACCCATGTGTCTTTCAGATTTCTCAGCCTTTTCCTCCTGGCTTTTCTGCCTGTTTTGACTTTCTATACTTGCCTTCAATATCTTCTTTAATGAGCTAAGGCATGGCACCACAACTGCCTGCCTGGGAACCTAGAATTCCTTCTGTAAATAAAGATGACCTCAAACTCAGATTTGATGGGATTAAGGGCATAGGTTACCACTCATAGATATTCCCTGTGCTGGTATTAAAGGTGTAAATTACCACTGTCTTTTCCTCCTAGAATGACTGTGGGTAGATCCCTCTGATATCTCATTTATTAAATTTATTAAATTTGAAACATATCCTCACACATACCCTTTTGTGTCAAATTTTTAAAAGTTATAGCTAACATAAGAAAAACCATATACAATAGGTACAATAATTATATAAAATATACAGAAACAATAAATGAGTAATGTACAGTCCATTAACAATTGACAATTTAAAGAAAATATTTCATTAATTATCCTATTTTGATGAGTCCAAAGGATTATAGCTAATTCACTTTCTTTCTAACTTTTATTACTGACTAAAAACTATTATTTGATAACTCTTAAACTCATATACTTTAACTTCAAAGTTTTCTAAAAGTTTCACTAGAAAACTATAACTACCTCAGTGACCCAAGAAGCAAATACTATTTACTCAAGTAAACAAGCAGGAAGTGTAAGCACTTTCAAAATATAAAAATTACAGAGATGACATCTCTCTACCTGGACATTCACCCAAAGTTCCATTATAAATTTTGGGCATCCATCTTTTGCATACAAGTTTAGAATCTCTTTTCATTTCAGTGAAGCAGGAAATCTGCTCTTACCATTCTGGTACAGTTGCTTCCCTCAGGTCATGAAGAATGTCTGATAGTTTTTTTTTGAAAAACAGGAACCAGAAGGACCATCTGTGATTGTTCTGTCAAAGTTCAGAGGTTACTTTCCTATGGAATCTATTTGACCAGTTAAAACAGCATACTGTCAAGTAGTCAAAACAGGAAAAGCTTCTTGTTCAGTGACTAACCATTAACTCAAGAAAGTCGACTCCATATGAAGTTTCTTCAATGTCCATTTTTCTTTTGAAGTAGATTGGTGTTGCCAGGAGCAGACCTGTCTCATTGTCCAGAAAAGTCTGGCTTCTTAAAATATTTTAAATGTCATATTCTATGGATCTCTGAAGTGTTTGAAGAAGACATGTTCATCTAAAATGTATTTGTTTGACCTTGAAAACATATCTAACATGCTTATGTCTAAATGTAATGTCTAACTACTAACTTGGCATTACTTCATATTCTAATTAGTTGGTAATAACTTTCATGGACTAGCAACTTGTATTACATTGTTAGATGAACTGAGTAAGTATAATACCTTGAATAAGCATAGAGATATTTGTACATCAACACAATTAATTTCAATATACATAATTTGTATACAATATACAAAAATCTAGTCCAATGTAAAATGTTTAAAGCTAGTAAATCTTGTAAAATATGATTTAATAATCTTTTCTTATAACCTATATTACATATCTCTATCCCCTTTTAATTTCTATCTTAAATCTAATTGCTATTCTTTAATGCTACTCTAACAATAAGCTTTAATAATTTTAACCAATTAACCTAAACAATGACAATTATACATAACACATTGAAAGACCAAAACCCACCCACCCAACCTCTTTGGAATATGGGCAAAGTGTTCTTAAATTTACTACCTGCTGTCTCAGGGTAATGGCATCTTTAGGGGACCCTGAAAAGAAACGTTTTGTTAAATATCTAGTCCAGAAAAAAGTAGCTGTATCATTTGTTGTCCAATCTCTGTATAACAGGAAAGTGCATGGCTTGTCTTAAGTCCTGACTATAGTAGTCTATGAAGCTGGTTCAACTTAGTGAGCTGCCTTGAAATTGCCCTGAACAATTTGTGTCAAAATCTGATTTTTGATTGGTGTTTGTTAGCCTAGTGGCTTTGTCAGAATTCACATGAAATCATCATTGTGGGGCTCCATCTTCTTTTTGGATACTTCAAGTTTGTAATTAGGCATTGTCATGGATCACTGCTGAAAACTGATAAGAGACTAAAACCCAACACAATGTACAGGAAGCTAAATATATAAGTATTTTTTCAGCATAGAACAACCCTGAATAATAATAGAACAGTCCCTCATTTTTAGTTATTCTTCTGTCCCATATCAGGTGGCTCTTCTGATATGATACAGAGATTTTTGTATTTTCCTTTAACAAGTAAGCTTGAGTTTAGCAAAGGAAAGAGTCACACTCAAACTCTAAATCCAGCTTTAAATTATAATTGAACTGGGAATTCAGGTTAAAAAATATATAGAAATTAAGCAGTGATATTTTAGCCTATGAAGTATACTGGTACCAATAGATGTGATATTCTTTTGCTTGTGAGGAGAGCCTCACTTTTGCTTTAGATGTCTAGATGTCCAAAAATTTTTCACTTTTTGAAGATGGGAATTTCTAGTTTTCTGTAAAGACAAAGACAAAAACCTACCCTAAACAATTGTTTTTTCTTACAACTTAAAGGACTGTAATATGGGTTGAGGAGACACCAGTCCTATTTCATAAAGTTTTTATGGTTCAAATTGAGTCTTTATTAATTTTGATGATATCCATAACTCTTCTTCACCTGTGGAAACAAAAGCAAAACCCCTGCCAAACGTAGCACATATCCTGGCTTCCATTCATGGGTTAGTACATATTTGAAGTAAACAGGCTGATTTAGTTCTATAGTTTCTATAGTCCAATGCCTTTTAGCAGCAGTTGCTCCTTTCTTATTAGCTTTGAGAAAATTTAAAGTTAAAGAATTATGTAGTCTATCTCTAGGGGTCTTTGTTATTCGTTTCTATTTATTTAGCTTTATTGTTTGATTTGATATCTCTATGATTGCTTACCCTGTAGAATTGTGTGATATTCCTGTAATATGCTTTATATTTTAATAAGCATTTTTTTAATTTTACTAGAGACATATGCTAGAGCATTGTCAGTCTTAATTTGTACAGATATTCCCATGGTAGCCGTAACTTATAGCAAATATGTAATTATAGAATCAGCCTTTTCTGAACTCAAAACACCTACCCATTGAAATCCTGAATAAGTATCTTTTGTATGATGGACATATCTTAATTCTCAAAATTCTGTAAAGTTAAATATACCCATCTGCCAGATTTCATTTCTTTGTATATCTTTAGGATTACTTCCTGCTGGCAATGGAGTTTGGTTATAGAAAGTGCTGGCAGGACATCTTTTTACAATTTCTTTGGCTTGTTGCCAAGTGATAGAGAAATCCTTTGTTAAACCCTTTGCTATTGATGTGATGCTTTCTATAAAACTGTGAAGCCTCTAGTACATTTTCTATTAATAATTTATCAATTTCTTCATTATCTTGGGCTAAGGGACCTGACAGACCCATATGAGATTGAATGTGTGTTATATAGAAAGGATGATTTTTAGTCCTGATTATTTCTTGTTACAGAATAAATAATGAAGTTAATTCTGACTCATTATTAATAAAGTCAGCCATTTCAATGTGCAGAACAACTTTCTGCATACTGAGAGTCAGTGACTATTTTAAGAGATTTGGTAAAAAGCCATTAATACCACTATGAAAGCATATATATAATTCTACTTTTCAACAGATTTATAAGTGTTTGAGCCACTTTACTTATATGTTATCATTTGTAACCTGCCTTTCCTCATTTGTTTGTATTGGTATACAATGTAGGGGTCAAAACTTGGTTTATCTCATTTAATATGAGGAAGAATCTAATTATTTTCTTTAGAAATTCAATTCTTTTGCTTTGAGGATATTGATGTTAATATCCCCCAAAATTACTGGAGGCTCTGAGCAAAGGTTCACTTTCTACCCATAATTGTTCAATTTCTTCATTAGTTAAAGAAGGTACAACAATTTCTCCTGGGTCCATTCCTGTCAATTGATGAAGTCTTAATTTTTCTTTAAAAGCAGAAACTGGTGGGATTCAGGTGTCAGCTCATAAGGTTTGAAGATGCTTATCCAGGGTCCCTAGCTCCTATAGTAGGAGTGGTCAACCCCATTCATAACGGCTCCTTAGATCTTGGTGTTCCATTCTATTACTACAGGAACCATTTTCTTAATCTGTTTATGTGGAAGAAATATCCATTCTAATATGATAATTTCCTTTTGCATTAAAATTCCTGTAGGAGAATGCTTAGAGTGCCAGATAAATGAAGTGCAATTAAAGTCTGGATTCACACTATCTACATGTGCATCTTGTAATTTCTTTTCCACCAAAGCCAATTCTTTATCAGCTTCTGGTGCTGATTCACTCTATTTATGTCCTTGTCACTTTTAAGGTTTTGAACAAATTATCCAATTTATCAATTTTAATTTCAATAGTGGGTCATAAATTGTCAATGTCTCCTAGTTATCATTGAAAATCACTGAATGTCATCAATCTATCTCTCCTGATTTATACCTTTTGGGGTCTGAATATTTGTTGGCACATTTTGTAGTTTAAATAATTAATGGAATCCCCTCTCTGTATTTTATTTTCTGGGGCAGTTGATAATCCCCAAGCAAGCAATTTTTTTTTTACTTCTTCAAAATATTTTCTAAGGTATTAATATTTGAATTAGCCAATGAGATGCCATCCATTTAATGATAAATTGTGGGAATTTGTTAGGTATTTGTACTGGCTGTTGTACAAAATACTTACACAGAGTGGGCCTATTCATTCCCTGAGAGAGTTTCCTCCACTGATCTCAATCAATAAGTATAATAGGCCATTCTTTAGTTAACAGGGAAAGCAAAGGAAATGCAGACTGTAGAGAACCCATTAGATGTATAACCTTGTTTATCTCCCATAGGTCTGTTACCATTCTTCACTTTCCAGATTTCTCTTTAATAACAAATACAGAAGAATTCTAAAGACTGGCTGATTCTTCTATATGCTCTTTTACCAGCTGCTCTAAGGCCTGCAATTTCTCTTTTGTTAGAGGCCATTGATGAATCCATATAGAGTTCTCTGTTAGCCATTTTAGAGGTAGTGCTGTGGGTATTTTTTGAACAATTAGCAGCTATTGTGCCTTATATCTTTATAACCTGAATAGTATGTGACTGTGTCTCATGCTCTAATCTTTTATTTTTCTGAAAGTGTGCTAATTTATGGCTCATTTCTGTGTTTGGAGGAATATTAATCTGTGTGTTCCATTATTTTAGTAAATTTCATACCCATAAATTATAGCAATGTTAGCCACATATGGCTTTATTATTCCTCTTAGTCATTATGGTCATATACACTCAAGCCACTATGTTTTACATGAAATATAGAACCAATTCCCCCAAACTGAACATTAACCTCCTGAAGGGGCCAACCTGGATGTCATGACTCTGGTGAAATTATAGATACATCCATCTTTGTGTCCAATAAGCCATCAATAATAATATCATTTATTTGTACTTTTAATTTTGGCCTTTGTTCATTGGCTGAAGCTTGCCAAAATATTTGCTTTATAATTTTTCCTGAGTTTTTCTATAGATTTTCTATCATTCAGTGTAGTATTTCTTTTTTAAAATAGGTTTTATTTTTTAAATTGTTTTGGGAAGGTGTTTCCTCCATAAGGGCATGGTAAGATTGGATTGAATTTGATATGGATGTTTTTGAAAACCTCCTTAGGCCTTTCCCAAGTGCAGAAAATTATCTTGTCTGTCTCTTGTTGATCTGCACTCATTCATCCAATGTCTTTCTTTTCCATACCTTCTTCATACTCCAGAATGGAGGATCATTCTTTTGTGATTATTCCTAACAAAAACACTGTTTCTGGGAATGCCTCTTTAACAATCTCTTTTTATGTGACCTTGCCTTTCACAATTGTAACATTTAACATTTTGACTTTTTTTATACCTGTAGGAATAAGTTCTCCTACCCAGTTATCATCATTGTCATAAAACACTACATTGTTCCGTGAATCCAGTCATCCAAGGGTGCTATTCTTTCTTTTATCAGTTTAAGTATTTTTATACATTGTGAATTAGCATTCTCAAAAGCCAGTGATTCAATTATTATTTGCCTGGATTCTGAGTCCAGTGCCATTCTGTTTACTGCTGCAGCTAATCTGTGCAAAAAGTCTGTGAAAGTTTGTTTTGGGCTTTGAAATACTTTTGTGAATGATTCAGTTTTATTTCCTATTTCTTCAGTACAATCCAAGGAATTTCAAGCAGCCATGTGACATAAGTCCAGAGTATGTTCATTGTATAAAGACAGTCTTTCAATATCAGCATAATCCCCTTCCTCATGAACTTGGTCTTGGGAGACTTCTATGCCTCTGGCCCTCCTTATTTGTTCTATTGTTTTAGCCTTCTCCCTCCACCATGATTTCCACTGTTTAACCAGCCCTACTCTAATACAGCTGTGACCATATCTAGGCAATATTTAAGGGTCACCCGGTTACAGCATGACCAGCTGTTCAACATTTGTTTCACAAATGGTGAGTACATCCCATACATTACATTTACTTCTTTTACTCCTTAATTCTAGCATTTGTTTGGAGTGCAACTAGCTTCTGTATCATCTTTGTCATTCTTCATTTTTTAAAGGTTACTAGGTATATTAATGTTACCTAGGTATATAATATACTAGGTATATATATATATATATACACATATATATAACATATATATATATATATATAATATACTAGGTATATTAATGTCTAAATTTAGATGACCTTGCTGAAATTGGTTCTTCATATTCCTCTGTTTGATTTGAGTAGCTTTGTGTTTTCTCTCGACAGGCTTTTTAAAGACCCTTTTCTTTGCATTCATATTAATTGACTTTTTAAATGATAAAACAGAAACCAAACAAAAATAATCATAATAAACAGCATGATAAACATTAGAATAGTCCCTTATACCTTATTTATCTTTTCCATCACTGGTTCTATTATCACATCTTCTAGAGAAAGACCACAGAAGGACCAAACACCCTCCATTGTTATAAACAAATTCCTCCCTTTAAAAATAATTGGTTTAATCACAAATTTGTTGTCTGTGATGACTCAATTGATTGTGAAGTGGGGCAGCTACCTAGTGTGATAGCAGCCCAGGAGGGTTCCAGAAAGAAAAATAAATAAATAAACAGCCCACCAGGAGAAAGAGGCCACTGTCTGAAAAACTTATCCAGAAAAGAGTGAAACAGAAATATGTGTGACCAACCATTCTTTCTAAGACTGGAGACTAACTAAGAACAAAAATCATAGTCAGCCAGTAATTCCTTCTCTAGGCAAGTGTTGCTCTGGCCAGCAAGCACCATTTTTGGGTAGAGAAAAGAAATTGTGCCCCATATTTGGACACCAGGTGTTGTACAAATAAAGGAAATTCAGAGATAGATCTCTGGGAAAAGCTGAGATATCAGAGAGTACATACCATAGTCATATCTCACCCATATTTCCTCCAGATTCCTTAGCCTCACTCCTTTTGGCTCCTTTTACCTGCTTTGTCTTTCTATGTCTGCCTTAAATACCATCTTCACTGAATTATGGCATGGAACCACCACCACATTCCTGGGGTCTCTTAACTCCTTGTGTAAAGTATGGTGTCCTCAAACTCATTTGATGGGTTTAAGGGCATATAGGTCACCATTAATGAATATTTCCTGTGTTGGGATTAAAGGTGTGAGTTACCACTGTCTGATTCTCTTAGACTGACTGTGGTTAGATCCCTCTGATATCTCAGACTGTTCTTATTAAATTTGAAACATATCCCACAACATAGACCTCTAGTCACAAGCATACTCTGATCCTTTAGTCATATTATCAAAACACAACCTAGTCAACAATTCAATCACAGCCTGGTCCTCTACTGACACAAAAAGTCAGGTCCTCTACTCACACACACAACCTGGTCCTTTACTCAGATCATAGTCCTCTAGTCACACACAGACAGCTTGGTACTCTAAACAAAAACAGTCTAGTCCTCTAGTCACACACACAACCTGGTACTCTAGTTACACACAGCCTTGAACTCAAGTCACAGATACAACCTAGTCTTTTTTGTCATGCACACAACATGGTCCTCTGGTGACATACAATGTGGTCCTCCAGGAACAAACAACCTGGTTCTTTATTCACTCACCTAATCTTAGAGGTACTCACAGCATGGTCCTATAGTGATCAAACAGTCAGTTCCTCTACTCACACACAGAGCCTGGTCTTCTAGTCTAACATACAGCCTCATCCTCTAGACACACACACAGCCTTATTATCTATTCCCATACACACAACCTGGATTGCTACTCATATAGACAGAACTTTTAGTCACACACAGCATGTTTCTCAAGTCACAAAAACACAGCCTGTTACTCTAATTATCCACAGCCTGGTCCAATTGTCAAACATAGCCAGGTCCTCTATTCATAAGAGCCTATTCCTCTAGTCACCCACAACATGGTCCTTTTCTAAAACACAGCCTAGACTTCTACTTACACACAAACACTGCCTGGTCATTTAGTCACACAGAGGCTGGTCCTATAGTTATCCACAGCATGCTCCTCCAGTCACATGTATTTCCATGGTCTTTATTCACACACAACCTTATCCTTTAATCACACAATTCCTGGAATTCTTTAATACACATTGTCTGGTCTTCTAGTCACACACAGCAGGGTCCTCTGCAACACACAGAGGCTGTTCCTCTAGTTACACACAAACCTGTTTTTCTAGTCACACTTAGCCTTGTCCTCTAGAGACACACATCCTTGTCCCCTAGTCACACATGGCATGTTCCTCTAGGCACCCAAAACTTGTCCTGTTGTCTCAAATAACCTGGTCCTCTATTCACATACAGAGCCTGGTCTTGCAGTCACACACAGTCTGGTCTATAGTCACACACCACTCTAGTCCTCCAGTGACACACAGCCCTATACATTAGTAACAAACACTGCCTGGTCCTCTACTCACACATTCAGCCTGGTACTATAGTCATTACAAAGCATGCTCCTCTAGTCACATACACAACATGGTTGTCTAGTAACCACACACAGCCTGATCCTATAATGGCACAAACAGCTAGTTCCTCTACTAACACAGAGAGTCTGGTCCTCTAGTCTCACACACAGACTGCCCCTAGAATCAAACACACAGCCTTGTCCTTTGGTGTTAAGCACAGTCTGGCCCCACTAGTCACATATGTAACATGGTTCTCAAATCACACACACAGTTCTTGTCCTCTATTCACAAACACACAGTCTCTTCCTCTACTCACACACAGACTGGAACTATAGTCACAGACCCAAACTGTTCCTCTAGTCATACGTATAATATTGTTCTAGAGTGACACATGGCCTGGTCCCCTATTCAAATAAATACAAACTGGTCCTCTACTCACACCCACATCCTGGTCCTTTACTCACACAAAAGCCTAGTACTATAGTCACATACATAGCATGATCCTCTAGCCCTCTAGTTACACAGAGCCTGGTCCTTAAGTCACCCAGAGCATGGTCCTCTAGTATCACACAGCCTGGTCCTCTAGTAATACCTAGCCTGTTTCACTATTCACACAGTCTTGTACTCTTGTCTCACACACAGCTTGGTCCTCTAGTCACACATAGAGCCTGTTTTCTAGTCATTCAGACAGTTTGGTCCTCTATTCTCATAAAGACTGATGCTCCAGGCACACACAAGTTGGTTCTCTAACCACAAACAGCCTGATTATCTAGTCACACCATACTTAATGTTGTTCTAGTCACAAAAACTCTTAGTCTCTTAGTCACCCACATCGTGGTCCTCTAGTCACACTCACAGCATGGTCCTTTAACCACAAATACAGCATGATTCTGTAGTCAGAAACAGACAGCATGGTCCTCTACTCAGACACAGCCTGGACCTCTAGTCAAACACATCATATTGCTCTAGTCACAAACACACAGCCTGTTACTCTTAATTAGCCACAGCCTTGTCCTTTAGTCAGACACAAAAAGTCTGGTCCTCTAGTCATACGCAGCCTGAACCTCTAGAGACACGCAAAGCTTTGTCCTATATTCTGACAGAGAATTGTCCTCTAGTAACCAAAGCATGGTCCTATTGTCTCACATAGACTGGTCCTCTAGTGACAGATAACATTCTGGTCTTCTAGTCACATACATCCTGGTCCACTAGAGATGTACACAGCTTGGTTGTATAGTCAGACACTGTCTTGTCCTCTAGTCATACACTGCCAAATAGGTCCTCTAGTCACACATACAACCTGGTCTTTGAGTCACACACACACACACACACACACACACACACACACATGCACACAACACACACACACTTCTTATCTAGTCACTCACAGCATGGTCCTCTAATCACTCAACAACAGCTTGGTCCTCTAGTGAGTCACACCCAGCCTGGTCCTCTAGTTTCACACAGCATGTTCCTCTAGTCAAAAACACACAGACTGGTACTCTAATTAATTACTCACATCCTTGTCCTGTAGTCACATACCCAGTATGGCTTTCTATTCCTGAACAGCTTCATAATCTCACACAGCATGGTCCTCTATTCAGACACAGACTAGTCTCTCTAGTGACACAGTGCCTGGTCCTCTAGTCACATACAAAAAATCAGGTCCTCTAGTCACACACATCATGGTACTCTAGTCAAAAACACACAGAGTGGTCCTCTAGACACACACACACACACACAACAGGTACTCTAGTCACACAGCATGGTATTCTAGTCACAAACACACAGAGTTGTCCTCTAGTCACATACATACAACAGTCTGGTCCTCTATTCACATATACAGCCTGGTCCTCTAGATATAAAAGGCCTGGTACTCAAGGTACACAAACACACTTCTTTTTTTCTTCTCTCACACACAGCCTGGACATCTAGTCTCACATGCAGGCTGGTCTCCTAGTCACACAGCCTTATCCTCTGTCACAGACTCACAGTCTATTGCTCTACACACACAGATTTGTGGGGATTTAATAAAGTTTCAGAAGTTTTGGAGATATCAGAGGGAATCTACCCACAGTCTATGTGGAGGGTTAGTAAAAGCTCCAGAAGTCCCAGAGCTCTAACCACAGTCAGTCTAGGAAAATCAGAATGGTGATTCAAACTTTTAATCCCAGCACAGGGAATATCCTTGGAGTGGTGAGCTACACTCTTAATCCTAACTAAGTCAAGGTCACTTCAGTTTATAGAAGGAATTCCAGGCTCTCAAGTAGGCAATGGTGGAGCCACGCCTTAATTTATGAAAGGTACTTAAGACAGGATTGAAATGCAGAGGGAAGCATTTCCAAGGGAAGTGAGGCTGAGGAAGCTGGAAGATAGCTGGGTAAGATTTGACTATGGTGTTCATTCCCTCTAGTATCTCCAGTTTCTTCAGAGATCTATTCCTGAGTCTCATTTATTATATGACAATTGGCATCCAACTTTGGGGCATGAATTTCTCTCCTCCCGACCCAAAAAAACCTCATTTGCCGGCCAGAACAACATATGGCCAGAGGAGTAATTAATAGTGGCTAGGCTTTCTGTTCTGGATTAGCCTCCAGACTTAGGCAGACCAGCTGCACCTGTTTCAGTTTCACCCTCATTTGGGTAAGTCATTCAGACAGTGGCCTCTTTCTCCTGGTGGGTTGTTTGTTTTTCCTTTCTGGACCCATCCTTGGGTTATTATCACACTAGGTAGCTGCTCCACTTCAAAATCATCAGCGGACAATAATAGTAAGTAACTCATGTTTTTTAAAAAGAGGGAATTTGTTTAAAGCAATGGAGGGTCATACTGTAACCTCTCATTAAATGATTTGATATTAAAACCAGTAAAGGAAAACATAGATAATGGAAATATCATCTTTATCATATTATTTACTATGAATATTTATTGTTTGATTACATAGAAAAAGTTGAGTAGTGTAAATCCAAAGAAAAAGGTCTTTAAAAAGCCTGTTGAGAGAGAACACAAAGATGCTGAAATTCAAACAGAGGTATATGAAGAACCAAATTCAGCAAGGTCATCTAAAATTAGACAAAACAGGCAATATTAGCATATCCAATAGCCTTTAAAAAATGAAGGATGAAAAAGATGAAAGAGAAGCTAGCTGGACTCCAGTAAAAATATTAGAATTATGGAGAGTAAAGGAAGCAATTGTATCATATAGGATTCTCACCATTTGTTAAGCAAATGCTGAACTCCTGGTCATGCTGTAACCAGGTCACCCCTAAAGATTGGTTGGATATGGTTACAGCCATTCTTGAGGCAAGGACGCTCATGCAATTCAAGTCATGGTGGAGGGAGGAGACTAAAACAATAGAACAAAGAAAGAGGGCCAGAGGCATGGAAGTCTCTCAAGACCAACTCCTTGGGGAGGGAGATTATGCTGATATTGACAGGCAGTCATTATACAGTGACCATCTTCTGGATTTATGTCACATGGCAGCTTTAAATGCTTGGGACCGGATTGAAGAAACAGAAAAAAAGTGAAACATTTACAGAAGTAATTCAAAGTCTCAAAGAAACTTTTACAGATTTTTTTTTTCACAGATTAACCACAGCAGTAAACAGAATGGTATAAGACTCAGAAGCCAGGTGAATAATCATTGAATCACTGGCTTTTGAGAATGCCAATGTACAATGTATTAAAATACTTAGACCTTTAAAAGCAAGGTCAGCACCTTTGGAGGACTGGATTCATGAGACAATTAATATGGAGTCTTATGACAGTGATGATAACCGGGTAGAAGAGCTTATTTCAAGAGGTATAAAAATCAAAATGTCAAATGTTATAATTGTGGAAGGGAAGGTCACATAAAAAGAGATTGTAAACAAGGCATTCCCAGAAACAATGCTTTTGGTAGGAATAATCTCATGAGAACAACCTTCCCTTCTGGAATATGCAGAAAATGTGGAAAGGTAGAAATTGGACTAATAAATGCAGGTCAACAAGAGACAGACAAGGAAACTTTCTGCCCTTGAGAAATGCTCCAAGGGTGCTTTCAAAAACCCCTAGGTCAGGTAAATTTCTGCCCTTGGGAAATGCCCTAAGTCAAGTCCAATCCAGTCTTACCCTGCCATTTTGGAAGAAACACCTTCCCAGAACAATTAACAAGGTTAAAACCTATTTTAAAAAGACACGCTAACTGGAATGATAGAAAATTTACAGAAAAAGAAAAAAAAATTCAGGAAAAATATAAAGCAAAAAAGAGGCTATCCAGGAAAATTTGCAAACAAAAGAATATGGTAACTATTGGTACCAGTATACTTGATAGGGTAAAATCTCATTACTTAACCTTTACAAAAATTTTTTATTAGTGAAAATCCCAGTTTAATTATAATTTAAAGCTGGTTTTAGAGTTGGATTGTGGCTCCCTCCTTCTCTAAACTCAAGCATACTTGTTAAAGGAAAATAAAAAAAATCTCTGTATCATATCGGAAGAGCCACCTGATGTGGGACAGAAGAATAACAAAAAATAAGGGACTATTCTATTGTTACTAATCCTGTGCTCAATATCCTGTGCTCAATAAATTTTTATATGTTTAGTTTCCTGTACATTGTGTTGGTTTTTAGTTTCTTATCAGTTTTCTGCAGTGATCCAGGAGAAGGCCTAATTGCAAACTTGAAATATCCAAAAGGAAGATGGGGCCCCACAATGATGTTTTTACATAAATTCTGACAAAGCCACTAGGCTGACAAACACCAATCAAAGATCAGATTTGGACTACAAACTGCTCAGGACAATTTTGTAGCAGCTCACTGAGATGAACCAGCTTCACAGACTACTATGCCCAGGACTTTAGACAAGCAGTGTGCTTTCTTGGTATGCAAAGACTGGACAACAAATGACACAGCTACTTATTTGAAGACTTGACATTTAACAAAACTTTTCTATTCAGGATCCCTAATAGATGCCATCGTCTCCAGTCACCAAGTAGTAAACTTAAGAACACAACACCCACCTTCACAAGTGGTGGGGTGGGTTGGTTTTGGCTCCCAAGTGGTGGGGTGCCTTGGTGTTGGTTGTTCAATCGGTTATGGATGATTGTCATTGTTTAGGTTAATTGATTAGAAATTGTTCATGGTTATTGGTAGAAAAGAGTTAAACAAGAATGATCAGATTCAAGATTTGTGTTTAAAAAATATAAAGAAAAAGGGGATACAGATATATAACATAAAAGGATAAATTATGGAATTTTCTTTTAAAAGGATTTACTAGCTTTAAATATTTTACATTGCATTGGTTTTCTGTATACAAATTGTGCATTTTGAGATTAATTGTGTCATTGTACAAATATTTCTATGCTTGTTTCAGGTAGTATACTTAATCAGTTTATCTAACATTGTAATCCAAATTGCTAGTCCATGAAAGTTTTTATTTTCAATTAATTAGAATATAAAGCAATGCAAGTCAGTAGTTAGACATTACATTCAGACATAGTCATGTTAGATATGTTTTCAAGGTCAAACAAATATATTTTAGATAAACAGGTCTTCTTCAAAAATTTCAGAGATCCATAGAATATGGCATTTAAAATATTTTTAGAACTTAGACTTTTCTGGACAGTGAGACAGGTCTGCTCCTGGCAGCCCCAATCTACTTCAAGAGAAAAAAGGGGCATTGAAGAAACTCCTTATGGAGTCTACTTTCCTTGTAGCAATGGTTAGTCATTGGACAAGAACCTGTCCCTGTATTGACTGCTTGACAGTGTGCTATTTGAACTGGACATACAGGTTCCCTCAGAAAGTGACCTTTTAACTTGACAGAACAAGCTGAGGTGGTCCTTCAGGTTCCTGTTTTTCAGAGACAACTGTCAGAGATGGCTCATGGATGGTGTGAGGCAGTAGCAGCCCCTGGCATGCTGGGCCTGGATCTTCCTGGAGTTTGGTTGCTTGGGAATGCAGTCCCAAGTGGTGGTAGACTCCATCTAAAGCTAAATACCGGCATGAGACCAATAACCAATAAGTACCACAACAATCTTCAGGACACAAGGAGAAATGACTTAACTACTCCAAAGTGGACAGAGCAGATTTTCTGCTTCATTGAGATGAAAAGAGACTCTGGGCCTGTAGGCTGAAGATGGATGTCCCAACTTTATAAAGGAACTTTGCATGCCTGTCTAGGCAGATAGGTATCATCTCTGTCATTTCTAGTTTTTGGAAGTTGCTTGCACTTCCTAGTTATTTGGGTAAATATCATTTCCTTCTTGGGTCTCTGAGGTAGTTGAAGATGAGGTAGTTATAGTTACAGTTTTCTTATGACAGTTTTAGAAAAGAAACTTTGAAGTTAAAGCTTATAAGTTTTAGAGACATCAAAATAATAGCTTTTAGTTAGAAAGGAAATGAATTAGGTATAATCCTTTGGACTCATCAAAATAGGATAATTAATGAAATATTTTCTTGGAATTGTCAATTGTTAATGGACTGAACATTACTCATTTATTGTTTGCATATATTGTATATAATTATTGTACCTAGTACCTATTTTATACTGTTTTTCTTATGTTAGCTATCATCTTTTTTTTAATTTGACACAAAAGGGGATATGTGGGGATTCAATCAAAGTTTCAGAAGTTTTGGAGATATCAGAGGGAATCTACCCACAGTCTATGTGGAGGGTTAGTCTAAGATCCAGAAGTCCCAGAGCTCTAACCAAAGTCAGTCTAGGAAAATCAGAAAATAGTGATTCAAACCCTTAATCCCAGAACAGCCAGTATCTTTGGCATGGTGACCTACACCCTTAATCCCAACTGAGTCAAGGTCACTTCATATTCTAGAAGAAATTCTAGACTCCCAAGCAGGTGTGGTGGGGCCACGCCTTAATTACCAAAAGAGTACTTAAGACAGGATTGAAACACAGAGGGAGCCATTCCAAGGGAAGTGAGGCTGAGGAAGCTGGAAGACAGCTGGATAAGATTTGACTGTGGTGTTTATTCCCTCTAGTATCTCCAACTTCTTTAGAGATCTATCCCTGAGTCTCATTCTTTTGTGAAACAAAACTGTGTGTTTGACTAGAGGACTTATTTTTGTTTGTGACTAGAGGACCAAGCTGTTTGTGTCTAAAGGACAAGGCTCTCTTTGCGTGACTAGAGGACAGGGCAGTATGTGTGAGTGGAGGTACAAGCTGTTCATGTCAGTAGAGAACCAGGTTGTGAGTGAATAGAGGACTAGGCTGTGTTTCACTAGTGGACCAGAGTATATGTGACTACAAGACCAGAATGTGTTTGTGACTAGAGGACCATGCTGTGTGTGTCACTGTACTTCTAGGCTTTTTGTGTGAATAGAGGAACAGGATGTGTGTGTGACTAGAGTACCAGGTTGCATCTGTGACTAGAGTTGCAGTCTGTATATGACTAGATGAACAGACTGTGTGTGTGACTATAGTACCAGGCTATGTGTGTGACTTGAAACCAAGTTGTGTGTGTGACCAGAGGTCAAGGCTGTGTGTATTTCAAAAATACCATTCTCTCTCTCTCTGTCTCTCTCTCTCCCTCTCTCTCTCTCTCTCTCTCTCTCTCTCTCTCTCTCTCTCTCTCTCTCTCTCTGTGTGTGTGTGTGTGTGTAACTAGAGGATCAGGTTGTGTGTGAGATTAGAATGTTGAGTGTGTGTGAGTAGAAGATCAGGGTGTGCGTCACTTGAGGACCATGCTGTGGGGATGACTAGAGGACTAGGCTGTGTGTGTTACTAGAAAATGAGGCTGTGGGTAACTAAAATATGAGAAAATGTGTATGACTAGAGGACTACACTGTGCATTATTAGAGTTAAGGCTATGAGAGAGTAGAGGACCAGGCTGTGTTTCTGTAAATAGAGAACCAGGCTATTTGTGTGACTAAAGGACCATGTCATGGGTGATTAAATGACTATGCTGTGTTTTTGTGACTAGGGAATCAGGCTGTGTTTGATTAGAGGCCCATGATTTATATAACTAGAGTACTAGGCTGTGTTTTGTATAAACAGAGGTCTATGTTGTGGGTGACTAGAGGACAAGGCTGTGTATGACTAGACAAATATGCTGTCTCTGTGTGGGCAAGGTACAAGGCTGTTTGTGACTAGATGAGCAGGTTGTGTGTGATATGAGAACCAGGCTGTGTGTGTGACTTAAAGACAAGATTATATGTGTGACTAGATGATCATGTGGGTGAATACAGGTCCTGGCTGTGTACATGTATGTGACCTAGGACCCGGCTATTTGAGACTAGAGGACAAGCTTTGAACAGCTTGAAGATCAATCTGTGTTTGAGTAGAGGACCAGCTTGCTGTGAATAGACGACCAGGCTATATCTGTGACTAGAGGACCAGACAATGTGAGATAATAGACAAGTCTTAGGTGACTTGAGGACCAGGTTCTTTTGGACTAGAGTACCAAGCTGTGTATTTCTCTAGTTTTCTAAGCTGTGTGTGACTAGAAGGTTAGACTGTGTTAAAATTGAGGTCCAAAAGTATGTGTGACTAGAGGACCAGTCTGTGAGACAGTAAAGATCCTGGCTCTGTGTGTGTGTGTGTGTGTGTGTGTGAGAGAGAGAGAGAGAGAGAGAGAGAGAGAGAGAGAGAGAGAGAGAGAGAGAGAGAGAGAGAGAGAGAGAGAGAGAGAGAGAGAGAGAGAGAGACTAGAGGACCATGCTGTGGGTCCTAGAAGACTAGAAGACTAGCCCTGTATGTGTATTGACTAAAGGACCAGGCTATGTGAGACTAGAGGGCCAGGATTGTGTGACTAGAAGACCATGCTGTAGATGACTAGAGGAGCAGAACGTGCAAGTCTCCATAGGACTAGGCTCTGTGTGAGAAGAAGAGCAGGTTGTGTGTGTGTGTGACTAGAGGACCAGGCTATGTGAGACAAGAGGACCATGCTGTGTATGACTAGAGGACCATACTCTGTGTGTCTCTAAAGGTCCAGCCTGTGTGTGACTAGAAGAGCAGGCTGTGTGGGTTACTAGAGGTCCAAGCTATGTGTGACTAGAAGACAAGGCTGTGTGTCAGTGGAGATCCTGGAATTGTATGAGTAACTAGAAGACCAAGCCCTGGGTAACTAGAGGGCCAGGGTATGGGTGACTAGAAAACTTGGTGTGTGTTGGTGACCAGAGGACCAGTCATTGTGTGACAAGAGGACCAGACTGTCTGTGTGACTAGAAAAGCAGGCTTAGTGTGTGACTAGAGGAACAAGAAGTCTGTTTGACTAGAGGACCAAGCTGTGTTAGACTAGAGGACTAGGCTTTGTGTTACTAGAGGACCAGGCTCTGTGTTACTTACTAGAGGACAAGGCTGTGTGACTAGTGCACAAGACTGTGTGTATGTGACTAAAGGTCCAGGATGTGTGTGAGTAGATGACCAGACTGTATGTTTATGACTAGAGAATCAGGCTGTGTATGTGATTAAAGGACCATGCAATGTGTGTGTGTGACTAGAGCACCAGGTTGTGTGTGACTGGAGAACCAAGCTATGATTGAATAAAGGCACATATTCTAGGTAACTAGAGGACAAGACTGTGTGTGAGTAGAGGACAACATTGTGTGTGTGTGACTAAATCACCATGCTGTTAGTGACTACTGGACCATTCTGTGTGTGTGTGACTAGAGGACCAAGATATGAGAGACTAGAGGACAAGGCTTGGGTAAATAGAGGACCATGCTGTGTGTGACTAGAGGACCAGGTTGTGTGTTACTAGCAGTCCAGGTAGTGATGAAAGGACCAAGCTGTGGGAGGCAAGAGGATAGAACTTGGGTAAATAGAGTACCATGCTATGTGAGACTAGAGGACCAGGCTCTTTTACAGCAGAGATTCTGGCTGTGTGTGTGTCACTAGAAGAACAGGCTATGTGAAACTAGAGGACCAGGCTTGCATAACTTGAGGAACATGGTGTAGGTGACTAGAGAACCAGACTGTGTGTGTCTCCATAGGACCATACTGTTTGTGATAGAAAGACCAGGCTGTGTGTAGTCTAGCAGACCAGGCTATATCAGACAAGAAGACAAGGATTAGGTGACATGAGGACAATGCTGTGACTAGAGGAACAGGTTGTGTATGTGTGACTAAAGTAAAAGGCTGTGTGTTACTATGAAACCTATGTGTATATCACTAGAGTACCAGGCTATATGTGTGACTATAGTAACAGGCTTTGTGTGTGACTAGAGTACCAGGCTATTTGTGTCTCTAGAGTACCTGGCTGTGTATGACTAAAACATCAGGCTTTGTGTGGTACTACAAGTCCCAGCTTTGTGTGACTAGAGGACTAGGCTGTGTGTGAATAGAGAACAAGGCTGTGTGTGTGTGTGTGTGTGTGTGTGTGTGTGTGTGTGTGTGTGTGTGTGTGTGCACAAATAAAGGAAATTCAGGGCCAGATCTCTGGGAAAGTCAGAGATATTAGAGAGAGTAAAACACCACAGTCATATCTTACCTAGCTGTCTTCCAGCTTCTCAGCCTGGCTCCTCCTGGGATCTTCTCTCTCTGTATCTTTCTATGCCTGCCTGAAATACTCTCTTCTCTCAGTTAAGGTGTGGCCCCACCACTGCCTGCCTGAGAGCCTGGAACTCCTACTATAAACTAAGATAACCTCAAACTCAGTTTGGATTAAGGGCATAGGTCAAAACTCCCAGGATATACCCTGTGCTGGGATTAAAGGTATGAGTTACCAATGTCTGATTTTCCTTGACAGACTGTGGGTAGATCCCTCTGATATTATATTACAAAATATCCCTACATATCCCCTTTTGTGTTAATTATTTTTAAAAAGAGGTTATAGCTAGCATAAGAAAAACCATATATAGTAGGTACAATGATTATATACAATATATACAAATAATGAATGAGTAGTGTCCAGTCCATTAACAATTGACAATTCAAAGAAAATATTTCATTAATTATTTTATTTTAATTAGCCCAAAGGATTATACACAATACACTTCCTTTCCAACTTGTATTACTAACTAAAAGCTATTATTTTGATGTCTCTTAAACTTATACACTTTAACTTCAAAGTCTCTTTTCTAAAACTATCATTAGAAAACTGTAACTATAACTATCTCATCTTCAACTACCTCAGAGACCCAAGAAGGAAATAATATTTATCCAAGTAAACATGAAGTACAGGCAATTTCCAAAATCTAGAAATGATAGAGGATGATATCTATCTGCCTGGACAATCACCCAAAGTTCCTTTATAACATTGGGGCATCCATCTTCAGCCTACAAGCCCAGAGTCTCTTTTCATTTCAGTGAAGCAGGAAATCTGCTCTGCCAATTTGGTATACTTCAGTAACTTCTCCTTGTGTCCTGAATAATATCAGAGTTTTTTTTTTTTTTCTGAAAATCAGGAACCTGAAGAATCATTACCACTTGTTCTGTCAAAGTTCAGAGTTCATTTTCCTAGAGAACCTGCATGTTTAGTTTCAACAGTACACTGTCAAGCAGTCAATACAAAAACAGTTTCTTTCCAGTGAATAACCATTGCCACAAAGAAAGACTCCATATGGAGTTTCTTCAATGCCCTTTTTTTTTCCTTGAAGTAGATTGGTGCTGCCAGGAGCAGACCTGTCTCATTGTTTAAAAAATTCTAAGTTCTTAAAATATTTTGAATGTCATATTCTATGAAACTCTGAAGTGTTTGAAGAAGACTTGTTCATCTAAAATAAATTTGTTTGATCATAAAAACATATCCAATATGAGTAGGTGTGAATGAAATATTAAGGGCATAGGTCACCACTCCCAGGATACTCTTTGTGCTGGGGTTAAAGGTATGAGTTACTGTAGTAGCACGTTTCTAGCCCAGACTTTTGGGCCTAGCCTCAAGGTTTAGTCCCACAGACCCACAGAATTGCAGAGACACAGAGATGCTTACAAAAGTTTTAGGCTAATTAGCCTAAGGCCCAGGCATATAACTTGCTAACTCTTTACCCTTAAACTAACCCATGACTCTTATCCTGTTCAGCCATGTGGCTTGGTACCTTTTCTCAGAGCAGCATAGTTGTCCTCCACTTCTTCTGGCATTTTGTTTTGTTCTTCCAGTTCCCAGAGTTTTCATAGTCTGGTAGCCACACCTACACTTCTTGTCTACCTTTGGCCAATAAGCACTTTTATCAAACCAGTGGGTAGGACAATTATTTACAATGGAACAACATAATCCCCCTACATATCCCCTTTTCTCTTTTTAAATAAAAAAGAACTCAAACTCTAATATTCTTACTCCCTTATCTAGAACAATTTATAAACAACACTGTAAATAAACACGAACATCCATAATCCATGTTTGGAAATGTGGATGTCATTCTCTAGGTTACTTTGTGCTGAATGGGGGTGCTGGAAATCTCATGGGAATCCAAAGAAAAATGTAAGATTATGCACAAGTCTTTAGTAGAGTACTATGTAATGCTGAGTCATCTCAGACAGTCTCCTTGAAATTTTTCTGGATATAAAGCTCAGGAAACTTCAACAGAGGTGCTTTGAAATGCTGAATCATCTGGACTATCCATTTCCTTTGGAGATTTTTCAAAGGGTCTTCCTCTAAGAAACTTTATGTTCTATATTCAGGAATAAAACCATAACCTCTCATTTTCTGTGAAAATAAAAAGAAACCCTCTTCTCCAAAGTAGCATATCTTTGGATTTTAATTTTAAAGTCAACTCATTTACAAAATATATGGGTTCATTTAATCTGACAGCATTTATAATCAACTGCCTTTTAGCAGCTTTTACTGTTTTATTTTCAGTCAAGAAGCTTAAAGATAAGACAATAGCATACAAAGGCCAGAAATTCTTTGTCTTTTCCATCTAAATTATTTATTATTTATTTATTTATTTTACTCTGTTTCTTTATTAAGGGCTTTCTCTACCTTTTCTTTTTTTCTTTAAGCCTATGTATATATATTTTCAACACACTTTAAACCACTTGGACTTTTTTTTTAAAAAAAAAAAAAAAAAACCTGTCTTTACTGTATATTTCTTAACTTTTTTGGTCTCTGACCATACCTTTGCTTGGCTAGGGTGATTGACTTCACCCAGATTCTTCTATTTCTTTCTGTTTATGAAGCACCTTTAGTTTACCCAGGTCCTTGGCTAAGGATTAAAGGTTGGTAGGATGGATGGCACCACCCAGCTCCTAGACTAATTTCATAGAATTTGTCTTTTTAGTACAGGTACTCTGGGGAATTTATGGTCCATATAATTACCAAGTAAAGAATTGCCATCTGCTGCTCATTAACTCCATTTAAGTATTAGGCATCAGGGCTTCTTAAAACACTCACAAGTGTTTTTGCTTCTAAGGCTGAATCCAGAAGTTTATCTTTAAAAGCCAAGCCTTAGTTTGCCTCTAGCAAACAGAGCTGATCCAAGAAAACACCACCACTAGAAAGCCATCTTTGATTCTGTTCCCTTTTTGTCCTTATGAACAGAAACCGTAAATACATCATTTACAACTTCTTGCTTATATTACAGGTCCTGCAAGATTTCAGAACCAGCCATTTTACACCTTAAGTTTGCATTCCAAAAGCCTGCCATTTTGTTTCCCAAGTCCACACGCCTCACCAGGGCATATCTGTACCACAGCTCAGAAGCTGCTTTAGGCTCTAGACCATTTCTAAGCTTTGTATGGCTTTATGTGAGTGTATTTTACTCATGTTGAGCTGCCATTTGTAGTATGAGGTTTCTGGCCCAGACTTTTGGGCCTCAAGATTTAGGCACCTGCAAACCAACAGACCCACAGATGCTTACAATAGTTTTAGGCTGATTGGCATGTAACTTGCTAACTCTTTACCCTTAATCTAACCCATGATTATACCTGTTCAGATATGTGGCTTATACCTTTACTCAGAGCAGCATAGTTGTCATCCATTTCTTCTGGCATTTTGCTCTGTTCTTCCAGTTCCCAGAGTTTTCTTAGTCTGGTAGCCCCACTCACACTTCTTGTCTGCATTTGGCCAATCAGCACTTTTATTAAACTCATAGGTGGGTACAATTATTTACAGTGGAACATCACAATCCCCCTACTAGTTTCCACTGTCTGATCTTCTGTGGGCAGATCTCTTGATATCTTTGATATGCTTTTATTATATAACAAAATATCCCCACATGTGTGACTAGGTGATGAGGCTGTGAAAGACTAGAGGACCAGGCAGTGTGTGTGACTAAAGGTCTAGGCTGTGTTTTACAAGAGGACCAAGCTAAGGGTGGATTAAACTCTTGTGACTTGATGACCAGGCTGTGTTGCAAAGTGGAACAGGCTATGGGTACTTAGAGGAACATGCCCTGTGTGACTAGATGTCCAGGCTATGTGCATGTGTACAAGCTAAGGCTGTGTGGGTGTGTATGTTTGGATAGAGAACTAGGATGTGTGTTACTAGATGACCAAGCTGTATGTGAGAATAGAGGACCAGGCTCTGTGTGTGAGTAGAGGAACTGGCTGTTTGTGTCTCTATAATACAAGGCTTTGTGTGACTAGAACACTAGGCTTTGTGTGACCACAGAATCATGTTCTGTCTGTATCTAGAGGACAAAGCTTTTGTGACTAGAGGACCAGGGTGTTTGTAGTGACTAGAGGACCATGCTGTGTTTGTGATTAGAGGACCACACTTTGTGTGTGACCTTAGTACCAGGGTGAGTGTGGGAATAGAGGACAGGCTGTGTGAAGAGAAAACCAGGCTGTTTGTTACTAGAGGACCTCTGTCTGAGTGACTAGAGGTCAAACCCATGTGTGACTAGAAAACCAGAGTTGGTGTGTGACTTTAGGACTAGGCTGTGAGAAGTTAGAATACCAGGCTGTGTTTGTTTGTGTCTAGAGAAACATATTGTGTGTGACTATAGGAACAGGCTGCGAACTGTAGGTGGAGTTTTACTTATAAGGCACCAGTCCAATATTAATATTTATTAAAATATAAATCAACACTCACGATACAGGTAACAGCTTATAGTGGCACCTGAACAGGGACAGGATTATCCAAGCAATGGATGATGGATACGAAATCGGTCTCTCCAGCAACCAAGAACCAGGAACAACAGAGCTCCCCGGGTACCAGCAGCCCCTTATCAATGGGGTTGGACACACCCCCTCCAAGTTGACCACACTCCCTCCAGGAGATTGGGACCCAGGATAAGTGTCTTCGGACCTTATCAGCTGACACCTGAATCCCACACATCTTCCCTTTTTGTCTAACTAAGAAGGTTCTAAACTAAGACTAGGTACAATAGGAATTATTATGAGGTAGTAACCTTAAATACCTATTCTTCAGCCCATTCAAGACCTGAGAAGGAAGATGTATCACTTGAAAGTCAGAAGTACATGGAACAATGACTTTTAGTATGACTATCTAATATTATCCAGGGTTATATTACCTTGTAAAGTGCCCACAGCATTTACACATGTATATACATATATATCATCTAAACAGAGGTATGTAAAACATCTTGTGCATATATCATAACTAGTACAATCATACATTATATCTAGTATAGTTAAATGAAGGTAGTAATTGCATAGTGGACATGAAAATAATGTGCAAATATTTTAAAAAGAGATAGATGCATATATAAAATGTAGCAATTACAGATTCAATTTTAATGATAGTTACAGATTCAGATTTATATCGATGTACAAGTTGCTTTGGTTATATAAGACAATTTTAGATTAAACTTTGTACCAATGTACAAATTATCACAATTAAACATATAAAATGATTTCACATTTGTATCAATATACAAATATCTATGCCAGTGCAAATTGTCTGTAGCTTAGCCCATACATTCAGCTAAAATGGTGTATAGAGAGGTAGAACAATCTACCTTTATCTATCCTACCTATCCTCTTTCTCTTCTTCAAAAGAGATCTTTGATGCTATATTATAGTTCTGTCCTTCACCCAATTTTAACTTATAACTGTTCTATTAGAATAATAATTACCCACAACCCTCAGAGCACAAAATTTATTGGGAAAAGGGGCATAGTCTTTCATAAGGTTGCTTCCTGCTGAATTAAGGGCAATGGCATCTCTTTGGAATCCTGTAAAAGCTAAAACTTTGGTTAGACCTTAATGGACAATGTACATTTAATATAATTCTCAGAATAGTGGTTAACTCTATCTGGAATTCTAATTAGAAGTGTGATCTGAAGGATAATCATAAAGAGCTATCTTGCAGCCATTTTTGAATAATCTATTTTCTGAAAACAATCATTGATTGGTGCGCACCAGGTTCTTGGATTTTCTATTTTTGCCTCGGTCTGTCTGTGTACCTGTCTCCTACTCTCTCTCTCATACTCTTCCTTTTATTCTTGTTTCACTAGTAGGAGTTGTTGCAGTGGAGGCTCCATCTCGATTCCAGATTCTTTGTAGATATCTGATAGGAGGAAGTGTTATTTACAATGGAAAACTTAAGCATTGTTGATACTCAAAGGAGATATTCATATCTTCTATGACTTCAGGATATTGTATGCAGACAGGATGTTTGAAAGGTACAGATACAAACAAGGTTTAAGATAAAGTCACAATAATATTGGTCCCTTAGCATTCTGTCTTCTGTCTCACACCAGGTAGCTTTTCTGATACGAGACAGAAGTCTTCACATTTTCTTTACCAATATGCTTGGGTTTAGAGAGGGAGAAAGCCACTTGCTCCCAATCCAAATCCAGCCCTATTAATAGTCAAATCAGGACCTCTTTTTTTCTGAGGTGAAGATGCAAGATGGAAAGCAGTAAGAATTGAGAGATTACATAGTAGTGCATATGTGTACCAGCTAATCTCATAGTCTGTCATTTATATTTCTTCATCATCGATCTCTCCTGAATGGCAGGTGATTAATTATTCAATGTCTAGTCAATGTCCTAAAATAAAAAAGTTGTATCCATTTTCCTGTGAAGACAAAATTGAGACCCTGCCCCAGGTTTGTTAAATGTGTTTTTCTTACCATGTATCCATTTGTCCTATCAGGGATGAGCAATTACTTCTCCTCCTTAGGAAGGGACTCCTTTTCAAAATGGACTTTTATTAGTTTTGTCAGTACCCATATCATTTCTTTCCCTGTTGAAAGAAAAGCAAAACCCCTACCCTATCAAGGCACATATCCTGGCTTCCACTCTGAAGTCAACATATCTTTGAAGTAGATGGGTTGATTTATCTCGGAAGATTTCTCTATTACTCAATGTCTCTCAGCAGCTGATGTTCCCTTTTCATCAGCATTAAGAAAATTTAAAGTCAATAAGGTACTGTGCAACCTATCCCTGGATTTTCTCATTTCTTTCTTCTGTTTGGAAAGCATCTCTTTCAAAATGTGGTGAGACCTCTCCACAACTGCCTGTCCTGTAGGGTTGTGTGGTATGCTTTATATTATAGTATTCAAAAAATCAGCTTCATTTTTTGGGAAATGTAGGCTGATACATTGTCAGTCTTAATCTGAGTTGGAATTCCCACTATGGCCATGGCTTCCCAAAGGTGAGTAAGTACAGCATCAGCATTTTCAGAACTCAGGGCAGTCGCCCATTGCATTCCAGAGTAAGTATTGATAGTATGATGTACATAATTCATCTTTCCAAATTCTGGGAAGTGAAACACAACCATTTGCCAGATCTCATTTCTCTGTGTACCCCTAGGATTACTTCCTGCAGGTAAAGATGGTTGGCTACAGAAAGAGCAAGTGTTACAATTCCTTACTATTTCATTTGCTTGATGTCAAGTGATGGAAAAACTCTTCTTTAGTCCTTTGCTGTTAACATGATGTTTCTCATGAAATTCTGTGTGGCCTCTAGCACATTTCCTATCAGCAGCCAATCTATTTCATCATTACCCTGTGCTAGAGGGTTTGTGAGACCCGTGTGTGCCCTGATATGTGTTATGTACATAAGATGTATCCTATCTCTGATGATATCTTGTAGTTGTATGAACAGTAAGGTCAAGTCTGTATCATCAGGAATGAAGTCAGCAGTTTCAATATGTAAAACAACTCTTTCTGCATACTGAGAGTCAGTAATTACGTTGAGAGGCTCTGGGAAATCCAACAACACCACAAAAATTGCATATAATTCTGACTTCTGAACAGTGTTATAAGGACTCTGAGCCACCTTACTTAAGTCTTCAGACTTGTAGCCAGCCTTTCCTAAGTTGTTCCCATCAGTATAAAATGTAGGGGCTCCAGAAATGAGCTAAACCTGTACCACATGAGGAAAGATCCAATTAGTTTCCTTTATAAATTGAATTCTCTTGTTTTGAGGAAATTTATTATTAATCTCTCCTAAAAAGTCACTACAAGCCTTTTGCCAAGGTTCACTGTCTGTCCATAATCGATCAATTTCTTCATTAGCCAATGCCACAACAATTTCTGCAGGATCCTTTCCAGTCAATTGGTGAAGTCTTAATTTACCTTTAAAAATCAGATCAGAAATGTTTTCGATATATGTTTTCAGCTTCTTGCTTGGCCTATGTGGCAGAAATATCCATTCTAGTATAATGCTTTCTCTTTGCATTAAGATTCATGTTGGAGATTGTCTAGAGGGTAAAATAACAAGTATGCAATCCAGGTCTGGATCCACACAATCCACATGTGCTTCTTGAAGTTTCTTTGTCAACAACTCTAATTCTTTCTCACCCTCATCAGATAATTCTCTTGGACTATTTTAAATCCTTGTCACCTTCCAAAGTCTTGAACAAATTAACTAGCTCATAGTTGTTTATACCAATCATGGGACGTATATGAGCAATATCTCCTAGTAACTTTTGAAACTCGTTAAGAGTCTTCAATTTATCTCCATTTAATTTTTCCTTTTGTGCCCTAATTTTTTGTTAACCTATTATATGTCCTAAATAATTGATAGAATCTACCCTCTGTACCTATTCTGGAGCAATTTGTAGTCCCCAATCAGGCAATAGTTTCTTTAGTTCTTCAAACAATGTTTCTAATGTCTTTGGGTTTGGGTGTGCCAACAAAATATCATCCAAATAATGGTAAATGATAGATTGAGGGAAGTGCTTGCACCGTATTTAGAGTGGTTGTTGTACAAAATATTGGCATAAGGTGTGACTATTAACATTCCTTGAGGAAAGACTCTCCATTGGTACCTCTTAGCTGGCCCTGAATTATTAAGAGTAGGCACTGTGGAAGCAAAGTCCTCTTTGTCCTGTTCCTGTAAAGGTATGGTGAAAAAAACAATCCTTCAAATCAATAACTGCAATAGGCCATCCGTTAGGTAGCAGAGAAGGCAGGGGAATACCAGATTGTAAAGAGCCCATAGGTTGAATCATGTTCTTAATTGCTCTTAGATCTGTCACCATCCTCCATTTTCCGGATTTTTTTGACAACAAAAACAGGAGAATTCCATTGACTTGTTGATTCTTCGATATGCTGAGCCTGTAACTGCTCCTGTACCAACTGTTCCAAAGCCTGAAGTTTTTCTCTCATCAAAGGCCATTGTTGAACCCAAATAGGCTTTTCTGTTAACCATTTCAAAGGCAGTTCTGTGAGTGTCCTTTTAGGTTCTGTGGTTATTGGGCTATTCTGTTGTACAACCTGAATGGCTGATGAATATTCTTCATAGCACTTTAAAGCATCACTTTTGGAAACATAATTGAGTCTCTGGTTGATATCGTAACTGGGAGGGATTTTAATCTGGGTATTCTATTACATTAGCAGGTCATGACCCCACAAATTCACTGCTATGCCAGCCATATTTGGCTTCAACTGTCCTTTCTGACCTTCTGGTCCTATGTATTCAAGCCATCTCACACTCTCTTTTACCTGAGACATTGCTCCAATACCCAGAAATTAGATATCCACTGCCCCTAATGGCTATCGTGGATGCCATGATTATGGGGTTGTGATCGAAAAATCAGCCCCCGTGTAGACTAATCCCTGGATACAAATAATATCTATCCGTATTTTCAATTTTGGTCTTTGTTTATTTATTGAAGTCTGCTAAAATATTTGTTGTGTGATTCTCTTTGGAACTTCTGATTTTTCTTTTGAAATTTATGTTATTATCTAATACTGTATGATCTTCTAGATCAGCTTTTGTATGCTCTATTTGTTCTGAGAATGCTGGTCTTCTACTATGACTGGATATGATCTTACAGTCCTCACATTTGGAGTCTGATTTTTGGGGGCTTCCTTGGGGAAGCCCCAAAAGGCATTTCCTGATGGTAAAGGGTTGCCTTCTTTATCCCTGGTAGATCTACATTCATTGGTCCAATGCTGTTCCTTGCTACACCTTCATAATCCAGAAGGCAATGGCCTTCTTTTCGAATTAAACCTAGATGGGACATTATTTCCAAGAGTACCTTGTGTACAATTCCATCTTATATGGCCTTGTTTACCACAGTAGAAACAAGTGATGTCTTGGTTCCTCACTCTAACATTAGCAATGGCTTGGCCTACCCAATTCTTCTCATTGCAACGGAGAGATTCAGCACAGATTGCATATTGAATCCATTCTTCTATGGGTGCAGCTGTGATCTTTAAAGGCGTAAGCATTCTTCTACATTCCAGATTAGCATGATCAAAGGCCAGAGAAAGTATTAATTGCTTCCTAACTTCTAGATCTGATATTGTTCTATGTACAGCCGTGGTAAGCCTCTGTATAAAGTCAGCATAAGGCTCTTTTAAGCCTTGTTTGACCTTAGTATAAGGCTCAATTTTTTGACCAGGTTCCAAAATCATTTCCCAAGCATTCAGAGCAGCAGTATGGCATAGCAATAAAGTATGATTGTCATAAGTGGTTTGAGCCTTCATATCAGCAAACATGCTTTCACCAAGGATTTGGTCCTGAGAATCAAAGAAAGCCCTAATTTTTCCTTGTTGTTCTAAGGTCCTGGCCTCCTCTCTAAACCAGCCTCTCAACTGTAAGTTTTGTCTTTGGTCCAAGACAGCAGCCGTTAGCTGCATCCAATCAAGGGGGAGGATTCAGTTTTTTGCAGACCATTAATTTAGGAGCTGTTTTACATAAGTAGAGTGTATACCATGCATTGATATTGCCTCTTTAAGTATTAATATTAAATATGACACTGTCTCTCATATGTACTGGTTCATAACTATACTCTACATATTCTGAAGATCCCCCAGATGCTTTCTTTGTCTGAACAGTAGCCAGGAACAATAGTGGTCATGAAGGGGTAGCCCTGTCATGTTTACCACCTTAGGTAGAGTATCTCCAGTACCATAATATCCCATTGGGGGTTGACTTGAACTGTTCTGAGCCTAAGATGCATCAGTACCTTTCTCCAGTATTGCAATACGGTCCTTCCATTCTTGGATTTTGGATACTACTGGTTCCCATTCTTGGATTTTGGATACTACTACTTCCCGTTCATGGATTTTGGATACTAATGGCTTCCATTCCTGGAGTTTAGATACTATTGATTTTTCTAGAGCTTGATTTTCCTGATGAAGCAGTCCTTCCAAAGATCTCAGTGAACCAGCAGTTTTTTGATCCCCATCATTAACATAATTAATGATTTTCTTGTTTTCATTATTAATGTAGTCAACAAGTTTCTTATTTTCACCATTTACAATTTTATATTTTTCTTGTACAGTGTTATCTATTTCACAAGAGGAAGCCTTATCTGAAAGCTTGTTGTAACCAATTTCCAGAGTATCAATCTTATCTGCCATTTTAGTGTTTGAAATTTCCACATCACATATTCTGGACAGCAACTGTTGATTTCCATTTTTTACCTTCATAACCTCATTCACTATTTTTGTGTTTGATATTTCCATATCACATATTTTGGACAGGAATTGTTGATTTCCATTTTTCACCTCTTTAACCTCATCTGCCACTGTAGCATTTGAAGTTTCCATATCACATAATCTGGACAGCAACTGTTGATTTCCATATGTCTCCTCTTTCATCATTCTCTTATTTTGAAACACAAAATAGAGAAACAAGCCAAAAAATTAGTAGGACTGGGGTATTGAAGCCTTCAAGATATTCATTCAAAAATTTGTCAATCACCATGGGAAAATATGACCTGAAGTCATTAATAGAATATTATCAGCCATTGCATCAATTCAGGTCCACAGGTGTCACAATAGCCTTCAATGTACTGCTCACTAAATGGCAGATACGGAGACTCTCAAAAGCAGGAGGCTACCTACAGACCCTACCTGGTCTTGAAGGGCCCCAGCAGGCAGAATACAATCCTTAGAAAAAGCAAATTCTCACAAATTAAGACAGGATGCCAATCACAAAATAGGAGGGTTTTAGTTTCCTTTGTTCGCTGTGAGTGTGCAGTGGAAATTACAGTTGCCTGGGTCGCAATCAGCGACCACGTGGGCTGGCTAGAGGGGAGGGAGGTGTGTGCACTTTAAACTCAGCTACTCAGACTAGATGGACAGAGCCCCCATACAGGAAGGCAGTGGCAGGCCAAGGGGATTGTGGACCATGCCTATGTGCTACACCAGCAGGCCAGGCAGGCATGCGCTGTGCTGGTAGGCCAATCAGGCAGAAAACCGCGCATGTGCACTGGGCTAGCAGGCTGAAAACCATGCCTGTGTGCTGAGCCGGTGGGCTGAAAACCTAGCTGGTGTGCTGCGGCGGGCTGAGAACCACACCTGTGCAATGTGGCAGGCCAAAAACTGCACCAGGCAAGCAAGAGGGAGCTTTAAGCCCAGGCACTGGAGTGCAGGCTCCCAAAGCTGAACAGTCTATATGTCCTCTGCCCTCTTACAGTTTTCAAAACACAAAGGGACCCCGTATACCTGAGGGCACAGGCCCGAGGATGTTGGATGCCAGATGTAGGCGGAGTTTTACTTATAAGGTACCAGTCCAAGATTAATATTTATTAAAATATAAATCAACACTCACGATACAGGTAACAGCTTATAGTGGCACCTGAACAGGGACTGGAGTATCCATGTGATGGATGATGAATACCAAACCGGTCTCTCCAGCAGCCAGGAACCAGGAATAGCTGAGCTCCTAGGGTCCCAGCAGCCCCTTTTCAATGGGGTTTGGCCTCCTGATTGGCTATACCCACTCCAGATTGCCCACACCCCCTTCAGGAGCTTGGGACCCTGAATAAGTGTCTTCGGACCTTATCAACTGACACCTGAATCCCACCACAGCGTATGACTAGAGGACCAGGCTGTGTGTCTCAAGAGGACCAAATTCTATGTGTGAATAGAGGACCAGAATGGGTATGACTAGTGGGCCAGGCTGTGTATGTGGGACTAGAGAATGAGGCTGTGTGTGACTGTAAGGCCACAGCATGTATCATTAGAGGACCAGGCTGTGTATGTGACTATGGAAACATGCTTTGTATGTGACTAGAGGACCAGTCTGTGTGTCTCTAGAAGACCTGGTTGTGTGTGACTAGAAGACGAGGCTGTGTGGGGGACTAGAGGTATAGGCTGTGTTTTATAAAAGGATCATTCTGTGGGTGACTAGAGGACCAGACTCTTGTGAATAGAGTAACAGGCTGTGTTTTGTCACTAGAGAAACAAGCTGTGTGTGACTGGAAGTCCAGGCTGTGTGTGAGTACAAGATCTAGGCTTTCTGTGTGACTAGAGGACCAGGCTCTGTGTGGGAGTAGAGGAATTGTCACTGTAGGATGAGGCTATGAGTGACTAGAAAACTAGCTTTTGGGTGACTATAGGACCATGTTTTTTGTGCCTGGAGGACCAGGCTGTGTGTCACTAGAGGACCATGTGGTGTGTATGACTAGAGGACCAGGATGTGTCTCTGACTAGTGTTCCAGACTGTGTGTAACTAGAGTACCAGGCTCTGTGTGACTAGAGGATTATTTTTGTGTCTGTGAATTTTGTGTCTGTGAATAGAGGGCCAGGCTACTTCTGTCTAGAGGACAATGCTCAGTGTGTGTGTGACTAAAAGATCAGAGTTTATGTGTGATTTGAAGACCAGATTGTGTGTGTGTGTGTGTGTGTGTGTGTGTGTGTGCATGTGTGTGTGTGTGCATGTGTGTGTGTGTGTGACTAGAGAGATAGTCAGTTTGTGTTTAGAGGACAAGGCTCTCTGTTTGTGACTAGAGAACCATGCTGTGTGTGGTTAAAAGACTATGCTGTTTGTATATGAATAAAGGACCATGCTGTGGTTGACTAGAGCACCAGGCTGTATATGAATAGAGGTACATGCTTTAGATGACTAAGGAACCAGGCTGTTTTGTGGCTAGAAGAACATGCAGTGTGTTGTAACTAGAAAACCAGGTTTTTGTGACTAGAGGACCAAGTTGTGTTTGCATGGAAGACCAGTCTTTTTCTGATTAGAGGACCAGGCTGTGTATGATTAGAGGACCAGGCTATGTGTGACTAGAGTACCAGGCTGTATATGATTAGAGGACCATGCTGAGGGTGAACTAGAGAATCAGGTTCTGTGTAACTAGAGGTAGAGCCTATGTGTGACTAAAAAGCCAAACTATATATATCTTGCAGACCAGGTTATGAGTAATTACAGTAGCAGCTTATGTGGGTATGACTAATGAAATATGCTGTGTGTGACCAGGCTGTGTGTCTCAAGAGGGCCAAGTTGTGTGTGTGACTAGAGGACCAGACTGGGTGTTGGCTAGTGGACCAGACTTTGTATATGTGACTAAAGCACCAGGCTGTGTGTGTGACTTGAGGACTAGTATATATGTCACTAGAGGACAAGGATGTGTATGACTAGAAGACCATTTTGTGTTTCACTAGATGACTAGGTTGTGTATGTGACTAGAGAACCAGAATGTGGGTACCTAGAATACCATAATGTGTATGTGTGTGTGAATGTACCTGTGTGTGTGTGTGTGTGTGTGTGTGTGTGTGTGTGTGTGTGTGAGAGAGAGAGAGAGAGAGAGAGAGAGAGAGAGAGAGAGAGAGAGAGAGAGAGAGAGAGAGAGAGAGAGAGAGAGAGAGAGAGAGAGAGAGAGAGAGAGAGACTAGAGGACTCCTCTGTGTATTGCTAGAGTTAAGGCTGTGTGAGAGTAGAGGACTAGACTGTGTGTATGTGACTAGAGAACCAGGTTGTTTGTGTTACTAATGGACCATGCCATGGATGATTAAATGACCAGGCTGTGTTTGTGTGACTGGAGGACGAGGCTGTGTGTTGTGACTAGAGGTACACGCTGTGAGTGAGTAGAGGACAAGGTTCTGTATGACTAAATGAACATACTGTGTTTTTGAGACCTTAGGACCAGGCTGTTTATCACTAGAGATCCATGTTGTGTGTGCCTGCAGGACAAAGTTGTGTGACTAGAGGATCAGGATTGTGTGTGATAAGAAAACCAGGTTTTGTGTGTGACTAGAGGACAAGATTGTGTGTCTGACCAGATGATCATGCTGTGGGTAACTACAGGAAGAGGCTGTATGCATATGACTAGAGGACCAGGCTTTGTGTTTCTAGAGGATCAGGCCATGTGTTTCTAGAGGACCATGCAGTGGGTGACTAGAGGACCAGACTCTATGTGATTGAGGGCCAGATTGTGTGTGTAACTAGAGGATCAGGCTGTGTGTCACTAGAGGACCAGGCTATGTATGTGACTAGAGAACCAAGCTATGGTAACTAGAGTAACAGGCTATGTGTATATGTGACTTGAGGACTACCCTGTGTATTACTAGAGGTCAAGGCTCTGTAAGAGTAGAGGACCAGGCAGTATGTATGTGACTAAATCCAAGGCTGTTAGTGTGACTAAGGTATCATGCCATGGGTCTTTTGACAACCAGGCTATGTTTGTGTGACTAGAGGACTAGGGTTTATATTAGAGTACAATTCTGTGTGTGTGTTACTAGAGGACCAGGCTGTTTGTGAATAAAGAACCATGCTTTGTGTAACTAGCATACCAGGCTTTGTGTTAAGATTAGAGTTATGTGATGTGGATGACTAGAGGACTAAGCAATGTATGACTAGACTAACATGTTGTGTATGTGTGACCATAGGACCAGCCCTTTTGTGCTTGGAGGACCAACCTGGAAGACCAGCTTATGTTTGTGAACTAGAGAACAAGATTGTGTGACTAGATGACTATGTTGTGCGTGAATACAAGACCAGAATATGTGTGTGTGTGTGTGTGTGTGTGTGAGAGAGAGAGAGAGAGAGAGAGAGAGAGAGAGAGAGAGAGAGAGAGAGAGAGAGAGAGAGAGAGAGAGAGACTACAGGACAAGTCTTGGGTGACTAGAAGACCATGCTGTGTATGACTAGAGGACCAGGATGTATGTGACTAGAAGTCCAGGTTGGATCTGTGACTAGAGTACCAGGCTAAGTGAGACAAGAGGACAAGTCTTAGTTGACTAGAGGATACTGCTGTTTGGGACAAGAGGTCCAGGTTGTGTATGAGTAGAGGACTATGCTGTGTGTGTGTAACTTCAGAGCCTGCTATGTGTGGGAAAAAAAAGACCATACTATGTATGACTAAAATATATGCTGTGAGTAACTAGGGGAGCAGGCTGTTTTGTGACTCGAAAAGCATGCAGTGTGTTGTGATTAGAAATCCAGTCTGTTTGGGATGAAATGACCAAGTTGTGCATGCCTGGATGAGCAGTCTTTGTGTGACTAGAGGACCATGCTGTGTATGAATAGAGGACCAGATTGTGTGAGTGATTTGAGAACCATGCTTTGTGTGACTAGAGTACCAGGCTGAATTTGCGATTGGGGACTAAGAAGTTAGTGTGACTGTAGGACCAGGCTCTGTGTGTCTACAAGACAAGGTTCTGTGTGGGACTAGAGAAACCAGAGGTACATGCTGAGTGACAAAGGGGCCAGGCTATGTGAGGTAACAGGACAAGACTTGCATGTCTAGAGGACCATGTGGTATGTGACTAGAGGACCAGGCTGTGTGTCTGTAGATAACCATGTTATGTAAGTGACTAAAGGAAAAGTGTGTGTGTGACTGGAGGACCAGGCTATGTATGTGTGACTAAAGGACCAGAATATATGTGACTGCAAGACCAGGGTGTGTGTCACTAGAGGACCAGGCTGTGTCTGTGACTATAAAAATAGGACCAGATTGCGTGTGTGACTAGACTAGAGGACCAGGCTGTTTGTGACTAAAGAACCATGCTTTTTGTGACTAGTATAACAAGCTATGTGTTGAAATTAGAATTACATGCTGTCATTGACTAAAGGACAAGGCTGTGTATAACTTGACTAACATGCTGTGTGTGTGTGTCTGTGTGTATGTGTGTGTGTGTATGTGTGTGTGTGTGTGTGTGTGTGTGTGTGTGTGTGTGTGTGTGTCCATAGAACCAGGCTTTTTGTGCCTGGAAGACCAGGCTATGTGACTAGAAGACCAGGATATATATGTGATAAGAGAATCAGACTGTGTATATAACTAGAGGACTAGTATACAACTGTGTGTGTGACTAAATGATCATGTTGTGGGTAACTATAGGACCAGGATATGTGTGTGTGTGTGTGTGTGTGTGTGTGTGTGTGTGTATGCACACATGTGTAACTGGACAACCTGCGTTTGTGAGATTAGAGGACAAGGCTTGGGTGACAAGAAGACCATGCTCTGTGGGACAAGAGGATCAGGTTGATGAGAGTAAAGGACCATGCTGTGACTAGAGCACCAGGATGTGTATGACTAGAGGTACATGCTGAGTGACTCAGGGATCAGGCTGTTTCCATGACTAGAAGATTATTCAGTGTGTTGTGAGTATAAAAACAGGTTATTTGTGACATGAGAACCAAGTTGTATGTTCCTGGAGGATCAGTATTTGTGTGTCTACAGTACCAGTATCTGTGTGACTAGAAAAACAGGCTTTGTGTGTGAGTAGAGGACAAGATTGTGTGTGTGTGTCACTAGATGATCATGCTGTGGGTGACCAAAGGACCAGACTGTGTGTGACTAGAGGACCAGGCTTTGTGTGGCTGAAATATCAGGTTGTGTTTTGTAACTAGAGATACATGCTGTGGATGACTAGAGTAAAAGGCTGTGTATGATAAGACAAACATGCTGTGTGTGTGACCAAGGGATGAGGCTGTTTGTGACTAGAGGCCCAGATTGTGTATGCCTGAAGGACCATGTTGTCTGATGAGAGGACCAGGTTGTGTGTATGACTAGAGGACCAGGTTGAGTGTGTGACTAGATAACCATGTTGTGTGTGCCTAGATGACCATGTTGTGGGTGAGTGCAGATTGAGGTTTTGTGTGTGTGTGTGTGTGTGTGTGTGTGTGTGTGTGTGTCTAGAGGATCTGCTTATATGAGAGTAGAGAACAAGGCTTGGGTGACTAAAAGACCATGCTGTGTGTGACAGAAGACCAGGCTCTGTGTGTCTCTAGAGGTCCAAGCTGTGTGTTACTAAAGGACCAGACTGTGGGTGTGTGACTAGAAGAATAGGCTGTGGGTTAATAGATTACTAGGCTGTGTAATTGTGACTAGAAGGCCAGGCTGTATATGTGTGATTAAAGAACCATGCTGTTGGTGACTAGAGTACCAGGCTGTATATGACTATATGTACATGCTGTGGGTGACTAAAGGACCAGGCTGTTTCTATTACTAGAAGAACATTCAGTGTGTTGTGATTAGCCAGAATTTTTGTAACTAGAGCACCAAGTTATATGTACTTGGTTGACCAGTCTTTGTGTGACTAGAGCACCAGGCTGTGTGTGTGTCTAAAGGACCAGGCTGTGTGTAAATAGAGGACCATGATAATTGGTACTAGAGGAGAAGACTGTGTGTTACTAGAGGGCCTTGCTGTGGGAGACTATAAGGCCAGGCTCTGTGTGACTATAGGATGAGGCTGTGTGTGACCTGAGGACCAGACTGTATGTGACTAGAGGACCAGGCTATGGATAATTACAGTTCCAGTCTGTGTGTTTGTGATTTGAGAAACACACTCTGTGTGACTATAAAACTAGTCTGTCTGTGTGACTAGAGGACCAGGCTTCATGTACTACAGTACCATGCTGTGTCTGTATCAAGAGGACCAAGTTTCTGTGATAGAGGATCAGGGTGTGTGTGACTAAAGGACCAGGCTGTGTGTGAATGACTAGAGGGGCATGCTGTGTTTGTGCCTAGAGGACTATACTTTATGTGTGACTATCAAGGCTGAATATGTGACTAGAGGACCAGTCTGTGTGTGTGGACTAGAGGATCAAGCTGTGTGTGATGGAATACCAGAGTGGTGTGTGACTGTAAGACTAGGCTGTGTGTCACTAAAAGATAAGGCTTTGTATGTGACTAGAAGACCAGGCTGTTTGTGTTACAAAAGGAAAAGGATAAGGGTTATTAGATGACCAGGCTGTGTATGTGTTACTAGAGGACCAGGTTGTGTGTGCCTGGAGGAACAGACTTTGTAACTAGAGGATAAGGTTGTATATGTGATAAAAGAACAAGGCTGTGTATGACTAGAGGACAAGATTGTGTGTTGACTAGATAATCATGATGTAGGTGACTACAGGACCAGGCTGTTTGTGTATGACAAGAAGACCTAGCTATGTGAGAATAGAGAACAAGGCTTGGGTGACTAGAGTACCTACCATTCTGGGTAGGACTAGAGGACAAAGCTGTGTGTGTTTCAAGAGTTCCAGGCTGTGTGTGACTAGAAGACCACTCTGTATATGTGAGTAGAGAAACAGACTAGGTGAGACAAGAAGACAAGGCTTGGGTGACTACAGAACCATCTTATATGGGACTAGAGGACCAAGCTGTATGTGTCTCTAGAGGTCCAGGCTGTGTGGGACTATAATATCAGGCTCTTTGTGTGACTAGAGGTCCAGGCTGTGTGTGACTTCAAGACCCAGTTTGATAGTAGAGACCCTGGCTGTTTGTGTGTTTGACTAGAGGACCAGGTTATGTAAGATTAGAGGACCAGGACCAGGCATGGGTGATTAGAGGACCATACTGTCATTGACTAGAGGACCAGACTGTGTGTGTCTCCGTAGGACCAGACTGTCTGTGACTAGAAGACCAGGCTTTATGTATGTCTAGAGGACCAGTCTGTATGTGATTAGAGGAACAGACTGTGTGTTTAGGACTAGAGTACCAGGCAATGTGTATGTGATTATAGGACCAGGCTGTATGTGTGCTGAGAGTACTATGCTGTGTGTGACTAGAGGACCGGATTTTGTGCTTGTGCATGCGTGTGTGTGTGTGTGTGTGTGTGTGTGTGTGTGTGTGTGTGTGTGTGTCTAAAGGACCAAGTTGTGTATATGACTTGAGGACCATGCTGTATGTCACTAGAGGACAAGGATATGTATGACTAGAGGACAGGGCTGTGTGTGACTGGAGGACAAGGTTGTGTGTGTCTATAGAGGACTATGTTGTGTATGACTAGAATACCAGGATATATCTGTGATTAGAGTACCAGGCTATGTGAGACAATAGGACAAGAATTGGGTGACTAGAGTACCATGTTGTATGGGAATAGAGGACGATGCTTTGTGTGTCTCTGGAGGTCCAGACTTTGTGAGACTAGAGGACAGTGTGTGTGTGTGTGTGTGTGTGTGTGTGTGTGTGTGTGTGTGTGTGTGTGTGTGTGTGTGTGTGTGACTAGAGGACCAGGCTGCTGGTTATTAGGGTAACAGGCTGTGTGTTTGTGACTAGAACAACATGCTGTGTGTTACTATAGGTCCAATCTTTGTGTGAATAGAGGACCATGCTTTGTTTATGACTAGAGAACCATGTTGTGTGTGTGGTTAAAGGACAATGATGTTTGAGTATTACAAGAAGACCATGCTGTGGGTGACTAGGAGACCAGACAGTTTTTAGATTAGAAGAACATAATGTGTGCTGTGGCTAGAAAACCAAGCTGTTTGTGACTGAAGAACCAAGTTCTGTGTGTCTGTAGGATCATTCTTTGTGAGACTAAAGGACCAGGCTGTCTTTATGCCTAGGAAACAGGCTTTTTGTGTGACTAGAGGACCATGCTTTGTGTGTGACTATAGTACCAGGCTGTGTGTGTGAGTAGCGGACCAGGCAGAGTTTGTGAGTTGTATACCAGGCTGAGTGTCACTGGAGTACCAGAGTTGTGTGTGACTAGAGGTCCAGGCTATGTATGACTACAAGACCAGGCTCTCTGTGTGACTAGAGGCCTAGGCTATATGAGATAACAGGACAAGGTTTTGGTGTCTAGGGTACCATGCTATGGGTGACCAGAGGACCAGGCTATCTCTAGAAGAACAGACAGTGTGTGTGACTAGAGAACCAGGCTGTTTATGTGTAACTAAAGGACTGGGCTGAGTGTGACTTGAAGATTATGGTGTGTGTCACTAGAGAGCCAAGATGAGTGTGACTAGAAAAAAGCTTTATGTGTGACTAGAGGACCAGGCTTTGCATGTTGCTAGAGGAAACAGCTGTGTGTGACTAGAAGATCAAGCTGTGTATATTAAAGAGGTCCAGGATTTGTGTGAATAGAGGACCATGCTGTGTGTCAATAGAGAACATGGCAGTATGTGTGACCTGAGGACCATGCTATGGGTAACTAGAGAACCAGGCTCTGTGAGACTAGATGACCCAACTGTTTGTCAATAGAAGACCAGGCAGTATTTGTGTAACTAGAGGTATAGGCTATGTTTTAGAAGAGGACAATGATGTGGGTGACTAGAGGACCAGATTCTTGGGAATAAAAGTCCTGACTATGTTTGAGAAGTGGACCAGGCTGTGGGTAATTAGAGTAACAGGCTGTGTTTTGTGACTAGAGAAACATGCTGTGTGTGATTAGAGGTCCAGGCTGTGTGTGCGTATGAGTCCAGGCTGTGTGTGTGTCACTAGATAAACAGGTTGTGTATGTCTAGAGGGTGAGGATATATGCGAGACTAGAGGACCAGGCTCTGTGTGGGCATAGAGGAACTGGATGTTTGTGTCACTATAGGATCAGGCTGTTAGTGACTAGAAGACTAGGCTATGAGTGAATAGAGGACCAGGTTGTTTGTGCTGGAGGACCAGGTAGTTTTTCACTAGAGGACCATGTCTATGTCACTAGAGGACTATGCTGTGTGTGTGATTTGAGGACCAGGCTCTGTATGTGAGCAGAAGATGAGACTGTGTCAGTAGAGGACCAGGCTGAGGAAATAGAAGACTAGGCTGTGTTCCACTATTGGACCAGAGTGTGTGTGACTATAGGTCCAGGATATGTTTGTGACTAGAGGACCATGCTGTGTGTGTGACTATAGTACTAGGCTTTTGTGTGAGTAGGGAATAATAATGTGGGTGTGACTAAAAGACCAGTTTATATTTGTGTGAATAGTGGACCAGCCCATGTATCGATCATTATAGGACAATGCTTTGTGTATATCTAGAGGACCAAGGTGTACCTGTGTCTAGAGTTACAGTCTGTTTGTGTCTAGAGCAGCAGACTGTGTGTGTATGACTAGAGCACCAAACTGTGTGTGTGACTTGAGAACCAGGTTGTGTGTATGACCAGAGGATCATAGTTTGTGTGTGAATAGAGGAAGTGGTTTGTGTAACTATAGAAACAGGCTGTATGTGACATGATGACCAGGCTTTGTGTGACTACAGTATCATACTGTGTCTGTATCTAGAGGACAAGGTTTTTGTGAGTAGAGGACCAGGGTATATGTGACTGGTGGACCTGGCTATGTGTGAGGGACTAGGGTACCATGTTGTGTATGTGACTATAGGACCATGCTTTCTGTGTCACTATATTACCTGGCTGAGTTTGTGAGTAGAGGACCAGGGTATGTGTGTGACTATTGTACAAGGCTGTTTATGACTGGAGTACCAGAGTAGGATTGGACTGTACAGTAAAGCTATGAGTGATTACAAGAACAGATTCTGTGTGACTATGTGAGACAACAGGATAAGATTTGGATGTCTATAGGACCATGTTGCATGTGACCAGAGAGCCAGGCTATGTGTCTCCAGAGTTCCATGCTGTAGGTGATTTGAAGACCAACTCTTGTGACTAGCGGACTAGGCAGTGTTGGAGCACTGGTCCAGACTGTGGGTAATTAGAGCAAAAGGCTGTGTTTTTGTGACTTGAGTTAAAGGCTGTGTGTGACTAGAAGTTCAGTTGTGTGTGAGTACAAGTCCAGTCTGTGTGTGTGACTAGAGAACAAGGCTATGTGTGATGAGAGGACCAGGCTGTGAGTAATACTAAAGGACCACGCTATGTGTGGGAATGGAGGAAATGGCTGTTTGCATCACAATAGGAAAAGGCTGTGAGTGACTTGACTAGGCTGTGCATAACTAGAGAACCATGTTGTTTGTGCCTGGAGGACCAGGCTGTGTGTCACTAGAAGACCATTCTATATGTATGACTAGAGAACCAGGTTGTGTCTGTGACTATAGTCTAGTCTGTGTTTGACTAGTATACAAAACTGTGAATGTGACTACAAGACTAGTTTGAGTGTGTGACTAGAGGACTAGGCTGTTTATGTCTAGAGCACCAAGCTCTCTGTGAATGAATAGTAGATGAGGCCATGCGTCACTGTAGGACTATGCTGCATGTATGACTGGACTACCAGGTTGTGTTGATGATTAGAGTTCCAGTCCTTGTGTGTCTATAAGAACAGGCTGGGTTTTTTTGTGAATAGAGGGTCCAACTGTGTGTGTGTAGTAGGAGGTTTCTAACCCAGACTTTTGGGCATAGCCTCAAGGTTTAGGCCCGCAGACCCACAGACTCACAGAGACTCAAAGATGCTTACAATAGTTTTAGGCTGATAGACCAAAGGCCCAGGCATATAACTTGCTAACTCTTTACCCTCAATATAACCCATGACTTTTATCCCGTTCAGCCATGCAGCTTGGTACCTTTATTCAGAACAGCATAGTTGTCCTCTGCTTCTTTTGGCTTCTGTCAGGCATACTGCTGTGTTCTGCCTGTTCCTACAGTCTTCCTAGTCTGGTAGTCCCACCCATACTTCTTGTCTACCTTTGGCCAATCAATGCTTTTTATTAACCTCATAGGTGGGGACAATTATTTACAATGGAACAACCTAATCCTCCTACATGTGTGTGACTTGAGAACAAGTTTGTGTGTATAACTAGAGGACCAGGATGTGTGTCACTAGAGCACCAGGCTGTGTGTATGACTAGAGGACCAGGCTGTGTGTGTCTATAGGACCAGGCAGTGTGTATTTGACTAAAGGACCAAGCTGTGGATGCCTACAGGACAAGTATATTTGTGAGTAGAGCACCTGACTGTGTGTGTCTCTAGAGGAACAGGTTATGTGCGATTAGAAGACCAGGCTATATCTGTGACTAGAGGACTAGGTTATGTGAGACAAAAGGAAAAGTCTTGGGTGACTGAAGGACCATGCTGTGTGTGACTAGACTGTGTGTGTGTGTGTGTGTGTGTGTGTGTGTGTGTGTGTGTGTGTGTGTGTGTGTGTGTGTGAGACTAGAGGACAAGGCTTTGGTGTAATTAGGGGAACAGGTTGTATCTGTGATTAGAGGACCATGCTGTTTGTCACTAGAGGACCAGGCAGTGTGTGCTACTAGAGTACCCAGCTATTCATGACTAGGTAATCAGGTTACAAGATACAAGACCAGACTTTGATAACTAATGGATCATGCTGTGTGACTAGAGGTCCAGGATGTGTGTATGATTAGAACACCTTCCTGTGTGTGACTTGAGGACCAGGTTCTGACTTTTTTTGACCAAAGACAAAAATGTGTGTGAAGAGAACCAGATGGTGTGTGTATGTGACTAGAGGAACAATTATTGTGTGACTACAAAACTAGGTTTTGTGTGTAAATAGGGGACCAAGTAGGATTTGACTAGAGTAACATGCTATGTGTTACTAGAGGACCGGGCTGTGTGTGACTAGAGGGCCAGACTGTGTTTGTGACTAGAGGACCAGGCTGTGGGTAATTAGAATTCATATCTGTGTGTTTGTGACTAGAGGAACACATTGTGTGTGAGTAGAAGTCTAGGATGTGTGTGTGTAGAGAACCAGGCTGTGAATTTTTTACTAAAGTACCAGGCTGTGTGTGTGTGGTAGAAGGGCCATGCCATGTCTGTTTAACTAGACCACCAGGTTGTGTGTGACTAGAGAACCATATGTGGGTAAGTAAGGGACCAAGCTGTTTTTATGACTCAAAGAACAGGCCGTGTGTTGTGACTAGAAACCAGGCTATATGGAGGACCAGGCTATGTGAGCCTAGAGAATCATGCTGTTTTTGTGAGTAGAGGATCACGCTTTATGTGTAATAAGAGGAACAGGCTGTGTGCATAACTAGAGGACCAGTCTATGTGAAACTATAGTCCAGGATGTGTGTCTAGAAGACCAGATTGTGTATGTGACTGTAGTTAAAGGCAGTTTGTAAATAGAAAATTAGCTTGTGTGTGAGAACAGTATGATGCTGTGAGATTGTGACTAGAGAACCATGTTATGTGTATGGTTAAAGTACCATGTTATGTGTGTCTGACTAGAGGACCATGATGTGGGTGACTAGAGAACTGGACTGTGTATTACTATAGGTACATGCGGTGTTTGACTAGAGGGCCAGGGTGTGTGTGCCTCTAGAGTACCAGGCTGTTTGTGACAAGAAGACATGGCTGTATTTCTGACTAGATTACCAGGCATTGTGAAGAATACAGACAATGCTTGGGGACTAGCAGACCATGCTGTGTAGTACTAGAGGATCAGGGTGTGTGTGACTAGAGATCCAGACTGTGGTTTATTAGTGTACCAGGCTGTGTGTTTGTGACTGTAGTAAAATACTGTGTGTGACTAGAGGTCTGGGCTATGTGTGAGTAGATGACCACACTGTGTGTTTGTAACTAGAAAACCATGCTGTTTATGTGGTTAAAGGACCATGCTCTGTGTGTTTGACTAGAGTTCCATGCTATGGGTAACTGGAGAAACAGGCTGTTTATGAGTACATGCTGTGGGTAAGTAAAAGACAAGACTGTTTTTTGTGACTAGTAGAACATGCATGGTGTTGACTAGAAAGCCTGACCATTTTTGACTAGAGAATCAAGTTGTTTGTGCCTGTAGAACAAGCCTTTGAGTGATCAGAGGACACAGGCTGTCTGTATGACTATAAAAACAAGCTTTGTGTTAGACTAGATGACCAGAATGTGTGTATGACTAGAATACCAGATGGTGTGAATAGAGAATCAGAATATGTGTTACTAGAGGACCATGCTGTGTGTTACTAGGGGACCATGCTGTGGGTGACTAGAAGATTAGTCTCTGTGTGACTGGAAGATGAGACTGTGTGTGACTATAGTACCAGGCTCAGTGTGAAACTAGAGGGGCAGGCTCTATGTGACTACAATATCATGCTGCATCTGTATCTTGGGGACAAGGAATCTGTGACATGTGCAACTAGAGGACCAGGCAGTGTGTGTGCCCAGAGGTCTAGGCTTTGTTTTCCATGAGGACCATGCTGTAGGTGACCTGAAGTACAGACTCTTGTGACAAGAGTACCAGCTGTGTTTGACAAGTGTACAAGGCTTTGGGTATTTATAGTAACAGTCTGTGTTTGTGTGACTATACTATTAGGCTGTGTGCTTAGAGGACCTGGTTTTGTGTGTCAGTAGAGGAACATACTATGTATGAATAAAATTCCTGGCTGTGTGTAAATACAAGTCCAGGCTGTGTTTGTGTGACTAGATAACCAGGCTTTGTGTGTCTAGAGGATAAGGCTTTATGTGAGACTAGAGAACCATACTTTGTGTGTGCATAGAGGACCTGGGTGTTTTTCACTATAGGACAAGGCTATTAGTGACTAGAAGACTAGGCTGTGTATGACTAGAAAACCAGATGGTGTCTGTGATTAGAGTTCCAGGCTATGTGTGACTAGAGGATTATTTTGTGTGTGTATGTCTAGAGGACCAGGCTCTCTGTGTGTGACTAGAGAATAATGCTGTTGTGTGACTAGAGGACCAGTGTGTTTGTGTTTGACTAGAGAATCACATTGTGATTGTGAGACTAGAGGATTAGACTGCGTATCTGACTACAGGACCAGGCTGTGTGTGAGAGTAGAAGACAAAGCTATTTGTGTCAGTATAGGACAAGTTGTGAATGAATAGAGGACTAGGTTTTTTTCACTAATGGACAAGAGTGGGTGTGACAAAAGGACCACGATATATTTAAGACTAGGGGACCATGCTGTGTGTTTGTGAGTATAATACTACACTTTTTGTGAGTAGAGGAACAGGATCTTTGTGTAACTAGAGAACCAGGTTGTGTTTGTGTGCATAGTGGACCAGGCCATGTGTCACTATAGGACCTGCTGTGTGTATGACTAGAGGGCCAGGTTATGTCTGTGACTAGAGTTTCAGTCTGTATGTGTAGAGCAGTAGAGGAACAGGCTGTGTTTGTAAATTAGAAACAGGTTGTGTGTGACTAGGGGACCAGACGGAGTGAATAATTAAAGGACCAGGATGTGTGTAAGACTAGAATACCAGGCTGTATGTGTGATAAGATAATAAGAAAGTGTGTTTGTGTTACTAGAGGACCAGACTATTTGTAACTAGTGTACCCTCTGTGTTTATGACTAGAGGATCAGGCTGTGTGTGTGACTTGGGGACCAGACTCTGTGTGTGTGTGTGTGTGTGTGTGTGTTACTAGAGGACCTATTAGTATGTGTTACTAGAATACCATGCTGTGTGTGACTGGAGTACCTGTTATTATGTGTGACTAAAGGACCAAGCGGTGGGTCACTAAAGAATCAGTCTGTGTCTGAATAGTGGGCCAGGCTGTGTGCTACTAAAAGTACCATGCCCTGGGTGACTAGAGCAACAGGAATTTTTGTGACTAGAATAACATGTAATGTGTTGTAACTAAATAACCAGACTGTGGCTAGAGAATCAAGTTGTGTGTCTGGAAAATCAGTTTTTGTGAGGCTAGAGGACCAGGCTGTCTGTGTAACTAGAAAACAGGCTTTGTGTGTGACTAGATGACCAAACTGTATGTATGACTAGAGAACAAGGCTGTGTGTGACTTGCAAACCAGGATATGTGTTACTAGAGGAACATGCTGTATGTGACTTGAGGACCAGGCTCTGTGTGTGAATAGTGGACCAGGCTGTGTATCCCTATAGGACCATGCTATGAATATGAATAGAGGGACAGGTTGTGGCTGTGACTATAGTTCCAGTCTGTATGTGACTAGAGGACCAGACTGTTATCACTAAAGGACCAGGCTGTATGCCCGACTAGAGGAGAAGGCAGTGTGTGAGACCAAAGGACCAGGCTCTCTGTGTTAGTAGAGAAACTGGCTATTTGTGCGACTATAAAGCCAAGCTGTGTGTGAGTGACAAGGAGACCATGTTGTGTATGTGACTAGAGGATCATGTTTTGTGTGTGACTGTAGTACCAGGCTGAGTGTGTGAATAGAGGACTAGGATGTGTGTCTGACTGATATAACAGGTTGTGTGTTACTAGAATACTGGAGTGGTATGTGACTGTAGACCAAGCTCTGTGTGTGACTAGAGGACCAGTTTATGTGAGACAACAGGACAAGTTTTAGGTGTCTAGAGGACCATAGCATGTGTGAACAGAGAAAAAAGCTGTGTTTGCCTGGAGGACCAGGTAGTTTGTATGACTGGAGGACCATGCAGTGGCTCACTAGAGGACCAGGCAGTGTGTGTGTGACTAGATGTCTATGCTGTTTTACAAGATGACAAAGCTGAGGGTGACTAGAAGACCAGACTTTATAAATAGAGAACCTTGCTATGTTTGACATGTTGACCAGGTTGTGGGTAATTAGAGTAAGCAGCTGTGTTTTTGTAACAAGAGGAACATGATGTATGTGACTGCCACAGACCAGCTCTGTCAGATGAGGTCAGGGATTCTGGTTCTCAGGTTGGTAAGGTCCGGCAGTGGACAAACAGACACACACTAATGAGTAGTGGAGCTGAATGCCAATTTATTAGCAGAACATCAAATCTTTTATAGGCCAAAATTACAAGGAAATAATGCTCATGTAATTGCCTCAACAACAATATTCTCATTTCTTAAACAATTCACTTTTACAATAAGTCAACAAAGCATAAACACAGACCCAAAGGCTCCCAAGCATTCACAAAACCACAGTGGCACATGGTACATGAGAAAATTATTAACTCAGTATATGACAGACAAATGTGAGCTCATGTAGGAAACCAACAGGCTTTGTGGTCAGCATTTGAGACCCAACAACCCTCTGCACATACTCCTGAATACTTTCTGTGCATCAGCCTTTTGATGAATGTACATGGCCTGGCCATGTTCTTCCTTTGAGTACTTTTATCCTCTTTCCCACATTTTCCCATAAAAGTTCCTTTCCATTAATTTGTCCATAGTCAGAAGAGGCCAGCTCCAATCATAGCATTTTCTCCTCCAGGCATCTTTGCACTTAGTCAGTTTTCTAATAATGCTTTTTCTTTGGTCCCTACTTAACACACACCAAAGTGGTCTTGTTTTAGCTATTTCTCATGAAAAGAAAGGAAATAATATGACACTCTTTCTCCTAAATAATTTTCCCATTTATTGCAAAATTTATCATATGCTTCTGTATAAGGTAAAGGGTCTGGAGAGGCAGTTTGTAAGGTCCTTTCCATTTAGGTGGTTCCCACCATATATTCTTTATAAACCATTGCCACCTGCCATGCACTAATCTTTTGGGGATTTTATGGAGTTCACTCTGTATGTATTCATCAGAATTCCTTCCCATTTGGTGGTCACATAAATCTGTTATATTTGGTTTTAAAGCATTCTTAAGAAAAGCCACTTGCAAGGTACTTTGTTTTTGTTTCTTCCACAAACAACTCTTCATTCTGCAATTGTGTCATCAAATCTCCCCCATCTGAGGTACTGTTAGAACAATTCACATAGCTCTAGTGAGGGCGAACTCAGAGGATGCCAAAGACACCTTCTCTACTGGGAACCTAGCAGTGGTGGTCATGGGAGACTGAGCATCTGTGACATTCCATTGTGTTCCTTTAAGCTTATACAACCAGCAAGGAAAGAAATCACAGTAGATAAAAAAAACTATATCCAACAGGCCAACCATTCCAGGAGACCAAATTCATTGAAGTTTCTGCCTCAGGTGTGTCAGCAAGCCTTCCAGCATGCTATGCAGACTCTACAAGAGATGCCATGGCATGTGGCTAAAAGTCCTGGCTGTGTGTGAGTACAAATCCAGGCTGAGTGTTTTTCTAGCTAACCAGGCTGTGTGTGTCTAGAGGACAAGGCTGTATGTAAGACTAAAGAACAGGCTCTGTACGGAGTAGAGGAACTGGCTGTTAGTGTCACTATAGGTCCATGCTATGAGTGACTATAAGACTAGTCTGTGGGTGAATAGGGTTGTTTGTGCCTGGTAGACCAGGTTGTATGTCACTAGAGGACCATGTTGTGTGTGTCACTAGAGGACCAGGTGGTGTCTGTGACTAGAGTTCCAGGCTATGTGTGTGTGACTAGAGGACTAGTGTGTGTGTGATAAGAGGACCAGGCTGTTTCTGTCTAGAGTACCAAGCTGTCTGTGGGTGACTAAAGGACTAGACTGTGTGTGTGACTAGAGGACTAGCCTGTGTGTGTGCATAGAGGAATCAGGTTTGTGTGTGAGTAGAGGACCAGTCTCTGTGTCAGAGAGGTCCAGGCTGTGTTGAATAGAGGACTAAGATGTAGCCTGTGATGAATAGAAGACTAGGCTCTTTTTCACTAATGAACCAGAGTGTATGTGGACTAAAGGACCAGGATGTGTTTGCAACTAGAGGACCTTGCTGTATGTGTGACTATAGTTCTAGGATTTTGTGTGAGTACAGGGCCAAAATGTGGGTATAACTAGAAGACCAGTTTGTATTTGTGTGAATAGTGGACCAGGCAATGTGTCACCATAGGACCAAGCATTCTGAATATCTAGAGGACAAGATTGTGTCTGTGACTAGAGTTACAGTCTCTGTGGGACTAGAGCAGCAGACTGTGTGTGGGGGACTAGAGGACCAGGCTCTGTGTGTGACTTGAGAACACTGTTGTGTGTGTGACTTGAGGACCAGTATGTGTGTATCACTAGAGGACCAAGTTGTTTGTGCCTCTAATTTTCTGTGAAAATAAAAATAAATCATCTTCTCCAAAGTAGCATATCTTTGGATTTCAAGTTTAAAGTAAACTCATTTACAAAATATATAGGTTAAATTAATCCAACAGCATTTATAATCAACTGCCTTTTAGCAGGTTTTACATTTTCAGTCAAGAAGCTAAAAAATAAGACAATAACATACAGTGTGCAGACACTCTGTATTTTTCATCTTTACATGGCTTATTTATTTACTTATTTTACTCTGTTTCTTTCTTAAGGGCTTTCTCTACATTTCCTTTTCTTTCTCTAAACCTATGTATATATTTTTTCAACACACTCCAAACCACTTAGACTTTTTTTTTTAAAAAAAAAAAAACTGTCTTTACTGTATATTTATTTCTTAACTTTTTCTGTCTTTGACCACATCTTTGCTTGGCTAGGGTGATTGACTCTACCCAGATTCTTCTATTTCTTTCTGTTTCTGAACACACCTTTAATCTGCCAAGGACCTTGGCTGAGGATTATAGGTTGGAAGGGTGGATGGATGTCTGCACCCAGCTCCTAGTCTAATTTCATTGAATTTGTCTTTTTAGCCTAGGTACTCTGGGGAATTTTAGGGTACATATAATCACCAAGTAAAGCTTTGACATCTGCTGCTCATTAATTCCATTTAAGTATTGGCAGCCAGACCTCTTAAAAGACTCACAAGTATTTTGCCTCTAAGGCTGAATCAAGAAGCTTCTCTTTAAAAAACCAAGCCTCTGCTTGCCTCCAGCAAACAGAGTTTATCCAAGAAAATATCACCACTAAGAAGCCATCTTTGATTCTGTCACATTTTTGTCCTCATGAACAGAAACCTTAAATACATCATTTACAACTTTTTGTCTTCAGTGATTGTCCTGTGAGACTTGAGGAACAAGCCATTTTACACCTTAAGCTGCACACCATTATAGCTTAAGCCCACATGCCTCACCAGGGCATTTCTGTACCTCACATGAGAGACACAACTCAGAAGCTGCATTGGGCTCTACACAATTTTTTAAGCTTTCTATGGCTTTATGTGGGTATATTTTACCCATGTTGGGCTGTCATTTTTTGTAATAGGTTTCTGTTCCAGACTTTCAGGCCTAGCCTCAACATTAATTCTGCAGACCAACAGATCTGCAGAGATACACAGATGCTTACAATAGTTTTTGGCTGATTAGTGTAAGGCCCAGGCTTATAACTTGCTAACTTTTTACCCTTAAACTAACCTATGACTCTTATCCTGTTCATCCATGTGGTTTTATACCTTTTCTCAGGGCAGCATAGTTGTCCTCTATTTCTTCTGGATTCTCTCTGGCATTCTACTCAGTTCTGCCTGTTTCTAGAGTTTTCTTAGTCTGGTAGCCCCACCCACACTTCCTGTCCACCTTTGGACAATCAGTGCTTTTAATTAAACCAGTGGGTGGGACAATTATTTACAATGGAACAACATAATCCCCCTACAGACCAGGCTGTGTGTGATTAGAGGACCAAACTGTGTGTGTGACAAGAGGACCAGACTTTGTTGAGAGGACCAGGGTTTTTGACTGATAGACATGGCTATGTATGAGTGACTAGGTACCATGCTGTGTATTTGAATAGTAGACCGTGCTTTGTGTATGAATATAGTAATTGGCTGAGTTTGTGACTAGGAGACCAGGCTTCATGTGACTAGAGTATCAGGTTGTGTGTGACTGGAGTTATAGTGTAGGATTTTAGGACTAGGCTGTGACTACAAGGCCAAGCTCTGTGTGATTGGATGACCAACCTATTTGAGACAACAGAGTAAGATTTGGGTGTCTACAAGACCATGTTGTGTGTGACCAAAGGACCAGGTTATATGTCTCTAGATGACCAGGCTGAGAGGGTGACTAGAGAACCATGCTGTGTGTGACTACAGTACCTGCAATATGTGAAAGTAGAGGTCTAGGCTTTGTTTTACAAGAGGACTATGCTGTGGGTGACTGGAGGACCAGACTCTTGTGACTATAGGACCAGTATGTGTTTGACCTCTAAACCAAGCTGTGGATAATTAGAGTAACAGGTTGTTTTTTATGTCCAGAAGAACAGGACCTGTGTGACTAGATGTTCAGGCTGTATGTGAGTACAAGTCCAGGTTCTGTGTGTGTGACTAGAGGACCAGATTATATGTGATACTAGAGAACTAAGCTCTGTGTTTGGGTAGAGGAACTGATTGTTTGAATCACTATAGAACAAGGCTATGAGTAACTAGAAGACTAGGCTGTGGATGACTAAAGTTCCATGTTGTTTATGCTTGGAGGACCATGTTGTATGCCACTAGAGGACCATGCTGTGTGTATCACTAGAGGACCAGGTTATATCTGTGACTAGAGTTACAGGCTGTGGATGACTAGAGTATCGCACTGTGTGTGTGTGCCCAGAGGATTAGTTTGCCTGTGTGACTAAAGGAATAGGCTGTTTGTGTCTAGAGGAACAGGTTATCTGTGAGTGAATAGTGGACTAGTCTATATGTCACTATAGGACCATGCTTATGTGTATGAGTAGAATAATAGGTTGTGTCTATGACTTGAGTTACATATGTGTGTGTCTAGAGGAACAGGCAGTTTTTTTGTGAATAGAGGATCAAACTATTTATGTGTGTGACTAGACCACCAGATTGTTTGTGACTAGAAGACCATGCTGTGTATGACTAGAGAAACAGACTGTGTATGACTAGAGGTACATGCTCTGTGTAACTAAGGGACCAAGCTCTTTTTATAACTAGAAGACCAGAGAGCGTGTTGTGGCTAGAAAACCAAGCTGTTTGTGACTAGTGGATGAAAAAGTTTGTGCCTGGAGGACAAGGCTATGTCAGCCATGCTGTGTTTGTGACTATAAGACCATGCTGTGTGTGACTAAAGGACCAGGTTGTGCATGTAACTAGAGGACCAGGTTATTTGTGGTACTATAAGTTCAGAATATGTGTATCTGGAGGATCAAGGTGTGTGTCACTGTAGGTTGAAGAAGTTTGTAAATAGAAAACTAGGTTGTGTGTGAGTGGAGTAAGATGCTGTATGTTTGTGAAAAGAGAACCATGCTGTGTGTGTGTGTGTGTGTGTGTGTGTGTGTGTGTGGTTAAAATACCATGCTATATGTATGTGTGACTAGAGGATCATGCTGTTGGTGACCAGAGGACCAGGCTGTGTGTGACTAGAGGTACATGCACTGTTTGACAAGATAACCAGGCTGTGTGTATCTCTAGATTACAAGGCTGTGTGTAACAGGAAAACATGGCTGTATTTGTGACTAGAAGACCAGGCATTATGAGAAATGAGTATAAGACTTGGGCGACTCATGGATCATGCTGTGTGTGACTAGAGGTCCAGGCTGTGTGTGAGTAGATGACCATGCTGTGTGTTTGTAACTAGAGAGACATGCTGTTTGTGTTGTTAAAGGACCAAACTGAGTGTATTTCACTAGAGGATCATGCTGTGGGTAACTAGAGTATCAGGCTGTTTATGACTAGAGGTACATGCTGTGGATGAATAAAAGACCAGGCTGTTTTTCTGACTAGAAGAACAGGTATGGTGTTGTGACTAGAAAACCAGGCTGTTTGTGACTGAAGGACCAAGTTGTTTGTACCTGGAGAACCTATTTTTGAGCGACTAGAGAGCCAAGTTCTCTGTGTGACTAGCAAAATAGGCTTTGTGTTTGACTAGAGGACCAGGTTCTATCTATGACTAAAGGACCAGGTTGTGTGTTAAAAGAGTACCAGTCTATATGTTACTGGAGGACCAGACTGTGTGTTACTAGGAGACCATGTAGTAGATGACTAGAAGACCAGTCTCTGTGTGAATAGAGGATGAGTCTATGTGTGACTAGAGGACCAGACTGTGTATATGACTAGACAACATGGCTATAGGTAATTAGAGTACCAGTATGTGTGTTTGTAACTAGAAGAATGCACTATAACTATATGTAACTATATGAGCAGGCCATGTGTGTGACTAGAGGACCAGGCTTTTTATGACTACAGTACCATGCTGTGTCTGTATCTAGAGGATCAGGTTTCTATGACTAGAGGATCAGAATGTGTGTGACTAGAAGACCTGGCAGTTTGTGTGTCTATAGATCTAGGCTGTGTTTTACAAGAGAACCATGCTGTGGGTGACTAGAGGAATAGACTCTTGTGATGAGAGTATCAGGTTGTGTTTGACATGTGAGTAAATTGAGTAGCAGGTTGTAGTTTTGTGACTAGAGTAATAGGCTGTGTGTGACTAGAAGACCAGGCTATGTGTAAGTACAAGTCCATGCTGTGTTTGTGTGACTAGAGGACCTAGCTGTGTGACTAGAGGACCTAGCTGTGTGTGAGACTAGAACACCAGGCCTGTGTGTGAGTAGAGGAACTGACTGTTAGTGTCACTATAGAACAAGGCTATGAGTGACTACAAGAATAGGCTGTAGGTGACTAGAATACCTGGTTGTTTGAGAATGGAGGACCAGGCTTTGTGTCACTAGAGGACCATGCTCTGTGTATGACTAGAGGAGCAGCTTTGTCTGTAACTAGAGTTCCAGGATGTGTATGACTCTTTGTGTGTGTGACTATAGGACCAGTTCATTTGTATGTACAGGATCAGGCTCACTGTGTGTAACTAGAAAATAATGCTGTTGTGTCACTAGAAGATCAGAGTGTTTGCTTGTGACTAGAAGACTAGTGTGTGTGAGAGATTAGAGAAGAAGGATATGTGTGTGACTAGAGGACCAGGCTGTATATGTTAGTAGAGGACCAGGCTCTTTGTGTCAGTAGAGCAACAGGATGTGAATGAATAGAGGACTAGGCTGTGTTTCACTAATGGTCTAGAGTGTGTGTTAATATAGGAACAGGATCTGTTTATGACTAGATGACCATGCTGTGTATGTGAATGTAGTGCTATTCTTTTTGTGAATGGAGGACCATGCTGTGAGTATGACTAGAAGACAAGGTTGTATCCGTGACTAGAGAGTTCCAATCTGGGTCCTATGAATGAATGAAACTCAGGGACAGATCTCTGAAGAAGTTGGAGATACTAGAGGGAATAAACACCACAGTCAAATCTTACCCAGATGTCTTCCAGCTTCCTCAGCCTCCCTTCCCTTGGAATGGCTCCCTCTGGGTTTCAATCCTGTCTTACATACTCTTTTGTAAATTAAGGAGTGCTTCAACCACTGCCTACTTGGGAACCTGGAATTCCTTCTATAATCTGAAGTGACCTTGACTCAGTTGGGATTAAGGGTGTAGGTCACCACTCCAAGGACACTCCCTGAGCTGGGATTAAAGGTTTGAATCACCACTCTGATTTTCCTAGACTAACTGTGGTTAGAGCTCTGGGACTTCTGGAGCTTTACTAACCCTCCACATAGACTGTGGGTAGATTCCTTCTGATACCTCCAAAATTTCTGGAACTTTATTAAATCCTGACATATCCCCTTTTGTGTCAAATTAAAAAAAAAGAAGGTGATAGCTAACATAAGAAAAAGAATATACAATAAGTACAAAAATTATATACAACTTATACAAACAATAAATGAGTGATGTCCAGTCCATTAACAATTGACAATTCCAAGAAAATATTTCATTAATTATCCTATTTTGATGAGTCCAAAGGATTATACCTAATTCATTTCCTTTCTAACTGAAACCTATTATTCTTATGTCTCTAAAACTTATAAGATTTAACTTCAAAGTTTCTTTTCTAAAACTGTCATTAGAAAACTGTAACTATAACTATCTCATCTTCAACTACCTCAGAGACCCAAGAAGGAAATAATATTTACCCAAATAACTAGGAAGTTCAAGCAACTTCCAAAAACTAGAAATGACAGAGATGAAACCTATCTGCCTGGACAGTCACCCAAAGTTCCTTTATAAAGTTGGGACATCCATCTTCAGCCTACAGGCCCAGAGTCTTTGTTCATCTCAATGAAGCAGAAAATCTGCTCTGTCAGTTTTGGTATAGTTCAGTCATTTCTCCTTGTGTCCTGAAGATTGAAGACTCTCTTCAAAGTACTTTTCAACTTTCCCTTGTGGTACTTGTTGGTTATTGTTCTCATGGTGGTATTTAGCTTTAGATGAAGTTTACCACCACTTGGGACTGCATTCCCAAGCAATAAAATTCCAGGAAGATTTAGGCCCAGCATGACTGGGGTTGCTACCACTTTACACCATCCACAAGCCATCTCTGACAGTTGTCTCTGAAAAACAGGAACCTGAAGGACCACCTCAGCTTGTTCTGTCAAAGTTCAAAGGTCACTTTCTGAGGGAACCTTCATGTCCAGTTCAAATAGCACACTTTAAAGCAGTCAATACAGCAACAGGTTCTTGTCCACTGACTAACCATTGCCACAAGGAAAGTAGACTCCATATGGAGTTTCTTCAATGCCCTTTTTCCTCTTGAAGTAGATTGGGGCTGCCAGGAGCAGACCTGTCTCACTATCCAGAAAAGTCTTTAACTTCTAAAAATATTTTAAATGTCATATTCTATGGATCTCTGAAATTTTTGAAGAAGACCTGTTTATCTAAAATATATTTGTTTGACCTTGAAAACATATCTAACATGACAATGGCTGAATGTAATGTCTAACTACTGACTTGCATTGCTTTATATTCTAATTAATTGGAAATAAAACTTTCATGGACTAGCAATTTTACTATGTGAAACAAGCATAGAAATATTTGTACAATGACACAATTAATCTCAAAATGCACAATTTGTATACAGAAAACCAATGCAATGTAAAATATTTAAAGCTAGCAAATCCATTTAAAAGATTCCATAATCTATGCTTATATCCTAAATACCTGTATCCCCCTTTCCTATTTTTTAAAACATGAATCGTGAATCTAATCATTTTTATTTAACTTTTTTCTAACCATAATCATGAACAATTTTTAACCAATTAACCTAAACAATTACAATGATCCATAACCGATTTAACAACCAACACCAAACCCCCCACCACTTCAAAATCAAAACCAACCCACCCCACCACTCGGGAGTGTGGGCACTGTGTTCTTGTTTACATCCTGCAGACTGGGGATGATGGCATTCTTTGGGGGATCCAGAAAAGAAAAGTTTTGTTAAATGTCAAGTCCTGAAATAAGTAGCTTTGTCATTTGTTGTCCAGTCTCTGCATAACAGAAAAGCACACAGTTTGTCTCAAGTCCTGGCCATAGTAGTCTGTGAAGCAGGTTCATCTCATCTAGCTGCTACAAAATTGTCTTGAGATGTTTGTAGTCCAAATCTGATCTTTTATTGGTGTTTGTCAGCCTAGTGGTTTTGTCAGAGTTCATGTGAAACCATTGTTGTGGGGGCCCCATCTTCCTTTTGGATATTTCAAGTTTGCAATTAGGCCTTGTCCTGGATCACTGCAGAAAACTGATAAGAGAATAAAAACCAACACAATGTACAGGAAACTAAACATATAATAATTTATTGAGCATAGGATTAATAAGAATAGAATATTCCCTTATTTTTTGTTATTCTTCTGTCTCATATCAGGTGGCTCTTCTGATATGATACAGAGATTTTTTTTTTATTTTCCTTTAACAAGTATGCTTGAGTTTAGAGAAGAAGAGAGCCACAATCCAACTCTAAAACCATCTTTAAATTATAATTACACTGGGACTTTAACTAATAAAAAAAATTAGTAAAGGTTAAGTAATGAGATTTTACCCTATCAAGTATACTGGTACCAATAGTTACCATATTCTTTGCTTTACAAATTTTCCTGGATAGCCTCTTTTTTGCTTTAGATGTCTGGATGTCCAAGGCCTTTTAACTTCTTGAAGATGGTATTTCCAGTTTCCTTTAAAGACAAGAACAGAAACCTGCCCCAACCCTTTGTTTTTATATACAACTGAAAGAATTGTAATATAGGTTGATGAGCTATCAATTCTTAGTTTCATGAAGTGTTTCCGGTTCAGTTTGAGTCTTTATTAATTTTTGTGGTATTCATATCTTTTCCTCACCTGAGGAAATAAATAGAAAAACCCTTCTCCAACAAAGCACATACCCTGGCTTCCATTCAGAGGTTAGTACATCTTTGAAGTAAATAGGCTGATTTAGTTCAGCTGTTTTTCCTATGGTCCAATGCCTTTCAGCAGCTGTTGTTCCTTTGTCATTAGCATTGAGAAAATTCAAAGTTAACAAAGCACTATGTACTCTATCTCTGGGGATCTTTGTATTCCTTTTTGTTTATTTAACATATCCTTTAAAGTTTGATTTGATCTCTCTATGACTGCTTGCCCTGTAGGATTGTGTGGTATTCCTGTAATATGCTTTATATTATAATAAAAAATTGTTTCATTTTAGTAGAAACATATGCTGGAGCATTGTCAGTCTTAATTTGTGCAGGTATTCCCATGATGGCCATAGCTTCTAGCAATGTGTGATTACAGAATCAACCTTTTCTGAACTCAAAGCAGTTGCCCATTGAAATCCTGAGAATGAATCTATTGTATGATGGACATATCTCAATTTCCCAAATTCTGTAAAATTAAATACATCCATCTGCCAGATTTTATTTCTATGTATACCTTTAGGATTAGTTCCTGCTGGCAATGGAGTTTGATTATAGAAAGAAAAGGTGGGACACCTTTTACAATTTCTTTGGCTTGTTCCCAAGTGATAGAGAAATACTTTTTTAATCCTTTACAATTAACATGATGCTTTTTAGGAAATTCTGAAGCCTTTAGTACATTTCCTATTAATAATTTATCAATTTCATCATTACCTTGTGCTAAAGGACGTGGCACACCTGGATGGGATTGAATATGATTTATAGTCCTGATTATTCCTTGTAACTGAATAAATAATGAACTTAATTCTGATTCATCATTAATAAAATCAGCTGTTTCAATGTGTAGAACAATTCTTTCTGCATAGTGAGAGTCAGTGACTAAGAGTATGTTAATTGGTTCTGTAAAATTCATTAAAACCATGAAAATGGCATATAATTCTGACTTTGAACAGAATTATAAGGGCTTTCAGTCACTTTACTTATATGTTCTGATTTGTAACCAGACTTTCCTGATTTGTTTGCATTGTTATAAAATGTAGGAGCTCCAGAAATTGGTTTATCTCATACAATATGAGGGAGAATCCAATTAGTTTTATAAATTCAATTCTTTTGCTTTTAGGATATTTGATGTTAATATCTTCCAAAAAATTACTGCCCATAATTGGTCAATTTCATCTAGTACTACACAGCATGGTCTGCTAGTCCCCAAGCATTGTCTGTATTCTTCACAATGCCTGGTAATCTAGTCAGAAATACAGCCATGTCTTCTTGTCACAAACAGCCTGGTACTCTAGAGGCACACACACCCTGGCCCTCTAGTCAAACACCGCATGTACCTATAGTAATACACAGTCCAGTTCTCTAGTCACCCACATCATGGTCCTCTAGTCAGACACACATAACATGGTACTTTAACCATACACATAACATGGTTCTCTAGTCACAATCTCACAGCATCATACTGTTCTCACACACAAGCTAATTTTCTATTTACAAACTGCCTTTAACTACAGTCACATACACAATCTGGTCTTCTAGACACACATCCTGGACTATAGTTTCACATAGACTGGTCCTCTAGTTATGCACACAGCCTGTTCCTCTTATTACACATAAAGCGTGATCCTCTACTCACAAAAACAGCATGATTCTCTAGGCTCACATAGCCTGGTCCTCCATATAGCCTGGTTTCTAGTCACAACACACGGCCTGTTCTTTGAGTCATAAAAACAGCTTGGTCCCTTACTTACCCACATATGGTTCTCTAGTCACACACAACCTGGTGGTCTAGTTAAACAGACATGGCATGGCCCTTCTACCACACACACACAGCCTGGTACTTTAGTAAAAAATTCACAGCCTGGTTCTCTACACACACACATCCTAGACTTCTACTCACACACAATGTGTTCCTCTAGTCACAAACACACAGATATGAATTCTAATTACCCACAGCCTGGTCCTCTAGTCACAAACACAGTCTGGCCTTCTAGTCACACACAGCCCGGTCCTCTAGTAACACATAGCATGTTACTCTAGTCAAATCCTACTTGGTCCCCTATTTACACACAAAACCTAGTTTTGTAGTCACACAATAATTGTTCCTCTAGTCACATACACACACCATCTGGTTCTCTTCACACACATTTTTGTCTTTGGTCAAAAAAAGTCAGAACCTGGTCCTCAAGTCACACACAGGAAGGTGTTCTAATCATACACACATCCTGGACCTCTAGTCACACAGCATGATCCATTAGTTATCAAAGTCTGGTCTTGTATCTTGTAACCTGATTACCTAGTCATGAATAGCTGGGTACTCTAGTAGCACACACTGCCTGGTCCTCTAGTGACAAACAGCATGGTCCTCTAATCACAGATACAACCTGTTCCCCTAATTACACCAAAGCCTTGTCCTCTAGTTTCACACACACACACACACACACACACACACACACACACACACACACACACACACACACACACACACAGTCTAGTCACACACAGCATGGTCCTTCAGTCACCCAAGACTTTTCCTTTTGTCTCACATAACCTAGTCCTCTAGTCACAGATATAGCCTGGTCTTCTAATCGCACATAACCTGTTCCTCTAGAGACACACACAGTCAGGTGCTCTACTCACAAATATACTTGTCCTGTAGGCATCCACAGCTTGGTCCTTTAGTCAAATACACACTGCCTGGTCCTATAGACACACACAGCCTGGTCCTCTAGTCATACACACAGCCTGGTGCTCTAGTGACACACATCCTGGTCCTCTAGTTATACACACAAACTTGTTCTCAAGTCACACACATGTAGGAGGATTAGGTTGTTCCATTGTAAATAATTGTCCCCACCTATGAGGTTAATAAAAAGCATTGATTGGCCAAAGGTAGACAAGAAGTATGGGTGGGACTACCAGACTAGGAAGACTGTAGGAACAGGCAGAACACAGCAGTATGCCTGACAGAAGCCAAAAGAAGCAGAGGACAACTATGATGTTCTGAATAAAGGTACCAAGCTGCATGGCTGAACGGGATAAAAGTCATGGGTTATATTGAGGGTAAAGAGTTAGCAAGTTATAGGCCTGGGCCTTTGGTCTATCAGCCTAAAACTATTGTAAGCATCTTTGAGTCTCTGTGAGTCTGTGGGTCTGCGGGCCTAAACCTTGAGGCTATGCCCAAAAGTCTGGGTTAGAAACCTCCTCCTACACACACACAGTTGGACCCTCTATTCACAAAAAAACCCAGCCTGTTCTTATAGACACACAAGGACTGGAACTCTAATCATCAACACAACCTGGTAGTCCAGTCATACATGCAGCATAGTCCTACAGTGACGCATGGCCTCATCTACTATTCATTCACAGAGAGCTTGGTGCTCTAGACATAAACAGCCTAGTCCTCTAGTCACACACTCAAACTAGTCTTGTAGTCACATTCACAGTTTTGTATACTAGTCAAACACAGACTAGACTATAGTCACAGACACAACCTGGTTCTCTAGTCATACATATAGAATGGTCTTCTAGTGACACACAGCCTGGTCCTCCAGGCACAAACAACATGGTTCTCTAGTTATGCACAGCCTAGTCAAGTCACTCACAGCCTTTTCCTATTGTGATGCAAACAGCCATTTCCTCCATTCCCACACATAGCGTGGTCCTTTAGTATTACTCACAGCCTGGTCCTCTCATCACACATAGCCTTGTTCTCTAGTCACACACACAGACTGGACTTGTACTCACACACAACTGAACTTCTAGTCACACACAGCCTTTAACTCAAGTCACAAAAACACAGCCTTTTGCTCTAATTACCCACAGTCTGGACCAGTGCTCCAACACTGCCTAGTCTGCTAGTCACAAGAGTTGGTCTTCAAATCACCTACAGCATGGAACTCTGGAGACACATAGCCTGGCTCTCTGGTCACATGCAACATGGTCCTATAGACATCCAAATCTTATCCTGTTGTCTCACATAGTCACACAGAATCTGTTCTTGTAATCACTCATAGCTTTACTGTACAGTCCAATCCTACTCTGGTACTCCAGTCATAAACAGCCTTGTACAATAGTCACACACATACCCTGGTCCTCTACTCACAAACTCAGCCAGGTAATATAGTGACACAGAAAGCATGGTCCTATAGTCACATACACAACATGGTACCCTAGTCCCTCACACATAGCCAGGTCCACCAGTCACATATACCCTGGTCCTCTACTCACAAAAACCTTGTCCTCTAGATACAGACACAGTATGATACTGTAGTCACACAAAGCCTGGTCATCATGTCACATACAGCCTGTTTCTATAGTTACACAAACCACTTCCTCTATTCACACACAAACTATGATCCTCTGGTCATACACACAACCTGGTTCTCAAGTCACACACACAGTTTGGTGCTCTAGTCATACACACACAGTCTGCTGCTCTAGACACAAACAGACTGTAACTCTAGACACAGGTACACCTTGGTCCTCTAGATATACACAAAGCATTGTCCTATAATGATCGATACATGGGCTGGTCCACTATTCACACAAATATAAACTGGTCTTTTAGTCACACCCACATTATTATTCCCTACTCACACAAAAGCCTAGTACTATAGTCACACACACAGCATGGTCCTCTAGTCACAAACATATCCTGGACCTATAGTCACACACACTCTGGTCCAATAGTGGAACACAGCCTAGTCTTCTATTTCCTCAGCCTGGTCCTCTACTGACACAGTCTCATCTTCTGCTCACATACAGAGCCTGGTCCTCAAATCACACACACAGCATAGTCCTCTAGTGACATAGACATGGTTCTCTAGTGAAAAACTACCTGGTCCTCCAGCACAAACAACCTGGTCCTCTATTCACTCATAGCCTAGTCTTCTAGTCACTAACAGCCTGATCCTATAGTGACACAAACATCCAGTTCCTCTATGCCCACACAGAGCCTGGTCCTCTAGTCTCGCATATATCCTCACCCTCTAGACATACACAACCTGTTTATCTAGTGACACACACACAGCCTGGACTCATACGCACACACAGCCTGGACCTCTAATCACACACAGCATGTTTCTCTAGTCACAAAACACAGCCTGTTACTCTAATTACCCACAGCCTGGTCCACTTCTCAAACATAGTCAGGACTTTTATTCCCAAGAATCTGGTCCTCTAGTCACCCACATCATTGTCCTCTTCTAAAACATAGCCTATACCTCTAGTTACACAAATACTGCCTGGTCTTCTATTGACAAACAGTTGGGTCATCTAGTCTCACAGAGCCTGGTTCTCTAGTTACCCATAGCATGGTCCTCAGGTCACACATACTGCCATGTTCTCTATTGACACACAGCATGGTCCTCTATTCACACAAATCCTGGACCTCTTTAATATACACAGCTTGATCTTCTAGTCACACACAGCTGTTTCCTCTAGCAACATGCAAAGCCTGGTCCTCTAGTCACACATAAAGCTTTTTTCTAGTCACACTCATCTTGGCTCTCTAGTGACACACACCATAATCTTCAAGTCACACTCAGCCCAGTCCTTTAGTTACACATAAACAGCCTGGTTCTCTAGTCACACACACTGTCTGTTCTTCTAGAGATAGCCTGGTCCTCTGGTCACCCATAGCATGGTACCCTAGACACCAAAACCTTGTCCTGTTATCTCATATAGCCTAGGCCTCTAGTCACACAGAGAGCCTGGTCTTGTAGTCATACATAGCCTGGACCTCTAGTCACACACAACTCTGGTACTCCAGTGACACTCAGCCTGGTATACAACTCACAAACTCTGCCTGGTCCGCTACTCACACACACAGCCTGGTACTATAGTCACACACAAAGCATGGTCCTCTAGTCACACAAAAAGCCTGTTTCCTAGGCATAAAGACAGCCTGGTCCTTTAGTCTCACAAAGAATGATCCTACAGACACACAGAACTTGGTTCTTCAGTCACAAACAGCTTGGTTTTCTAGCCACAGCACACATTATGTTCTTCTAATCTAAAAACTGTCTGGTCTCCTAGTCACCCACAGCATGGTCTTCTTGTAATACTCAAACATCATTGTCCTTTAACCACACACACAACATGGTTCTCTAGTCATAAACAAAGCATGGTCCTCTATTCACACAAAGATTGGACCTATAGTAACACACAGCATGTTGTTCTAGTCACAAACACACAGCCTGTTACCCTAATAACCAGCAGCCTGGTCCTCTAGTCACACACACACACACACACACACACACACACACACACACACACACACACACACACACACACACACACACTGTCCTCTAGTCTCACAAAGTCTGGACCTCCAGAGACACACAAAGCATCGTCCTCTATTCCCATACAACATGGTACTCTAGTCACCCAATTCTTGTCCTATTGTCTCACATAGCCTGGTACTCTAATCACAGATATATCCTGGTATTCTAGTCATACACAACATAGTCCTCTATAGACACACACAACCTTGTCCTCCAGTCACACACAGCCCTGTCCTCTAGTCATACATATCCTTGTCCTCTAGTGACATACAGCATGGTCCTCAAGTCATATACACAACTTGGTCCTTTAGACACACACACACACACACACACACACACACACACACACACGCATGCACAAGCACAAAATCCGGTCCTCTAGTCACACACAGCATAGTACTCTCAGCACACATACAGCCTGGTCCTATAATCACATACACATTGCCTGGTACTCTAGTCCTAAACACACAGTCTGTTCCTCTAATCACATACAGACTGGTCCTCTAGACATACATAAAGCCTGGTCTTCTAGTCACAGACAGTCTGGTCCTACGGAGACACACACAGTCTGGTCCTCTAGTCAATGACAGTATGGTCCTCTAATCACCCATGCCTGGTCCTGGTCCTCTAATCTTACATAACCTGGTCCTCTAGTCAAACACACAAACAGCCAGGGTCTCTACTATCAAACTGGGTCTTGAAGTCACACACAGCCTGGACCTCTAGTCACACAAAGAGCCTGATATTATAGTCCCACACAGCCTGGACCTCTAGAGACACATACAGCTTGGTCCTCTAGTCCCATATAAGATGGTTCTGTAGTCACCCAAGCCTTGTCTTCTTGTCTCACCTAGTCTGTTTCTCTACTCACATATACAGAGTGGTCTTCTAGTCACACACAGCCTGGAACTCTTGAAACACACACAGCTTTGTCCTCTAGTCCTACCCAGAATGGTAGGTACTCTAGTCACCCAAGCCTTGTTCTCTATTCTCACATAGCTAGGTCTTCTTGTCATACACAAACAGCCTGGTCCTGTAGTCACCTACATCATGATTATCTAGTCAACACACAATCTTGTCCTCTAGTCATACACAGCCTTGTTCTTTTATCACATATACAACCTTATCCTCTAGTTACAAAGTCTGTTCCTCCAGGCACACACAACCTGGTCCTCTAGTAACACATACACAGCCTGGTCATCTAATAACCCTTATCCTTTTCCTTTTGTAACACAAACAGCCTGGTCTTCTAGTCACATACAAAGCCTTATCTTTTAGTGACACACAGCCTAGTCTTACAGTCACACACCACTCTGGTATTCCATCACACACAGCTTGATCCTCTAGTCCACACACACAGACTGGTCCTCTAGTCACATATTCAGCCTTGATAGTCACACATAAAGTATAGTCCTCTAGGCACAAACACAGCATGCCCCTCTAGTCATTCACACACAGCCTGGTCCTTTAGTCACACACACCCTGATCCTCTATCACAGAAACTTGGTCCTCTTGATACAGACACAGCATGGTACTGTAGTACATGAAGCCTGGTCCTCTAGTCACACAGACAGACTAGTTTTATAGTCACACAGAGTGTGTTTCTCAAATCACAAACACACAGACTGGAACTGTAATTATCCATAGCCTGGTCCTCTAGTCACATACAGTCTGGTCCTCAGGTCACACACAGCCTCATCCTATAGTCACACAGAGCCTGGCCTTATAGTCTCCCACAGCAAGGCCCTCTAGTAACACACAGTCTTCTCCTCTAGTACCAATTATCATGGTCCTCTATTTACACACAGCCTGGTCCTTTAGACACACACACAGCCTGGTGCTCTAGTCACACAAAGACTGGTCAACCAAGTACATATAACTTGGTGCTCTAGTTACAAAAATTCTGGCTAATCACAACACACTGAATGTTCTTCTAGTAATAGAAACAGCCTGGTCCTTTAGTCACCCACAGCATGTACATATAGTCATATACAGCCTGGTACTCTAGTCACCAACAGCATGGTTCTTTAATCACACATATACAGCCTGGCCTTCTAGTCACAATTACACAGCCTAGTAATCTATTAACCCACAGCCTATTCTTCTAGTCACACACCCACAGTCTGGTCCTTTAGTAACACACAGCTTGGACCTCTAGAGACACACAGAGCCTGGTCTTCTGTCACACACAGCATGGTCTTTTAGTCACCCAAGCCTTGTTCTCTACTCTCATATAAGCAGATCCTCTAGACACACACACACACACACACACACACACACACACACACACAAAACCTCAATCTGCACTCACCCACAACATGGTCATCTAGGCACACACAACATGGTTATCTAGTCACACACTCAACCTGGTCCTCTAGTCATACACACAACCTGGTCCTCTCATCAGACAACATGGTCCTTCAGGCATACACAATCTGGGCCTCTAGTCACAAACAGCCTCATCCCTTGGTCACACACACAGCATGTTTGTCTTATCATACACAGCCTTTTACTCTAGTCATCCACAGCATGTATCTCTAGTTACAAAACACAACCTGATATTTCAGCCACACAAAGCCTGGTCCTCTAGTCACACACAGTCTGGTCCTTTGGTCACCCACAGCATGATCATCTAGTGACACACACACACAATCTTGTCCTCTACTCACACACAAAGCCTGTTTTTCTAGTCACACAGATACTGGTACTGTAGACACACAAATACTGATCCTCCAGGAACATACAACTTGGTTCTCATGTCACAAATAACCTGTTTTTATACTCACAACACACTGAATAATCTTCTAGTCATGGAAACAGCCTGATCCCTGAGTCACTCAGCATGTACCTCTAGTCATACACATCCTGGTGCTCTAGTCACAGCATGGTCCTTTACTCTCATCAACCTGATCCTCTTGTCCCACAGAGCATGGTCTTCTTGTCACCCAAGCCTTGTCCTCTAATCTCACAAACGCAGGTTGTCCAGTTACACATGTGTGCATACACACACACACACACACACACACACACACACACACACATATCCTGGTCCTATAGTTACCCACAACATGATCATTTAGTCACACACACAGTTGTATACTAGTCCTCTAGTTATATACACAGTCTGATTCTCTTATCACATATATATCCTGGTCTTCTAGTCACATAGCCTGGTCTTCCAGGCACAAAAAGCCTGGTTCTATGGACACACACACACACACACACACACACACACACACACACACACACATACACACACACACATACACACAGACACACACACACAGCATGTTAGTCAAGTTATACACAGCCTTGTCCTTTAGTCAATGACAGCATGTAATTCTAATTTCAACACATAGCTTGTTATACTAGTCACAAAAAGCATGGTTCTTTAGTCACAAACAGCCTGGTCCTCTAGTCTAGTCACACACGCAATCTGGTCCTATTTTTATAGTCACAGACACAGCCTGGTCCTCTAGTGACACACACCCTGGTCTTGCAGTCACATATATTCTGGTCCTTTAGTCACACATACATAGCCTGGTCCTCCAGTCACACACACACTTTTCCTTTAGTCACTTACATAACATGGTTATCTACAGACACACAGCCTGGTCCTCTAGTCACATACCACATGGTCCTCTAGACATGCAAGTCTTGTCCTGTTACCTCACATAGCCTGGCCCCTTTGTCACTCAGCATGTACCTCTGGTTTCTCTAGTCCCACACAGAACCTTGTCTTGTAGACACACAGAGCCTGGTCCTACAGTCACACTAACTTCTTAGTCCCCAATCGCAAATTCAGCCTGGTACTCTAGTCACACAAAGCATGGTTCTCAAATCACTCACACAATCTGGTCCTCTATTCATACACAGCATGGTCCTCTAGTCACACAAAGACTGCTCATCCAGGCATGCACAACTTGGTCATTTCATCCCAAACAGACTGGATTTCTAATCACAACACACTGCATGCTTTTCGAGTCACAAAACAGCCTGCTCCCCTAGTTACTCACAGCATATATTTTAGTCATACATAGTATGGTCTTTTTTTTCCCACACATAGCAGGCTCTGAAGTTACACACACACAGCATAGTCCTCTACTCATACACAACCTGGACCTCTTGTCCCAAACAGCAGTATCCTCTAGTCAACTAAGACTTGTCCTCTTGTCTCACTTAGCCTGGTACTCTAGTCACAGATCCAACCTGGACTTCTAGTCACATACATCCTGGTCCTCTAGTCATACACAGCATGGTCTTCTAGTCACCCAAGACTTGTCCTGTAGTCTCTCTCTCTCTCTCTCTCTCTCTCTCTCTCTCTCTCTCTCTCTCTCTCTCTCTCTCTCTCTCTCTCTCTCTCTCTCTCTCTCTCTCACACACACACACACACACACACACATATTCTGGTCTTGTATTCACGCACAACATAGTCATCTAGTCACACAATCTTGTTCTCTAGTTCACAAACATAAGCTGGTCTTCCAGGTTGGTCCTCCAAGCACAAAAGGGCTGGTCCTATGGTCACACATACACAACATGTTAGTCTAGTCATACATTGCTTAGTCCTCTAGTCATCCACATCACATAACTCTAATCTTAACACAAAGCCTGGTATGCTAGTTACACAAAGCATGGTTCTTTATTCACAAACAGCCTGGTCCTCTAGTAACACACACACAGAATTGTACTCTAATATAAACCCTAGTCCTCTAGTCACACAAACATAGCCTGGTTGTCAAAAGACCCATGGCATGATACCTTAGTCACACTAACAGCCTTGGATTTAGTCACATACATACTGCCTGGTCCTCTACTCTTACAGAGCCTTGACCTCTAGTAATACACAGGGTAGTCCTCAAGTCACATATACACATAGCCTGTTACTCTAGTTACCATAGCTTGGTTCTCTAGTCACATACATAGCCTGGTCCTCTAGTGACACACAGCCTGATCCTCTAGTTACACACACAATCTGGCCCTCAATCACATAGAGTCTGGTCCTCTAGTCACCCACTGCATGGTCCTCTAGAAACACATGGCCTGATCCTCTAGAAACACAAAGCCTGGTCCTCTAGTCATATGCATACAGCCTCTTCCTGTAGTTACCCACAGCATGATCATCTGGTCAGACACACAATCTTGTCCTCTAGTCACACACAAAACCTGGTTTTCTTATCACACACAATCCTGATCCTCTAGTCACACAACTTTGTCCTGCAGGCACACACAACATGGATCTCTAGTGATAAACAGCCTGGTCCTAAGGTCTCAAAAACACAGTATGTTCATTTAGTCATACAGAACCTTGTCCTCTACTCACTCACAGCGTGTACCTCTAGTCACAACACACAGCCTCGTCCTCCAGTCACACAAACACAGCCTGGTCATTTAATCATCCATGGCATGGTCCATTAGTAACACAAACAACCTGGTTCTCTAGTCACATACACACAGTCTAGTCCTCTACTCTCACACAGCCTTAACTCTAGCAATACACAGAGGAGTCCTCTAGTCTCTCTCTCTCTCTCTCTCTCTCTCTCTCTCTCTCTCTCTCTCTCTCTCTCTCTCTCTCTCTCTCTCTCTCTCTCTCTCTCACACACACACACACACACACACACACACACACACACACACAGGTACATTCACACACACATACACATTATGGTATTCTAGGTACCCACATTCTGGTTCTCTAGTCACATACACAACCTAGTCATCTAGTGAAACACAAAATGGTCTTCTAGTCATACACATCCTTGTCCTCTAGTGACATATATACTAGTCCTCAAGTCACACACACAGCCTGGTGCTTTAGTCACATATACAAAGTCTGGTCCACTAGCCAACACCCAGTCTGGTCCTCTAGTCACACACACAACTTGGCCCTCTTGAGACACACAGCCTGGTCACACACAGCATATTTCATTAGTCATACCCACATAAGCTGCTACTGTAATTACTCATAACCTGGTCTGCAAGATATATATAGTTTGGCTTTTTAGTCACACATAGGCTCTACCTCTAGTTACACAGAACCTGATTCTCTAGTTCACCCTCAGCATGGTCCTCTAATCATATACAGCCTGGTACTCTAGTCACACATAGCCTGGTCCTCTAATCATACACAGCCTGGTCCTCTAATCAGAAAAAGACTGGTCTTCCATGCAAACACAACTTGGTCCTCTAGTCACAAAAACCTGGTTTTCTAGTTACAACACACTGCATGTTCTTCTAGCCACAAAACAGCCTGGTTCCTTAGTCATCTAAAGCATGTACCTCTATTCATATACAGCCTGGTGCTCTAGTCAACCACAGCATGGTCCTTTATTCATATACAAACAGCATAGTCTTTTAACCACACACAGCATGGTTCTCTAGTCACAAACAGAGAGCCTTGTCCTCTAAACACAAACTGACTATCTCTCTAGTCACACACACACACACATGCACACACACACACATGCACACACACACACACACACACACACACACACACAATCTGGTCTTCAAATCACACATAAACTCTGATCTTTTAGTCACACACACACTGAGCATTGTCCTCTAGACAGAAGTAGCCTGGCCCTCTATTCACAGACACAAAATTCACAGACACAAAAATAATCCTCTAGTCACACAGAGCCTGGTACTCTAGTTACACACAGTCTGGAACACTAGTCAGAGACACATCCTGGTCCTCTAGTCATACACACCACATGGTCCTCTAGTGACACACAGCCTGGTCCTCCAGGCACAAAAAACATGGTCCTATAGTCACCCAAAAGCTAGTTTTCTAGTCACTCATAGCCTCATCCTACAGTGACAATTCCTCTACTCCCACACAGAGCCTGGTCCTCTAGTCACACAGAAAGCCTAGATCTTGTACTCACACACAGCCTGGACTTCCAGTCACACACAGCTTGTTTCTCTAGTGACAAAACACAGCCTGTTACTCTATTCACAAGAGTCTGGTCCTCTAGTCACCCACAGAATGATCCTTTTATAAAACACAGCCTATACCTCTAGTCCCCCACACAGCCTCGTCTTCTAGTCACACACAACCAGGTCTTCTAGAGACACACAGACTGGTCCTCTAGTCACATACAAAGCATGTTTCCATAGTCACATACACAGCCTGGTCCTCTAATGATACATGCTGTGGCCTTACAGTCACACACAGCCTCATTCTCTAGTCCCACATACACAGCCTGGCCCACTAGTCATACCCATTCTGGTCCTCTATTCACACATAGAATTTGGTCCTCTTGAGACACACAGCCTGGTCCTCTAGTCATACGCTGTGGTGGGATTCAGGTGTCAGTTGATAAGGTCCGAAGACACTTATTCAGGGTCCCAAGCTCCTGAAGGGGGTGTGGGCAATCTGGAGTGGGTATAGCCAATCAGGAGGCCAAACCCCATTGAAAAGGGGCTGCTGGGACCCTAGGAGCTCAGCTATTCCTGGTTCCTGGCTGCTGGAGAGACCGGTTTGGTATTCATCATCCATCACATGGATACTCCAGTCCCTGTTCAGGTGCCACTATAAGCTGTTACCTGTATCGTGAGTGTTGATTTATATTTTAATAAATATTAATCTTGGACTGGTACCTTATAAGTAAAACTCCGCCTACATCTGGCATCCAACATCCTCGGGCCTGTGCCCTCAGGTATACGGGGTCCCTTTGTGTTTTGAAAACTGTAAGAGGGCAGAGGACATATAGACTGTTCAGCTTTGGGAGCCTGCACTCCAGTGCCTGGGCTTAAAGCTCCCTCTTGCTTGCCTGGTGCAGTTTTTGGCCTGCCACATTGCACAGGTGTGGTTCTCAGCCCGCCGCAGCACACCAGCTAGGTTTTCAGCCCACCGGCTCAGCACACAGGCATGGTTTTCAGCCTGCTAGCCCAGTGCACATGCGCGGTTTTCTGCCTGATTGGCCTACCAGCACAGCGCATGCCTGCCTGGCCTGCTGGTGTAGCACATAGGCATGGTCCACAATCCCCTTGGCCTGCCACTGCCTTCCTGTATGGGGGCTCTGTCCATCTAGTCTGAGTAGCTGAGTTTAAAGTGCACACACCTCCCTCCCCTCTAGCCAGCCCACGTGGTCGCTGATTGCGACCCAGGCAACTGTAATTTCCACTGCACACTCACAGCGAACAAAGGAAACTAAAACCCTCCTATTTTGTGATTGGCATCCTGTCTTAATTTGTGAGAATTTGCTTTTTCTAAGGATTGTATTCTGCCTGCTGGGGCCCTTCAAGACCAGGTAGGGTCTGTAGGTAGCCTCCTGCTTTTGAGAGTCTCCGTATCTGCCATTTAGTGAGCAGTACATTGAAGGCTATTGTGACACCTGTGGACCTGAATTGATGCAATGGCTGATAATATTCTATTAATGACTTCAGGTCATATTTTCCCATGGTGATTGACAAATTTTTGAATGAATATCTTGAAGGCTTCAATACCCCAGTCCTACTAATTTTTTGGCTTGTTTCTCTATTTTGTGTTTCAAAATAAGAGAATGATGAAAGAGGAGACATATGGAAATCAACAGTTGCTGTCCAGATTATGTGATATGGAAACTTCAAATGCTACAGTGGCAGATGAGGTTAAAGAGGTGAAAAATGGAAATCAACAATTCCTGTCCAAAATATGTGATATGGAAATATCAAACACAAAAATAGTGAATGAGGTTATGGAGGTAAAAAATGGAAATCAACAGTTGCTGTCCAGAATATGTGATGTGGAAATTTCAAACACTAAAATGGCAGATAAGATTGATACTCTGGAAATTGGTTACAACAAGCTTTCAGATAAGGCTTCCTCTTGTGAAATAGATAACACTGTACAAGAAAAATATAAAATTGTAAATGGTGAAAATAAGAAACTTGTTGACTACATTAATAATGAAAACAAGAAAATCATTAATTATGTTAATGATGGGGATCAAAAAACTGCTGGTTCACTGAGATCTTTGGAAGGACTGCTTCATCAGGAAAATCAAGCTCTAGAAAAATCAATAGTATCTAAACTCCAGGAATGGAAGCCATTAGTATCCAAAATCCATGAACGGGAAGTAGTAGTATCCAAAATCCAAGAATGGGAACCAGTAGTATCCAAAATCCAAGAATGGAAGGACCGTATTGCAATACTGGAGAAAGGTACTGATGCATCTTAGGCTCAGAACAGTTCAAGTCAACCCCCAATGGGATATTATGGTACTGGAGATACTCTACCTAAGGTGGTAAACATGACAGGGCTACCCCTTCATGACCACTATTGTTCCTGGCTACTGTTCAGACAAAGAAAGCATCTGGGGGATCTTCAGAATATGTAGAGTATAGTTATGAACCAGTACATATGAGAGACAGTGTCATATTTAATATTAATACTTAAAGAGGCAATATCAATGCATGGTATACACTCTACTTATGTAAAGCAGCTCCTAAATTAATGGTCTGCAAAAAACTGAATCCTCCCCCTTGATTGGATGCAGCTAACGGCTGCTGTCTTGGACCAAAGACAAAACTTACAGTTGAGAGGCTGGTTTAGAGAGGAGGCCAGGACCTTAGAACAACAAGGAAAAATTAGGGCTTTCTTTGATTCTCAGGACCAAATCCTTGGTGAAAGCATGTTTGCTGATATGAAGGCTCAAACCACTTATGACAATCATACTTTATTGCTATGCCATACTGCTGCTCTGAATGCTTGGGAAATGATTTTGGAACCTGGTCAAAAAATTGAGCCTTATACTAAGGTCAAACAAGGCTTAAAAGAGCCTTATGCTGACTTTATACAGAGGCTTACCACGGCTGTATATAGAACAATATCAGATCTAGAAGTTAGGAAGCAATTAATACTTTCTCTGGCCTTTGATCATGCTAATCTGGAATGTAGAAGAATGCTTACGCCTTTAAAGATCACAGCTGCACCCATAGAAGAATGGATTCAATATGCAATCTGTGCTGAATCTCTCCGTTGCAATGAGAAGAATTGGGTAGGCCAAGCCATTGCTAATGTTAGAGTGAGGAACCAAGACATCACTTGTTTCTACTGTGGTAAACAAGGCCATATAAGATGGAATTGTACACAAGGTACTCTTGGAAATAATGTCCCATCTAGGTTTAATTCGAAAAGAAGGCCATTGCCTTCTGGATTATGAAGGTGTAGCAAGGAACAGCATTGGACCAATGAATGTAGATCTACCAGGGATAAAGAAGGCAACCCTTTACCATCAGGAAATGCCTTTTGGGGCTTCCCCAAGGAAGCCCCCAAAAATCAGACTCCAAATGTGAGGACTGTAAGATCATATCCAGTCATAGTAGAAGACCAGCATTCTCAGAACAAATAGAGCATACAAAAGCTGATCTAGAAGATCATACAGTATTAGATAATAACATAAATTTCAAAAGAAAAATCAGAAGTTCCAAAGAGAATCACACAACAAATATTTTAGCAGACTTCAATAAATAAACAAAGACCAAAATTGAAAATACGGATAGATATTATTTGTATCCAGGGATTAGTCTACACGGGGGCTGATTTTTCGATCACAACCCCATAATCATGGCATCCACGATAGCCATTAGGGGCAGTGGATATCTAATTTCTGGGTATTGGAGCAATGTCTCAGGTAAAAGAGAGTGTGAGATGGCTTGAATGCATAGGACCAGAAGGTCAGAAAGGACAGTTGAAGCCAAATATGGCTGGCATAGCAGTGAATTTGTGGGGTCATGACCTGCTAATGTAATAGAATACCCAGATTAAAATCCCTCCCAGTTACGATATCAACCAGAGACTCAATTATGTTTCCAAAAGTGATGCTTTAAAGTGCTATGAAGAATATTCATCAGCCATTCAGGTTGTACAACAGAATAGCCCAATAACCACAGAACCTAAAAGGACACTCACAGAACTGCCTTTGAAATGGTTAACAGAAAAGCCTATTTGGGTTCAACAATGGCCTTTGATGAGAGAAAAACTTCAGGCTTTGGAACAGTTGGTACAGGAGCAGTTACAGGCTCAGCATATCGAAGAATCAACAAGTCAATGGAATTCTCCTGTTTTTGTTGTCAAAAAAATCCGGAAAATGGAGGATGGTGACAGATCTAAGAGCAATTAAGAACATGATTCAACCTATGGGCTCTTTACAATCTGGTATTCCCCTGCCTTCTCTGCTACCTAACGGATGGCCTATTGCAGTTATTGATTTGAAGGATTGTTTTTTTCACCATACCTTTACAGGAACAGGACAAAGAGGACTTTGCTTCCACAGTGCCTACTCTTAATAATTCAGGGCCAGCTAAGAGGTACCAATGGAGAGTCTTTCCTCAAGGAATGTTAATAGTCACACCTTATGCCAATATTTTGTACAACAACCACTCTAAATACGGTGCAAGCACTTCCCTCAATCTATCATTTACCATTATTTGGATGATATTTTGTTGGCACACCCAAACCCAAAGACATTAGAAACATTGTTTGAAGAACTAAAGAAACTATTGCCTGATTGGGGACTACAAATTGCTCCAGAATAGGTACAGAGGGTAGATTCTATCAATTATTTAGGACATATAATAGGTTAACAAAAAATTAGGGCACAAAAGGAAAAATTAAATGGAGATAAATTGAAGACTCTTAACGAGTTTCAAAAGTTACTAGGAGATATTGCTCATATACGTCCCATGATTGGTATAAACAACTATGAGCTAGTTAATTTGTTCAAGACTTTGGAAGGTGACAAGGATTTAAAATAGTCCAAGAGAATTATCTGATGAGGGTGAGAAAGAATTAGAGTTGTTGACAAAGAAACTTCAAGAAGCACATGTGGATTGTGTGGATCCAGACCTGGATTGCATACTTGTTATTTTACCCTCTAGACAATCTCCAACATGAATCTTAATGCAAAGAGAAAGCATTATACTAGAATGGATATTTCTGCCACATAGGCCAAGCAAGAAGCTGAAAACATATATCGAAAACATTTCTGATCTGATTTTTAAAGGTAAATTAAGACTTCACCAATTGACTGGAAAGGATCCTGCAGAAATTGTTGTGGCATTGGCTAATGAAGAAATTGATCGATTATGGACAGACAGTGAACCTTGGCAAAAGGCTTGTAGTGACTTTTTAGGAGAGATTAATAATAAATTTCCTCAAAACAAGAGAATTCAATTTATAAAGGAAACTAATTGGATCTTTCCTCATGTGGTACAGGTTTAGCTCATTTCTGGAGCCCCTACATTTTATACTGATGGGAACAACTTAGGAAAGGCTGGCTACAAGTCTGAAGACTTAAGTAAGGTGGCTCAGAGTCCTTATAACACTGTTCAGAAGTCAGAATTATATGCAATTTTTGTGGTGTTGTTGGATTTCCCAGAGCCTCTCAACGTAATTACTGACTCTCAGTATGCAGAAAGAGTTGTTTTACATATTGAAACTGCTGACTTCATTCCTGATGATACAGACTTGACCTTACTGTTCATACAACTACAAGATATCATCAGAGATAGGATACATCTTATGTACATAACACATATCAGGGCACACACGGGTCTCACAAACCCTCTAGCACAGGGTAATGATGAAATAGATTGGCTGCTGATAGGAAATGTGCTAGAGGCCACACAGAATTTCATGAGAAACATCATGTTAACAGCAAAGGACTAAAGAAGAGTTTTTCCATCACTTGACATCAAGCAAATGAAATAGTAAGGAATTGTAACACTTGCTCTTTCTGTAGCCAACCATCTTTACCTGCAGGAAGTAATCCTAGGGGTACACAGAGAAATGAGATCTGGCAAATGGTTGTGTTTCACTTCCCAGAATTTGGAAAGATGAATTATGTACATCATACTATCAATACTTACTCTGGAATGCAATGGGCGACTGCCCTGAGTTCTGAAAATGCTGATGCTGTACTTACTCACCTTTGGGAAGCCATGGCCATAGTGGGAATTCCAACTCAGATTAAGACTGACAATGTATCAGCCTACATTTCCCAAAAAATGAAGCTGATTTTTTGAATACTATAATATAAAGCATACCACACAACCCTACAGGACAGGCAGTTGTGGAGAGGTCTCACCACATTTTGAAAGAGATGCTTTCCAAACAGAAGAAAGAAATGAGAAAATCCAGGGATAGGTTGCACAGTACCTTATTGACTTTAAATTTTCTTAATGCTGATGAAAAGGGAACATCAGCTGCTGAGAGACATTGAGTAATAGAGAAATCTTCCGAGATAAATCAACCCATCTGTTGTATTATGGTTCGCGGGTCCCAGACAGCCGGAGATCTGGGACCCACAGCTGCCGCCAGAACTGCTCATCCGCCCGCCGCCCAGGTCCCCAGAAATAACTCAGACGCTTTATATTAAGTCCATGCTGTTTGGCCTATGGCTCAGGCACATTGTTAGCTAGCACTCATATCTTAAATCAACTCATTTCTATTAATCTAGGGCCACGTGGCGGCCCGCAGCTTACCCGTGCTTACATGTTGCTCTTTTGGTGGCTTCCGCGCGGTCTGCCTGACTCCACCCTGCTTCTCTACCTAAGCTCTGATTCTCCTCCCCCTATTTTACAGTACCTGCCATAGCCCAAACCAGCTCCTTTATTTAAAGATACAGCACTCACAAATGCATTCCCACATTTCCCCCTTTTTCTCTAATCAAAAAGGAAGGTTTCAATTTTATCATAGCAAAATTACATATAACAAAATAGCTATCAAGCAAGAATTACAGTTATAATATTTAGTCTATTTGTATTTAGTAAAATTAAATACTCTATCATCTATGTTATCTTTATGAATCTAAAGTTTCATATCTAATATACTTTTCAAATGACTAAGAAAAACTGTACATATAACTATCTAATCTTCAACTACATCAAAGACCACAGAAGGATATAATATTTACCCAAGTAAACCAGAAGTGCAAACGACTTCTAAAATCTAGAAAGGACAGAGATGACACCTATCTGCCTGGACAGTCACCCAAAGTTCTTTTATAAAGTTGGGGCAACCATCTTCAGCCTATAGGCCTGGAGTCTCTTTTTATTTCAGTGAAGCAGGAAATCTGCTCTGACCATTCTGGCACAGTTCATCCGTTGCTTCTCCTTGAGTCTTGAAGAATGTCCGACAGTTCTCTCTGCAAAGCAGGAACCCGAATGATGATCTTGGCTTGCTCTGCCAAAGTCTAGAGGTCATATTTCTATGGAACCTGCATGTCCAGTTTAAACAGCATACTGTCAAGCAGTCAATATAAAAACAGTTTTTTCTCCAGTGGCTCACCATCACCACAAAAGATGAGATTCTATATGGAGTTTCTTCAATGCCCACCTTCCTGTTGAAGTAAATTAGTGCTGCCAGGAACAGACCTGTCTCACTGTCCAGAAAAGTCTAAGTTCTTAAAACATTTTAAATGCCATATTCTGTAGGTCTTAGAAGTATTTGAAGATTATCTATTTAATTGAAATATATCTTTGTATACCTAAAAATCTTAACTAACCTAACTATAAGTTTGATTATCAAAAGTGACTATTAACCTTTATTTCTTAATTATATATTATAATTTTAAAACAGTTACATGAACATCATATCTTAAACAAGAATAGAAAAACATATACAGCATAACAAAATTGACCTTAAATTTGTATCAATAAACCAAAATCTATATCAATGTAAAGCATTTTGAGATTAACAGCTGATTACCTGTAAATTTAATAATCTAATTTTTTAAAAAAGCATTTACATACCATATCCCCCGTTTTTTTTTTTTTTAGAAAGAGATTGACTATGACCATTAACCATTTATAATGAAAACAAACATTTAGAAACAATATTTGGGGAATTTGGGCGAAGTTATTCATTACTACTTTCTGCTGATTAAGGGGCGTTGAAAATCTCACGGTTGTTGAGACTGGGTCATAATCTGCAGCTGTGAAGCTGATCTGGCCATCTCTTCTCATCAGAGGTTTTTTTAGGGGGTCTTGGTTGATGAAACCATATTTGCCTGGAAGCAATCTACAGGTTCTCATCTGTGGAAACAGAAACAGAACTCTTCCAAAGCAATAAATCCTTAGACACAAATTTTAAGATCAAAATATCTTTAAAATATATATTTTTGTTTAACTTAGTAGCCTTTGCAATCCATTGTCTTTTTGCAGTTAGCTCATTAACAGTTAAAAAATTAAAAGAAAACACAATAACAACCAAAATCTAGATTTTGTGTCTATTTTTTATTTTTACGTGGCTTATTATATTTTTATCACTCTATTTTTCGCTTTAAAAACTTTTTTTAACCTCTTTATTTTCTCTCTGAGGCCTATGTACCTTTTACAAACATTGTAACCCGTTTACAGGTTTTCTTTTTATCTGAATCTGTTTTATTGTGAATCCTTAATCATCTTCTAACCTTAAGAGCTTTTAAAATACATTCTCTAAAAAGAAGCACAGTTTTTGCAAATTAGGCTGAATCACTAAGTTTTCTTAAGCGGACCGTAAACAGAGCACACCCAAGAAGGTGCTGCCACGAAGAAAATCTGTTTCTCTTTTGTTCTAAATAAGCAGAAATCTAAAATCAATCACATTACTGAGTCTTTTGTTAGTTTTTAGGAACCCGCCTGATTGTAGCTCACACTGCCTGTCGCCAGCCCGCCGCTGGCGCCATTTTGAGTGTGACCCGGACCATGCTTTGTTTGTACAAAGACCCGATTTATATACACAATTTGGAAGCTGCCTTTGATCAGTTTTTGTGATCTAGAACTCTTTTTAATCTTTCTCAGGCTCTAAATGGATAATCGCCCCACGTTGGGCGCCATCTGTTGTAATATGTTTGCGGGTCCCAGACCGCCGGAGATCTGGGACCCACAGCTGTCGCCAGAACTGCTCATCCGCCCAAGTCCCCAAAAATAACTCAGAGGCTTATATTAAGTTCATGCTGTTTGGCCTATGGCTCAGGCACATTGCTAGCTAGCTCTCATATCTTAAATCAACCCATTTCTATTAATCTGCGGGCCACGTGGCGGCCCGTAGCTCACCCGTGTTCTTTACATGTCGGCGGCTTCCGCGCGGTCTGCTTCTAACTCCGCCCTGCTTCCCTTACCTAAGCTCTGATTTCTCCTCCTACCTGTACCTGCCATGGCCTAAACCAGCTCCTTTATTTAAAGATACAGCACTCACAAATGCATTCCCACACCCATCTACTTCAAAGATATGTTGACTTCAGAGTGGAAGCCAGGATATGTGCCTTGATAGGGTAGGGGTTTTGCTTTTCTTTCAACAGGGAAAGAAATGATATGGGTACTGACAAAACTAATAAAAGTCCATTTTGAAAAGGAGTCCCTTCCTAAGGAGGAGAAGTAATTGCTCATCCCTGATAGGACAAATGGATACATGGTAAGAAAAACACATTTAACAAACCTGGGGCAGGGTCTCAATTTTGTCTTCACAGGAAAATGGATACAACTTTTTTATTTTAGGACATTGACTAGACATTGAATAATTAATCACCTGCCATTCAGGAGAGATCGATGATGAAGAAATATAAATGACAGACTATGAGATTAGCTGGTACACATATGCACTACTATGTAATCTCTCAATTCTTACTGCTTTCCATCTTGCATCTTCACCTCAGAAAAAAAGAGGTCCTGATTTGACTATTAATAGGGCTGGATTTGGATTGGGAGCAAGTGGCTTTCTCCCTCTCTAAACCCAAGCATATTGGTAAAGAAAATGTGAAGACTTCTGTCTCGTATCAGAAAAGCTACCTGGTGTGAGACAGAAGACAGAATGCTAAGGGACCAATATTATTGTGACTTTATCTTAAACCTTGTTTGTATCTGTACCTTTCAAACATCCTGTCTGCATACAATATCCTGAAGTCATAGAAGATATGAATATCTCCTTTGAGTATCAACAATGCTTAAGTTTTCCATTGTAAATAACACTTCCTCCTATCAGATATCTACAAAGAATCTGGAATCGAGATGGAGCCTCCACTGCAACAACTCCTACTAGTGAAACAAGAATAAAAGGAAGAGTATGAGAGAGAGAGTAGGAGACAGGTACACAGACAGACCGAGGCAAAAATAGAAAATCCAAGAACCTGGTGCGCACCAATCAATGATTGTTTTCAGAAAATAGATTATTCAAAAATGGCTGCAAGATAGCTCTTTATGATTATCCTTCAGATCACACTTCTAATTAGAATTCCAGATAGAGTTAACCACTATTCTGAGAATTATATTAAATGTACATTGTCCATTAAGGTCTAACCAAAGTTTTAGCTTTTACAGGATTCCAAAGAGATGCCATTGCCCTTAATTCAGCAGGAAGCAACCTTATGAAAGACTATGCCCCTTTTCCCAATAAATTTTGTGCTCTGAGGGTTGTGGGTAATTATTATTCTAATAGAACAGTTATAAGTTAAAATTGGGTGAAGGACAGAACTATAATATAGCATCAAAGATCTCTTTTGAAGAAGAGAAAGAGGATAGGTAGGATAGATAAAGGTAGATTGTTCTACCTCTCTATACACCATTTTAGCTGAATGTATGGGCTAAGCTACAGACAATTTGCACTGGCATAGATATTTGTATATTGATACAAATGTGAAATCATTTTATATGTTTAATTGTGATAATTTGTACATTGGTACAAAGTTTAATCTAAAATTGTCTTATATAACCAAAGCAACTTGTACATCGATATAAATCTGAATCTGTAACTATCATTAAAATTGAATCTGTAATTGCTACATTTTATATATGCATCTATCTCTTTTTAAAATATTTGCACATTATTTTCATGTCCACTATGCAATTACTACCTTCATTTAACTATACTAGATATAATGTATGATTGTACTAGTTATGATATATGCACAAGATGTTTTACATACCTCTGTTTAGATGATATATATGTATATACATGTGTAAATGCTGTGGGCACTTTACAAGGTAATATAACCCTGGATAATATTAGATAGTCATACTAAAAGTCATTGTTCCATGTACTTCTGACTTTCAAGTGATACATCTTCCTTCTCAGGTCTTGAATGGGCTGAAGAATAGGTATTTAAGGTTACTACCTCATAATAATTCCTATTGTACCTAGTCTTAGTTTAGAACCTTCTTAGTTAGACAAAAAGGGAAGATGTGTGGGATTCAGGTGTCAGCTGATAAGGTCCGAAGACACTTATCCTGGGTCCCAATCTCCTGGAGGGAGTGTGGTCAACTTGGAGGGGGTGTGTCCAACCCCATTGATAAGGGGCTGCTGGTACCCGGGGAGCTCTGTTGTTCCTGGTTCCTGGTTGCTGGAGAGACCGATTTCGTATCCATCATCCATTGCTTGGATAATCCTGTCCCTGTTCAGGTGCCACTATAAGCTGTTACCTGTATCGTGAGTGTTGATTTATATTTTAATAAATATTAATATTGGACTGGTGCCTTATAAGTAAAACTCCACCTACAGTTCGCAGCCTGTTCCTATAGTCACACACAATATGTTTCTCTAGACACAAACAAACACAGCCTGGTATTCTAACTTCTCACAGCCTAGTCCTAAAGTCACACACCAACTCTGGTTTTCTAGTCACACATGGGTTTGACCTCTAGTCACTCAGACAGAGGTCCTCTAGTAACAAACAGCCTGGTTTTCTCTTCACACAGCCTGTCCTCTATTCCCACACTCACCCTGGTACTAAGGTCACACACAAAGTGTGGTCCTCTAATCACAAACACAGCATGGTCCTCTAGTCACTACAAACACCCTGGTCCTCTAGTCACAAAAGCTTTGTCCTCTAGATACAGACAGAACATGATTCTGTGGTCACACAAAGCCTAGTGTTCTAGTCACACAAAGCCTTGTATTATAGAGACACAAACAGCCAGTTCCTCTACTCACACACAGAGCCTGGTCCTCTATTCTCACATACAGCTTGGTCATCTAGTAACACACATCCTAGTTCTCTATCCAAACATACACACCCACACAGCCTTAGCTTGTACACATGCACATAGCCTGGACATCTAGTCACACAGGGCATGTTCCTCTAAGTACCCATAGCCTGTTCCACTTTGCAACACAGCCTGGTCATCAAGTCACAAGAGTTTAATCCACCCTTAGCTTGGTCCTCTTGTAAAACACAGCCTAGACCTTTAGTCACACACACTGCCTGGTCCTCTAGTCTTTCACAGCCTCATCACCTAGTCACACATGTGGGGATATTTTGTTATATAATAAAAGCATATCAAAGATATCAAGAGATCTGCCCACAGAAGATCAGACAGTGGAAACTAGTAGGGGGATTGTGATGTTCCACTGTAAATAATTGTACCCACCTATGAGTTTAATAAAAGTGCTGATTGGCCAAATGCAGACAAGAAGTGTGAGTGGGGCTACCAGACTAAGAAAACTCTGGGAACTGGAAGAACAGAGCAAAATGCCAGAAGAAATGGATGACAACTATGCTGCTCTGAGTAAAGGTATAAGCCACATATCTGAACAGGTATAATCATGGGTTAGATTAAGGGTAAAGAGTTAGCAAGTTACATGCCAATCAGCCTAAAACTATTGTAAGCATCTGTGGGTCTGTTGGTTTGCAGGTGCCTAAATCTTGAGGCCCAAAAGTCTGGGCCAGAAACCTCATACTACAAATGGCAGCTCAACATGAGTAAAATACACTCACATAAAGCCATACAAAGCTTAGAAATGGTCTAGAGCCTAAAGCAGCTTCTGAGCTGTGGTACAGATATGCCCTGGTGAGGCGTGTGGACTTGGGAAACAAAATGGCAGGCTTTTGGAATGCAAACTTAAGGTGTAAAATGGCTGGTTCTGAAATCTTGCAGGACCTGTAATATAAGCAAGAAGTTGTAAATGATGTATTTACGGTTTCTGTTCATAAGGACAAAAAGGGAACAGAATCAAAGATGGCTTTCTAGTGGTGGTGTTTTCTTGGATCAGCTCTGTTTGCTAGAGGCAAACTAAGGCTTGGCTTTTAAAGATAAACTTCTGGATTCAGCCTTAGAAGCAAAAACACTTGTGAGTGTTTTAAGAAGCCCTGATGCCTAATACTTAAATGGAGTTAATGAGCAGCAGATGGCAATTCTTTACTTGGTAATTATATGGACCATAAATTCCCCAGAGTACCTGTACTAAAAAGACAAATTCTATGAAATTAGTCTAGGAGCTGGGTGGTGCCATCCATCCTACCAACCTTTAATCCTTAGCCAAGGACCTGGGTAAACTAAAGGTGCTTCATAAACAGAAAGAAATAGAAGAATCTGGGTGAAGTCAATCACCCTAGCCAAGCAAAGGTATGGTCAGAGACCAAAAAAGTTAAGAAATATACAGTAAAGACAGGTTTTTTTTTTTTTTTTTTTAAAAAAAAAGTCCAAGTGGTTTAAAGTGTGTTGAAAATATATATACATAGGCTTAAAGAAAAAAAGAAAAGGTAGAGAAAGCCCTTAATAAAGAAACAGAGTAAAATAAATAAATAAATAATAAATAATTTAGATGGAAAAGACAAAGAATTTCTGGCCTTTGTATGCTATTGTCTTATCTTTAAGCTTCTTGACTGAAAATAAAACAGTAAAAGCTGCTAAAAGGCAGTTGATTATAAATGCTGTCAGATTAAATGAACCCATATATTTTGTAAATGAGTTGACTTTAAAATTAAAATCCAAAGATATGCTACTTTGGAGAAGAGGGTTTCTTTTTATTTTCACAGAAAATGAGAGGTTATGGGTTTATTCCTGAATATAGAACATAAAGTTTCTTAGAGGAAGACCCTTTGAAAAATCTCCAAAGGAAATGGATAGTCCAGATGATTCAGCATTTCAAAGCACCTCTGTTGAAGTTTCCTGAGCTTTATATCCAGAAAAATTTCAAGGAGACTGTCTGAGATGACTCAGCATTACATAGTACTCTACTAAAGACTTGTGCATAATCTTACATTTTTCTTTGGATTCCCATGAGATTTCCAGCACCCCCATTCAGCACAAAGTAACCTAGAGAATGACATCCACATTTCCAAACATGGATTATGGATGTTCGTGTTTATTTACAGTGTTGTTTATAAATTGTTCTAGATAAGGGAGTAAGAATATTAGAGTTTGAGTTCTTTTTTATTTAAAAAGAGAAAAGGGGATATGTAGGGGGATTATGTTGTTCCATTGTAAATAATTGTCCTACCCACTGGTTTGATAAAAGTGCTTATTGGCCAAAGGTAGACAAGAAGTGTAGGTGTGGCTACCAGACTATGAAAACTCTGGGAACTGGAAGAACAAAACAAAATGCCAGAAGAAGTGGAGGACAACTATGCTGCTCTGAGAAAAGGTACCAAGCCACATGGCTGAACAGGATAAGAGTCATGGGTTAGTTTAAGGGTAAAGAGTTAGCAAGTTATATGCCTGGGCCTTAGGCTAATTAGCCTAAAACTTTTGTAAGCATCTCTGTGTCTCTGCAATTCTGTGGGTCTGTGGGACTAAACCTTGAGGCTAGGCCCAAAAGTCTGGGCTAGAAACGTGCTACTACAGTAACTCATACCTTTAACCCCAGCACAAAGAGTATCCTGGGAGTGGTGACCTATGCCCTTAATATTTCATTCACACCTACTCATATTGGATATGTTTTTATGATCAAACAAATTTATTTTAGATGAACAAGTCTTCTTCAAACACTTCAGAGTTTCATAGAATATGACATTCAAAATATTTTAAGAACTTAGAATTTTTTAAACAATGAGACAGGTCTGCTCCTGGCAGCACCAATCTACTTCAAGGAAAAAAAAAGGGCATTGAAGAAACTCCATATGGAGTCTTTCTTTGTGGCAATGGTTATTCACTGGAAAGAAACTGTTTTTGTATTGACTGCTTGACAGTGTACTGTTGAAACTAAACATGCAGGTTCTCTAGGAAAATGAACTCTGAACTTTGACAGAACAAGTGGTAATGATTCTTCAGGTTCCTGATTTTCAGAAAAAAAAAAAAAACTCTGATATTATTCAGGACACAAGGAGAAGTTACTGAAGTATACCAAATTGGCAGAGCAGATTTCCTGCTTCACTGAAATGAAAAGAGACTCTGGGCTTGTAGGCTGAAGATGGATGCCCCAATGTTATAAAGGAACTTTGGGTGATTGTCCAGGCAGATAGATATCATCCTCTATCATTTCTAGATTTTGGAAATTGCCTGTACTTCATGTTTACTTGGATAAATATTATTTCCTTCTTGGGTCTCTGAGGTAGTTGAAGATGAGATAGTTATAGTTACAGTTTTCTAATGATAGTTTTAGAAAAGAGACTTTGAAGTTAAAGTGTATAAGTTTAAGAGACATCAAAATAATAGCTTTTAGTTAGTAATACAAGTTGGAAAGGAAGTGTATTGTGTATAATCCTTTGGGCTAATTAAAATAAAATAATTAATGAAATATTTTCTTTGAATTGTCAATTGTTAATGGACTGGACACTACTCATTCATTATTTGTATATATTGTATATAATCATTGTACCTACTATATATGGTTTTTCTTATGCTAGCTATAACCTCTTTTTAAAAATAATTAACACAAAAGGGGATATGTAGGGATATTTTGTAATATAATATCAGAGGGATCTACCCACAGTCTGTCAAGGAAAATCAGACAATGGTAACTCATACCTTTAATCCCAGCACAGGGTATATCCTGGGAGTTTTGACCTATGCCCTTAATCCAAACTGAGTTTGAGGTTATCTTAGTTTATAGTAGGAGTTCCAGGCTCTCAGGCAGGCAGTGGTGGGGCCACACCTTAACTGAGAGAAGAGAGTATTTCAGGCAGGCATAGAAAGATACAGAGAGAGAAGATCCCAGGAGGAGCCAGGCTGAGAAGCTGGAAGACAGCTAGGTAAGATATGACTGTGGTGTTTTACTCTCTCTAATATCTCTGACTTTCCCAGAGATCTGGCCCTGAATTTCCTTTATTTGTGCACACACACACACACACACACACACACACACACACACACACACAGCCTTGTTCTCTATTCACACACAGCCTAGTCCTCTAGTCACACAAAGCTGGGACTTGTAGTACCACACAAAGCCTGATGTTTTAGTCATACACAGCCAGGTACTCTAGAGACACAAATAGCCTGGTACTCTAGTCACACACAAAGCCTGTTACTATAGTCACACATATAGCCTGGTACTCTAGTGATATACACATAGGTTTCATAGTAACACACAGCCTTTTACTTTAGTCACACATACACAACCTGTTCCTCTAGTCACAGCATTGTCCTCATGTCACCTAATCCTTGTCTTCTTGTCTGATATAGCCTGGTCTGCTAGACTACACACAGCCTGGTCTTTCTATCACAAACAGTATGGTCCTATGGAGACACACACAGTCTGGTTCTCTAGTCACCTACACCATGTTCCTCAAGTTATGCAAGCCTGGTCCTCTAGTTTCACATAGCCTGTTCTTCTAGTGACACACACACAGCCAGAATCTCTGCTGTAAAAGAGCCTGGTCCTCTAGTCTCACATAGCATGGTACTCTATTTACCCAAGTTCTATCCTCTTGCCTCCCACAGCTTGGTCCTTTCATCACTACCTGGACTGCTAGTAACACACAACCTGGTCCTCTAGTCACACACAGCATGGTCCTCTATTTACCCAAGCCTTGTCCTCTAGTCTCTCATATCTTGGTCCTCTAGTCACACACACACAGAATGGTCCAGTAGTCACTAACAGTATGGTGATTTAGTCACACACACACAATGTTGTCCTCTACTCACACACAGTCTTGTCCTCTAGTTACCTAGAATATGTGCCTTTATTCAATCATAGCTTGGTTCTCCAGTCACACACAACCTGGTGCTCTAGTCACACACACACATTGCATGGTCCTTTAATCACATACACAGCCTGATTCTCTAGTCATAAACATACAGTCTGGTCATCTACTCACACACATCCTGGACCTTTAGTCACATACACACAGTCTTGTGCACTAGTCACACAGCCTTGTCCTCTAGTAAGTAACACAGAGCCTGGTCCTCTAGTAACACAAAGCCTAGTCCTCTAGTCTAACACAGCTTGGTCCTCTAGTCAAACAGACTTCTTGTTCCTCTAGTCACACACTAAGCCTGCTTTTCTAGTCACACAGACAGTCTGGTCCTCTTGTCACACAATGACTGGTCCTCTGGTCACCAACACACACCAAGTTTTCTAGTCACCCATACCCTGGCCCTCTAGTTACCCAGGGCTTGGTCTTCTAGTTACTCATACAATTCCAGGATCTCCACTGACACACAGCCTTGTCTTCTAGTCACACATAGCTTGGACCTCTAGTAACCCACACAGCCTGCTCTTCTAGTCACACACAGGCTGGACCTTTAGAGACACACAGAGTATGGTCCTCTAGTCATACACAGCATGGTCCTCTTGTCTCACATAGCCTGGTCCTCTAGTCACACACACACACAACCTGCTCTTCTTCTCACACAGAGCCTAGTCCTATGGAGACTTGCACGTTCTGCTCCTCTAGTCACCTACAGCATGGTCTTCTAGTCACACAATCCTGGCCCTCTAGTCTCACATAGCCTGGTCCTTTAGTCAATACACATACAGGGCTAGTCTTCTAGTCTTCTAGGACCCACAGCATGGTCCTCTAGTCTCTCTCTCTCTCTCTCTCTCTCTCTCTCTCTCTCTCTCTCTCTCTCTCTCTCTCACACACACACACACACACACACACACACACACACACACACACAGAGCCAGGATCTTTACTGTCTCACAGACTGGTCCTCTAGTCACACATACTTTTGGACCTCAATTTTAACACAGTCTAACCTTCTAGTCACACACAGCTTAGAAAACTAGAGAAATACACAGCTTGGTACTCTAGTCCAAAAGAACCTGGTCCTCAAGTCACCTAAGACTTGTCTATTATCTCACATTGTCTGGTCCTCTAGTCACAGATATAGCCTGGTCGTCTATTCACAGCAAGCTGGTCCTCTACTCAAACACAGATTGATCTTCAAGCTGTTCAAAGCTTGTCCTCTAGTCTCAAATAGCCGGGTCCTAGGTCACATACATGTACACAGCCAGGACCTGTATTCACCCACATGATCATCTAGTCACACATATAATCTTGTCTTTAAGTCACACACACAGCCTGGTTCTCATATCACACACAACCTGCTCATCTAGTCACAAACAGCCTTGTACCTTGCCCACACAGAGACAGCATATTTGTCTAGTCATACACAGCCTTGTCCTCTAGTCACCCACAACATAGACCTCTGTTTATACAAAACACAGCCTAGTACTCTAGTTATATAAATCATGGGCCTCTAATCAAACACAGCCTGATTCCCTAGTCACAAAAACACAGCATAGTCATTTAATCACCCATGACATGGTCCTTTAGTCACACAAATAGCCTGGTTCTCTATTTACAGAAACACAGCCTGGTCCTCTACTCTCTCATAGCCTTAACTCTAATAATGCACAGTGTAGTCCTCTAGTCATACACATTTTCTCATATTTTAGTTACCCACAGCCTCATTTTCTAGTAACACACACAGCCTAGTCCTCTAGTCATCCCCACAGCATGGTCCTCAAGTGACGCACACCCTGATCTTCTACTCACACACACTCAACATTCTAATCTCACACACAACCTGATCCTCTAGTTACACACACACACACACACACAGAGAGAGAGAGAGAGAGAGAGAGAGAGAGAGAGAGAGAGAGAGAGAGAGAGAGAGAGAGAGAGAGAGAGAGAGAGAGAGAGAGAGAGAATGGTATTTTTGAAATACACACAGCCTTGACCTCTGGTCACACACACAACTTGGTTTCAAGTCACACACATAGCCTGGTACTATAGTCACACACACAGTCTGTTCATCTAGTCATATACAGACTGCAACTCTAGTCACAGATGCAACCTGGTACTCTAGTCACACACACATCCTGTTCCTCTATTCACACAAAAAGCCTAGAAGTACAGTGACACACACAGCATGGTCCTCTAGTCACAAACACATTCTGGTCTTGTAGTCACATATACTCTGGTCCACTAGTGAAACACAGCCTAGTCCTCTATTCACTCACAACCTGGTTCTCTACTGACATGAACAGCTTGTACCTCCACTCACACATACTGCCCTGTCCTCTAGTCACGCAAAGAGAGCCTTGTCCTTTAGACACAAACAGCTTGGTCCTCTAGTCACAAACAAAAATAAGTCCTCTAGTCAAACACACAGTTTTGTTTCACAAAAGAATGAGACTCAGGGATAGATCTCTAAAGAAGTTGGAGATACTAGAGGGAATAAACACCACAGTCAAATCTTATCCAGCTGTCTTCCAGCTTCCTCAGCCTCACTTCCCTTGGAATGGCTCCCTCTGTGTTTCAATCCTGTCTTAAGTACTCTTTTGGTAATTAAGGCGTGGCCCCACCACACCTGCTTGGGAGTCTAGAATTTCTTCTAGAATATGAAGTGACCTTGACTCAGTTGGGATTAAGGGTGTAGGTCACCATGCCAAAGATACTGGCTGTTCTGGGATTAAGGGTTTGAATCACTATTTTCTGATTTTCCTAGACTGACTTTGGTTAGAGCTCTGGGACTTCTGGATCTTAGACTAACCCTCCACATAGACTGTGGGTAGATTCCCTCTGATATCTCCAAAACTTCTGAAACTTTGATTGAATCCCCACATATCCCCTTTTGTGTCAAATTAAAAAAAAGATGATAGCTAACATAAGAAAAACAGTATAAAATAGGTACTAGGTACAATAATTATATACAATATATGCAAACAATAAATGAGTAATGTTCAGTCCATTAACAATTGACAATTCCAAGAAAATATTTCATTAATTATCCTATTTTGATGAGTCCAAAGGATTATACCTAATTCATTTCCTTTCTAACTAAAAGCTATTATTTTGATGTCTCTAAAACTTATAAGCTTTAACTTCAAAGTTTCTTTTCTAAAACTGTCATAAGAAAACTGTAACTATAACTACCTCATCTTCAACTACCTCAGAGACCCAAGAAGGAAATGATATTTACCCAAATAACTAGGAAGTGCAAGCAACTTCCAAAAACTAGAAATGACAGAGATGATACCTATCTGCCTAGACAGGCATGCAAAGTTCCTTTATAAAGTTGGGACATCCATCTTCAGCCTACAGGCCCAGAGTCTCTTTTCATCTCAATGAAGCAGAAAATCTGCTCTGTCCACTTTGGAGTAGTTAAGTCATTTCTCCTTGTGTCCTGAAGATTGTTGTGGTACTTATTGGTTATTGGTCTCATGCCGGTATTTAGCTTTAGATGGAGTCTACCACCACTTGGGACTGCATTCCCAAGCAACCAAACTCCAGGAAGATCCAGGCCCAGCATGCCAGGGGCTGCTACTGCCTCACACCATCCATGAGCCATCTCTGACAGTTGTCTCTGAAAAACAGGAACCTGAAGGACCACCTCAGCTTGTTCTGTCAAGTTAAAAGGTCACTTTCTGAGGGAACCTGTATGTCCAGTTCAAATAGCACACTGTCAAGCAGTCAATACAGGGACAGGTTCTTGTCCAATGACTAACCATTGCTACAAGGAAAGTAGACTCCATAAGGAGTTTCTTCAATGCCCCTTTTTTCTCTTGAAGTAGATTGGGGCTGCCAGGAGCAGACCTGTCTCACTGTCCAGAAAAGTCTAAGTTCTAAAAATATTTTAAATGCCATATTCTATGGATCTCTGAAATTTTTGAAGAAGACCTGTTTATCTAAAATATATTTGTTTGACCTTGAAAACATATCTAACATGACTATGTCTGAATGTAATGTCTAACTACTGACTTGCATTGCTTTATATTCTAATTAATTGAAAATAAAAACTTTCATGGACTAGCAATTTGGATTACAATGTTAGATAAACTGATTAAGTATACTACCTGAAACAAGCATAGAAATATTTGTACAATGACACAATTAATCTCAAAATGCACAATTTGTATACAGAAAACCAATGCAATGTAAAATATTTAAAGCTAGTAAATCCTTTTAAAAGAAAATTCCATAATTTATCCTTTTATGTTATATATCTGTATCCCCTTTTTCTTTATATTTTTTTAAACACAAATCTTGAATCTGATCATTCTTGTTTAACTCTTTTCTACCAATAACCATGAACAATTTCTAATCAATTAACCTAAACAATGACAATCATCCATAACCGATTGAACAACCAACACCAAGGCACCCCACCACTTGGGAGCCAAAACCAACCCACCCCACCACTTGTGAAGGTGGGTGTTGTGTTCTTAAGTTTACTACTTGGTGACTGGAGACGATGGCATCTATTAGGGATCCTGAATAGAAAAGTTTTGTTAAATGTCAAGTCTTCAAATAAGTAGCTGTGTCATTTGTTGTCCAGTCTTTGCATACCAAGAAAGCACACTGCTTGTCTAAAGTCCTGGGCATAGTAGTCTGTGAAGCTGGTTCATCTCAGTGAGCTGCTACAAAATTGTCCTGAGCAGTTTGTAGTCCAAATCTGATCTTTGATTGGTGTTTGTCAGCCTAGTGGCTTTGTCAGAATTTATGTAAAAACATCATTGTGGGGCCCCATCTTCCTTTTGGATATTTCAAGTTTGCAATTAGGCCTTCTCCTGGATCACTGCAGAAAACTGATAAGAAACTAAAAACCAACACAATGTACAGGAAACTAAACATATAAAAATTTATTGAGCACAGGATATTGAGCACAGGATTAGTAACAATAGAATAGTCCCTTATTTTTTGTTATTCTTCTGTCCCACATCAGGTGGCTCTTCCGATATGATACAGAGATTTTTTTTATTTTCCTTTAACAAGTATGCTTGAGTTTAGAGAAGGAGGGAGCCACAATCCAACTCTAAAACCAGCTTTAAATTATAATTAAACTGGGATTTTCACTAATAAAAATTTTTTGTAAAGGTTAAGTAATGAGATTTTACCCTATCAAGTATACTGGTACCAATAGTTACCATATTCTTTTGTTTGCAAATTTTCCTGGATAGCCTCTTTTTTGCTTTATATTTTTCCTGAATTTTTTTTTCTTTTTCTGTAAATTTTCTATCATTCCAGTTAGCGTGTCTTTTTAAAATAGGTTTTAACCTTGTTAATTGTTCTGGGAAGGTGTTTCTTCCAAAATGGCAGGGTAAGACTGGATTGGACTTGACTTAGGGCATTTCCCAAGGGCAGAAATTTACCTGACCTAGGGGTTTTTGAAAGCACCCTTGGAGCATTTCTCAAGGGCAGAAAGTTTCCTTGTCTGTCTCTTGTTGACCTGCATTTATTAGTCCAATTTCTACCTTTCCACATTTTCTGCATATTCCAGAAGGGAAGGTTGTTCTCATGAGATTATTCCTACCAAAAGCATTGTTTCTGGGAATGCCTTGTTTACAATCTCTTTTTATGTGACCTTCCCTTCCACAATTATAACATTTGACATTTTGATTTTTATACCTCTTGAAATAAGCTCTTCTACCCGGTTATCATCACTGTCATAAGACTCCATATTAATTGTCTCATGAATCCAGTCCTCCAAAGGTGCTGACCTTGCTTTTAAAGGTCTAAGTATTTTAATACATTGTACATTGGCATTCTCAAAAGCCAGTGATTCAATGATTATTCACCTGGCTTCTGAGTCTTATACCATTCTGTTTACTGCTGTGGTTAATCTGTGAAAAAAAAAATCTGTAAAAGTTTCTTTGAGACTTTGAATTACTTCTGTAAATGTTTCACTTTTTTTCTGTTTCTTCAATCCGGTCCCAAGCATTTAAAGCTGCCATGTGACATAAATCCAGAAGATGGTCACTGTATAATGACTGCCTGTCAATATCAGCATAATCTCCCTCCCCAAGGAGTTGGTCTTGAGAGACTTCCATGCCTCTGGCCCTCTTTCTTTGTTCTATTGTTTTAGTCTCCTCCCTCCACCATGACTTGAATTGCATGAGCGTCCTTGCCTCAAGAATGGCTGTAACCATATCCAACCAATCTTTAGGGGTGACCTGGTTACAGCATGACCAGGAGTTCAGCATTTGCTTAACAAATGGTGAGAATCCTATATGATACAATTGCTTCCTTTACTCTCCATAATTCTAATATTTTTACTGGAGTCCAGCTAGCTTCTCTTTCATCTTTTTCATCCTTCATTTTTTAAAGGCTATTGGATATGCTAATATTGCCTGTTTTGTCTAATTTTAGATGACCTTGCTGAATTTGGTTCTTCATATACCTCTGTTTGAATTTCAGCATCTTTGTGTTCTCTCTCAACAGGCTTTTTAAAGACCTTTTTCTTTGGATTTACACTACTCAACTTTTTCTATGTAATCAAACAATAAATATTCATAGTAAATAATATGATAAAGATGATATTTCCATTATCTATGTTTTCCTTTACTGGTTTTAATATCAAATCATTTAATGAGAGGTTACAGTATGACCCTCCATTGCTTTAAACAAATTCCCTCTTTTTAAAAAACATGAGTTACTTACTATTATTGTCCGCTGATGATTTTGAAGTGGAGCAGCTACCTAGTGTGATAATAACCCAAGGATGGGTCCAGAAAGGAAAAACAAACAACCCACCAGGAGAAAGAGGCCACTGTCTGAATGACTTACCCAGATGATTGTGAAACAGAAACACATTTGGCCTGTTGGCCTAAGGCTGGAGGCTAACCCAGAACTGAAAGCCTAGCCGCTAGTAATTGTTCCTCTAGCCATGTGTTGTTCTGGCTGGCAAATGTGGTTTTTTGGGCACGGAAGAGAGAAATTCATGCCCCAAAGCTGAACGTCAATTGTTGCATGAATGAATGAAACTCAGGGATAGATATCTGAAGAAGTTGGAGATACTAGAGGGAATAAACACCACAGTCAGATCTTCCCCAGCTGTCTTCCAGCTTTCTCAGCCTCGCTTCCCTTGGAATGGCTCCTTCTGTGTTTCTATCCTGTCTTAAGTACTCTTTTGGTAATTAAGGCATGGCCTCACCACACCTGCTTGGGAGTCTAGAATTCCTTCTATAATCTAAAGTGACCTTGACTCAGTTGGGATTAAGGGCATAGGTCACCACTCCCAGGATACTCCCTGTGCTGGGATTAAAGGTTTGAATCATCTCTCTCTGATTCTCTTAGACTGACTTTGGTTAGAGCTCTGGACTTCTGGACCTTTTACTAACCCTCCACATAGAATGTGGGTAGATTCCCTCTGATATCTCCAAAACTTCTGAAACTTTTATTGAATCCCCACACAGTTTAGTACTCTAATCACACACAGTCTGGAACTCTTATCAATCAAAGCCTGGTCCTCTAGACACAAGAGTCTTATTCTCTTGTCACCCACAGTATGGTCATCTTGTAAAACACAGCCTGTTCATCTAGTCACATATAGCCTCATAGTCTAGTCACTCACAATATGGTCCTCTAGTCACACACAAAGCCATGGTCTCTATTCACACATAGCCTGGTCCTCTAGTCACACAAAGCCTCAAGCTCTAGTCATACACACCCTATTTTTCTGTTTATACCCACAGCCGGGTACTCTAGTGACATAAACCTGATCTTCCAATCATACACAGCATGGTCATGTAGTCACACACAAACTGGTGCTTTACTTTCACTCACCCTGGTTTTATAGTCATAAACAGCATGGTCTTCTAGACACCCAAACCTTGTTCTGTTGTCTCACATAGCCTGGTCTTCTTGTTAGAGACAGTGCCTGTTCATAGTGACACACAGCCTGACCCTACAGTCATACAATACTCGGCTACTCCAGACAGACATCCTCTAATTACACACATAGCCTTGTCTTTTAGGCACACAATTTGATCCTCTGGTCACACTCACAGACTGGTCCTTTACTGATACAAACAGCCTGGACCCCTACTCACACACACAGCCTTGTCTTGGTCCTCTAGACAAAAACACCTTGCTCCTCTAGTCATACACAAAAACTTTTCCTCTACTCACAAACACATCTTGGTACTCTAGTCACACAGACTGGAACTCTAGTTATAGACACAACCTGGTCCTCTAGTCATACACACAGCATGGTCTCTAGTGACACACAGCTTGGTCTTCTAGGCACAAACAACCTGGTCCTCTATTTATTCCCAGACTAGTCTTCTAATTACTCACAACCCTGTCCTATAGGAATATGAACAGTCAATTTCTCTACTCACAAATAGAGTCTGATCCTCCATTCACACACAGCCTGGACCTCTACTCACACACACACACACACACACACACACACACACACTCTCATTCACACACACACACACACACACACACAATAGACATTGTACTCACATACAGCCTAGACTTCTAGTAATACATAGTGTGCTGCTCTAGACACAAAACATAGCCTGTTACTTTAATTATCCACAGCCAGCTCCAATTGTCCAACACAACCTGGTTCTCTATTCACAAGAGTCAGGACCTCTAGTCACCCACAGTATGGTCCTCTTGTGAATCACAGCCTGGAATTATAGTCACACACTGCCTGGTCCACTAGTCCCATACAGCTATGGTTTCTAGAACTCTTGTCACACACACAACTATGTCCTCTAGCCACACACACACAGCCTGGTTCTCTTATCATACACACAGCCTTTTCCTCTAGTCACACATATCCTGGTGCTTGAGTCACACACACAAAATCTCATCCTCTAGTTACACATAGATTGCCTTCTAGTCACACACACAGCTTGGTCCTCTAGTCAAGAACACACAGCCTGGTCCTCTAGTCATACACACAGCTTAGTCCTCTGATGACACACAGACTAGTCCTCTAGTCGCACACATACACAAAACCTGGTAGTTCTAATCTCACACATATCCTATAGTCATGCATACAGCCTAGTCCTAGCCTGTTCCTCTATTCAAACACAAAACCTGGTTCTCTAGTGACCCAACATGTTCCCCTAGTCACACAAACATAGTCTGTTCCTCTTGTCACACAGCAGGAACTCTAGTCATAGACACACTCTGGTCCTCTAGATGCACACAGCCTTGTACTCTAGCCACACACAAAGAGCCTGTTCCTCTAGACTCAGCATGGTCCTCTGGTCACATGCACAAACTAGTCCTCTAGTCACAAACTCAGCTAGGCCCTATAGTCACACATAGTTTGGATTTCTCTAGTCACAGACACTACCTGGGCCTCTAGTCACACACACACATTATGGTCCTCTAGTCACACACAGCCTGGTCTTGTAGTCATTTACAGCCTAGTCTTCTAGTCACTTACATCGTGGTCCTATAATGACACAAACAAAAAGTTCCTCTACTCATGCACCACCTGCTCCTCTAGTTAAACACACATTCTGATCTTTTAGTCACAACACAGCATGTTCCTCTAGTCACACACAGTGTGGTACTCTAGATGCCCATAGTCTGGGCAAATTTTCAAACAGCCTGGTTCTCTACTCACACAGAGTCTGGTCCTCTAGTCATCCATAGCATGGTCCTCTAGTAACATACAGCCTGGACTTCTAGTAACACATACTACCTTGTCCTCTTTTCACACAAAGCTTGGTTACCTATTGAAACAGAGCTCCATCCTCTAGTTATTCATGGCATGATCCTCTTGTCATATACACACTGCCAAGGTCTCTATTGACAAACAGCCTGGTCCTCTAATCACACACATCCAGGTCCTCTTGTCACCCACAGTCTAGATCTCTAGTCACCCAAAGCCTGATCCTCTATTCACCCATAACATTTTTATCTAATGACATACAACCTTGACCTCTATTTACACAATTTTGGGAAATATTTAAATTCTTGTCATGTCATGAGACTAGAAACTAAAACATTGAATAATTATTTTCAATCTTTATATGTTTATACTTGTGGCTCCTCTTTCTGCTCTGGCTTATTGGTCAACAGGCCTAGAGACTAAAGAGGCAATGGAGGTGACAAAAAGCTTTGTGGCTCATAAACAGACACAGAGACAGTTCTCCTGTAGAGCTCAATTTTATTCCAGAGTTTAAAAAAGATATAGAATTATAGAGCCTGGGGACAAATTCTAATTTGCATACAGTGGCATGCTTTTATCATAAGGCTTGGTATTAGGCATCAGGATTCTATAGCACAAGGAGGGATCTTTGCCACAGGTCATGCTAAAGATAAATTTGGCATCTGGATTTAGAGACAGCTTGTAGATAAGGTCAGCCTTTTATACCCAGGGATATTTTCCAGATAAAGGCAGGGAGAGGTAGGAAGCTTTTCTGGAGGGAGGGAGCTCCATGTTGCTGAGCTATTGAGATAAGCTGCTAGGCCATGGAGAGGCTGTGACCTTTGACCAGCCAGCCATGTCTTCCAGCATTTATCATCTACTACACCACTGAAGATGTTTATAAACATGGATTTTAGTATTGTCCTACATATATAATGGTAAGGAACTGTCCCAGCTTTTTCAATGATAGCATAAGATTAACTTTACAAAAACTTCAGGCTCTAAACTTCTTTCAGTACCAGATAGACTTTGAATATTGAATGGTTGCTTAATGCTCTCAGTGTGGGCTTTGGCTTAGAATAATGTGATGAGACTCTTTTTTGTTACTGTCTTGATATCTCAGAGCTGAGGCATTTGGTCTCCAGTGTTTAAACACCTCCTTTTTAATATATATAATATAAATATAATATATATATAATATATAATATAAATAAACTGTAGATGGTGTCTTCAGAGTTTTATTTCCACAACTACTCATGTGTTTAGCCCTATTCTCCCCTCTCTTATAGATTTATATTACAGCCCCAACCTCAATTCAGTCCAGACCACACCAACACATAGTTCAAGCTCTGTTCACTGTGAAATATTCCTACTTCCTAAAGTCTCCCTTCTCACCTTAGACTTTGTCTCAACAGAACTCACTCATTCCCAGGCCTGCTACAACCAGGATCACCTTTGTTCCAAGTTCCCATCTTACATTCTTCATTGTGAAATTGCTAAATTAAATTTTTGTAGTGGATTTATGATGTTACATTGTAAATAATTGTACCACCTATGAGTTTAATAAAAAGAACTGATTGGCCAAAGGCAGACAGGAAGTGTGGGTGGGGTTACCACACTAAGAAAACTCTGGGAACAGGAAAAACAGAGCAGAATGCTAGAGAGAAGCCAGAAGAAGTAGAAGACAACTATGCTGCTCTGAGAAAAGGTTCTGAGATGCATGACTGAACAGGATAAGAGTCATGGGTTTGTTTAAGGATAAAGAGTTAAGTTATATGCCTGGGCCTTATGCCTATCAGCATAAAATTAATGTAAGCATCTGTCTGTCTCTGCAGGACTGTGGGTTTGTGGGTCTAAACCTTGAAGCTAGGCCCAAAAGTCTGGGCTGGAAACCTCCTACTACAAATCTTAGATGCTTTTATCTGGAAAATAAAACAGATTTTACAAGTAAGAAAATAGTAAGGGCATCTTTACAAAGAAACACAGAACAAGTGCTTACAGGAAGCTTCTGCTTTTGCATTCTTTTACCCCACCTTGGTAGTACTATGGATGAAACCATGGGACTTGCACAAGTCATACCAACATTCAGTGCTGAATTCTGTCTCCATGAGCTCAATTTAGTTTTCCAGGCACATAGAGTCTTTTAGTCCTTTGCATGTTTGACCCTACTCTCCTTGGCATTGACATGCTGGGGTTGTTCAAATCAGCATATTTTCCACATTGTATGGTCATGGAAGAGAGAATTTACAATTTTTAACCCTTTCAAAAAGTGAGGAACTCTTTCAAGAATGAATAAAACAGTCATTCTTATGTTGTACTGATAAAAATGTTACCTCTTTTGGGCTAAATTATATCATACTAATGAAGCACAATAGAACTACAGATATTGGTGAACATTGAACAAATATTACTTACTGGCATATGTGGAGCCCTTTTTGGTATTTATTGAAAAACACTGCTTCCTGATATATAAAGAAAAGTTTTAAGAAGATTAGTATTTCTACTAACTGAACACTTAAGTAGCTGTGACATGTGGTCATCCCCTTGTTATGTGAAAGCCTTCAGTGTTTCCCCAATCCCTAGCTTGTATATATAGTAAAGAGTCTACTTAGCCTGATATAAACTCCTTGTTCTACTCCTTGTCTCATTCGACTCTTCATGTTTTTCTGTGTAGTTCTCTAGTCAAATTGTGATTACTGGAACCACCTTTCATTTCCAAACTTCTGTATATCTAGACCTCCATTATTATTTAATAAACAGCTAATTCCATGGTTGAGCTCTTTACACCCTGTAGTATGAGGTTTCTGGCCTACTTAGTCCCATGGTTCAGACCTGCCCACTGCTGCTTATTGGGACCAGCAATCCCTAAGCCCCAAAGAAACACACAAGCTAATATTAATTTCATGCTGTTATGGCCTATGGCTCAAGCATATTGCTAGCTAGTTATTTCATCTTTACTCAACCCTTTTCCATTAATCTGTCCTGCCATGTGCCTTATGACTTACCTATTTCGTTACAACCTGTGTCATGAATGGCTGAATCACATCTCTTCTGACTCAGGCCTACTTCTCCAACCTATGCTCTAAATTTCTCTATCTACTCCTATGGTGCCTGCCATGAGCCAAAACAGTCTTTTGTTCACAGCATACAGCATACTATATCAGCACCTCTTGCTACCTTTTAAGTTTTCTTTTATCTCTTGTATTTTGGAAAACTGTTACTGGAGCATGTTCACCAAATAAATCTCACTTGTCTGTATGGGGCTTATAATTGTAAGCCTTGAGAAATACCTCAGAATTCCTATGCCTAAGGAGAAGTTTCTGCCCCTTGCTAAAGTGTTCATGAGTCTAATACTGAATAAACTTGTTCAATAAGGCCAAACTCTGTAGGAATAATATCTGACCATCTCCAAATAAAATGCTGTGAGAAAAAAATTAACTAAATATACTATCTACCTTAGTGACAAAATGGCTCTACTGTGTGGGTCTCTTTCATTAAAAATTGCATTGTTTAAAAAACTCATATATTAGTTTCTCTCATTGTCATACAGATTTTATCTAAGTACAAAATATACATATTATTCAAGATTTTACACATTTCTTGCCTTGCTTGTTACTGTCTACTGTCTCACATGACAGAAACAGAACTAAACTAAAACATTCTATTTTGGACATTTCCAAATACCTTTCTTCTAAAATGTTCTGTGTTGTATTCCACTGATAATGAGAATAAAATGTATCTTTTATCCATAGGATGAAACTGTACCTATTTTAAATGAACATATATACCTATGTCCTTGCTCACTATTCTTTTAGAACATGTGAGAACTGTGGAATAAACTGAGAGCTTGAGGAAGAAGCAACAGGCTGAAAACACTTAAAGTGTTACAAGAGAGTTCTATTTTGTATATCAGAATGACCCATGAATACTATGTTGTCTGTTTCTCTGTCATCTTCCATGCCTTCAAAAACATACACTTGGAAGGCTTTGCTTTCTTAGATATCATTCTAATGTTCTAAAAATTGGCTCTTATAGGATTTCCTTCCTCTACATTTGACTCCCAATTTGTTGTACATTATACTTGACTATAGTTGGAATATGTACTAATAAAGTCACAATAAGGTAATAATATTGTAAGTCCAAATGCATAATTCAATAACATACCTGTCAAACATCATGCCACTGTAACATAGTAACATAGCATTCAGTACTACTTACATGGGCCACTTCCTCTGTGACCAAGAGGTTAAGGGGAACTGTGCTTCTTGATACTTAGATTCAGAATCTCAAGACAGCATGGAGTGGAATATTGGTGAGAAAAAGAACAAACTTCAGAGAAAAAATTCTTCCAGATGGATATTACTTTCTCATCACCATAAAATTGAAAATTCATAAAGTTATCCCATTATAAATTTGGGCCTTGATATAATCACTGAATTCAATACATAGTTGTTCTATGTATGAATTATGGAGAGTAAAAAAGTTAGAAATGGCCTTTTGTCTCTGGGATCTCACAGCTGAGAACCAACTGATTAAATTTATATAATCATGAAAATAAGAAAAAAATGTCTTCATCACAGAACACTAAATAAGGCTACATTTAAGTTTATTAGGAAAAATATAAAATGATATGCAAACCAAAGGACTCAGTTTCTAATTTTACATTAAGTGAGTGAGGATTGTAAATTCATTTTGTTTGCTTTTTATTATGTCCTATGATTATAAATAGTGCTATTCTTTATAAGAAAAATATTATCACAAAATTGTGATAATATTTTTACATTGTATAGCTAAATGGTATTGTCTTCTAGATTCAATCCAGACTGATGTCACTATGTTACCATAGAAAATGTCACAGAAATATGGAAATAGAAAACCAGCACATGTACCTATAACTCAGCTTATGGACAGTTTTAGTTATGGATGTTCTTAATTTATTCTGTCCATAAATAGACTTTCTACATCAGCTAATTTTAAGCAAATCTCCAACACAGCATCACTCCATTTGTAAGTAACATATCTTTCGTAAATTAAAACTCATATACCCAGTAATAGCATTCTAATATATTCTACCTAAAGTATTTTAGAACAATTTCTTGCCATCATATTCAGTTATATAGCTAGTTTCCAGTTTTCCTAGTGAAATTCACTTTAATGAACTTAAAAAATAAAAATTGTATTCTGGTTTGAACCAAGAGTTTCAAAGGTCCAGATAATACAACTGACTTATATGTCTATAAATTCTCTTATAATCCTTAGGTTCAACCTTTAGCTTAATTAGTTTAGAAACCAAAAATTACCCTGATTACAATGCCATGACATTATTGTCTGTGCTCTCCTATTTGGCCATTTATTCACATGGCTCATTCTAATTTGAGTCAAATTTTGGGTGATGAGATGCATACTCACATTAGGAGGAACATCTGATTCTCTCTCCCACTCCCTAGTATCTATATGTAGATATATGGTACTCACAGATAGAAGATATAAAGAGACAGACAGAGAGACAAAAATTAATTTATTCATTTTGTATAATTACTAGCTGATAAATTTCAAGACATTCATTGCATTTATTATGTTGTGAAATCTTTTTAGTGATGCTATATGTCCATATTTGAACAATATAAGCCTCTTTGATTGCCTCCTGCATGTTATTTAGCATGAACCTCACAATTACTAGGAACCTTCTATCTTTATTGTTTTACAGTTATCCTAGGATATCTTGTACATTTCTTGCCTCAGATCTGGAATCAACCATTTCTTCAATGAGTTCCAACTTTTACAAAGTCATTGTATTTAGAGCCCCAGTCTAAGATGTATGTGTATATGTTGCTACCAAGAATTTCTGTTGCTTCTAAATCTTTTTAGTATCCAGAAAATAAATTATATTGTTATTCTCAGAATATAAATTTTATTAGTAACATATTTTTTGATTTAAGTTCAAGACTGCAAGGCTCTACTTAACTTCACTTTTATACATCTTGATTTTCTTTGTCTCTTGTCCAAAACCTTAATAGTCAATCAGAACTATATTCACTTTGTCCCATATGTGCATATGAGAGACTCAGAGAAAGAACAGGAACAGCAGTATAGTAATTATAAAAGTAATTTGACTACTTTGGTATAATTCTTCCACCAGAGGTACAACATTTCTGTTTACCTATGGTGTTCCTTATTCTGAATGTTATTTTTGGTTTTGTATCTGAAATTGCTGATTTCTTGAGTTAAGGTAGTATTTTTATTTATTTATTGTATGGGAAAGAAGTTATGGATATGAGTTAATGTGAAGTTTACAATGACTTTGTATCTAGATTCACCTGGATATTAAGAGTACTATTACTTGACTCCAACAATTTCATGGTGTCATTTTCTTATTCAGGAAAATAGGAGTGGGAGAGAGTCAAATATTACGCTAGATGGTTTACATACATTATTTCATAGAATTTCCTAAGAATCTTCTGAAATGTAGAGTGTTATTTTAAACTAATTTTTAGAAGAACCTGCCAGGGCTCAGAAAGTTCCCTTTTTGCAAATTCAAAATGATAGTAAGTATAGAAGTCAAGTTTAGCTCAATTTATTTCAATGCCACACAAAACTTGGTTACTATCCTTGAAGACTTAATTCATAACTTAGACACAGGAGAAAAATAGTGCAATACTTCAAGGACTCCCTGAATTTATTCATATTTGGAGGCTTTGGAGATACGGCTGACTACACATGGCTTATGAAATTACCAGAAGATTCTGAAATCCCATAAAAATAAAGAACCACTGGGTAAGGTATAGTTAGACTTAAAGTTTGGTTTAATAATTTCTAGGTGTGTGACCTTAGTAAGGCACATAACTTCTTGGAACTTCAGTCTCTTAAGATACAAAATCACACTAATAATAATTTATGAGGTTATATACTTTTAGTTAAAGTTCAGCTTAGGAGAATGCTTGACATATAAGCTTCACAGATAAGCCACTGTTATTTAGTGGCTTTATTAGTTTAGTTATTAAAGTAAAATTTCTATTGTTAGTTTAGACTTCCTTGGTCCTCTGTGACAGAGCTGTAGCTCATATGATCTGAAGGAAAAAGAAAAAATTGAAGTAACTATGCTCTTTTCCTTGTATTATTACAATTTCTCTTTTTTACAGGGCCTTCATTCTTTCATATCAGCTACATCCTTAAGATAGGCTATGAATGTGAACCTCACAGGCTTTCCAGTCACTTAGGCAGAGAAAGGCAAAAATGTTCATCTCATTAAACGTGGTTGGCAAAATCATAGTGTTACTAGCTATTTTAAGAAACCACCATTGTCAGTGAATGGCTTTTTTAATGGAACATGAGTAGGTAGATGAATGAAATATCCACTCTTTCATCCACTGCTAAAATCCCTCTTTAACTTCTGTCTCCTTTTACATATATAGGTGTAAAATTAGAGTTATTTGTCATCCATCTATCCTTCAGTGCATGCTTCCAAAGAGCAATGCTGAAAGTAATCAGAAAAAAAGAGTGTAAAAGTGATCATGAAGGTCCTCAAGACATACCAAAGTACCTAATCTAAACAGACCACTTCTTGTTGTGTTGTGTTTGAGGAACAGGACCCATCACTTTCTGGCAGAGTGCTTCAAAAAAACTTAATTCACTTCTTAGAGCTGTTATTCCTTGATCTGCAAAATTAGTTTAATCAATGTTCTTGTGATAATGGAATGCATTTGACAAGTGATGATGTATTTGCAAGTCAGTTTTACTTTATACAGTTGATACTCAGAAAGAAGCTCAGGAGTGTTTCATATTTTAAAAAATTTGAAGAGCCTTTGCTCTGAACCAGTAGAGAGTGTGACAAGTCAGCTAAATTATTCTATGAACCATTTCAAAACATGTACTTGCCTTGCTGTTATTTGCTGATCTTTAAAACATTACTTTTTGGCATTAAGTTAGGGTGCTGGGGAAGTTCACAATCACTCTGAGGCATACTCATCTTCTAGTTCAGTAGCCTGATTTAGGTCAACAGCCTGACTAACTTCACAATAATGCAACACTTCACAAAATAAAGCAAGAAGAAACTGGAATCCAAAATCCCTATCACTAACTCTGAAATTAACATCTTTTCAGCCTAAGAGAATTGATTATAAGCTGATGAGAATTGGGGTAAAGGTTTATGCATAAATGTATGAAAGAATGGTCAACAACACTGAATGGGACTCAACTGATGCTCCCAATCACATCTAATTCTAAATCAGAGAACATGCAATGATATGTGTTCTTTATGTGCAAGCAGCCTGTAAAATGCATATATCTTTTCTATGATCTAGAAGTAAGAATTACTTTTCATGTGAAATAGGAACATGATGAATATGGGAGCTAGTGTATCAAAATATTCAGAGTAAGGGGTGAAAAAGCACAAATATGCCCATACCAAGCAAATGCCAATAAGACTGGGATTGTCTAAAAATTAGTAATTTAGTATTACTAAAATTTAGAAAGCAAGTTGATTAGAGTATATTTGAGTGAAAGAATATTTTATTATTTTTTAAAGCACCTTTTCTTAGAACAAATTGGTTTTCAATGTTTGCTAATATAATCACACAAGTGTATGTGATTTACACTCATTATGTATCCAATGGCAACATAATTTCACTTTCTCTTTCATTTCCTTCCTACTCAGTCTTTCCAGATCTTTGATTGTTTTGTGAGAGAATCACAAAAGATTTCCTAGTCATCAACATTGTGATAAAATTTTCTACTTTAACACAATTAACCAAGGTGCCTTCACACCAAACCATGTTCCCTAAGACCCAAGTTCCATTAATCATCAAGAAGCCTGTTTGCTAATGGGAAGTTGTGTTTTCTGCCCTTTGGTCTGCCACATATGCTAACAATTGAAGAGGCTTATGATGTCTTTTGTGTTATGGCACATGTCTCTGTGCCTTGGTTCACAGGCCCTTGGTATCATTTTCAAAGTGTGTGTTTTTAAATGTTCTCTCTCTCACCAAAAAGATACTTTACAGGTAGTGAGCATAAAGGTTTTCATCTGCTAACTTGCAAATCCTTCTTATAAGTTGTGTTTATTTATTTGTTTGTTTATTGTTGAGAAAATTTCATGGCTTCTCATGGATTTTTTATGTCTTTCAAGTTCTGAATTTATATTTTTATATTCTTTAGTCAAGTCTTATTTCAGTTTTTAAAATTGTGTTTAAAATTGGCACCCTCTCTGGGACTATGTGTTTTCTTTTAACTCTCTTCCTAACCAAAAAAAAAAAAACAAAAAGCAAAAAAAAAAAACAAAAAAACTATAGCATTATGCATTTTATATCCATACAATGCAGGAGGTAAAAAGTACTTATAAAATTAACTTAATCTAGTCATGCATAAAGGTATTTTCGGGCTTTAATCTTTACATTTAGAATTAGATAATGTTTAGAATATTGACCATTTTCTACCTGATCTAAATATTTAATACCCCTTTACATAGACATAAAACATTATTTTATTTTAAAAATGTTGATACTTTAGAACATGCTTTAGTGAGGATTCATTCATATTGTAAATAATTATATGAAGAATAAACTATTCAATGTATGAAAGAAAAAATAGGGGAAAGATGTCAAGACTGAGGCTAAAAACACTGGCAACTTCATTGATTGTGGCTAAAGATATTCCTTAATATTTCAATATTAAGTGAGATACAATGCTCAGTTACTTTTGTTATATAAACAAACATCATTATTGGATAATTATAAAAAATAGTTAACCAGTAAATTTGTTAGTGTTTATGGAAAAGAAGCATCTCAAGTTGCTAAAGTGTAGCCTGACATATACTTCAGATATGAGAGACAAGATGCTTGAGCATGTCTCTTTTCCAGCATTAAATTTCACAGTGGCTTCCCACTAAACTCAAGGGTATGAAGGTGAAGGTGAAGGAAGTGACTTTAATTGCTTGGTACTTAAAAAGCCTGATCTCCTGTTCAATGAGTTAGAAATACTTTAAATTTTAATTGCATTTATGACTACACAAATTTGCCTGTAATAGTATTTTTACTGTACTCCCAAGTAATCTTTATTCAAGATAATACCATTTAAAATTAATTATAAACTGCTCAGAGTGTAATGTGAACTAGGGAGACACTGCCCCAGCCAGCAGAGTCTACAATGAGAGCATGAACCCTGGAACAAGAAGAGGGCAAGTGGGAGGGGTGAGAGACAGGAGAAATGACAACAAGAAAGTATTCTGGTCAAGCTGCAATTTTTATTTTTCTAATGGGGGGGTTTAAAAAGCAAATGAGACAGGAAGTTGGCTGAGTGGGGAAGAATAGGGAAGAATGGTTAGTTACTAAGGGACCTAATTTCAGGAAAGTACTGTCTCAGGAAGGTTGTCTTGCAACCCTGACCAACTGCTTATAGGTGTTTTTATCTGATATGCCTGCTCATGGCAGGTGTACAGCCCTCTGGGTAAGCATGTAGCACCTGTAGGATATGGATATAGGGCTGCATTCCTAGAGAGTTAAGGGTCAAAACCTGCAGAAGGTCTTAATTGGCAGGAAGTTGCATTTACTAGTTCCTGTAGAGCTGGGGTATGTCACGTAGGCTCTGTAAACTTAGCTTCTAAACTAGTTGAAAATGGGTTTTATTGCAACCAGCACAGGCTTCGGCTCCTGGTATTTTCCTCCCTTTTTATTTACAAGAATGTGAGGAGGGCTTGACCAAGGTGAAAAGTCTATGCAGTCAGTATTTCAGAAGGAGAGAAGTGGTACTGAACTCCCCTAGAAATCATCCAAGTTTTTCAGGAGGTGAAGAACTCTGGCTTTGGCAGAAGGCTCCCCAGTCCTGATGAGGGTAAGTACTCTTTTTTGGGGAGGGGTCATGAGCCAAGTCCCAACCCCTTTGTATCCAAGTATGTTCTTCAGGAGACCTAGAGACAGAATTCATGGTTCTCTACTTGCAGTCTTTTGCATGCACCACTTATAGTGATGTCTATGCCTGCTCATGGCAGGAGTACAGCCCTGTGGGTAGGCATGTAGCATCTGTAGGAATCCCATCCTCACAGGACTCATCTCAGCCCTAAATCAACCAGATGGAGCCTGTGATAGTGGACCTGTATGGGCTTAGGGACCAAGGAGTCTATCTGTTGGTGAATAAATCTAGTGAGCCTATTAGAGTTCCATGGGCCAAAAGCTATCAATAGCAAAAATCCTATAAAGGGTCATAAAAAGGAGGAATGATAGCAGAGCCAGAAGGACCCACATGAGTGGAGAAACTGAAACTTGGGACCTGTATGGATATATGTTTTTAGTTGGCTCTGATTTAGGAGCATGATGAGAAATGCTCCTGCCAGCATTGATTCTGCCAACTTTCTAATCATCTCCTATGCCTGTAACTAGTTTACTAGAGCTTTGATCTCATTCACTGAATTGAACTCTCTAGACAGGTGCTGCATATAATTCGCCAAACAAATTTACCTGCTCTTACAAAGCAAATCTGCAAGTCAAGCTGTAAGGTACCTTATTTCAAATGGTTCTATTCTCTAAAGCATTGGCTGTTCTTCCTAATAATAAATCTAATGTGGGTGAAGTGGCTATATAACTGAAGGCAATTCCCAGTGCCACCACCCCTGATAGAGGCAGCCAAAAATGACAGTAACAGCAGCTGTGGTGATCTCTCTTACCATGAGCCAGAATAAGCTGATCAAACCACCAACATCAGTGTCTCATGTTTCCAGCAGCCAGTCAGGAGACAGGATTCTCAAGAACAATTTAAACTGTAAGACACATTAGTAGCAATTGCCACCATAATGAAACAAAAGAAAGGATAGTTTTAAAACTTGGCACTTGAATTCCAAGAAGCAGTCCCATTAAAAGACATTGCTTGCATAATATCTTTGTTAGAAGCTATGGCCCCCACCACCATATAAAATCTAGCTGATAAAGGATTTGTAATACATTCATCCCTTAATGGATGGTGGACTGTCCAGGTGGTAGTCAGACTGCCAAGGCCAGCAAAAATTAGTTGGGGGCATGTAGCCAGTGTGATTCTTAGACTTTTACTTATTGGCACAAGTATAAATTTTAAGTTTACAACAGAAGCATTGAAGGATTCTGCCCAAAGTCAGCAATTGAGGCATTGCTTATTTCAATGCACCCACTATGGGCAAGGAACTTATTTGGGAACTGGCTCTTATCCAGCACCTTCTCAAAGCACAGGTATCAGTAAGCTTCCAAGTTCCAATAAAGTAGCTTTATCATCAGGATTAACTCCATAATTAGATACAGGAAGAAATTCCATACAAGATGGGAAACTTTTGGCAATGACAATAGCTTGATATTTAGAAAGATCTTTGAATTTTAGTTTCAGCATTAAGATAAAAATTTTAATTTAATAAGAACTAAAAAATACTGTAAATCCATAAATACTGCAGCCAATTCAGCAACTTGTGGTGAAGACTGAGTGAATCTTTGACAGTACACAGATTGATTAAAAAAATTGTAACAACTTACACCTGGGATAATGGTTGTCTATTAACTTGTTCAAAAAGGCATCAGGAGTTGTCAAGGCAGATAAGAGAGTGTTTGCAAAATGAGAAAAGTACTTTACTGTGTCTTTAAAGACTAGGGCTGAAATAAAGAAGAAGAGAGAAAAAAGTTGAAAGACCAAGGCCCAAGTCCTTCCAGAAACCTATCACAACAATCACAGCTGCACGAGGAAGAGAGTACCTATCTTTTAATCTCAAATACTTTGCTTCCTGCAACTATTTTCTACCTGATCTCTGTGCAGTGCCATGGACTGTGGCATTGTGCAGAGCAGTGTATGCACAATTCTCTTGAAATTCTTCTCTCCATAATAGGTAGTCTCTCCCTGAGAGGAAATCCCTCCAAACTGCATCCAATCACTAGATGTAAAATTAGAATCTTCCACCAGAATAATAGATTCCATGGGACATTTCCTTTTCTTTAAGTTACTTAATTTCCTTCAAAGCTAGAGGATTGTGCTGGCATACCCTATTGCCCTGTGCATCTGGAATCTTAATTACTGAGAAGGCATGTTGAGAGAAATGACTTATTAAATGCTTTACCTGAATTCTGAGTTTCTTAAATTCTTTCTCTAAGTTGAATGGAGCCAAAGCAGGCAGAGCTGAGGTGGCTTTACAGATGATTGAAACTCTCAGGACACACAAGTTCCTCCATCATACCAAGGTCATTGAAAAAAGAAGGCCAAGATTCCTGTATCCAAATTTTATTGAGAACCTTCTCAGCTTCTGCCAATTGCTCCTTTACTGTTATACTAGTACTAAACAAGGCATCTTTCAAAAGTTCCCAAAGTAACTATATAAAAATGGGGAAGTCCTCTGGCCTCTGAGGCAAAACACCTCTTGAAGATCAAGTTTTACATGTTCTCGATCTTGAATGCTAAGTGTGCCAGCTTGAAGAAACTAAAAACTAATATTCTCTATAATCTTAACAAGTTCCTGAGCCATTTTATGTCTTATACCTTATTTCTTCAATAATTCTTGATATGGAAATGTCTTTCTGTGTTATGTGAATATCAATCTTTAAATAAAGGAGCTGTTTATGTCCATGACAGGCACCATAGAAGAAGTAGGAGGGGAAATCACAACATAGGTAGGAGAAGCAGGGCAGAGTCAGAGACAGACCAAGCCAGCCACCCAAGAAGAAGAATGTAAGGTACACAGGTGAGCCATGGGCCACGTGGCAGGAAAGATGAATTGAAATGGGTTGAATTAAGATGAAAGAGCAAGTTAGCAATGTGCCTGAGCCATAAGCCAAACAGCATGGACTTAAAATAAGCATCTGAATCATTTTGGGGGGACGCCTAAGCAGCTACAGGCATCTAAGGGGTCTGGGACTGCAGGTCTCTAGGTCTGGACCTCTGGCCGCACAGGACCAAGAAACCTCACTGCAACAAATTCTGACAGATGTTCAGTTAAAATCTGTTGGGATTTTGCAGCTCCCGTATTTAAATTCACTCTAATTCTAAGGCAACCCCCTCAGAAAACCTAATTCTGGAGATTTTCAATTCAATTCAGCTCTGTCCAAGGTGATCCCATAGAGTTTCTAATTTTTGTGGTTGAATACAATCCACCTTTACCTGAGGTGACCCCACAGAATTTGATTCTGGGGGTTGAATACAATCCAATTCACCCTCAAATAATTTCTTACCTGCTGGCTGGGCTCCCGAAGGTGATCTGTTAGATTCCCTTAGTTCTTGGCATTGTGGGAAAGAGCATTATGCCACATTGAAGTGAAGGGTGGTAGGGTCCTGGGAGAAATGACCAGGTTGCTTGCAATTATAGCATATTTTGGGCTGGGTGCTGATACCCACACTGCAAAGGGAATTGCCTATGGCTAGACCCAATGCTAGAGCAAAGTTTAACATAGAGAGAGTCCCTTATTTATCAGGGTGAGAGAAGATGACCTCTTGATGAGCAGAATTAGCATTTTCAATAGTCAGATGTTTAACAAAAGAACATTTCATTTCCCTGCCACCAAATAGTCACTCAGTGACTTGCAGTTTCATTAAGTTGACAGTCACAAAGGCTCTTCTGGACCTTGCCTAACCTTAGTCAGGAAGCCAGTAGTGAGCCCTTTAAGGGACAGGCACTTTCATGCTCTCAAGCATGCTTGTTGGATCTACAACAGCAGGAAGGTGGCTGTGTTGTTGCCCTGGAGGTGGGAAGCCTCTTTGAGGAACATTTTTCTTTCAATTATTAAGTTTTTTAAATCAGGGAAATGACTGTAAATCTTAAAAATATTATCAATTAGTTCCATTAAGAAAAAACTGAAACTGGAACTTCCAGTTCCAAGCATATGATAATAAGCATTAAGACAGTCTCTTACTCTTCCCCAATGTTTTTTGTCAATTGTTTCTTCCTGGGGGAACCAGACAAAGGTTCTCAATATACTTATTTTTTTTTCAAATCTTTCTTTTCAATCCTAGTCTCATGTCTTGAGGGATTCCTTAATTCCCTTGAATAAACAAATTTTTGAATAAATAAACTCAATTTTCTGAATCTGACTCACCAGATACTCCATGGTGATTCAATGCCAGATCTTTGTTTTTCTGCATGGTTGTCCATGTCCCTCAAGTAGCTCAGAATTTTTTCAGATCTTTATATTTAACATTGTTTTCCTGCACCTTGGTGGACTCCTTGAGTTCAGAAATGAACAAGTTGTGTTTACTAAATGCTAGCTCCATGGTAAACATATCTTGCAATGACAATTTCCCATGGGACTTTGAGGATTCACAGTCATCAGTCCATGGCATCCTCCTGTGCAAGGTCCAACTCATGGGAACAATCCATGGAGGCCTCTATGATCTGGCTGAATAGCCTGTACTATGGTACTCTTGACTATTCTGTTCAGATTTGAGCCCAAGTTGTGGCACAAATTGCCCCAGCCAGCAGGGTCTACAACCAGAGCAAAAGCCCTGGAATCAGAAGAGGGTGAATGGGAGGGGTGAGAGACAGAAGAAATGACAGTAAGACAGTATTCTGGTTAAGCTGAAATTTTTATTTTTCTCAGTGGGCTATATAAAGCAAGGGAGGCAGGAAGTTGGCTATGTGGGGAAGAATGGGGAAGAGGAGTTACTAAGCAACCTAATCTCAGGAGGGTATAGTCTCCGGAAGGTGTCTCACAACCGTGACCAACTGTAAATGTTTCCTGTTGGATCAATGAATTAGCTATTTGCCTTGATTTATGTAAGTGTAGTGTATTTTAAGCATATGTACACAAGGTAATCATTCAGGAAAAGCTCTCTAGTTTCACTTGGTTCATGCTGTTTGGGTCAATATGCTGCAGTCAAGTCCCTAATGAGGCTTTTCTGTCAAGAAATTTTAAACAAAATTATTTACCTTAATATAGACAATATAACCTAAAAGGACTTTTATAAAACATTATTTGTGATTTTTCTGAGAGTTTTCAGATATTACACAATTCGTTAAAGACAGAAATCACATGCTTTGACTATAAGCATGTAAATAACTGAGATTGCAGTTCTAGCATGGCCCCAGCCCCAAGAGGTCCTAGGTGTAGGCTCCCTCTTCTCTTGTGTGGTCTTTTTGAGTTTATAAGAGAGATTTGCAATCAGAACCCATGTCATTGTAGTATGAAGTTTCTGGGATGGATTAGCCCCAAGATTGGACCAGCTGTCCTAAATTGACTACTGACAGCTAGTTGGTCCCAATAATCACATAAAGGCTTATATTAATTAGATGTCATTTTGCCTATGACTCAGGCATATGGCTAGCTCTTTCATCTTAACTCAACCCATTTCCCTTAATCTGTCTTGCCATAAGGCCTGTGATTTAACTGTTTTTTCTACATTTCCTCCTCTGCAGCAGCTCACAACCTCTCTGTCTGACTCCAGCCATTTCTCCCTTTATCTATGATTGGTTTTCTCACAAGCTATAAGGTAGCTTGCCATAGGCAAAAAAATAGTTCCTTTATTATCCAATGGTATTTTAAATTATACAGAAACATTCCACAACATGGCATAGATTTTTTTAAAAATGTGACTGAGGTAATAATTTGTAGTATTTAAAAGACAATCCAACCTTAATAATTTTAGCTATAGACATCTTAACAAAACAACTTAATTAAAATTAAACAAAAAAAGAGAATATGTGGCTGAGCTATAAAATGTGAAGTCCAAATAATGCTTGAAATACCTTCTATAGGTGGCCCTTCTGTTAAAAATATACCCCATTTGTTAACATAATCACATCTAAACACCTTGGCAGCAGTTGCTTTTAGGAAAACTTCTCTAGCCAGGCATTGGTGCAACCTTTAATTTCAGCACTCAGGAGAATGAGGCAGATAGATCTCTGTGAGTTTGGGGGTATCCTAGTCTACAAAAACAGTTTCAGGACATCCAGAGCTGCTACAGAAAAACCCTATATCAAAAAAAAGACAAAACAAAAAAGGGGGGAAATGAAAATTACGCCCACATCCCTAATTTGCCCCTCCCATGTCTTCACAGATTTTTTGAACTTACAACCTAGAAGAAATTCTAAAGATTGTGGATGTATTATATAGTGTGACTTCAAAGAGAACAAACTTGAGATCATTCTGCTCACATTAATCTGTGAACTTTTTTCATCTGCCACCAGTACAATGGATTTTCTCTCCTGTAGGAACAAAAGCATTAAGTCTTTTTACAAAAGAATGTGGAAAAGAAAAATATCTCTTACTTGTTAAGATTTGTTTATTTTATAGTTTTTAAAAACTAAGTGAGCATCTTCTGAAATTTTGTCTAGGTACTCCATATTTAAAATTTTGTCACTAACTCTACCCCTTCGGGTTTTAGATTCTACATTGAATAGGATGTGAAACAATCTCTTCAACTATGAGTGATCTTTTGAAATTACTCACCTACCCTTGGAGAAGTGATATTCCAAAGGGCTTAAGACTCTCAGAGAAATCTGTTACAAGGATAGATTCCTGGCTCAAATTCCCTAGATGTTAACATAAAAAGTCTGAGCTGGGACTCAGATCTTCTATGTTCCTGCATTCCCCTGACAGTAAAGATGCAGAAAACCAGAACTAGGAGATATCAAGGCAGATTATGTGCTTTCTATGCAAATGTGAAAATCTGAGTTTGGATTTAAATCAGAAATTCAATATGAACATGGTGACAATATAAATCTTAACCAGTATATGAGAAGCAGAAACAGAACAAGCTAAATCATCTTAATTGTTAGAGTGAGAGACCTGCCTAAATATGTAAGATGAAGAGTAAGCTCAGAAGACACCTGACAGTGACACTGCCCTTATCCTCCATACATATGTACACACACACACACACACACACACACACACACACACACACACACACACACACACACACACACACACAAACACACACACATACTCTGATTGAATCTGCAAACCATCCTTTGATGAACAGAATGGGCTCTGGGTCCTTATTAATTTTTTACTACAGAAACCAACTATTGTAGTTTCTTGAGAATTGCAGGATAGGCAGCATTACCCCAGGTTTGTTTTGAGGTTAGGATTACAACTTAGCTTACAACTTAATGGCTAAATATCAAAAAAAAAAACCCAGAGAAGCATTATCACATATAAAGCATGCACAGCATTAACTAGCAAATGAATTTGCAGAGACTTTATAACTATTTGGTTAATTTGAATGTGTTATAGGTCTATGCTTTGAGTACTCTAAACTGTATATTGTTTAGAAGATATTTATTGAAGACCATTATGAAAGTTTCAGGCACAGTATTCTGCTACTATTTAAGCTAATTTCAGAAACTGTGTATTTCTCAGTGGTGAGCACAGGATTTCTGAATATTTTTAGCTAAAATCACCATTCCTAAAAGTGAAGCTTATAGAATTAAGTGGATTCTGTGCTGCAGTGACATGGTTAAGAAAAGTCACATCATTTCTGTGAATCCATGGATAATAAATACCTTTCACTAATAAGTACCCTTTTATAAAAGCACTCACTGGGCTAAAAAACATTACTAATTTCATCAATAAAAATGCACATCTGACTTTGAGTGTGTTGACTGGAGAAACATTGCTTGTAACTCACTGCATGCAATTAGAAATCATTCTAGTTCTACACTCTTGATTAGGGTCTCAGCAGCACCAGGTTATTATTGTATAAAGAAACACATAGTTTTACATTTTAGTGCTAAAATTTTGGAGTATTTCTAGTTGTGGCAAGATGTACATTATGTACATTCTACTTCTTTAAACAGCTGTGTCATTAAGTACATTCAATGTTATCCCTCACTGCCATGTAAAAGTGTCTTTGTTTTTCTCATTCTGACATTCTGAATACTATATCTATGAAACAATAAAAACAAAATAGCTTTCTATTTTGTTGTTCATCTAGTCCCCCCAAACCTCCATTATTTTTCCTTGTTGTATTAATTTAAATGTTCTCCCAATTTATAAAAGTGGAATAACAAGACACTTCTCTTTTTCTCTTAATAACATTAAAATTCACCCACATATCAGCAGGTGCTAGAGTTTTATTTTAAGCCTGAATAACATCCTGTGTGATAACATGGAACTTTTGTTGGATATTCCTCTATTCACAGACATTTCTACTGTTTCTACCTTTGAGCTACTATAAACAGTACTTGCATAACCAATAGCATAGTTATAAAATGTGTAATATTCTCAGTATATTACAGACATAATAACTTTGTGATTTTTCTAGAAACGTAAAGAACTAAGTCAGAAATTTTGGCACATGACTACAGTAGTATCAACTTGAGAGGCTATGGTAGTATGGTTCCTGTGAGTTTGTTACCTGCATGAACCTGTATAATTGTGATCCTCTGAAGGAATGAGGCAGATAATAGAAACAAATGCTACCTGATTCTTCACTACTAGTACAGCTTATTAAACAGATTGAGGCTTGTTTTGTACCTTGTTACAAGTAGAAAAATGGTTTTTAAATAAGAGAAAGAACCCACTTGAAAGCCATGATTTTGTATAATAAAGCTGAATTTATATTTTATCTCCAAACTATATATTGTAAATACCATCCCTTATACAATGTTTTCATTCCACAGAAATCAAATGAGATCCCACAGCTAATATGGTGACTCTACTTGGATTCCAAGATATAGTTGCATACATTCCACCTATGTCCTTTAGTTCTTCATCACTGAATGCCGAGATGTGCCCTGCTCCTTGTCACTATCAAGATAGAATACTTCCTAGATTTATAGCTTCCTTCTGCAAGGCCATGGCTTTGAGAAGTGTTTATTCTAAAAGCTAGTGAAGGCCACAAAAGAAATGCATCAGTTACATAGTGGCAGAGGATAGAAAGCTTGCAACTTTATTTCCTTAATTTAGGTTTGTGAGTCCATATGTTGATAAAATTTGGATATGTGAGGTCCAGAAATTGTGCTCACGGGGGTGCTATCAGGAAAACTCTGCCCTATCCTTGACATACTGGGAAGCAAGTAGAATTACCAAGTAATTAATTCCCAGGTTATGACCATTTGTCTCCCATGAATGTACTGAATAGAGCTAGAAAAATTCCTCTTGTGCCTCAGCCATACATCAAGACACTGATATTGTCACCTACTGTGTTCCAAGGGCTAAGAGTACCTTCATATTATAACTTGAATGTGAAATGTCTCCCTCCTAAGTTTGTGTATTTGAACACTAGGTCCCCTGCTTTTGGTATTGTTTCATAATATTGTAGAACTTTGTGGATACAGAACATATTTGTTAGATTTAAGTCATTAGAGACATGTTTTAGGTTGCATGGCCCTGCTTTATTTCTTGTCAGTGCTACACAAGAGGAGAATAAAACAGAGATCACAGGATGCAATTACAGTGGTCTACACAGATCAGTGGAACTTGGCTGCAGAGGTGTTAAGACCTAAATGGTGAAAGTGGTCATGTTTATGGTTAACTTTGAATGTAGAGCTGATAGAATTTCCTGACAACTTGGAAAAACGCTCAGTTACTCCAAATGTGATATGTGATCTTGAACTGAGACCACTGGACCAAGAAAAATACTGTTTCAAGTCAAAGTTGATTTCTATTGGCAATTTAATTTCTATATGTATCAGTCATAATTCACTGTTAAGTATATGAAGCTTTTTACACCTGATTATGTAGCCACTTGAAGTGTTTCTCCATGAGGAAGTTGAGGCAAAGAGAGACAACACTACTCAAAGTTAAATGAGTTTTCTCATGGGAGAAAGATTCTTTTCCTTTGACTCCTCAGAATAGCTCCTGCTGGCAATTTGAATGTGGGAGCTTTGAAGTAGCCAGATAAAAATTTCATTTTTTAAAGGCTTGATTGAATTATTTTAAAGAAAGTGATAGACAAATGAGAAGAAAATAGACCTTCTCATACTGCTGTTTTTAGGCATCAAAACATGCCTGTTCTTTCAAAATCCTGAAATATATAGTTCTTATGCTTTTGTCAGGAAGCTTCCTAAAATGTGATTTTAGTAATTACCTGTGTGCCTCCACACACTGACAACTTCTACTTTGACTAGAAAGATGTAGTTGTGGATAGATGGTGAGGAGACATTGAAGCATGCCTATTTATAAAGTGTAGATATAAACTATTTTGTGTTATTCATGCAACTTGGACAACAGTTTTGCTTACTGTCTCAAACAGCATTTGGTTCAATGTAATAAAGGAGTATTGTGAGGGCTGAGAATTGGCTCAGCAGTTAACAGCTTCAGCTGATCTTACAGAGGATCTTGGTTTTCAAAAAAACATATCAGGTGGGTCACAGCCACATGTAATCTATTTTTAAGAGGTCTTTCAGCCTTTTATGGTCTCTAGCAACACTGTACTCACATAGCATTGACCTATATGCAAACAGTACACATTTATAAACACAATTTACAAATACATTAAAGACAGAGATTTGTATTAAACTTTCTTCATCACAGTTACAAACACTTGAGAAGCAATTTAAAAAGCTAAAAGACTTATCTTGGCCTTGTGGTTTCAAAAGGTTTTTTTTGATGGTTACTTGGCTCCATTATTGGAGTTTATACTAAGTTAGAACACCAGGGCCATAAATTTGTAACAGAGAAGTTGTTCACCTCATGGCATCTGGAGAAACAGGAATATAGGAGCAGACCATTGCTCCCAGTCGAATACTTTCTCCAATAGGGCTCCCATTATACTGTTTCTTGCACCTTCACAAACAGCACCATCACCTAAGGGCTGAGGCCTCAGCATGAGTGTGTGGAGACAATTAATATTCAAGACATAGCAGAGTTAAATGTAGCCTTGCCTTAGGAGAAAGATGTGCTAAGTGGGGAAACTCCATCCTACTTCTTTAAGGACTTTATTCATTTTCTCAGTATCTCTTTTTTAAATGTGCCATTATCTTTATGACTTCAGCTTCCCTCACCATGTGTAATTTATGTTCACCCATGTTTAAACTGGACAACTTGTCACCACTACCCAGAGCTGTCTCCTCTGATATTTTGACCCTGAAATCCCTCAACTCAACAACATTATCTAGTGCTCATCAACTTTCTTCAGGCTGATAAGCCTGTTTCTCTTCCTGCCTTCCAGGACCCTCCTCTTAACTTCCTCTTGACATTGGATGTCTTTCAGTATACTGTGAATTACCAGTGGATAATAAAGAAACTACTTTGGTCCATGGCAAAGCAGCTTTTAGACAGGCAGGAAATCCAAGCATAGATAAAGGAGAAGGAAGATGGAGTCACATATGGACACTGCAAGCTACAAAATGTAAAAGTACAGGTAAAGTCACAAGCCATATTGCAAGACATAGATTAATAGAAATGGGTTAAAATGCGAGACCTAGCTAATAATGAGCCTAATCCATAAGCCAAACATTGTAATTAATATAAGCCTTGTATGATTATTTGGGACCTGCCTCCAGACCTCAGAGATAGCTGGGCAAGAACCTTTTTCCTACATCTTCTACTGAGTTTTATCTCTGTCCTAGCCATGGTGCATTCCACTATGCTCTCAATAGCCAAATCTTTTACTATATTTTAATCTCTGTACTAGCCATGGTGAAGTCCACTGTGCTCTCAGTATCCACTGTGTATTTTTACCCATCATATTTTTCCCATTTCTTTTCCTGGAGACATTACCACTTTTGTCTATGTCATAAAATATGTATTTTAGGCAACCTTCCATATTCTCTAAATATGTTATGAGTTCTATATGTGCTTTTCAGACCTCAGAAATTCTCTTCTTCACTGTCAATGATTCCTCCCACTGAGTCGAGTCACAGATCTCATGACTGTCTTCTCCACTTGTACTTACCTCTCTTTCCTGACCAAGGGTCAGCAGGTTCCCTTCTTCCTCCAATAAAATCCAAGGATGACAGAACCTTGATCCAAGAAGCTATCTACTCCTAACCCTTTCTTCCTGACTTAGCTCATGTTACAAAGGTTTCCATTTATATTTTTAAAAATAGTTTTTTTTAAAATCTTGGTAGATACAAATTTAACATATTAATTGCCTGCTATGTGATGTTTTGGTTTACAAATGGTACGTTGTTTCAAACATGGTAAATACCTCTTTCCTAAAATATTAGTCACTAAAATAACAATCAAGATTTTTTCTTTTTGTAATTATCTAGGCATTGCTTCTTATGTACTTAGTATAGATATTTTATAGCCCACCTTCTTCAATTGCCATTATCAAATATCATCACTCCAAGTAAAATGACAATATATTCACTACAAATAATGTAAACACATATTCTATTTTTTAACCTTAAGTTGATATTTTACTTCATACAGTGAGTGTAACAAAGTTTTTCATAGAAAAAAATTCAACACAGAGATTCTTTTCAATCTCCCTGAATTATCATTCAATTTCCTGTCTCTTTGTTGGCAAATCTGATGGAAAATATAGGCACCTATGATAAGCCCCTGTTTGAGATGTACACCCTATCTTTGTGGTCTTATTCCCACAATATGTTTCCACGCTTCTCACTTCCCTCTCTCTGCTTCATCCTTCTTGATTACTTTCCTCAAGAAGAGGATTTATTAAAGTTTATTCTTCATAAACTCTAGTCAAGGAAGTACTTCTGTGTAGTTACCTTGTTGCATTGTCTTTTTGTATAACTCTTCCTTTTATTTTATTGTATTGAGATATAATTGGCACATGGTAAATTGTCAAGTTGGATCATGTTTGAAAATTATGTAGCCTGGGCAAACACCATCCAAATAAAGATCAATTTTTAATACCCTAGTCACAATCCTCACTCCATTCCAATTGACCCCAACGTCTCTCAGAGACAATGTTGTTCTGAATGACATTCCTAGGGATTTCTTTTACCTGAATTTAAACTTGTTATCAGTGAGATCACATACATGGCATGGGGTTGTATTTCTTTAGCATTGCAACCTTTTACTATTAACTCATGGTGTTGCTCTTATTGGAATTTAATTTTTTGATTTATGAACACTATTGTTTAATATCCACAAACTACAACTTTCTCATCCATTATGCAATTACACACACATATATATATATATATATACCTCTTCTTCAGTTTTTGCACATCCTTAAAAACTGTGTATATGCTGATAAAAGTAGTAGACTTAAGAGCATGTATATGCACATGTGCTTTATTTTCTTCTTTGGAAATATCTATGTCTAGAGCTTTGTAAAAATTGACAAGCTTATTTTACAAAATGACATTACCTCTTTTCTTCCTCTATTCCACCAGTAACCTGTAAGGGGCCTGTTTGCTTCACATCCACGTCCAATGTTTAGAACACTTTCTGTTCTTCACTTGACACTGATGGTGACTATCTCTATTCATTCCTATTCCCCATCCTTCCATTTGAGGTACTGAAAAGTTGCAGTTGTACCTCCATCACTATAAACACCCACAGTCTACTATATAGCTGATGCCCTATAAATTTGAAATCAATAAAAAGTAAACTAGTAAGCAACCAAGGACTTAAGAATTTTGTAGATGGCTGAGTGTTCTAGAAAACTGATATTATTCAACTCACAGGCAGTGTGTTATGATATTACAGCATAAATCAGGGTTCTTGTTGCCATTTCTTTTTACCGTTTTCAGGAAGGCTTTTTATCAGATGCATAGCAGCAAGTGATACAAATTATTGAGTTTCTTTTTCAACATTAAAAATAGCTGTTTTCAGCTTTTTGAAGTTGGGCAAATGAGCCATTGATCTTACCTGTATAATACTGTAGGGCATGCTTGTCCTGCCTCAACTTCCAATAGTCCACAATGGAAGCCAGTCTATCTACCAAAGCTTACAAGTATCCTGCAGATACCTGTGGCTTCATTCCAAACAGCCAGCTGCTACACTGGCTTTCTTTTGATGTTCCTTGCTCAAAATAAGCCACTTTGGTTTTAGCCCAGCTTCTCTGCCTTCTATATCTTGAAGTAACATGTGGCTTCAGACCTCCTCACAACTTACCAATCAGAGAAGGGCTGGGGTCATTTGGTAACATATGTTGAAGCCTGTGGTCTCATGGGTGTATAGAAGAAATTGCTTCGTGTGAGCAATGCAGGCTGTGCATGTTACAGTGCAAACAGAGAAACAGCTGGCTTGAGTTCAGTAAATATACATAAGAATAGAAAAAGGGCTATGGTACAATTATCCTTTCTATTATTTTTCTCTCACAATCAAAACACACATGATTCTTAATTGGGTCCTCAGATACTCTGATTGGATATAGCAGATGTTTTTTAAAAAAGCAACCCAGAAGGCAATCTTCTTCTTAAACTGCCATTTGTCTTTATTGGCCTCCAGAACATCTTTCATCTAGAAAATAAGAGGTTATCATTATTCCTTGCTGCCTTATTTTGATCTTTTGGCTATGGTACTCCACCCTCTCTCTAATTCTTTATAATTGTTTATTCAGAAAATAGTCTTTGACACTGCTATTCTTTATGGACAGTGTGATAGGAGCTGATGGCAGACATAACAAAATCAATGATTTCCTCTTTATATTCTAGGAGGAGATATAAAAACATAAATAAATGGTTATAACACTCTCACAGCCTTTTTAGTGGAAGTGCAGAGCCTATGGCAGAACCTGAAAGACAACCAGGCAAAGCTGTCACTTAGAAGATCTTCAAGAAGAGTGACCTTTAAGGTAGCAATAGTTTCCTAAAATTCAACTTAACTGCATTTGGGTGACACTTCAGAGACATAACTAACTAACTAACTAACTGAATGAATGAATGAATGAATGAATGAATGAATGAATAAATAAATAAATAAATAAATAAATAAATAAATAAATAAATAAATAAATAAATAAATAAATAAAAACTATGAAAGCATGGCACAGTAGGAAATGAAAGAAGCTGGGCACATCTGAAAAAGCAGAAAGTAAGAGGGCAAGTGGTACTTTTTCTGAAAGCTATCCATTTCTTTTAGGTTTTTCAATTTTGTGGGGTATAGATTTTTGAAGTATGTCCTAATGATTCTTTGGATTTCCTCTATGTCTGTTGTTATGCTTCCATTTTCATTTCTGATTTGTTAATTTGGATATCCTCACTCTGCATTTTTATTAGTTTAGCTAAAGGTTTGTTTATCTTGTTGACATTCTCAAAGAACCTACTCCTTGTTTTATTGATATTTTGGTTTGGTTCAATTTGTTTCGATTTTATTGATTTCAACCCTAAGTTTGATTGTTCCTTGTAATCTACTCCTTCTTGGTGAGTTTGCTTTTATTTATTCTAGAGTTTCTGTGCTGTTAAGTTTCTTATGTGAGATTTCCCCAAATATTTTATGTAGACACAGGGCTATAATATTTTTTTCTCAGCACTACTTTCATTGCATCCCATAAGTTTACGTATATTGTAGATTTATTTGCATTGAATTCTAGGAAGTCTTTAATCTTTTTCTTTACTTATGCCTTAACACAGAGGTGGTTCGACTGAGAGATATTCAGTTTCCATGAATTTGTAGGCTTTCTGTGATTTTAGTTGTTGTTGAACTCTAACTTTAGTCCATGGTTGTTTGATAGGATACAAAATGTTATTTTCATTTTTGTATCTATTCATACTGGTTTTATGAGTATGTGGTAGAATGTTCTCTATATATATTAATTAAGTCTATTTGAGTTATAACATTTGCTATGTCCCGTATTTTGCTGCCAAGTTTCCTTCTGCTAGGTCTATCCATTTGTGGAAGTGGGGTATTGTAGTCTCCCACTATTAATGTGTAGAGTTTGATGTATGGTTTAAGCATTATTTATGTTTCTTTTACATATGTGAGTGGCCCTGTATTGAGGTGATAAATGTTCAGAATTGAGACTTCATCTTGATGGGTTATTCTTGAGATACATGTGTAATGTCCTTCCTGATTCTCTCTGATTAATTTTAGTTTGAAGTATATTTTGTTAGATATTTGGATAGCTACAAGAGCTTGGTTTTTGGAAAGTCTTTTCCCAACACTTTACTATGAAGTAGTGTCTATAATTGAGTTGAGATGTGTTTCTTTTTGCAGTAGAATGTTGGATCCCATTTTCATTTTTATTCTGTTAGTCTGTGTCTTTTTTATAGATGAATTGAGTCCATTGATATTAAGGGGACACTGATGAGTAGTGATTATTAATTCCTGTTATTGTGAGTAAATAATGTGTTTTTATTTGGGGGTTTCTTTTTGTGGTATTTTCTGTTGCTTGTGGTTTTGTGGGTATATCTAGCTTTCTTAGGTTGGCTTTCTTTCCAGGTAGGGCTTTATAGGTATTCTTTGAATCTGGTTTTGTCATGGAACACTACTCATTATTAAAGAGAATGATACCTATAATTTTTAGGCAGGACTAAAAAATTATCATCCTGAGTGAAGGAATGCAGATAACCAAAGATAAGCATTGTATGTACTCACTTCTAAGTGGGCTTTAGATGTAAAGCAAAGGATAATCAGGCTATGACCCACAAACCCTGAGCAGATAGTTAATAAGGGGGAACCTAAGAGATATTCATGTACCCCTCTGGGAAGGGGAAACAGAGAAGGTCCCCTGAGTAAATTAGGACTATAAGAGGGAGGTGGAAAAGAGAGGAGAGAAGAGAATATGAGGGAATGAGATGGTTGAGTCGGGGAAAGACAGAAAGGAAGAACAACAAACTAGATATGTTGATGGAGGGAGCCATTGTGGAGTTAGATAGAAACCTGGGCCTTGGGAAATACCCCAAAACCCACAAAGACGACCCAAGCTAAGTCTCCAAGCAATAATGGAGAGTGTTCCTAAACTGGGCTTTCCCTATAATCAAATCGATGACCACCCTAATGGTCAGTACAGAATCTTTATCCAGCAACTGTTGGAAACAGATGCTGAAATCCACAGTGAAGCACCTTGTCAAGTTCCCAGGCTACATAAAGAGAGAGAAGAGAGAGTATATGAGCAAAGGTGTCAAGATCATGAAAAACTCAAAGAGCCAGATGATCCAAGTTATAGGAAGATCACTAACTCTAAATTATCAACTGGGAAATCTGGATTGATTTAAACTAGGCCCTCTTAATATGGATGAGAAATGACATGGTCAGTTTTTTGGGCTTTTGTGTGGAACCAGAATTTATTCTTAGAGCATGAAATAGTTTCTTGGAGAGCATTTTCTATAAAGTAGCATGTTGCTTGTCCCTGATACTAGGGGAAAGGGCTTGGCCCTACCTCAACAGGCTATGCCGTAATGTCTTGACTCACCCTGTTAATCTTAACATTCTCTGAGAAATGGGTGGGGGATGAAGTGAGAGAATCTGAGGAATGAGTATAAAGAGGGGAGGAAGGGGAAAATTGTAGGTTTAATTTTTTAAAAGAAAGTAAGAGGTTAAGAAAGATAAGGTTGAAGTGACAGTGAGGCAACAGTCTTTTGCATGGGATTTTTAACCTTGCAATGGGATGAATATGACAGACACCCAGTAGAAGCATGCTTTAAAATTTGCTTTCTCTTTATTCTTCATGGATAGGATCTCTCATATGTGCTGTCTTTCTCACCTCCTCTCTCTCTCTTTCTATCCTTATCTTCTTGGTGGTATCATTGAGCAACAGCTCTCAGCTAGATTCCCCAACAATTGATCAAACTCCTTTTGCTCTACAGGGCACTGTATTGTAAAACTTCAATGCTAAGTAGGTTAGAAGTTTGCCTGGAGTTTCCCTCACATGAAATTTTCAACTTATGTCAGTTTTCTCAAAACATAATCTCATCATAATTTGAGAAACACCTGCACTACTATAGTGGCCCTTTTATGCAGGTTCTGAGTAGAGAAGTCTCATTATAAACAATTCAAAAGCTTACATGGAGTGATAAGAAGACCCCTATATGTTTAGAAAAAAACATGGAATGTGGAGTGAAATGTAGGTGAAAGATCCAACAAGACATGCCAATAGTCTTGGTAAGTAGGTAGGACTACTGGCAGAAAAGATAGGTGAACTCTTGATGTTAAGAGAAAAGAGGGCAACTTTCAGTTATTAAATTATCATCCTCTTCCCTCTGACATAAACAAAGTGCTTTCATAGAAGAGGGAAGAACTTTCATATCTGGGGCTGGGGCAATTCAGTCTCAAATGTCCTGGGTTCCAGACTAGGTTCAAACATCATTAATAATTTGGTAAAATGCTGGCCTTGTAATGTATCAGATAGGTCAAGATGGGAGGGGCTGAAGACATGAAAAATCCACATCAAAGACTAAAAAAAGAGAAGCCTGGAAGTAGGGAAATTTACGGGAAAGAATTTCTTCCAGGAGCTCAGTCATAGGAGAGTACTTCAAAAATGATGTTCAATTTAGAAAGGGTTCTCAGAAATACACTTTTATTCACATTAGTTTCAGTGACCAGCAAGATGAGCTTGGCCTCTGCTATTTTAAGGAAACAGAAAGAGGGAGGCAGAAAGTGAGTCATAAATGAGGAACTGGAAAAAGCATGTAAGAAAGCAAGAGATAGTAATGGTAAATGGAGAAAAGGTGGTTCCTATGAGGAGAGTAAATTTCCTTCATATGAAAACATCAGAAAGAGGTCTGTAATTATAGGGGGAATAAATTCAATCTATTGAGACATGAATATAGGACATAAAGCAAGTAATGGAAATATTCATGCAATATTTACTGATGTGATTTCACAATTATAATTATAATATAGAATTATAATATAGTAGGTTAAGTCCCCAATTTGCATAAAATTGTAAAGCTCAGATCTATGAGATGGAGGCTGTGAAGTGGCAGGTTCCATATGTAGCCAATACCTGTGGTCCAATCATAACACAGGCTGACCTTAAAAAAGTCACCTAATCTGTCTACTCCAATTGAAAATAACAGAACTGATAAAGGTCTACATTACTACCAACCCAGGCTCCACAACTGGTATTGGTGGTGAATTAAATTGTCCTTTGAAGAAGCCCAGCACTATATGTCAGTCAACCCTTCTTCTGCCTGTCAGTGAAATTGGATTGTTATCTATGAACAAAGTGAGACAATATTTCAAAAATAGTTGTCCCATGTTGATGATTCATAAGTGCTAGTTTCTGTTTTAGAACATACAAGATTTTTCCCACAAGACACAGATGTCTGTGGGAAGGGACTAGAGTTTGCTCTCATGTTAGGCCTGTGCTTTTTTTTTTGAGAAATTGTTTGACCTTGGAATGTTTATTTCCTTGAGTATTTTTGCTCATCTCTAAATGATACATAATTTCTACAACACTGCCATGTTTGGGATTAAATGAGACTTCATAGCATCTGGTATACAGATGATAATTAGTATGATTCCTTATATCATTATTTTGTCTAGTAGTTAGTAATTTTATTCTGGTAGACTGTGGGGGATATGTTTCAAATATAATAAAAACAGTCAGAGATATCAGAGGGATCCACCCACAGTCAGTCTATGAGAATCAGACAGTGGTAACTCACACCTTTAATCCCAGCACAGGGAATATACAGGAGTGGTGACCTATGCCCTTAATTCAATGAAATCTGAGTTTGAGGTCATCTTGGATTACAGGAGGAGTTCCAGGCTTCCGGGCAGGCAATGGTGGTATCATGCCTTAACTGAGTGAAAAAAATTAAGGCAGGTATAGAAAGACAGAGAAAGCAGAAGAAGCTGTGGCTTATACTGTTAGTCCCAGCACTTGAGAAGCAGGCTAGTGAATTTCTATGGGTTCAAAACCAGCCAGTGTGTCTTCAAACCTAGTTCCATTACAACCAGCACTATTACACAGAAAATTCTGGTTATTATATTTAAAACATATACCCATAATAGACCCAGTGTATTTCTCTACATAAAGTGAAAGTATCAAATGTTTAGTCATTCTTTGTTCTAATTGTTTAATTTTTTGGTGTCTGTAATAGTGCTGTCACTATCAGTTGTCAGCATTGAAATTTATTCTCAGTGAATTCTAGTCCCGTATTTTTTCCTCTCTGGTTGAATATTTTTGCAGTCCCTTTAAAAACAATGTTTTAATTTTGTTTCCTTGCTCTGTCCTGCCTCTGCTCCTCCCTCTTAGCTTCTTAAACCCTATTGTGTTCCCTGTATTTTTTGCAGTCTAGTGAGTAAAACATTTCTATTCTGAACTATGAAGAACACAAGACAGGAGCTGGAGTTCTTCCTGGACAGTTTCTCTGTGCAGCCCTACAATATAGCACCCATCTTCTGTTCCATCCTGTTTCACAACTCAAGTCTGCTAAACCAAAGAGGGGGGAAGGTGGCAGGGAAGAACAGACAGTCTTCCCCTAAGCTGTCTTTGGAAAGACTTGCTGACATCATGCTTATAGTAAAGACAGCTTGAAAGTTATTTTTGTGCCTCTTCTGCTTGCAGAGCCCACTGCACTGACTATACACTATATGGCAGAAGTTAATTCCAAGGGGATTATTGGTATCAGCACTTCCAAACTGTAATGCTACATCACCAAAAGCTGAACCAGCATGTATAAGTCTGAAAAAGAAGAGAATCTATTAAAGGCTTATCAACCCAGAACAGTTTTCTTTTAGCCCATGTTACACCAATTTTATGTTAGCAGAATATTTGGGGATCTAGAGACTACTCAGAGCACATCAGCCAATAAAAACATGGTAACTCCATATGACTGGCCTTTGCTCATGTGCTCACAGACCTACATGTGGTCCCCATGGCAGTCTGAGCTCTTGTAATATTTTACCATTTGTTCCCCAATGTTTTCCAATTTGTTCTCTCTACATGACTTTGCCTTAATTTGGCATTCAGGAGAAGATAATTTTCTTTAGGCATAAAAAGACTGTGTTATTAGTGAGCACAGTGTTGCTGGATTAGATGATGGTATCTATTCCTACACACAACACCTATTTCCTGGTCTCACTGGCACTGAGTTATAATCTGGCTTTCTGCCTGGGTTAGGCACTTTATGTCATCACCTCTGTCTTCACGCACTAAGAAAATGGAGTTTCTTCCTTGAAAATATGATTTAGACAAAATAAAAGTGTTGTTACTGCTGGCTGCTTAAATTCCTGAAGAAATTCAAATGCAAAACAATACACAAGCTGCAAAACAGAAGGAAAGATTGTGTGTAAAAGACAAGGACACAAAAGAATGTGGAATACAGAGGAGAATGAGTGATGCTGATGGGGGAGAGACTGTAAAGGCAGAAGGATGGGTTCAAGGAAAATCAGAAGAGATGTGACAAAGCAGGGGGGATACATGCTTCAGCAATAGGCTCAAAGAGATCTGGAAACCATGAAACTACAGTAATAATTCCAGAGATGAAAATTTAGAGACATCCAGGTTTTAAAAACTATAGCTTCTATGAGGTGGGAAGAAATGAGAAGGGTTAACTAGACATTTGAATTTTTTAGTCTGCCTGCCTGTCAGAGGAATGTCTGCTGTGGATGCTGTTTCAGAATGTGAATAGCCATCCAGACTCATTACTATAATGGCCAGCATGTAATGGCAGGCAAATTCACTGATGCATATTTAAACCTAATCTTTATAATGAAGATCTTAAGTAAAGAGTCATAAGCTTCAAATGAAAATTGTATGTTTTTTAGAAGAGAATGTCTCTACAGGAAAAAAGTTGGAAGTCCTTTGCACTACTTTATTCAAACATTTTGGTTATTGTGGTTCTCAACAGTGAGGTATTAACAGCTGTCCCATTGATACACACACACACACACACACACACACACACACACACACATATATATATATAAAATTTTCTGCTGGGAAAGGAGAGTGGTTGACCTGCAATGCAAATGAAGTCCGTTTTAGGTAGACCAAATACTTATAGACCAAAGAACTTATAGAGGTATCTTTTTCAGTGGGACCCACACAAACCCCTATACTCAAACCTGAGAAATCCAAGATCTCTAGGCTCAAATTTTCAGTCTTTGACAAGGGCAGGTAAAGACTGGAGGTGTAAGGGAATTCTCAAGGTGATATTTGGCCTCAAAGCTGATTCTGGAGATTTGGTACTATCTTCTGCAATTTTTATGACCCCCACATTGGCAACCAACAGCTCTGTTGAAATTCCTAGTCATCCCTAATATGTGATGAACTCTCTATAGCACAACCTCTGTGAAGCTCTCCAATGTCTTTCCATATGGTTGGAGCTAAATGCTTGCTTTGTTATGTGTTTCTCAAGTGATGAATAATACAGTAGGAGAGGTACACTAACCATCTAGACTGATATTTGCCTATATAAATATATACTGATATTTTATGCAGCTATATCTTTTTTCTATAGTCAAGAGTTGAGTGTCTCAAGAAGCTGAAAACAACTCTTTGAGTTGTTCTTTGAGTGCCCATTCCAGATAAGAATTGCCTCCCGGATGAATAGTTATCAGCAGGAATCAATTGGTTCAAGAAGTATTTACCAACTCATTATTATGAACAAATAAATGCAATCACCTTCTTGGTTTTAATGCTCAATATGCTATGTTCCAAGAAACCCCCTGATTCAGGCAAAACAAATCATTCTATCACCCACCTTGTTCTGAAAGACCTAGAAGAGATCCTAGAAATTTTGATTACTTGACATCCATCTTAAAAACTACTTAGCACCCAGCAATCATCCTCCTCAGCTTATTTGGACACTTTTGGTACATTTAGCATCACTATAAGATACTAAAATGTGAGCTTCAGTAGTCTACAAAGGTTTTTCTAGTTCCACCTGTATTGTTTCTGAAACTTTCGACAATAATGTAACAAGTCAGAAGAACCACATGAAGCCAGCATCTACACATAGACAAGTCATTCAGCTTCTGAATTGTTAGGATTTCTAGTGTGAAGATGTAGTAAAGCTAAGAATTTCCTGTGGAAAAAAAACTACCAGAGAAGGAACTGAAGTCTTAAGACATGTGCTATAGTTTTCATGCTTCATTACCCATGGCCTTGGACCAGAAATTTTGCTTCTTCATTTCCTTATATATTAAAAACACAAAGTCATACTCAGGAAGATTCTTGTGATCATTAGGGAAATTTGGTACAGGAAACATTACCAAATATTATGTTATGTTACTATGTGATTGTTATTATAGCTCAAAGGAGGCACATTTATCATGGGTCATGAATTAGCACAGAGGTGGTAAACTACTAGCTGTGATCTAAATGTTTTCATTAAAAATTATCAGTGTGCATATTTATTATATATGATGCTATATATGCATATATGATATATATGTACAGAATTAAAATTCAATTATACATATGCTTCCATAAATATGTTTATATATATGATGGTTTCAATGGTATAATAGTTTTGAAACTAGATAGATTCTTGTAACAGAGAGAGTGTAGCACAAAAAACAATATTTAGTTTCTACCTTTTAAAATAAGGTTACAAAATCAACATTACAAAATCCAAGATTGTTTTAGGATCTGTGTCTGTATTACTATGTGATCTCAAGCAAGCACTATCTCTCTGTCCCTATCTCTCAGTCCCTATATTTTTCTTCCTTCTCTCATTGTCCTTCCTGTCTCTATAAGTATCAATCTGTCTTTATTTTGAACTGTTTTATATAAAGGGACTGCAAACAGAAAATAGAGCCTTTTTTCTTTCCCAAATATTCTGACAATAGATAAAAAACAAAGGTATTGATATTTTACTGGAGTAAAGATTGCTTAAATTAAAGTATTCATTATCAGGTTCATGCTGTTTGGTGGTTCAAAATGAAGAGTAATGTGTAACTCTCTGGTACTAATCCTTTTCTGAATAGCAGTGGGGGATTATTTAGATTTGTTATGCCATACAGGTCTCTGCACTGTGCGGTGACATCAATAACCAGATCCCTACATAAGAAGTTGATGGAATCACAGTATCCAGTCAGGAGTGTGAGTTTTAATTGATTCTTCATCTCTTGATCCTCTGAAGATTTAAATTAAGCATTTATAAGAGATAAACTTTGAATCATGCCAATCTCTTTAAGGTTACCCAGTAGTTAGGCACTTTAACTTAGGACTAGGAAGGGCTCCTGGGCCCATGAAGCAGAGCTGCTCTCAAGGCAGAAGACCAACAGGGGGCAACTATGAGTGTTTTATGGAATAAACACTAAAGATGTTTCTTTATGTTAAAACCTAAAATACATATTTGATTCTGAATTGCATGACTCATGCAGATTACTTAAGAATATAAAAGAATGGCTAAGGAAACTTTGTGTAGTGCATGTAAATATGGGGCTTCCTTTGTCCCAAGTATTTCTTCAAAACTCCCAGGAAGAGGTTCCCAAAAGCAGTTCTTGTATGGTCCAAAATAACTATGCAAGCACCAGAGCCTGAACAATGAAAATATAACAGCTCTCCCACAGCTCAGTTATAGGTGCTCTTTTCCAACTTCTGATTTATGACACAAATCAATTTGTGAGTAATTATTTTCCCCTCAAGAAGACTTTTCAATACAAGAAAGTTCATTTCCATGTTACCACCATGATCTGTTGACACTAGTACAGTGCCGATAAATATCTCTTTGTGCTCCTATGATTTTTCAGCATTAACCTGAATGGTAAGATTTTTAAAAAGGTGTACTGAACAATCCTCTTTGCTATTTCATCAACCAAAAGTAGTTCTGTCAAAGGCCATTTTTTTTCTTGACCTAGGAGCTTAATATTTCTTTATGTTTATGCTTTCCTCAGAGATATGGAGTACAGAATCTTATGTGATGATATTATGTTATGTAATGATTATGTGATTTTATTGGTTAAATATTGATATTTACCAAACAATAAAAAATAAACCAACTGGAATCTAAGAGTACTAATGATATCACTAATGGTCAACCTCATAGTGGACATTACAATATGCCAAGCAACATTCCTATTCATTAGTTATTAAAAATCAAACACAAAAAATAGGTGCAATTATTTAAAATTCCTATATTACAGATGTAAGACTAAGGCTCAGAGACAGACTACCATTCTTCACAAGCTGTTATACATTACAAGATTCAGAATCAGCAAGGCTTCCCCTATAATTTGTGTTATTAAGTACACAGCACAATGCTATCAAAGAAACCATCAAATGTTAAACTCTATGAGTAAGAACAATGAATGACAGATCTAGTCTAGGTTTAAGAATCAAGTAAAAACTAATCCCTTAGTCATAAAAGGCTTATCATAAAAACTTGGAAACTTCTACCAAGTATTTTAATACAGTAGCCAACATGAAGATGAGAACTGTAACCCCTAAGCTAAAGAAAACAAATGTTCACCAGACTGATTCCCCAGCTTTCTTCTTGGAGACAGATTTTGGGCCATGGATCAGGAAGGAGAAGTCCAAGTATAACCCAGTGGTCTCTTTACAAACACTGAAAGTCTAATTCAGAGAGTCTGTATGTTCCGTACAGGAAGGCTATGCTGAAAAAGAGTTGCAGAAATTGGTGTAAAAACTCTTTTGCTGAATACTGAAATGGTCATACCTATGGCATACAATTGCAAAAGACTCAGCAAAAACAGTTGCCACAGAGCTGAAAACTTAACGAGGTACAGAGACAGGACATGTAAACCTTGAATCATAATCTACTGCAAAGAAAATTATTGAACCTGTAGTGCATTCAACAAAGACCTCAAAAAGGGCCTTTCTTCAATAGGGGAACTCACGACTGTGCTAGATATATCAACCACAGATATACATGTTTAATAGCATTTAAAAATGAGAAAATACAGAGATGCTCAGCAATAGAAAGCATACAGTACCCACTGTCCAATCAAAAATTACTAGACATGAAAAAGAATAAAAATGTGGGCCTCTCTTTAGTAGGGGGACTCAACTAGTTCATTACTGGGCTAGATATATTAATCACTGATATACATGTTCAATAGCATTTAGAAAATGAGAAAATACTGTAATGTTTAGCAATAGAAAGCATACAGTACCGACTCTCCAGTCAAGAAATACTAGATATGAAAAAGAAAGAAAATCTGTCCATAAAGAAACTAGCCAAGAGGCACAGACCCAGTAATGAGAGGGGTAGTGAAACTGTCTGAGAAAATATATAAAACGCTAATAGATAGATGGATAGATACTTATATACATACATACATACCTACAAATATACATACACACATACATACTTACATACATAGAGACACATAGATTCATAGACAGATATATACATAAATAGATATATAATAGATCAACAGATACATATGTACATACATATATAGACAGATATATTGCTAAGTACATAGTAGACATACAAATAGACAGATGTACAGATAGATATAGATACATACACATAAACAGACAGACAGAGACAGACAGATATAGATACATATAAACATGCCTTATGATGCTAATTTACATTGATTATTATGTTTACATTATTTGGGAATTACAGGAATGCAAAATTAAATGAGAAGAGAGATGAAAACTATAGTCACTTGGCATTGTACAAATGAAATATATAATGTATGGAGATTTAAAGTTTGCTTAAGGAACACATCAGCACATTGAATCAAGTTAATGATTAGTGAACTGGCAATAGAAGCAATTCAAACTGAAGATGGGGGGAAGAGTAATAAAAATCTTTGTAGTAATTGAACAGGCCAAACCAGTGTAAATTTAAAAACTGGACTCTCCCAAACTGCCAGGGTGACATTAGAATAAGAAAAAGTAAGTTATTATTGCCCAAAGATTTTTAATGCATCAAGAACTAGACACTCATATGCAGAAAACTCAAAATACCCAAGCAGAATGAACAAGCAAGCCACTATCACCAAACTGACAGGAAGAAACATCAAGAATTTCTCCAAAACTCTCAGGTAAGAAAAACATTGAGGAAAAGTAAGCAAGATAACAATAATCTTTGTTTTTATAAAAAAATTGCACTGTGTGGTTGTAGAAGCCATAAATGACATCTTGAAAGTTTTCAATGAAACCTCCAGCAGCTTAAAACAACCAGCAAAAATATACCTTAAAATTGTAATCACATTAAATATTATCTGATTCACATTTTTTTTTGACAAATGAAACTGGAGGATCAAACTTTTCCTCAGAAAACTCTGATGACAAGAAAAACTAAAGAAAGCATATCAAATCAAAATAAAAGTGTTGAGTCTGACATTTAAAAATAAGACAAAATTTCTTATAACAACTACCATCCAATAAAAATTACCTTATATTAAAAAGAAAGAAAATGTGAGCATTTATAAGTGGATAAATAAGTCAGTAAATCTTAAAGGCATTATGGTCTTTTCAAAAGGATGTGTTTGTATAAAACAAAAATAATAATACATATGGGACTTATTAATCCAAAAAAGCCAGTTTAAGATAACTACTGAGAATAATAGGAGAGAAAATATGCTAGCATATTATTCTAATATTCAAAAATATATGAAGTACAAACCTGGTAAATTACTTAGAGTTAATATAATAAATTCTAGATTAACTATTAAAAATAAGTTATAAATAATAAAACACAGGTAAGATAAACTTCAACTTAGGGAGAAATCGACTTTAATTAAAAGAGAGTAAGGAACAGATGATATGCCTTTCATCACAGCTCTTGGGAAGATTAGGCAATGGGATTCACAAGTTTCAGGCTAATCTGGGCTATGTAGCAAGACTTGAGTCTCAAAGAATTGAAAAACTTATAAAACAGGTTAACAATATGGTTCAGTAAGATGTTCTTGTTATGCAAGACCTGAGTTTGATTCCTGGAACCATGTAAAAAGCCAGGTGTCAGGATTGTGCATGTATAATCCTATATACTATCCAATAAGTAGTAGATCCTAAGTGCCATTCTTCAGCAAATGGGAGGCAGAGACAGGAGCACCACCCAGAGACTCATGGACCAACTAGTCTGTTGGAGAGTCCATGGCAGAAACAGAGAAGCCTTTCCTGGTCAATTGTTGCATGAATAAAGAAAACTAAGAACCAGATCTCTGGGAAAGTCAGAGATATTAGAGAGAGTAAACGCACCATGGTCAAATCTTACCCAGTTGTCTTCCAGCTTTCTCAGACTCACTCCTCCTGGCTTCTTCTGCCCTTCTGTCTTTCTATACCTGCCTAAAATACTCTCTTCTCTCAGTTAAGGCATAGCCCCACCACTGCCTGCCTGGGAGCCTGGAATTCCTTGTGTAAACTAAGATGAGCTCTAACTCATTTTGGATTAAGGTCACCACTCCTGGGATATTCTCTGTGCTGGGATTAAAGTGTGAATCACTACTCTCTGGTCCTCTAGATTGACTGTGGGTAGATCTCTCTGATATCTGCGAATGCTTTATTATATCCCCACAATCAATTTGGAAGGCAAGAACCAACACTTAAAATTTGTCCTTTTTTTCCCCCCACAGGCTGTCACATACACTCATCTCTAATATCTCTTTCTCTCCTTCCACAACACATCCTTCTCCCTCTCTTTGTTCCAGGTGTCAGGATTGTGCATCTATAATCCTCCCTCCCGCATATCAGTAAATACTACTACTTCTACTACTACTACTACTACTACTACTACTACTACTACTACTACTACTACTACTACTACTACTACTACTACTACTAATACTACTACTACTAATACTACTACTACTAATACTACTACTACTACTACTACTACTACTACTACTACTAATAATAATAATAATAATAATAATAATAATAATAATAATAATAATAGTAAAATAAAACTTAAATACAAATAAATAAGATAAAAAGGAGAGATTGATGGAAAAGGTAAAATGAAAAAACATAGACATGAAGGTTAGTAGGATTATATTTGAGCATCTCGATCAAAAAGCAGGTTTACCAAACTGAACTTTAAAATGAGATGAGTGTAAACCAGTGCTAAGATGGAAATCTATAATTTTTGCCTGCTTATTTCAGAGGGAGATAGGTAAAGCTCTATGATCTGGTCACATTAAAAAGCCTTAAAGGGTGCATTGTCATCAGAAAGCCTTTAAGAAGTAATTGATGTAAGCAGATGCAGGGATCCTTAGCCAAGCACTGGGTTGAGCTCCTGAAATCCTGGTGAAAAAATGGAGGAAAGATTTTATGAGCTGGAATTCAAGGCCATGATAGAAAATACATAGAGACAGCTGACCTGAGCTTGTAGAAACTCATGGCTTCTGGATATAGGGAACCCAAGTGGGACCAATGTAGGCCCTTAGCCTGTGGTAGAGAATTGTGTAGCTTGGTCTGTCTGCCTTTGGGGTTGCTATTAGTGAGAACATGATCTGTCCCTGGTGTACTTAGCTGACTTTTGGAAACCATTTCCCCATGATGAAATACTTTATTCAGCACTGATGCAATGAGAGAAGCTTTGACCTATCTCAAGTTGATGAGCTATGCTTTTCTCAGACCCATGGGAGGCATGCCTCTTTCTGGATGGAGATGATGGAGAAGACATAGATGGAGATGGAGGTGTATAAGAGATGGAGTGCATAATTGGAAGTAGAGATTTTCTGGTTTTACTACCTAGTCCCAAATAAACAAAATCTTTACATAATTATAAAATGCACATCTTATAACTCAGGTTTATTGTTAACTAGCTCTACATTATATTAATCTATTTCTATTAATCTATGTGTTGCTTCTTGGTTCATGGCTGGACTGGTTCTCTGGCATCTTGCTTCTTGGGTACCTGGCTTGCATCTCTCTCAACTCTACCCTCCTTCAACTCTGCCACCAGTTTAATTGTCCTGCCCAAACTTATCCTACATTGCTATTGGCCAACAGCTTTGCTTTTTATGATTGAGAGCAATATATATTCACAGAATACAGAAGTATCATTCCACAGCATATTCTCTCTCTGGCTAATCAAAATAGAAGATTTTAATGTTAACATAATATATTACAAATAACAGACAGTTGTCAAGCAAAAATTATAGTTACAATATGTACTCTATTTTACAAAAAGCTCAGAGAAAACATTTAATTACCTATGTTATCTTAGTGAGTGTAAAATTTCATATCTAATTTACCTTTTATCATAACTAAGAAAACTGTAACTATCTAGTCTTCAACTCCATAAAAGAAATCAGAAGGAAATAATATTACTTGAGTAAGCAGGAAGTGCAGGCAAGTGATTATTAAAAGATGGTGAGAAATGACAGAAACATCTTCTTGGACAGTAATGCAAAGTTGCTCTGCAATGTTGGAGTGGCCATTTCTGGACTACGGGCCTTGCATATCTGAAAAACATTCCTGTGAAGTAGGGTATTTTGAAGTACTGTACTATCTTGCTGTGGCAAAGTTTAGCAGTCACATTTTTTAGTGTCCTGTTGGTCAACGTTTGAGACAAGGGCAGTTTCTTTGCCCACATGGATAACTTTTATAATTAAAAAAAAAACCACTCTTACAGAGTCTTTTTATGCCCATTTTCTTCTCTGGAGTGTATTGATGCTGCCAGGAGCAGACATATCTCACTGTCACTAAAAGTCTAAGTTTTAAAACATTTAAAATTATCACATTCTGTAAGTCTTTGAAAGTATGAAGATTACCTATATAACTAAAATATTTCTCTATATACATGGAAAATCTAACATGACTATAAATTGGACATTAGATAATACTAATTATTAATCTGTATTACTTAATTATGCATTAAATTTTTAATGTAATACCTTAATTGAAGTAGATATATATGAAGTATAACAAAATTAATTATAGATGTCTATCAATAAGCTAAAATCCATACCAATATAAAATATTTTGAGATCAACAATTGTTTTTTAATTAAAGTAGATTCTATAACCTACCCATTTCCTCTATCATATTTATATCTTATTCCTCCTTTTTTCATTTAGAAAGACATCACTGAATTTAACTCTTGTGTTTAGCCTTTTTATTTTACTATGACTAATTGACAAACTCCATAAACAAAGTCATTTTAATATCTATACTCTATTTTGAGGAAATGTGAGTATAGTTTTGTACACTACTACCTGTTAATGGGGGATTCTGATAATCTTTGGGGGGGATCTGAGAAAATTTATGAATATAGAAAAGTCCCATCTGGAGTATTTTGTGAGGTTGGATCATCTCTTTCAGCAATCTTAAAGCAGTTTTGAATGTTGAATTTTGAGGATAGTGCAGCTGAGGCATTTTGAAATGCTAGATCACCTGGGGCATTTATTTTTATTAGTGTATGATTTTTCTTGCTCTGAAAATAATAAAATTTTAAGGATAATATGCATATCTGCATTAATATAAGTATAGACATAAATATATAATGTATTATACACAAGAGAGCCAAAAGATTATTTTCTTTTATGTATTTGAGCAAGTAAAACATATATCACATGTCTTGTAGTTATTTCAGGTTTATTACCTCATGTCTGTAGTCAGGGTTTTAGGTGGTTTTCCTCAAAAAAATCTGATTTTTCTTTTTCTGAAATGAACCTATTACCTGTGGAAACAAAACATAAGTTCTCCCCCAAAGTAATAATCTTTTGTAACAAGATGTTTCTGACCCCATCTGGTCAGAGGTCCAGACCCACAGACTTTCAAATCCAGGTATCTAGCTGCTCACAGCTGGCTAGGCCCCCCAAAATGTAACATGAAGTTTGTGGCTCAACTAGCCCACCTGTGTGCCCATGGCCAATCCTCCCCCCAAAAGACTCAGAGGGTTATAATAGTTTTCTATCTCAGGCATGTTACTAACTATCTATTCAATCTTAATTCAACCCATTTACATTAATCTGTCTTGCTACATGGCCTGTAGCTTACCAGTGTTACCTAACATGTTGAATCTTGGGCAGCTGGCTCATCTCTCTGTTTGACTCTGCCCTCCTACTCCTACCTATGTTCTGATATCCATGTCTACTTCTCCTATGGTGCCTACCATGGCCAAAACAGTTCTTTATTGACAGAATATAGACATCCCACTTCATTTAAGTTTTTAAGTCAAGATAATTTTAAAGTATATAGGTTGCTTTAATTTAGTAGTTTTACAATAATTTGATAACTGATAATTGTCTCTCAGCAGTTATCATTCAGCAGATAACAGTCTAAAAATCTAAATAAAGTTTATTAAAATTTTGAATTCAGTCTGCATATTTCCAGTTTTTATATGGCTTATTATTTTTTAAATTAGTTTCTTTCCTTTTTACAGACTTTAAATGTTTTTTTTAATCTCTGACCATTTTCCCTTTTTTGTTCTTTGGTCCTCTGGCATCTTGCTTCTTGGGTGCCTGCCTTGAATCTTTTTGACTCCATCCTCCTTAATCCAAGTCATTGGTTTACTTGTTCTGCACGAACTTATTCTGCTTTTCTATTATCCAAACAGATTTATTATTAAACAATGAGAGTAATACACTTTCACAGTATATAGAAGGAGGATTACACAGTAGGTAGAAGGGAACAGGAGGAGAGTAGAAGGGAGAAATTATGGTCAGTATGTAAGACAAAAATAATTAATAAACAAAAATCAATAAATAAAATAAAAAGCAAAAGCCAAAAACCCTCTTTTGCTATGGGATAATGCTCTTGTACATTTAATATATTTGTCACTCCTATTGGTTTAATAAATACTGACCAGAAAGGAAGTATGGGGAGGACTAACAGAATAAGAAAATTCTCAGAAAAAGGAGAGAGAGAGAGAGAGAGAGAGAGAGAGAGAGAGAGAGAGAGAGAGAGAGAGAGAGAGAGAGAGAGAGCAATGCAGAGGAAAGAAGATGAGAATGCTGATCTGAAAAAAGGTGCTAAGCCACATGGCTAAACAAAATAATCATGGGAAAATTTAATAGTGAGAGTTAGCAAGTACTATGCGAGCCATAGAGTAATTAGCTTGTGATTAATATAAGCTTCTGTATGTTTATTTGGGACTGGATGGCTGCAGGACTGTCTTGGTAGGACACAAAAACTTCTACTATTCTCTTTTGTCTGAACAATGGAAGTGAGATGAGAAGGGAAGACCATCATTTTGAAAATTCCCTAATAATCAGCAAATGTTTTACTACTGTGGGTCTAAGGTCTGAGGCCTTCAAGAGTCCCATGGTAAATGTGACTACACTTCCATCAAGAAAAAAAAACAAAGCATTTTTAAAATGGGAAACCTAAATAACACTATCATCCAACTCTCAAGGATGAGAGATGAAAGACCATTCACCATCCAGGTTCAGTAAGAGGTTCTGGCCCAAGAGTGTAAAGATAGAAGTGGTAGAGCAGGATATCTAACATCTTCCTAAGGCCTTCTCACATACATTCATGGGACCACAGTCAAGCATACATGTTTATCTATACCACATGTGCATACTACATACATGCATATATAAAAAGAAGAGGAAACTGATTCTAAAATTTATCTAAAGAATTTATGGGTATTGAATAACCAGAACATTTATGATAAATAGTAAGTAAATGAAGAAGTTCATCTGATTTTGAGTGTTCAGATCTTCCTACCCTACAATACTATCTCAGTAGTGTTATATTGACATAATGTCCTAAGAGTAGACACAGCAAAGTAATAGATTAGATCAGTGGTTATCAACCTTTCTAATATTGCAATCCTTAAATACAGTCCTGTTGTTATGATTACCCCAATAATAAAATTATTTTCATTGCTATTTTATAACTGTAATTTTGCTACTATTATGAATTGTAATGTAAATACCTGCATTTTCTGATGGTCTTAGTTAATTCCTTGAAAAGGACATTTGACTCTACCTAAGGGGTCAAAACCTGCAGGTTGAGACCTCTAAAGTAGAGTCAGAAATTGTCATTTAATTTTTTCCAAAAGTTTGAGGCAATTTAGTGGGTAGGCAGAATACATTATTTAAAACTAATAGTTTTGAAACATATACGCTTTTGAGAAAATAAACTGAACATTGTAGTAAGTGGTTTCTGGCCTGGACTTTCAGGCCTACCCTTAAGGTTTAGACCCACAGAATCGCAGAGACACAGATGCTTTCAATAGTTTTAGGCTGATTGGCATAAGTTCCAGGCTTATACTTGCAAACAACTCTTTACCCTTAATCTAACTCATTACTCTTATCCTGTTCAGCCATGCAGCTTAGTACCTTTTCTCAGAGCAGCATAGTTGTCCTGTTTCTTCTGGCTTCTCTTTGGCATTCTACTCTGTTCTTCCAGTTCTCAGAGTCCTCCTAGTTTGGTATCCCCACCCATACTTCCTGTCTGCTTTTTGGCCAATCATCACTTTTTATTAAAACAGTGGGTGGGACAATTATTTTCAGTTGAACAACATAATCTCCCACATATCCCCTTTTTTATTTTTAAAACAAAAAGAACTCCAAATCTAATATCCCCCCCATACTCTATAAACAGTTATAAACAACACTGTAAATAAACACCATCTGTAATCCATTTTTGGGAATGTGGGCATCATTCTCTAGGCTACTTCCTACTGAACAGGGGCACTGGCAATCTCATGGGAATCCAAAGAAAATGTAGAATTATGTGCAAGTCTTTAGTGGAGTAGTCTGTAAGGCTGGGTCATCTCAGCCAGTCTCCTTTAAATTGTTCTGGATACAGAGCTCAGAAAACTTCAACAGAGGTGCTCTGAAATGCTGAATCATCTGAGCCATCCATTTCCATTGGAGATTTTTCAAAGGGTCTTCATCTATCAAAGTTTATGTTCTTTATCCAGGAATAAACCACAGCCTCTCATTTTCTGTGGAAATAAAGAGAAAACCTCTTATCCAAAGTAGCATATTGTTGGATTTCAGTTTTAAAGTCAACTCATTTACAAAATACATAGGTTTAATTAATCCAACCGCATTTATAATCAATTGTCTTTTAGCAGCTTTTGCTATTTCATTTTCAGTCAAGAAACTTAAAGATAAGGCAATAACATACAGCATCCAGACACTCCTTGTATTTTCCATCTTTATGTGGCTTTTTTAAACTTTATCTTTTTTAAGGGCTTTCTCTACCTATTTTTCTCTATGCCTCTGTGTATATACATATATATATATTTTTTTCAACACACTCTAAACCATTTAGACTTTTTTAAAAAAATCTTTACTGTATCTTTATTTCTTAACTTTTTCTGTCTCTGACCATACATTTGTTTGGCTAGGTAATTGACTCCACCCAGATTCTTCTATTTTTTTCTGTTTCTGAATACACCTTTAATCTGCCAGTGACTAAGGATTAAAGGTTGGTAGGATGGATAGATGGCTCCACCCAGGCTCCTAGTCAAATTTTATAGAATTTATCATTTTAGCCCAGGTACTCTGGGGAATTTTAGGGTCCATATAATCACCAAGTAGAGCTTTGCTATCTGCTGCTCATTAACTACATTTAAGTATTAGGCAGCAGGGCCTCTTAAAAATCTCACAAGTGTTTTGCCTCTAAGACTAAATCAGGAAGTTTCTTTTCAAAAATCCAAGCCTCATTTTGCCTTCCACAAACAGAGCTAATTCAAGAAAACACCACCACTAGAAAGCCGTCTTTGATTCTTTTCCCTTTTTATCCTTATGAAAGGAAACCTCAGATACACCATTTACAACTTTTTGCTTATATTGAGGGTCCTCTGAGACTTCAGGAACAATCCATTTTACACCTTAAGCTGCACTCCAAAAGCCCGCTATTGTAACTCAAGTTTATGTGTTTTAGCATGGCGTTTCAGTACCAAGGCTCACATGAGAGACACAATTCTGAAGCTGCTTTGGACTCTAGACCATTTTTAAGCTTTCTATGGCTTTATGTGGTATATTTTACCCATGTTTGGCTGCCATTTGTAGTAGGAGGTTCTGTCCCAGACATTCAGGCCTAACCTCAAGGTTTAGACCCACAGACCCACAGACCTGCAGAGACACACAGATGCTTTTAATAGTTTTAGGCTGTTTGGCCTATGACTCAGGCATATCACTTGCTAGTTCTTTTCCCTTCATCTAACCCATGACTCTTATCCTGTTCAGCCATGCAGTTCGGCACCTTTTCTCAGAGCAGCATAGTTGTCCTCTGTTTCTTCTGGTTTCTCTCAGGCATTCTGCCCAGTTCTGACTATTCCTAGATTCTTGTTAGTTTGGTAGCCCTGCCCACACTTCTTGTCTGCCTTTGGCCAATCATCACTTTTAATTAAACTCATAGGCAGGGACAATTATTTACAATGGAATAATATAATCCCCCTACAAGTCACTCTTTCTCTAACTGAAGGAATCTGACGGTGATATTTGGCTATTTAGAGCCTGTGACTTAGGAAAGACATTTTCTCCTATATTACCTAAATTCCCATGGACAATATGCAAAATAAAAACAGCCAAGAAATTTTCCTATTAACACCATGCATTCTGCTCTGAGAAGACCCATTGACAACCCTGGATGTCTTTCTCTGTAATTATAAGGAGATACTTTATCAGTGACAATCACCAAAGGAACTGCTACATAAGGTGGGAAAATGCTAGCTATCCCTAGGGGTAATTGCCTGGTGTTTCTTCACTGGTGTATGACCTCTGAATTGAGAATCATTGCATGCTTTACAGAAGTGGAAATTTCTGGAAGACATTTATTTATGAAGACATATTCTTCTCTTGAAATAAGCTACAAAATTCTGAAGTCTTTCTCTGTTGAAAGTATTTTTAAGGATTATCTGGGATGTAAGGAGGTGAGAAAAAGAGAAGGAATATATAACTGAAAGCAAAGAGGAAGACAGGCCTAGATTCAAATTCAGACTTTTTGTTTAATAAACGGGAGACTTTGAAAGTCTCCTGGAAGGCCATTCTACTTTTGTTTCTTCAACCTTAAAATCAAGATATCAATAGATAACCTTCAATGTTGTTGAAGATTATCAGGTACTCAATTAAAAATTTATTATGACTATTATAAACTCACAAAAGCTAGATCATACCCATAGCATCAGGATCAATTAAATGCCACTTGGAGGATTTTATAATTAATAATAAACCTCCATGTAATTTTTTGTGAGCTGGCTTATATGACAGAAAATTAAAATACACAGTTGACTATAAAAAGATATCAAACTACATAGCTAATGTTATGAAATATTACTGATATTTGTTCAAAAATCATCTTCCAAAGCAAGAATTTAAAGATTAAAAATACATAGTCAATAATCTGCTTCAAACAAAGGTTCTTAGAGGTAGAAAATGATGTCTACAATGGGCAAAGCTAGGTGGATGTTAGCACAACCTTTTAAAGATATCTTCTGTTGGAGACGAGGACTTGGTCCTTTTCATAAGCCTTGTGAAACCCAAGGCCATAAGTTCCCTGATGATAAGGTGTTTTCTCTGATTGCTAGAATAGCTCTTAGTAACTGATTGCCAGAATAGCCCTCAGTAAAACCACAGAATATTCCTTTGTCTGCTTTCCCGCCTTTCCAGAGTGGGTGGGACGGTGCTGAGCCCACCGACATGCCATTTACCCTTCCCCCACAGCTGCTATTTGCCATCCCCTACCCCCTCCTCACTCCCCTCCCCTGAAGAGTATATATGTTACAGCTTGCAGCTAAATAAACGGAGACCTCGACATGATCTAGACAGACTCTGTCCTTCTTTGCAAGCCTGGTCTCGTTTCTCTCTCGCCCCCATTGGTTTCTTTCAGGAGGTACCCCCTCGATACCCACGAAATAACTACACACGCTGGTCGTGGACAATCTTCTTTTTACTTAGTCAAATAGCCCTTTATTTTCTTGGAAATCTGGCAGCTTATCCTTTGGTGGATAATGCAGTCCCTTTAACTGACTTTGTGTTTAAGATGCAATATTTTTATAGCAGTTCTATGGAACTCTTTATAGTTCTTTAGAGTCCTCTAAAACCAACTGTGCAACAAGGGTGTGAGTGGGCTAAATGGGAACAGTTTTCTGAATTCCAACACAAGTAAAAAAAAAAAGATACAAAAAACAGGGGATGAATATGCACTTAATGCAAACACATTTTGCTTAAAGTAAAACATTTATCCTTGGAATGTCTATTAACTGCCAGTGGTCATGAAAAAATCCTGGCCTCAGGTGGAGAGGCTGAAGATCTGAGATACAAATTCAGAATTTAAATGTAAATAAATTCCCAATGCTATTTATAGTTGACCTTCATCAGTTAATTTTTAGGATGATCTTCCTAATTAAGTAACAGTAGCTAGTCTTAGTATCCATCTCAAATAAGATCACAGAACACTTGACTATTAATGTGGTATTTATATGGTAAGATAAAATCAACTTATATATTTCTATGAGTTCTTTAATAAAGTACCAGAGGTGAAAAAGGAGGCCAGTATTACATTGTGTCATTAACTGGTCCATTATTCACAGTCAAGCCACAGAGTTATGAGCTAATTAGGGAAAAAATGCTTGAGACACTTGCTACAGAGACAGAAATGCTTCCTGAAGTTGATGAATCACACCAGGACTCCCTTTCTTTCATCCATGAAGCATTTGGGCTTCTTGACAATAGATAGAAACTCAGCACTTCTTCACTAACTATTTAAACTGGTAACACCCACATACAGCCAGAGAAAGATTATAAAGAGCTCTAGAGCACAGAAACTGAGCCAAAGCAGCTTCCAAATTGTGTATCTGAACTGGGTTAATATACAGAAAATGTGCGGCATCCAGGCCACATTCAAAATGGTACTGATAGACTGGCAGCAGGCAGTGTAAGCTGCAACCAGACTGGTTTCTGAAGTCTCACAGAAAACTTGGTAGCATGTGATTGATTTAAGGTTTCTGTTTACTTTGAATAAAAAGACAACAGAGTCAGATGGTTTCTTATTAGCAGCATTTCTTGGGTCTACTCTGTGTTTTGGTGGTGAACAGAGGTGCAGCCCCTTTAAGAGAACTTACTGATTCAGTATTATCTGCAATAACTGTGTGGATCTCTAAGAGATTGCTAGTATAATAAAAGCTCTTCTAGTTAGAAAATGATTGAGGATTCACAATAAAACAGATTCAGATTTAAAAAAAAACCTGTAAGTGGGTTATATATGTAAAATGTATGCAAGTTTCAGAGAGAAAAAAGGTAGAGAATGTCCATAAAAAAGAGAAATAGAGTAATAAAAATACAATAAGCCATGTAAAGATTGAAAATAGACACAAAATCTGGATTATGGTTATTATTTCTTTTAATTTTTTAACTGTTAATGAGCTAACTGCAGAAAGAAATGGATTGCAAAGGCTACTAAGTTAAACAATTTTAAAGGTATTTTGATTATGAAATTAGTGTCTAAGTATATGATGCTTTGGAAGAAAGGTTCTGCTTTTGTTTCCACAGAAGATGAGAACCTGTGGATTGATTTCAGCCAAATATTATTTCATCAACAAAGACCACCTACAAACTCTCTGATTGGAAGAGATGGTCACATCAGCTTCAGAGCTGTAGACTAATATGATCCAGTCTCAAGAATCTATAAGATTGCAAATGCCCCTTAATCAGCAGTAAGTAGTAATGTAAAACTACATCCAAATTCCCAAAATATTGTTTATATATGTTTGTTTTCATTATAAATTGTTAATGGTCATAGTTAATCTCTTTCTAAGAAGAAAAAGGGGATGTGGTATCTGAGTGATTTAAAAAATTAATTATTGAATTTATTTAGATAAGAAAATCAGCTGTTAGTCTCAAAATGTTTTATATTGGTATGGACTTTTTGTTTACTGGTACAAATTTAAAGTCAGTTTTGTTATGCTGTATGTATTTTTATACTCTACAATGTTCATGTAACTGACAAAATTTTAAAGTATAATTAAGAAATGCAGATTAACAGTCACCTATGATAACAAAACCTATAGCAATGTTAGTTAGATTTTTAGGAATACAAAGATATATTTCAATTAAATAGGTAATCACAAACACTTCTAAGACCTATTTCAATTAAATAGGTAATCACAAACACTTCTAAGACCTACAACATATGGTATGTAAAATATTTTAAGAATTTAGGCTTTTTTGGACAATGAGACAGGTCGGCTCCTGTCAACAACAATCTAGTTCAAGAGAAAAATGGGCATCAAAGAAACTCCATTTGGAGTCTACCTTCTTTGTGACAATGGTTAGCCATTGGACACGAACCTGTTCATGTATTAACTGCTTGACAGTATGCTGTTTGAAGGTTCCCTAGGAAAGTGACCTCTGAACTTTGACAAAACAAGCTGAGATGGTCATTCAGGTTCCTGATTTTCAGAAAAAAGCTGTCAGATATTCCTCAGGACACAAGGAAAAGCAACTGATGAACTATATGAGAACAGGCAGAGTAGATTTCCTGCTTCACTGAAATGAAAAGAGACTGTGGGCTTGTAGGCTGAAAATGAATACTACAACTTTACAAAGGAATTTTGGGTGACTGTCAGGCAGACAGGTGTCATTTCTGTCATTTCTAGATTTTGGAAGTTTCTTGTACTTACTGTTTACTTGGGTAAATATATCCTTCTGTGGTCTTTGATGTAGTTGAAGATTAGGTAGTTATAGGTTTAGCTTTTCTTAGTTATTTGAAAGGTATATTGCATATAAAATTTTAGATTCATAAGGATAAGTTAGATGATATTTTCTTTAACTTTGCTAAATACAAATAGACTAGATATTATAACTGTAATTCTTGCTTGATGACTGTTTTGCTATATGTAATTTTGTTTTGTTAAAATCGAAACCTTCCTTTTTGATTAGACAGAAAGAGGAAGGTTATGTGGGAATGCCTTTCTGTATGATGTGTGTATAAATCTTTAAATAAAGGACTGTTTTGTCCATGGCAGGCACCATAGAAGAAGTAGGTGGGAAATCAGAATAGTTAGAAGGAAGGTGGATTCAGTTCAGATCAACCTAGCCACAAAAGGAGAAACATGTAGGGAACACAGGTGTCCACTGGCAGGGCAGATTAATGCAAATGGGTTGAGTTAAGATTAAGGAGCTAGCCAGCAGTGTGCCTGAGCCATAGGCCAAACAGCATGTACTTATTATGAGCATCTGAGTCATTTTGGGAGGCCCAATCAGCAGCGGGTAACTAAGGGGTCTTGGGGATGCAGGTCAGTATATCCAGTCCTCTGGCCAGACCGGCCCAAAACCCATATTGTAACAATTTTAAGTGGTAAGAGACTCACTTAAATTATTGCTCATCCAAGACCATCTTTGTTCTCCAGAATCCTTTTTTTTGACCACTCCCCAAAACTCTGGCAACCATTATTTCACTTTCCTTCCACAGGAAACTGAATGTTATAGGTAAAATCACATAGTACTCAACTTAACTTATCCCCAATATTCAATATTCCCCAAGATTTATTTATTGCTTACATATTAAGGGTATCCCTAAATGGCTTATGTGATTTTTGGTCTTAGGAGAGTAGAGATATTTTGTGATGTGCTAAAAGCTTTAGCAGGTAGGGGTAAACTGGGATATGTATGTAACTGAAGTGTATCCTAAAAGTACGTTGTTCCTTGCCCTTTCTGATCTCTCTGCTTCCTAAGTAACACAAAAGGAAGAACTGATGTGGGAATGTATTTCTGTATGTAAAGAAGAAAGGACTGTTTTGGTCATGGCTGGCACCATAGAAAAAGTAGGCAGGGAAATCAGAACATCAGTAGGAGAAAGAGTGTGTAGTTTAGAGAGATCTACCCAGCTGCCCAAGGAAGCAACTTGCAAAGGAACACAGGTGAATCATGAGCCTCATAGCAGTACAGATTAATAGAAATGGGTTGAATTAAGATTAAATAGCTGAGCCATAGGCTGAACAGCATGAAATTAATATAGGCATCTGAATTATTTTGGGAAAAAAAGTGACATGCACTGTACCACTGGGAAAATTGGGCCAAAAACCTCTTATTGCAGATGAAATCCCAATATGGGATGAACACCCATTTAAGCCAGGGAAAGCTTAATAAAGGGTTCAAGAGCACATAAAGAGAGCCAAAAGTGGCTTCTGAGTTGTGTTTCTGAATTGGATCATTGTACAGAGATGATGTGACATCCAGGGCACAGACAAAATGGTGCTGGGCTTGCAGCAGGCAGAGTAAGCTATGAAAAACCCAGGTTCCTAAAGTCTCACAGAAGACACCTAAAGCAACAAGTTGCATATCATATGACCGATTTAAGGTCTCTGTTTATATTGAAACAAAAGGAAACATAGTCAAGACAGCTTCTTGGTGGCAGTATTTTCTTGGGTCTGCTCTCTTTGCTGGCAGTGAGCAGATGCAGTTCCTTAAAGAGAGACTTCCTAACTCAGGTTTACTGACAAAAACTGTGTGGCTCTTATGCTTAAATGTAGTGAATGACAGTCTTCTACTTGATGATAGTGTGGACTCTAAGATCCCCCAGATGGTAAAAAGTTTCACAATATTTAATAATGCCTCCCAGTAAGTGTGGCTCTGGCACCTCTGCCATATTGAAGACCTGCCAAGTGAGGCAGAGTCAGCAGGCAAAGAAGAACTATATAGTCTAGAATTTTCAAAGCTCTTCTGCTTGGAAAATGATTAAGGATACTCAATAAAACAGATTCAGATTTAAAAACAACTGTAAATGGGTTTCAAAGTGTGTAAAAATGTACATAGGCTTCAGAGAGTAAAGAAAGAGGGTAGGAAGTCCCTTTAAAAGAGAAATACAGTATAAAAATATATGAATTTTGTAAAATGGAAAATAGACCTAGAGTCTGGATTATGGTTATTATTCTGTTTTCTTTTACTTTTTAACTGTTAATGAGCTAATAGCAGAAGAACAATTGCGACAGCTCCTAAGTTAAAGCAAGATATATATTTTAAAAGTATCCTGATTTTGCAATTTGTGTCTAAAGATATGTTGCTTTGGAAAGGGGTTTTGCTTTTGTTTCTACAAAAAATGAGAACCTATAGATTGCTTATAGACAAATATAATTTTATCAACCAAGACAACCTGAAAATTCTCTTATAGGAAGAGTTAGCCACAACAGCTCATGACTACAGACTAAAATGATTCAGCCTCATGACCCTCATAAGATTGACAGTGCCCCTTAACCAGCAGGAAGTAGTAATGGAAACCTACAACCAAATTCCCACAATATTGCTTATAAATACTTGTTTTCATTATAAATGGTTAATGGTCATAATCAATCTCTTTTTAAAAAGAAAAAAGGGATATGGTTTATAAGTGATTTTAAAGAGATAGATTATTTCATTTACTTTAATCCAAAAATCATCTGTTACTCTCAAAAAATTTACATTGGTATGGATTTTAGATTGTTGATACAAATTTAAGCTCAATTTTTTTATGCTGTTTCTATTTTTCTACTTTTTAAAGGTATGTTTATGTAACTCACTTAAAATTCTAATGTTCAGGTTAATAATCACCTATGATAGCCAAACTTATGTTAGTTAGAATTTTTTTAGGCATACAAGGATATATTTCAGTTAGATAGGTAATCTTCAAATACTTCTAAGACCAACATGATCTGGCATTTAAAATATTTAGACTTTTCTGGACAGTGAGACAGGTCTACTCCTGGCAACAAAAGAATGATGGGCAGTAAAGAAATTTTATATGAAAGTTACTTTGTTTTTGGCAATAGTTAGGTTAACCAATGGACAAGAAACTTTTCTTGTATTGGAGGCTTGACAGTATGCTGTATAAGTTGGACATGCAGGTTCTACAGGAATGTGACCTTTGAACTTAGGTGAAACAAGCCAAGATAGTATAAGGTTGGTTCCTGCTTTGCAGATAAAACTGTCAGACATTCTTTAGAACTCAAGGAGAAATGACTGACAAACTATCACAATAGCAGTCCCATTCTTCAAATTCTCTGTTTCACTGAAAACTGCCATAGACTCTGCCAGAGACTTGGGGCTTGTAAACTGAAGATGGATGCCCCAAAATTATAAGGGAACTTTGGATGACTGACTAGGCAGACTTGTGTTGTATCTGTCATTTCTAGACTTCATAAGTTGCTTTCACTTCCTGTTTACTTGGGTAATGTTATATACTTTTATGGTCTTTGATGTAGTTGAATATTAGATAGTTATAGTTAATAGCTTTTCTTAGTTATTTTAAAAGGTATATTAGATATGAAACTTTAAACTCACAAAGGTAAAGTAGATGGTACAATATTTTTTTAATTTTATTCAATACAAATAGACTAGATATTGTTACTCTAATTCTTTCTTGATAACTATTTTGTTATGTAATTTTACTATGTTGAAAATGAAACCTTCCTTTTTGATTAGACAGAAAAAAAGTGATGTGGGAATGTCTTTTTGTATGCTGTAAGTACAGGACTCTTTTGGCCATGGCTGGAACCATAGAAAAATGTAGGCAGGGAAATCAGAGCATAGAAGAAGAGGGTGGAGTTGAGATAAGAGATCAACTCAGTTGATCAAGGAAGCAGCATGTAAAGGAACACAGGTGAGCTATGGGACACATGACAGGAAAGATTAATAGAAATGAGTTGAACTGAAATGAAAAAGCTAGCTAGCAATATTCCTGAGCCATAGGCCAAACAACATGAAATAAATATAAGCATCTGAGTGATTTGGAGGGAGTAAAGCAAACACAGGTGTGTCTGTATCATGGGGATAGTTGGCAGAAACCTCTTGTTTCTTTCTGATCTCTTCCCCTTTCTCTCTGCTTACTAGTCGCTGCAGGGCAAGGACTCTCTCTTCCATCATGCATTTACCATCATAATGTTGTATCCAAACACACAAGGCAAGGCAACCAAAGACAGGATAACTGTATCAAAATTCTTGTGCCAAAACTGTTTAGTCAGGCATGACAATGGTCATGAAAATCTAACACACCTACACATGGCATGTAACAGAGTTTCCATGTTCTAAAGACAAAACTTGCATTTCATTGTATATATATGTTACATTCTCTTTCTCTCTCTCTCTGTGTGGGTGTATGTGTGTATATATGTGTACATGCAAACATGTGTGTGTGTGCACATGTGTCATATCCACACTTCAGTTGATTACCTTTTGGCCATTGAAAATAATTCTGTGATTGTGAAGCTATATTGTCTGAAATCTAATAAAGATTTCCTGATGATCAGAGAACAGAGCCAGCCACAAAGTTAGCCCTAGAATCCAGGCAGTGGTGGCACATACCTTTAATCATAACAAGTGGGAGACAGAGGATCTCCGAGTTCAAGGCCATCCTGGACTACATGAGATTAACCCAGTGCAAAGGAGATACAGAGACAGTCATTTGTGGCACACACCTTTAATCCCAGCACTTGATATTCCATGCCTCTGCTCCCAGTACTTAGAAAATACACATAACGTTAATCCCAGTACTAGGACAGATGAAACAATAAGTAATATGACTGGCAGAAAAAGAAATATAAGGCAGCAAGAAACAGGAATTCATCCCAGTTCCCTTCTGTCTCTTCCTTTCCTTCTCTTTTTGCTGAAGATTCAGAGCCATAGAGTCTGAGGAACTGGGGAGACAGCATGTTTCTCATTCAGCCTAAGTATTTAGTACTAGTGAGAAGATTTTCTAGTGGATTGTTTCTCTGTTTCTCTGATCTTCTAGCATTTACGAAAATATCAGGGTTTATACAACATGTAATGACAATGACTGTTTAGGTATTTTTTCCTGTGCTTTCCAACTCCTTAGTAGAATTATCACCCAGAAATAGTATTACTCAATCATAAAATAATTCTACATTAACTTTTTTTATTATGTGCAGGTATTTATTAATATGCTATGGTTTTGGAAGTTCAGGATATGTACAGTTTGGTCAATAAGAAAGGCCATTCATTAGGTCATATATCTGATCATATTTCAGCAAGATTAAAATCTCAATCTGGATGTATAAAAAGCAAGATTTAACTACTGGCTCTTCCATTCCACAGAGAGTACTATGTCCATCAGCCCCCTTCCTCTACCACACTATTTTTTATAGTAGCTGTGTTGTTTTACAGTCCCACATTGTACAAGTATTTTAATTTCTATACTCAACCTATGCATCTAACATTATTGTCTGCTCATGTGTGTAATATGCATGTGTGAATACATGCATATATGTACATACATAGGGGGAGGGTAGAAGTCAACACTGAATGATTTCCTCAATCACTTTTCATTTTATCTTTTGAGACAGAGTCTTTCACTAAATCAGGACCTTTTCTATTCATCAAGATAGTTTGATCAATCAGCCTCAGCTATCCTGTCTCCACATACTCTCATCTATGTTCTGAAGTTAAAGGTGTGTGTTGGTATGCTGTCAATGATACTTTCATGGGCTCATTACTTACTTAGTTATCTGTCCTGTTCCAGTGCTTCTTTTCCATATCAGATGTTCTAAAACACATGAGACAGTATTTCACTGTGGTTTTTATTTACATTTCCCTACTCACTAGTAGCAAGTGAGCATTTTTTTTCATTTTTATACTACACACATATATCTTCCTTGGAGAATTGTCCTTTGCCCATTTTTAAAATTATGTTGTTGGGTTGCACTTTCTTATATGCTCTAGATATTACCCCTTCATCAGAGATCTAATTTGTAATTTTTATTTATTTATTACCATTCTATACTTTGTCATCTTAATCTGTAGATTATTCTCTCTAAAGCAGACAATTCTATTATCATGTAGACCAATTGTTTTTTGTCTTTTGTGCCTTTGGTATCACATACAAGAAATCATTATCCATTCCTATTTCATATAGCTTAATCTCATTGTCTTCTAAGAATTTTAGTTGTTGTGTTTTGGTCTCTGATCTAACTCATCCATTCTTATAAACAGTTCAAGTATATTTCTAACCATATTTTATTTCTTTATTGTTTCTCATAAAGATATACAGTTCTCCCATTTCCACCATTGTTCCCCTCACTCCCTCCTCCTAGGTTTCCCTCAACCTCCCTTATCCATTTAACAGGAAGGACAAGAAATCCCAAGATAAGTCAGTTTGTTTGTCATATCCAGTAGAGGTAGGTCTGAGTCCCTCCAACCAGTATCAAGGTGGAGTAAAGTGTTCTGTAGGAAATGGGCTCCAAGAACCCAGTTCATGAACTAAGTATAAACTCTGGTGTGACTTAAAACTGCTCCATAAACTACCTTTGCATGCCATTCAACTATCATCTAAATTGGCAGAAGGGATATTATTACAATGTGGTTTCTTTGTTCCTGACCTGCCTGAGGCCCAGACCCACAGACCCTGCAGCCCTAGACCTCTTAGCTGCCCACTGTTGCTCCTGCTCAGGCCCCAGAAATGACTCAGATGCTTATATTAACTTCATGCTGTTTGGCTTATGGCTCAGGCACATTGCTAGCTAGCTCTTTCATCTTAACCCATTTCTATTAATCTTTCCTGCCACATGTCATGTGGCTCACCTGTGTTCTTTACATGTTGCTCCTGTGGGCTTCTGGCTCCTTCTGTCTCTGACTCCACCCTGATTTTCCTACCTATTCTGATTCCTCCTCCTACTTTTTCTATGGTGCCTGTCATGGGCCAAAACAGCTCCTTTATTTAAAGATTGCTATTCACAGCATACAGAAAGGCGTTCCCACATCAGGATACACAGAGGGTAGTTCTTTTCTATGAAGATTCTTCAGCTATCATTTCAGAGTCAGTGAGCTCCCAATAGATCAGGTCAGCCATATCTGTGAGTCTTCTCATCATGATCTTGATTTTTCTATTTATGTATCTCTCCTCCCTCTCCTCCACTGGATCTTGCTCTTAGCTGTCATCTCTGCCTTTGCTTCCATCAGTTGCTAAATGAAAGTTCTCACTAATGATGATATTTTAAATGACTTTATTTTACTCAATTGGCAAGAATAAATGTGACCACATATGCCAGGGTTTATTTGGAGGCTCTTCATTTGTTAATATGTCTGTTTTTATTTCAGCAATCTATTGTTTTTATTAATATAGCTTTAAAATAGGTTTTGGGGGCTATGAGGAAGTTCCACAGTTAAGAGCACTAATTTTCTTGAAGAGACATAGGTTCAATACTATCCATATAGTGGCTCACAACCATCTGGAACTCTAATTCCAGGGCATTCAACCTCTACTTCTGGTCTCCTTATACACAAGGCCTAAATGTTATAAACAGACAATATGCAGGCAAACACTCATACACATATAGCGATAAAATAAATCTTTTAAAATTTAAATAATAAAATTTTAAATAAGTAAACATGAGTTCTCCATCTTTGTTATTTGAAGTAATAGTTTGGCTTTTTGTAGTTCCTTGAATCTGTATTTACTCTGTAGATCTCTTGGGATAGCATTGACATCTTAACATAATTATTTAATTTATAAATCACAGATAACTTTCATCTTTACTTCTTTAATCTTAATAAATATTTAATGTTTTTCAGTATGTATAAGACTTTCACCTCTTTAAATTTATTTTTTTTCTTGAAACTATTACAATTATAATTTTTCCCTTTAATTTTATTTTCAAGTATTTATTGTTAGTGCATGGAAATGCAAATGATTTGTGTTCTATTTTGTATTCTAAAAATAGGTTAAATTTATTTATTAGTTATAATAAGTTTTTGATGGTTTTTGTGGCATCATATATACATATACCATATTATGTATAGAGGTTATTTTAATTTACTCTTCCAAATTTAAAATCTTTAATTTCTGTCTTTTGACTAAATATTCTGGTCTTATAAAATAACTGAATATTTTAAAACAAATACAACATTTCTGAAAAGCTGGAATGGTGGTCCTTTGAGCATTCAAAAGACTCAAGGAATAGGATTGTCACAAATTCAAAGCTATATAGTGAGTTTCAGACCAGTCTAGATAACAGTATGAGGCTCTCTCAAAATATAAATAAAATATTCAAACATGTTGAAAAAATGTTATAATTGATTTACTGTATATTTTTATTAAACATATTTATATACTCAGATGTAAAGTATTTGAAAACAAAACCTTTAGAGCATCATTTTCAATAGAATACAAATTTTGTGAAATATAATTCATAACTGTTAAAATGAAAATAAGAAACATAAGTCTTTATAAAAATATAAATTAGTTGCAAATTGTATATATCTTTAGTTTTAAATAAAATATTGCTGGCCAAGAAATAGACTTGAAAAGCAATTTTTGAAATCAACTAACATTTATACAGTATTGAACTGTTTCTTTCTTATTTGGGGCATTGGTTAGGGGGGAAGTGGGGACTAATGGTCACTAACAGTGGAACATAGAAGTGAAAAAGCATTCTGTTGGCTGTCATCTTGGAAATATCAGTTGTCTGAGAAAGTGGGTTTCTAGAAGAAAAAAATGAATTATCATCATGTTCATGAGGGGGTTAGCCATGGGAAGAGTGATAACTGCCAGAAAGAATGGGATAGGGAAGTGCCCTGGTTGTTCAGAAGAGGCAAAGGTAAATGAGTGAGACAGGAGAGCAGATATATCCTTCACTAGGAAATCGTGGAAAGCCATGTTACAATTGCTGGATAGGTGTCATATTGATCCTAGAGAGGTGGTATCAGCAACAAAGTCCCAGAAACCTGGGGAGTTGGCAAGCCACAATGATGGATGTTATCTTCAGGAATATTTGAGCTGTTACATCTGCTGTTTCTCTGGAGGTGAAAAATGTTTTTATACATCATGTAAAAGTTTCAGCAAGTTAAGAGGTAGTGGACATTTTATGAGTGGCAATGTAAATGAAGTTAGCCTGCCAGAAGATACCTGGAAGCATCCTCAGAGCTGGTGTAGGAGAAGGCATATCTGGAGGATCCACTGTGTGCTGGCCTTAGGATGAATCTGGAAGCAGAGGACCTTTGCAGGAACCAGACTATAACTTTTTTTTAAAGGTATGAACATTTTTATAGGGCCTGGTTTCATCCTAATGAAACACATCTTTAAATATATAACCAGAAGAAATTTACTAAATAGAAGTAATTGAGTAAGTAAAAGAAAAGGAGGAAGGCTTCCATCCCCTCTCTAATGCTAATCTGTCTCTAAAAGCTGAGACCAATAAATCCCAAAGAAATGTCAGGACTCATGAAGACTGTTAATAGTAGGCTCTAGCAGTTTATCAAAACTTCATTTACCAATGTTAAAACTCTAAACCTCCGAAGTTCATCTTGTACCATGAAATCTATGATTATGCATACCTGTCTGTACTTTTTTACAGAAAATTTATTAAAAAGCTATTAAGGGGCTTGTAGTCATAGAATTAGGAAAGAGCTGTAAAACTAGTGTATATTAATACCCTGGTCATCAAACATAGCTCTGAGAAGGATAATTAAGTAAGCAAAAGGGACACATCCTTCCTATCTTAACATTAACAAACCTCAAAACACATTCTTTTTATGTTACTTGCTAGGAAATATGGTGTCTGGTTGTAGAGAGCAGTCACTGAAAAGTGAGTTTATAGAATTTTTGAGTCTGGTAGTAAGGTAAATTATGTGTAGTCTTAATAATAGCTCTAAGAGTGTAAGGAATGTGCATTTTACACAGAAAACTGAGAAGACAGCTGACTCCTTGGTTATTTCTGTTGAACTGAAAAGTCTGGTCATCAAATGGTACCAGAGTTCTGAGAAGAATAAATTTTACCTGAGTTAGTGATTGAAAGTGATAGAGACTTACTTGCTGGGTACTTAGACATCCATCCCATATTCTTCCATGGTTGTGAAGGCAGAGGTCTCAGAGCAACAACATTAGGCTTTGGCCTCACAAGACTGAACAGCTGTGGGGTAAGAAGTTGTGAAGAGGACCAGCCTACCTTGCCTAGTCAAAAGTGAGGCACTTGTTCTACATAATCTTTGTCCATGATCTGAAGAAGACCTTGGCAATAGTTGAGGTGAAAGGCAGTTTTTGAGCAGTGGCTGTAGTTACTGCTTTTGGAGCAAGTTCTAGGTAGAGATTCTTTTGTGCCTATCCATCTTCTTTGGAGGAAATAGAGTTGCTACCAGGAACTGGCATGTATCTATGTCACAAAAAGCTTTTTAATTAAACATTTTAATGCCATTTTCTGTGGGTCTCTGAGAATTTGTGAACTGTCTGTCTATTTGGTATGAATGACTATCAACTTGTATTTTTTTTTTACAATCTTCAATATGTTCACAACTTTTATAAGACTAGGACTTACATTCCATTATTGTCAGACTTAAAAATATGATTCTGAATAAAGAAATAAAATATCAATCTCATGGGTAAATACAGAACAAATTGTACCAAACTGGTAAGGCTGTATCCTGAGATGGCAAAGAACATTAAGATGGGAAAGATCAGCACAGCCAGATGGGAACATGCAAAATGGAGCTTATGAGTTGGTGTGTGTTCACACTCTGAGAAGAAGACTTTCTCTGGCTACCAGAAACTCCATTATAAAGTATATATATATTGTTTATCAAATATTATATTTATCATAAAACATGGACTAGCCAGTGGGTTATCACCCAACAGTCTAGCTTTGGAGATAGGAGGCACAGGCTGGTCAGTGAATCATCACTCAAAATTCCAGGGGCTGATGGGCTAAAAGCCCAAGTGAGACAGTTTCCTGGTACTAGAACTTCCAGAAAAGCCAGAAGGTAAATACTGTGCTGGAGAAATAAAGTATAACATCCAGGAAAAAGACCAGAAGTAGGGAAGGGCTTGCAAATCATCACTTTTGGATGAGGAGTCCCAGTGAACCCTTAGGTGAGAACGTTTGGGGCAGACCAGGTTCCAGGATTCCAGTGAATCTTAGACTGCTGGAAGACCCTGCTGAATTTCACAGCACCCAATGTTATACTTTAAAGATGTCTTCTGCATTGCATACAGTGAGTGGGAACTACAGAGACCTACAATACAGGCAGGACTCAGGTGGAGAGTTTTATTGGTAGGTGGAGAAAGGTGAGCTGAGGAGAAAGGAAGAATAGAGGAGAAGAGATACGAAAGGGGAAAGACCAAGATTTAGACATGACCTTGTGAAAAGAGAGAAGAAAAAGAGAAAAATGGAAATGGCTTCCCTTTAAAAATGTATTTAGCACCTACACATGAACTGCATGCAAAGAGATTATATAACCTAGGGCTGTCTAGACATTTGCCTTGAGTACTGACAGTGAATGGATGGTCATAGCATCTTGAAGGCATTCTCAGTTGGCCTCATTCTTAACCTCATGGCTATGGGAACTTCTAAAGCTGACATCAGCTGATCCAATCACTGAGGTAGAGCAGTGACAAGTCTGATAATGGAACACCCTATTACAGATTACTCTGTTTAACTACACTTAGCCACTTGGGTAGAGATGAAGGAGACTGTTTCCTTAGAGTTACTATAAATACAAGAGGACAGACAGATACAGTTTCTCCTGTTTCCAAAAATAAGGAATTCAAAACTACAATACTCCAGACAAGGGTTGCTATAAGATATTTCTTATACATGTGAGCAGTAAAAGTAATAAAAGTTAAGCTTAGTTTATCTTTTAGAAGGAGAAAAGTTCAGACAATTTAGTGGTGATTACAGAAGATTATTGGAAAATCAATATGTGAAATCAGGAATGAGGACATGGCAAGAACTTCACATGTTTTTAATGGTGTGAGTTTGAGGATTCTGCTGTTAATTTTTTTCCTGGTGTAACAAGTAGACTGTAGTTGTCATGCCAATTAAAACTGAGTACATAAAGCTTCAAGTCTATCTGGAGAGACTGCATACCTCAGCCAGCACAAGCTAGGAGGATTCTTGGGAAGTTTGAGTTTACACAGCAGTGTCTTTGATTTACTTTAACTTACTAACAAGGGCCATTTCTTTAGGGAAGTTCTTAATTTTCAGTATTGTCTGTGTCCACTTAAAGCTTCCATTTAAGAAGTTGGTTTTCAGAATGAGATTTGGCAGGACAAATAGAGCTCTATGTGGAGGGCAGAGAGACCCCACAGAGAAGTCTATATAAAAAGACAGGAAGAAAGATACCAGCAGCAGCTTCAGAGCTAGGACAAAAGAACCATGAACACATCCATTGCATAGGCATCTGGTACTGCTTTTTGCACAGCTTCTGTTCACCAGCTCTTAGCATATTTCAGCACCCATATTCTTATTTTATTTCCACCTGCACTACATTTTAGAGGAAAAGTAATCTGTATCTTTCTAATTTTCCTAGATTCATTTTTTTCTCATCATATTTACTGACCAGGAGTTGAAGGGAAAGCTCAAATAGTACACACACACTCACACAACCATGAGAACCAAGCTTGATCCCCAGCATCAAAAAACAAAAGCTGGGTATGGTGGCATGCACCTGTAATTTCAGTTTGGGGGAATAGAAACAGGAGAATGTCTATATCTCACAAGACAGCCAATATGACACTATGATGTCCTATGTGATCATATGTCATATTGAGAAACTACTTGCCAAAACCCACAGTGGGTGGCTCCTAAAGCTGGGATAAAAATAATTTTCAAGGTTGGGCTCTGGCATACAAACACAAACTCATACACATCTGGTGTGGGAATGCCTTTCTGTATGCTGTGAATAGCAATCTTTAAATAAAGGAGCTGTTTTGGCCCATGACAGGCACCATAGGAAAAAGTAGGAGGAGGCATCAGAGTAGGTTGGAGGAGCAGGGAGGAGTCAGAGAGAGATTGAGTCAGAAGCCTGAAGGAGCAACATGTAAGGAACACAGGTAAGCCACGAGCCACGTGGCAGACAGATTAATAGGAATCGGTTGATTTAAGATGTAAGAGCAAGCTAGCAATGTGCCTGAGCCATAAGCCAAAGCATGAAGTTAATATAAGTGTGTAAGTCATTTATGGGGCCTGAGCAGGAGCAATGAGTGGCTAAGAGGTCTGGGGCTGCAGGGTCTGTGGGTCTGGGCCTCTGGCATGGGACCAAGAAACCACATTGAAGCAGATGGAGCTCAACATGGGATGAATATCCACTTAATGCCTGAGAAAGTTTAAAAAGGGTTTTAGCAGTAACTGAGGTAAAGCAGGTTCCAAATTGTGTATACAAAGCAGGTAATTATATAAAGAAAGCATGGCATCTGGGTCATATTCAAAATGGTGCTGGAAGACTGGCTGCAGGCAGTGTAAGCTGCAATCGGGCTGGTTCCTGAAATCTTACAGAAGACTCAGTAGCATGTGATTGATTTTAGATTTCTGTTTATTTTGAACAAAAACCCCACAAAGACAATTTCTTAGTAGCAGCATTTACTTGGGTGTGCTCTGTTTGGTGGCCAGGAACTGAGAACTTACTGATTCAGCATCACCTGCAAAAGCTATGCAGCTCTTTTAAAAAGTGTGAGTATTTTAAAAGCTCTTATGATTAGAAGATGATTAAGGATTCACAATAAAACAGATTCAAATGAAAAGAAAAACCTGTAAATGGGTTATAATATGTGTAAAAGATACATTCGTTTGAGAGAAAAGAAAGAGGATAGAGAAAGTTGTTGGGAGCCGCTGGCCCCAGCTCCTCAAGGTGGCGCCGATATCTGGTGCTGGCCAACCCGCCTGAGTCAGTAAACAAAACAAGAGCGCATGCGTTTGATACTCTTCCGGACTAGTCTCTCCGCCTCTCCCATGGCGTCATGTGGGATAATGAGCTGCAGCCTATAGAAAGGTGACACATCCAAGGCAGAGGTCTTTGGTCTATATAAAAATTGGGCTTTTCCTACCTCGTGGTCTCTCCATTTTCCATAAGCTAATGCTCTCCCTCAAGACACATTAAAGCTTTGCTGCAGAAGGATCCTACATGTGCCGTGCCTTTTCTTGCAGGCGAGAAGTGGGCGCGGGACAACTGGTGCCGAAACCCGGGAACTGAACACCATTTGCACCGTCAGAGAGCCCTTGGAGACGAGGTGGATTCAGAACTGCAGGTAGGTTGCTCGGAGAGATATGTCTGAACTGAACTTTGGTTTGGGACTTTTGCCACCCTGGAAAGGATTTTTTGAGGCCTTGATGCTTGTCTTAGCAGTGTTGTTGTTCATGGTTGCCTTTTGCTTCTACCGGTCTGTGAGATCCTCCCAGTCTATCGTAACAGCACTAGACTCCTTGCTTAAGCAGCGTACCCTAGGGAACTTTGTAGAAGATAAAGCCTGTAAAGATCTGATAGCTGAAGGGCAAGATGTGATGGAAGAAGTTCAAAACAGCATGTCAGAAACCAAGCGCCATGTGAGGTTAGGCGTGCGCCATAAAGTAACAATACTCGATAAGGAAAAAGGACCCCCCGGTAGAGTAAAGAATAAGGGGGAGTTGGGGAACCAGAAACTAAAGCCTGGTCCCCCCACCTTGTACCCTGTACAGGAACTTGAAAATTTAAATTTAAAGTTTGGCTCCTCGAGGTATGAGGAAAGACAGGGCCTGGGGCGGTTAGGGCAAGGACGAACCACGCCCAAGATTCCTAAACAAAGACAAGGCCTGGGTTTTTCCTAGGTGCCATTGGGGCAGCACGACCCATACCTTGGAAGACAGAGGTGCCGGTATGGGTTCCTCAGTGGCCACTGACCTCTGACAAGCTTAAGGCAGTGATTGAGCTTGTTGCCGAACAGCTTGCTGGAGGACATATTGAGCCCTCCACTTCTCCATAAAATACACCCATTTTTGTGATTAAAAAGAAATCCAGAAGGTGGTGTCTGTTACATGACTTAAGAGCTATTAATGTGCAGATGCATCTTTTTGGGCCCGTTCAGTGGGGACTCGCCATGCTCTCTGCCTTGCCAAAAGATTGGCATATGATTATAATGAAGGCCCAATTAGCTCAGATTGATTATGATAAGCCATTTTCCCTATGTGTTTTTAAAACAAGAATATTGCCTACTGCTGTATTATGGCAGGCAGGCCCCTTATTGTGGATTCATCCCCCAGCCTCACCCCAGAAGGTTATTGCCTGGTATTCAGCCGCCGTTGCCCAGTTAGCTCAAAAGGGCTTGAGGGCCTCGGCTGAATATTTTGGTACTTATCCCACTTTGATGATCTTACCCTATACCACCCATCAGGTTCAGGTCCTAGCTGCTACCAATAATGATTGGACCATATTAACTGCTATGTTTCCTGGAAAAATTGATAATCATTATCCTAAACATCCTTTGTTACAGTTTGTGGCCTATCACCCTGTGATATATCCACGTGTTACTTCCTCAGTACCTTTAAAAGATGGCTTAATTGTATATACTGATGGCTCAAGAAATAGAAGAGGTGCTTATGTTATAAATTCACAGACATTTTTTAAAGATTTTAGTCAAAGATCACCCCAGATTGTTGAATGTCTAATTGTGTTAGAAGTTTTACAAAAGTTTGATTGTCCGCTTAATATTGTGTATGATTCCCATTATGTGGTAAATGCTCTTCAATTACTTGAAATGGCCGGTGTTATTAATCCTTCCAGTACAGTGTCTGCCCTGTTTTGTACCATACAAGATTGTTTGCTACAACGTCGTGAGCCCTTTTATATTACCCATATACGGGCACATTCGGGACTCCCGGGCCCTATGAGCAGGGGAAATGATTTAGCTGACCAAACCACATGCCTGGTCGCGGCTGCCCTTGCTGACCCATTGCAAGCTGCAAAAGATTTTCATACAAAATCTCATGTTACAGCAGAGACTTTACGCAAGCGTTTTTCACTTACTAGACAACAAGCTTGCGAAATTGTGACACAATGTCAAAACTGCTGTCAATTCCTCCCTGCTAAAACTGTTGGGGTTAACCCAAGAGGCATTTCACCATTAAAAATATGGCAGATGGATGTGACACATGTTCCATCCTTTGGAAAGCTTCAATTTATACATGTTTCTATTGATACATGTTCAGGTATTATTCATGCCACACCACTTACAGGAGAAAAGACCATACATGTTATTCAACATTGCTTAGAGGCATAGAGCGCCTGGGGTAAACCAGCTTACCTCAAGACTGATAATGGGCCAGCTTACAGCTCCCAAAAATTCGCCCAATTTTGTGCACAAATGCAAGTAACACATCTTACCGGGTTACCATACAACCCTCAAGGACAAGGCATTATTGAACATGCACATCGAACCTTAAAATCCTATTTGTTAAAACAAAAAGGGGGAATAGGGTTGCCCCCAACACCAAGAGTGTCAATTGCCCTGGCATTGCTTACCATAAATTTTTTAAATATTGATGATAATTATCAAAATGCTGCTGAGTGACATTGCACAGAACCACAACGGCCAAAAGAGCTAGTAAAATGGAAAGATATTTTGGAAAATAAATAGAAAGGCCCGGATCCTATTTTAATAAGATCCAGGGGAGCTGTTTGTGTTTTTCCACAGGATGAAGAAAATCCGGTTTGGGTCCCAGAGCGCATCACCAGGAAGATATTACAAGAAGAAGAGCCCTGGCCTTCTCCAGTTGAGGTGTTAGATGTTACTAACATATCACACCCGGGGAGAACAGCGGTGGGGGATAATGTCCACCTTCCCTCTGCCAATGCCAGTGATGTATAATACACAAGTTTTCCCTTGATTTTTTACCACTGATAAGGATTTAGGCCTAGCATTAAAGAAAATAGAAGTTTGGGGTTAAAGGGAAGTTTATGTTTTAGTTGAAAATAGTTCATGTATATTACTAAAAAATTTCTCGGCAGCCTGGCAAAAAGAAACAGAGTTTGATAAAACCAAAATTGGCTCCCTTTTGCTCAGGCAGGCCGGATAAAGATTCAATTTTACCATGTAACAGTTGCCAATCCAGGAGTATAGGTTAGGCCACGCCCAAAATATTTTCATTTCCTCCCAATTTGGCCACCATTTATTTAGATTGTTAGCAATGCTTCAGAAATTATAGATGAATTGAGATGCAAATTTGATAATTGCCTTTATGCCTTATGCTGAGATGCTCAGCTTTATTTCTTTGCAATAGTGGCCCACATGCCACGATTTGTGCCCATACCAGTAGAGACCCCCAGTAGCTTGCAGCTATTTAGACAAAAGAGATTTTGGAATCTCTGCTGTTATTGTAGGGATTGTTGCCACAGCTGCCATGGGGGCCTCTGTGACTGCCTCAGCTCTTGCACTTTCAGGGACAGTGCAGACTGCGCAGGCGGTTAATGATTAGTCTGCCTCAGTAAATGGCACAGTTGGGGTGTGAGCAAAAACTTGCTGGCTTATGCATAACCTCTATTCAATATGAAAATTTTACAAAGGCAGCTAATCTTTCAAGAAGCCTTTCTCAATTTTGTTACAGAATTGGTTGTCTGAATTTGAGCAGACCCTTCGTGACCTGCAGGTGGCGATCGTCCAGGTCAATTCCACTCAGCTAGACCTGTCGCTGACCAGAGAGTTTTCTACGTGGATTTCCTCAGCCTTCCCCTACTCCAAGGAATGGGTGGGGGTGGGTATGTTTGGCCTAGCCTTTTGCGGAGGACTGGTCATTCTTCTCTAGATGGTTTGCAGGCTGAGAATCCAAAGTCCAAGAAACAAAACAGTTTTGGCTCAAGCCTTAATGGCTCTAGACTCAGGAGCCTCGGTAGATGTGTGGCTACCTATACTAAAGCAATAGGGATATTTTGGCTCGAACAGCTCCTGCACACCTAGGACAGTCCTGTCCATTGCACAGGGTGGAGTGTTCGTCCCCTTTCCTGAGAGGAGTGTTGAGCCAAGGGCATCGCACAGGACATAGCTATGTCCTGAGAGGTATGTTGTCCTGCATAAGGGTGCCTGCCTTAATTCCCTTCCCAACAAAAGGCAGAGGACAGGCTGGGGGCATCTCGATCTGTCGAGGGATTAGAGATGACGCCCACACAAGTCCACAATGTTTTCTGGGGGATAACCACTGCCTCCACCCTCTTACAGGATTCCCTCATTGCTTAGAAAAGAAAAAAGTGGGGGATGTTGGGAGCCGCTGGCCCCAGCTCCTCAAGGTGGCGCCGATATCCGGTACTGGCCAACCCGCCTGAGTCAGTAAACAAAACAAGAGCACATGCGTTTGATACTCTTCCAGACTAGTCTCTCCGCCTCTCCCGTGGCGTCATGTGAGATAATGAGCTGCAGCCTATAGAAAGGTGACACGTCCAAGGCAGAGGTCTTTGGTCTATATAAAAATTGGGCTTTTCCTACCTCGTGGCCTCTCCATTTTCCGTAAGCTAATGCTCTCCCTCAAGACGCATTAAAGCTTTGCTGCAGAAGGATCCTACGTGTGCCATGCCTTTTCTTGTGGGCGAGAAGTGGGCGTGGGACAGAAAGTCTTTAAAACAAGAAATATAGTAATAAAAATATAATAAGCCATGTAAAGATGGAAAATATACACAAAATCTGGATTTTGCTTATTATTGTGTTTTCTTTTAATTTTTTTAATTGTTAATGAGCTAACTGCAGAAATACAATGGATTACAAATGCAAAGGCTACTAAGTTAAACAAGAATATATATTTTAAAGGTATTTTGATTTTGAAATTTGTGTCTAAAGATTTATTGCTTTGGAAGAGTTTTGCTTTTGTTTCCACAGAAGATGAGAACCTGTGGATTGCTTCCAGACAAATATGGTTTCATCAAACAACACCCCCTGAAAAAATGTTTGATGGAAAGAGATGGCCATATCAGCTTTAGGGCTGCAGACTGATCCAATCTCAACAACCATGAGATTTTCAATGCCCCGTAGTCAGCAGGAAGTAGTAATGGAAAACAATGCCCAAATTCCCCAAATATTGTTTCTAGATGTTTGTTTTTAATATAAGTGGTTGATGGTCTAAGAAGGAAAAGGGGATATGGTATATAAATACTTTTTTAAAAATTAGATTATTGAATTTAATTAGATAAGGAAATTAGCTGTTATTCTCAAAATATTTTACATGTATAGATTTTGGTTTATTGATATAAATTTAAGGTCAATTCTCTTATGCTGTATGTATTTTTCTACTCTTGTTTAAGATATGATATTTATGTAACTGATTTAAAATTATAATGTATAATTAAGAAATGCATGTTAGTTAGATTTTTGGGTATACAAAGATATAATTCAATTAGATAGGTAATCTTCAAACACTTCTAAGACCTACAGAATATGGTATTTAAAATGTTTTCAGAACTTAGATTTTTCTAGACAGTGAGACAGATCTGCTCCTGGCAGCACTAATTTACTTCAAGAGATAAATGGGCATCAAAGAAACTCCATATAGAGATTAGTTTCTTTGTGGCAATGGTTAGCCACTGGACAAGAACCTGTTCTTATATTGACTGTTTGACAGTATGCTGTTTAAACTAGACATGCAGATTCCATAGGAAGATGACCTCTGAACTTTGGCAGAACAAGCCACGATTGTAAAGTATTTTGAGATTGACATTTGTTTTTGGATGAAAATGAATTCAGTGATCTATCTTTTATCATTTCTATATCATATCTCTCTTTTTCCCTTAGAAAGAGATTGACTATGATCATTAACCATATATAATGAAAACAAATATTTATAAACAATACTTTGTGAATTTGGGCATAGCTTTACCTAAACTACTTCCTGCTTACTGGGGGTGCTAGCAATCTTATGGGGATCCTGAGAAAATTTAGAATTTTGGTTAACTTTTGATTGTAGTGGTCTATGAGGTTGCATCATTTCAGACTTCATGGGGTTTTTGTCAATCATACCATATTATCCTGGAGCAATCCACATGTTCTCATCTTCTGTGGAAACAAAAACCAGAACCTATTTTCCAAAGCAACATATTCTTAGACCCAAATTTCAAAATCAAGATAGCTTTAAAATATATGGGTTGATTTAACTCATCAATCTTTACAATCAAATGCCTTTCTGCAGTTATCTCATTAACAACTTTAAACAGAATTTAAAAAATACAATCTACATAATCCAGATTTGGTATATTTTCATCTTTAGATGGTTTATTATATTTGTTAATATATTTCTCTTTTTTAAGGACTTTCTCTATTTTTTTCCTATTCTCTCCCAAGCCTATGTACATTTTACATATCTTGTAACCCATTTAGAAGTTTCTCTATCTGAATCTGTTTTATTGAATATCTTTAATTATTTTCTAACCAGGAGAGTTTTTAAATTGCTAAACTATAAACCACTGCTTTGGCTGTGGGCTCTGTCCCATTTGGATTTTTAAGATGGCAGAGGTACCAGAGTCATGCTTACCTCCCCAGTTCTAGTAAGCAGTATTAAGTACCCTGGAACTTCATCAACTTATCCATAGTTGTGCTCCTGAAAACAAAAGCAGCTGCTGGGAGAAACCTCTTTCTTTCTACCCCAGCCTGTGAGAGAGGCTGAAAAAAATCAGCCATGCCACTCAGTTCATGGTGGCGGGTATCAACTGTATCTTCCATGCTGAAACTGAGACTAGAGGCCCAGTGTAGCTCCATATCTGTGCATTTAAAATCTTTTAAAAGCTTTTGTACTGTGCAATCATGGGTATCATTTGCAGACAGAAGTTTCTGACCCATCTGGGCCATCATTCAGAACAAAGCTCTCCCACCAGCTGTCTCACATCTGTTTCTAACATCATTACTCAGAGACAAAATAATTATAAACTGTTAGGCTTATGGCTCAGTCTCATTTATGGCTAACTCAGTTGAAACGATTTTCATTAGTCTGTGTTTTGCCACATGGCTCATGGTTTTTTCAAGTTTCTTTACATCTTTCCTCCTTGGACAGTAGCTCACAGTATCTCCCCTGACTCTGCTCTTCTCTGTTATCTCCATTTGGAATTCCCACTTGCTTCTTAGCTACCTTACCATAAGCCAAAACATTCCCTTTATTAATAAATTGTAATTCACAGCATACAGAAAGACATCCCACATTACAGGGCAAGAACATCTGCCACCAAGCCTGACAACTTGAGTTCAATACCCAGGTCACTGTGGTTGAAGGAAAGAAATGATTTTAAGTTGTCTCCTGACCTCACCTGCTATGCTCTATCCATATCCACACATACACAACATAAGCAAACATGTTTTTATTTCCTCAAAAATATTCAAGTTTAGGAGATCTGCATAAATATCCACATTCTATAGGGGGATTGTGTTGCTTCATTGTAAATAAGTGTCCTAACCACTGGTTTAATAAAAAGTGCTGATTGGCCAAAGGAAGGCAGGAAGTGTTGGCAGGGCTACCAGAATAAGAAAAACTCTGAGAACAGGAAGCACAGAGCAGAATGCCAGAGAGAATCTGGAAGAAGCAGAGGACAACTATGCTGCTGTGAGAAAAGGTACAGAGCGCCATGGCTGAACAGGATCAGAGTCATCGGTTAGTTTCAGGATAAAGAGCTAGCAAGTGATATGCCTGGGCTATAGGCCAAACAGCCTAAAACTATACTAAGTCTCTGTGTGTCTCTGCATGTCTATGGGTCTGTGGGTCTACAGGACTGCAGGACTGTGGGACTGTGGGACTATGGGACTGCGGGTCTGTGGGCCTTAGGATAAACAGCCTAAAACTATTGGAAACTTCTGTGTGTCTCTGCACATCTGAGGGTCTGTTGTTCTAAACCTTGAGGCTAGGCCCAAAAGTCAGGGCCAGAAATCTCATAGTACAACATTCTCTCTTTGGGGACATATCTATGTAGTAAAAGTTTCTGGTACAGAGTAGCCCTAAAATCCCAACACACAGTGTTATACTAGATACAAACTGTTCAGCCCATGGCTCAGGCTTGTTTCTAGGTAGCTCTTTCATCTTAAGTCTATTATTTATGTTTTACCATGTGGCTTGTGGTTTACCTGTACTTTATGTCTCATCCTCTCTCTCTCTCTCTCTCTCTCTCTCTCTCTCTCTCTCTCTCTCTCTCTCTCTCTCTCTCTCTCTCTCTCTCTCTCTTCGTTTGCAGTGTCTTACTGACTCTACCCTTCTTTCTCTTTATCTATGCTTGGCTTTCCTTCCTGCCTGTAAACTGGCTTGTCATTAGCCAAAACAGTTCTTTTATTATCCAATGATAATTTAAAGCATACAGAAAGACATCCCACATCATATCTGTGTGGGTCTTCTTGTCCTTAAATAAAGTCTGGAGCCCCAGAGTTGATGTTTCTAACCTATATACAGGTTGAACAACCTCACCCAGTCATCAGCTCAGCATTTTATGGTATCTCTGAGCATCAGGTAAGGTTTTTATCCTCATAGTACAAAATATTCTTGTACCCAAGTTTGTCTCTATAAATAAAGTAGGTGAGAATGTATTTGATAATTTATCATTAGGAACTACAAGAATTTAGTGTGGATTCTTGAAACTGGCTACCCAAATGTAATGCTGGAATCTTATGCAAATGTTTTTTTAACATCTTCTTATCCCAGTTACTTATATAACTATGGAAAATGAAATTATTTCCCATATGGTTACTGTAAATGTAATTGGAAGATGATAAGCCTTAGAGACTATGCAAAGCTTGTACATTGTCCAATGGAAGACTAACCCTAGGCACCCCAGGCTATATTTAGAAACTAGATTTTTTAAAAGGTAAGTAGAAGTTAAAGCCCTTGTGGTGGGTTCACATTGTAGATTACTTGCTTTCTAAGAAGAGGCTGCAAAACAGACATCAAGAAAAGACCATGTGAATTCAGAAATCTGTCTGTAAACAAGGAGAAATGACATGAGAAGGAACCAATCACCATGACAACTTTGTATTCCTAGACTTTTGGCCTTCAGAACTAAGGAAATACTTTTTGGAGTTTGACTGTGGTACATTGTGCAGGAAGAAAACTAATGTAAATGTACATACAAAGCAATCAAAACATTTAATATATCTACCCATCTAGTCCTGGGACATGTGAATATAAGCCAAGAATAATTTATTTATCCAATATTGGAGCACTTACACTAAACACTGTGCATTTATTTATTTACCATCTTCACCCTTATCATGTGATCATTTTTAATCACAATTATATTTGCAATAAAGGGTATGCCATGACACACATGGGGAAGTTGCTTTGAATTGGGTTGGTTCTCTCCTTCACCTTTGTCATCTCAGGTCTGAGACATAGCAAGAAACTTCCCCTACTGATCCATCTTGTCAGCCCCTAACATTGTTTCCATATCAATTAGAACCCATACTCCTTTTATAATTACTTTCTGTAGTATTGGGTCATCACAAAAGACAGCTTTTCCTGACAACATTGATCCCTTCCCTGGGTGTGAACAGAGCCTACTCTCAAGATGCTATTTTGAGTTACCTGAAAAGCTTGTGGAATTATTTGTGGCTGGGCCAATCTCTTTCCTCATTCTTAGTTACTCATTGTGTAAAGCTAGGGCAAGTGGTTTTTGTTTTATTTTTGCTTTTGTTTGTTTGTTTTTTTTTGTCTTTCTAGTTAATTCTAATACATAACAGGACTAAACATCAATACTCTAGTTTAAGAACCTTAAAAATAACACATTTTTCTCATTTGTATTAGTTCTCTGAAGGGACTCTCAAGTCACCTCAGTTGCAACTCAAAGTGTAGTCCAGCAATTCATCACCTGGATGCTTGTACAGAGTCATGGTTCTTGACTAAAATCAAAACCCACTTCACAGGATTATTCACATAATTCTAATTCACTAAAAGATGTTAGGAATGCTGAATTCCAATGAGAACCACTGGGGAAACTCACTACAAACAAGACTAGATGGCTTCTTCCAATGCCACATACAATAACAGAAGAGTCTAAGAAGCAAGATTTTATCTGTTATTGTGTGCCAGTCAGACAACATCTTCAGGCCTGGAATGTACTTATTTAGGCCACAGTATACCACACTCCTCACTTCTGCTCAGTGTCTGTCTAATAACACTCAAATTTATGATTCTTCGATGTGAAGTAGAACAGTAACACAAGAATTTCTATATTTCTGCCTTTCACATACACTTACGAGTATTTATTCTATTTGAGAACAGGGAAATAATTGTTCTAATACCAATATATCAAATATCACCTACAATAGCTAGTAAAAGATTATGTTGGAGAGACTATTTTTACAGAAAACAGCAACTGTAACAGTACATAAAACTCTCTAGGTTACAAAGTAGAAAATATTGATATTATAAAGGATACTTTACATCAAGGGGCTTGGGCAGATTTACATCAGAATTGCCTCTTCCTTTGTGGATATGGGATGAAATATCCTCATTATCATTCTTCAGTTTCACTAAGTATGAAGTATCATTTATGAGGCTCACTTGTGGTAATCATTAACTTACACAAAATGGACAGAGGTAGACTTGCTGTGATCATAAGAGTGCACCCCACAACTATCAACACCAGGAGTCCCAGTCTCTGAAAGTACATCTGATTGCATCACAGAGTATCTTGGACTTTTAATAAACAATGCAAAAGTAAGAGGTAGAAGACACACAGGGTCCAAGAAGCATCTTCGCCCCTCATGTTTTTGGAAATGTAATAATAAAGAATAAATGGTATTTTGAAGCAAATTTGCATATCTCACTTTTCCTCATTAGGTGAAAATACAAAAAGTGGTAAGATTTTACTTAGAAGCTATAACTTCTAAGCTAAATATGTATAGCATATAGCATAATGTTATACACACACACCCGACTACACCTAGAAAAGAAAACAGCATCCAATACAGCAACATTGTTTTTTGTTTGTTTCTGTAATGAAATGAATAACCACCCTAAGAATCATCACAGAACATTCATCTAGTAATGAATAGAGGTGGAGGCAGACATCCTTGACTGAGCACTGGGCAAAACTCCTGGTCCAGCTGAGAGCAGTAGATGAGAGCCTGTGAGAGAGCAAGGGCATAGGGATTCTGAGAAGTATGGGGATATATTTCAAATTTAATAAGATACAATTTGAGGTATAAAAGGGATCTACCCAAAGAAAGTCTAGGAAGATCCGAGAGTGGTAACTTGCCCTTGAATCACTGTACAAGGAATATCTGGCTGTGGGGACCTATGCCCATATTCCTAGCAAATCCGATTTTGAGACTGTCTTAGTTTACAGAGGTAGTTCCAGACTCCCAGGCAGGCAGTGGTGGTGTCATGCCTTTAATGTTAACCTGGATATGAAACAACTGTGTCAAGTGGGTATTTAAGGCAGGAATAGAAAGACATAGCATGCAGTAGAAGCCATGAGTATTGAGGCTGAGGAAACTGGAAGACAGCTAGTTGAAATTTGACTGTGGTGTTACCTCACTTTGATATCTCAGCCATCCCTGAGATCTAGCTCTGAGTATCCTTTATTTGTGCAACACTTGGGGCATGAACTCCTCCCCTCCCTACCCAAAATGGTGCTTTTCAGCCATCAAAACACTTGGCCAGAGGAATAATTACTAGCTGGATAGGTTTTCTGTTCAGAGTTAACCTTTAGTCTTAGGCAGACCAGCCATACGTGTTTCCATTTCAATTTTATCTGGGTAAGTTTTTTAAACAGTAGCCTCTTTCTCCTGCTGGGTTGTGGGTTGTATTTTTTCCCCTTTGGATCTCTCCTTGGGCTGCTTTCACACTAGGTAGCTGCCTCACTTCACTCTCATTTGAATCATCAAAGACAACAATTTTGGTAACTAAACCAAATTTTTTAAAGTGGGGATTTGTTTAAGGCAATGGAGGGTGTTTGGATTTTCTGTGACCTTTCTCTAGATGATTTGATATTAGAACCTGTAAAGAAAAGGCTAAATAAAGTAAATGGGACTATCATAATGTTTATCATACTGTTTTCTATGAATTCAATATTTTGTTTAATTTATGTTTTATAATTTAGGAAGTCAATATAAATTCCAGAAAAAAGTCTTAGAAAATCCTGTCATGGGAGTACAAAAAGATATTCAAATTCAAACAGAGGAATATAAAGAACCAATTTCAGCAAGGTCATCTAAAAGTATACAAAACAGGCAACATTAATATATCCAGTAACATTTTTAATAATTGAGCAATAATAAAGATGATAGAGAGCTAATTGGGCTCCAGTAAAAATATTAGAATAAAGGAGAGTAAAAGAAGCAATTGTGACATATAGGATACACTCACTATTTTTAAAACAAATGATGAATAGCTGGTCATGCTGTAACTAGATCACCCTTAAAGACTGGTTAAATATGGTTACTTCTCTTTTAGAGGCAGGGACACTTTTACCATGGAAATCATGGTGAAAGCAAAGCCAGAGATATAGAAGTCTCCCAAGACCAACTTCTTGGGGAGGAAGCTTATGCTGATATTGAAAGACAGTCTTCATACAATGAACATATTCTGGCTTTATGCTGCACAGAATATTTAAATGCCTGGGATTGGATTGAATAAATAGGAAAGAAAACTGAATCATTCACAAAGTAATTCAAGGCCCCAAAGAAACTTTTACAGGCTTTTTGCACAGATTAAATGCAAAGGTATAGAGAATGGTATCAGACTCAGAAGCTAGGTGAATAATAATTGAATCACTGGCTTTTGAGAATGCTAATGCACAATTTAGAAAAACACCTAGACTGTTTAAAGCAGGTTGGTACCCTAGGAGGATTGGATTTGTGAGGCAATTATTCTAGAGTCTTATCACAGTGATAATAACTAGGTAGAAGAGCTTATTTCTAGAGGTATAAGGAAAAGTCAAAATATTAAATGTTACAATTGTGGAAGGGAAAGTGACATAAAAAGAGTTTGTAAACAAGGTGTTCCCAGAAACAATGCTTTTGCTAGGAATATTCCCAAGAGAACACCACTCCCTTATGGAGTATGCAGAAGGTGTGGAAAAGGAAGACATTGGACTAATGAATTCAGATCAACAAGAGACAGACAAGGGAACTTTTGGCCCTCAGGAAACACCCCAAGAGGGCTTTCAAAATCCCCATATTAAATATGGTCTGATCTTACCTGTCACTGTGGAGGATACACCTTTCCAGAGGAATTTAAAAAATTAAAATCTATTTTAAAAAAGATATATCACTGAATGAAAGAAAATTTATAGAAAAAGAAAATATCAGAAAAATTATAAACCAAATATTTTGGCAAGCTTCTATCAATGAATAAAGACCAAAATTAAAAGTAAAACTAAATGATTTTTTGAAGGCTTATTGGATGCGGGTGGATATATCAATAAATTCACCAGAGTCATGGCATCCAAATTGGCCCCTAAGGAGGTAAATGTTCAGTTTTTGAGAAATATGTTGTTATCACAGGTAAAACAGTGCAAGGTGGTTTGAGTGTATAGGACCATAAGTACAGAGAGGACCATTAAAGCTATATGTGGCTAACATTGCTATAAATATATGGGGACAACAATGAGTTAATAATCAGCAGATTAATATTTCTCCAAATACGGAAAGAAACCAGAAACTAGAACACCCCCCCAAATACATAAAAGGTATTATGAGAAACAATCACAGATCATTCAGCTTATACAGAAACAATGCAAAACAGCTGCTAATCTTTTAAAGACATCCACAACAGTACTTCTAAAATGGCTTATAGAGAAGTCTATATGGGTACATCAATAGCCTTTAACAAAAGATAAATTTTAGGCCTTAAAGCAGCTGGTATAGGAGAAGTTAAATGCTCAACATATAGAAGAATTAACCAGCCCTTGAAATTCTCCTGAATTTGTTATTAAAAAGAAGTCTGAAAATTGGAGAATGGTAATAGAATTAAGGGTGATAAACAAGATGATCCTTCCAATGGGCTCTCTACAGTCTGGGATTCCATTGCCTTCTCTAATAAATAAAGAATGGCCTATTATAGTTATTTTATTTAAAAGACTCTTTCTTTATGTTTTCTTTACAAGAACAAACAAAGAAAAAATTGCCTTTACATTGCCCACTTATAATTATTCTTGGCCTGTAAAGAGATATCAGCAGAGGGTACTCCCTCAAGGAATGCTGAATGACCCCACTCTGTACAGTATTTTGTACAAAAGCCAGTAGAACAAATATGTAACAAATTTCCACAATCTATAATTTACCATTAAATGGACAACATCTTGTTCGCCAATTCAAATATTGATGCCTTAGAAAAAATATTTGAAGAAGTGGAAAAAATTTTTTGACTACTTGCAGATTGTAAATTTCTTCAGAAAAAAATACAACCAGAAGATTTCATTAATTATTTAGGCTATGAAATAGGCCAACAAAAAGTCAGACCCCCAAAAGGTACAAATCAGGAGAGATAGACTGACAACAGTTTATGATTTTCAAAGATTACTAAAAGACATTGCCAATTTATGACTCATTATTGGAATTAAAAATGATGAACTGGATGATTTGTTCAAAACCTTGAGTGGTAACTAGGACTTAAATAGTCCAAGAGAATTGCTACTGGAAGCTGAGAAAGAATTGGCTTTGGTGGGTAAGAAATTACAGGATGCCCATGTGAATTGTGTGGATCCAGACCTTAACAGCATTCTAGTTATCTTGCCCTCTGAGTATTCTCCTACAGGAATTTTAATGCAAAGTGAAAATGTGATATTGGAATGGATATTTATTCCACATAAACTGAGAAAGAAATTAAAAATGTGGAAATAATGTCTGAACTTATTTTTAAAGGAAAATTAAGACTTCATCAATTGACAGGAATGGAGCCAACAGAAATTGTTGTACCTTTAACTAATAAAAAAATGACTAATTATGGCTAAAAAGTGAACCTTGGAAAAGAGCTTGCAGTACTTTTGGGAGATATTAACAACAAATATCTTCAAAGCAAAAGAATTGAATTTCTAAAGATAATCAATTGGAATCTTTCTTATGGTGTACAAAATAAGCCAATTTCTGAAGCCTCTACCTTATATGCTGATGCATGCAAATCAGAAATACAGGATACAAATCAGAACATACAAATAAAGTGGCTTAAAGACCATACATTTCTCTTCAAAAGTCATATTATAAGTTATTGTGATGTATTAATGGATTATATTAAAACTCTTAACATAGTCACTTACTCTTAGTAGGAAAAAAAACATTGTTCTACACATTGAAATGGCTGATTTTATTAATTATAAGTCAGAATTAACTGCATTATTTATTCTAATACAAGAAATAATCAGGCTTAAAATCATCATTTATATGTAACACATATTCAATCCCATATGGGTCCTTTAGTACAAGGTAATGATGAAACTGATAAATTATGAATCTGAAATGTACTGGAGGCCTTAGAGTTTTGTAAAAAGCATCATGTCAAAAGCAAAGGAAATAAAAAAAGATTTCTCTATCAGTTGGCATCAAGCCAAAGAAATTGTAAAAAAAAAAAAAACAGTATCCTACCTTTCTTTCTATAATAAAACTCCACTGCCAGCAGGAAGTAATCTTAAAGGTACACATAGAAATGAAATCTGGCAAATGGATGTATTTTATTTTAAAGAATTTGGAAAATTAAGATATGTCCACCTTTTTTAGAATTTCAGTGGGCAACTGTTTTGAGTTACAAAAAAAGTCTACCTCTGTAATCACACATTTTCTAGAAGTTATGGTCATTATGGGAATACCTGTATAAATTAATACCGACAATGCTCTGGCATATGTCCCTAGCAACATGAAATAGTTTTTTTTCATATTATAATATAAATCATATTACAGGAATACCACATAATCCTACAGGGCAAGCAGTCATAGAGAGATCAAATTGAACTCTAAAGGATATGCAAAATATACAGAAAGGAATAACAAAGACCCCCTAGAGATATATTATACAATGCTTGAATAATTTTGAATTTTCTTTTTGCTAATGAGAAAGGAACAACAGCTGCTAAAAGGCATTGGACTATAGAAAAAACAGCTGAACTAAATCAGCCTGTTTACTTCAATATGTACTAACCTCTGAATGGAAGCCAGGGTAGGTGCTACATTGGGAAAGGGTTATTTTTTTTTATTTCCACGGGTGAAGAAAAGTTATGGATACCATCAAAATTATTAAAGACTCAATTTGAACCAGAAAAACTTTATGAAAATAAGAATTAATCACGGATCCACCCATATCACAATTATGTAAGTTGTAAGAAAAATAAAACAAAGGGGAGATTTTTGTTTTTGTCTTTACAGAAAACTAAAAATACCCATTTTCAAGAAGATAAAGACCTTGGACATTCAGACATCTAAAGCAGAAGGGAGCCTATCGAGAAAAAATGTATAAGAAAAGAATATCAGACTTACTGTTACCAGTATATTTTATAGGGTAAAATCTCATTGTTTTACCTTTCTCTCTCTCTCTCTCTCTCTCTCTCTCTCTCTCTCTCTCTCTCTCTCTCTCTCTCTCTCTCTCTCTCTCTCTCTTTCTCTCTCTCTCTCACACACACACACATGTGTGTGTGTATTCATGAGTATATACTATATATATACATTCATTTTTATAAGTTGAAGTCACAGTTTAATTAATTATAAAGTTTGCTTTAGAGTTGGAGCGTGGCTCTCTCCTCTATACTTGGGCATACATGTTAAAAAAAATACCTAGGTATTATATCAGAATACCCACATGTTATGGGATAGAGGAATAACTAAAAATAAAGGACTGTTCTATTGTTACTAATTCTATGCTGAAAATATATATCTAGCTTCCTATACATTGTTTGGGGATTTAGTCTCTTATGAATCTTCTTCAGTGATCCATGACATTGCATAATTTCAAACTTGAAGTATCTGAAAGTAATATGGGTCCTCACAATGATGTTTTCATATGGACTATGACAAAGAAATAAGGCTGACAAAGACAAACAACAACCGAAGATCAGATTTGGAGTACAAACTGCTCAGGACAATTTTAAGGCAGCTCACCAAGATGAAACATTTTCACAGACTACTATAGCCAGTACTTGAGACAAAGCCATGCACATTCCTATTATACAGAGACTGGTCAAGAAATAATATATCTACTTATTTTAGGACTTGACAATTAAAAAAAAACTTTCTTTTCAGGATCCCCTAAAGATGCTGTTGCCCCCAGCAATAGAAAATTCATCTATAAACATGGCACCCACGTTCCTAAGTGGTTGGGTCAATGGCTTTTTGGCCTTTCAATTCATTATGGATGATTTTCCTTGTTTAAGTTAATAGTTAAAAATTGTTATTGGTTATGATTAGAAAATAAGTTAAAGAAGGTGATTAGATTCAAGATTCTGGCTAACAAAATAAAATGAAGAAAAGGGGATACAGGTATAATAGAATATAAGGATTGATTATTGAATCTTCTTTTAAAAAGTATTTACTAGCTTTAAATATTTTACATTGCACTAAATTTCTGTATATTGTTTACAAATTGTGTATATTGTAATTAATTTTGTTACACTACATATATCTCTATGTTTGTTCAAGGTATTATACTTATTTAGTTCATCTAACAATGTAATACAGATTGCTATTTTATGAAAGTTTTTATTACCAACTGTTTAGAATATAAAGTAATGCAAGTTAGTAGCTAGACATTATATTTAAACATAGTCATGCTATATGTTTTCAAGGTAAAAAAGGAATGAGTCTTTTTCAAACACTTCAGAGATCAATATAATATGGCATTTAAAAACATAGGTCCTTATTATTTTTAACAATGGGACTATGACTATTGCTCCTGGCAGCAGCAATCTACTTCTTAGAAGATTATGGACATCAAGGAAACTCCATACACAGTTGACCTTCTTTGTAAAAAAAAAAAGTTATATACTGAGCAAGAAAGTACTATTGCCTTGACTGCTAACAGTATGATGTTCAAATTGGACAAGCAGGAGACATGTCCACAAGAGGATTACCAAACTTTGCCAAGACAAGGGATCAAGGTCTTTGAGAATATCCTGTTTCACAGACAAGTCTGTTAGTCACAACTAGGTCTGTAGGCTAAAGTTAGATGCTTCAATGATACAGAAGAACCTTGGGTGACTATCCAGTTGGCTTTTCATTTTTTACATTTTTTTGGAAGTTGCCTACTTGCACATACTGTTGAGTTAGTTAATATTATTTCCTTAATGTGTCTCTCAGGTAATTAAAGATGAGATAGTTAAATAGTTTTCTAGTAACAGCTTTAGAAAAGAAACTTTGAAGCTAAAGTATGTAAGCTTAAAAGACTTCAAAATAATAGTTTTTAGTTAGTAAAACAAGCTAGAAAGTAAGTGAATTAGGTAAAATCTTTGGACTCACAAAAATAGGATAATTAATGAAATATTTTCTTCAAATTGTCAATTTTTAATGAACTGGACATTACTCATTTATTGTTTGTACATATTGTATATAATCATCATACCTATTTTATATGTTTTTTCTTATGTTAGATATAACCTTCCTTAATTTTGACACAAAAGGGGATATAGGGGAATATGTTTTAAATTTTTTAAAAGCCAGTCTGGGATAGCAGAGGAATCTACCCACAGTCAGTCTAGGAGGATCAGACAGTAGTAACTCAGACCTTTATTCATAGCACAGGGAAAATCCAGGAGTAGTGACCTACATCCTTAATCCTCGCAAATGTGAGGTTGAGGTCACTCTAGTTTACTGAGGAGATTCAGGCTCCCAGGCAGTCAGTGGTGGTGCCATGCCTTTAATCTTAACATGGATATTAAACTGTTTTAAGTGAGTATTTAAGGCAGACATAGAAAGATAGAGCAGGCAGTAGAAGCCAGCAGGAGTGAGGCTAGCAAGCTGGAAGACAGCTGGGTGAGATTTAACTCTAGTGATTTCTCTCTTTGATATCTCAGCCTTTTCTTGAGATCTGGCTCTGAGTTTCCTTCACTTCTGCAGTACAGTGGATATCACAGAAAACAATGTTAGAACCAGAGGCTAGAGAGGTATTCTGAAGATATGTCTTCTTGCCATAAGATGGACATTGCACTCATGAATTCACCATAGCTGTGGTTACCTACACAAAATATACACAAAAGTGGAACAGGCAATATCATGAATCATGGAGGGTTTCATCAGGCCCCACTTATCCCTGAAGGACTGCAGCCATAGTTCACTAATAGTTAGTAGACAATAGGGTTAGTCCCTTCAGTAATGTTGTTACTGAAATGTAGCCAATGCATCAGTTGCCTCTCACCCATTGCCACGAAAGCATTCTAGGTTTAACATAATAGTTCACTTCACAGATAGACACAGAACAATGACATCAGGAAACTCATATGTTAGGGAAAATCCTTTCAGTGGTAGAGGGATTAAAGTGGGTATTGGAACTAAAAATACTAAAATTCATTACATATATGTAAATGTATGTATGTTAGTTAATTAGTTTCTGGAGTCATCATGCTCTAGTGAAGTGTAAAGTCATCAGATTCCAGAATTTAGAAGTATAGGTGATCTTAAAAGCAATTAGTTAAATAATAAGGAACAGAAAATGAGTGTACAGCTAAAGAAGAAACAAGGTTCAAGAACAGCCAAAGTCTGGTCCAATTTCTGAAGCCCCAGAAGGCTAGTAAGTGAAATTAAGAACATATGGGCAGTGAGGTAAGATGAAAGAGAGGACAGAATGGCAGTCTGTGTACAAGGAAAGGTTCTTTTTAGCAATGAGTAAGGAAATGAATGATACTAAAAACTTGAGATAACAACTAGGTTTCCCCTTGGATAACTAATGTGTTGTGGAGTTTGTATGGAATGATAAGAAACAAAGCCTGATGGGATTACATTAAACAGAGGACACAAAGTAATGCACAAAGAAACAGCAGAGCTAGCTATCAAGAGAAGATTGCCCATAAAGGTAAAAATAAAATTTATCTGAACAAGACGTAAGGCTAAGAAACAAGAGGCAGTGCAGTACATTTACATGTCACTAAAATAAAAGAATATGAGTAATGCAGAAGAAAGCAAGATAGATTACAGGAATAAACTTCTCAAGTGGACAAGAGGGGCTATGACCCAGTGTAAGATGGAAAGTTAGCCTCAGGTAGGACCAAGAACTTCTGCTTAAGCAACAGAGAAGTCATTGAAGGAGTCAGAGCCATGTTCGAGAAGTCCACTAGAGGTCTCTTTAAATTTCTTTTATTTTCTATATGAAGTGAGGATTAGGGTGGTAATTGGCAGTGACAGAGTACTGGTTGTCTAACATCAGAGAAAACAGGACTGAGGTGGTACTCTAGGGAGCTGGAAAATTAATGCCCAGGGTGAGGGAAGGAGTTCAAAGGCTGAGTTCAGGTTGGAGTTAGCTATATTTGAAGTTTTACCAACCTCAAAGAAGAGGTATGAATAAAGGGGTCCACTGGCATGAAGCAAAATGCACAGAGCAACCCATGAAGTCTCAACTACATAGTGAAGAAGAAGAAAGTGGAAGGCATAACATAGGTGGAACTCTAAGAGGAGCCAAAAGGTACATATGTTGGGATGCCAGAAAGAATGAGGTGGCTGGAGGCAGATGGTGCTGATAAAGCTTGTAGTTGACCTGGCAACTAAGCAAGAGAAAGAATGAGTAGTACAAAGTCTATTGTGCATCCATGGAATAAAGAAATGCTCTCAGTAATGCCAAGTTTTAAATCAATAATCTGCATGGGTATTCAAAATACATAAAATGATGAAGAGAGTGGTGGTACAAATAACACTGAGGTGTAGGTACTAAAATCATCAATAAAAAAGTGCATGTGGATAAGGAAGGTAGATGATGCAAAGGGAGTATTCTATGGGAAAGCCTAATTGGTATCAGAGCACTAGAAAAGTCAGAACAAAGGCCTGGAAGTCACCATGGAGAAGCAATAACATTTCACCTGCCTTGATGCCCAAGACAAAAAGGGCAGGCAAAAGGCAAAAGGCCCACACCACTTTGAGTAGAGGGAAGAAAACTAGTCAATATTCTGAGGGGTTTTTCTAAACTCTGTCAAGGGAGCCAGAAGGCAAAGTAGAGAGGTTTGAAGGGCTGAGGAGGGTCAGAGGGGAGGTGTCATGGGAGGGCAGTACTTCTGGGTTGCTCCTGGAAACTGAGAGAAGCAAGCTATGCATGGAAGCCATGATGGGAAATCAGTCTTAATGGATGTCTATCTGTAATCATTACCACTTTATCAACTGCCCTGGGAGTATAAGGGAAAGAAAACACGGAACTTTTGGAGGCATAGCTGAAACAAAAGTGTTTGGTTTCTGATCTAAATTATGTAGAAATTGCCTTTCTAGATTTTTCTCTGTGGTCTGTGTCCCAACTGTCTTTCCATGTTGATTCATTCAGTACAGTTCTCCAAGCATTCTGCTGCTTGGACCAACTTCTAACCATGAGGTCATCTCTCTGTTAGTGCACTGTGCCTTTTTAAATACCTAAAACTGAACAGGCTACAGAAATAATAGGAAGACTCTTCTGCTTGAATTTTGCCAAACCTGACCCAACACTTAAGGTTTTTCATAGCATAAGTAGTAAATAAGTTATTTGGTCTTTAGTTTTAGTGAAAGAATCAAGACACATGGGAATTAAAATATAAAATGAGGAAGTTTAACAAGATCTGGAGACTATGGATGAGTTGAATTTTTATTTTTATAAAGAATGTGTCCATATTTATGTCTTCAAGTTATACTTGTTTAAGGCTTGAGGTGGTTTCATTCTCTTGCCTGCTTGAAGTATTCCTACTAAGGTTTGAAGACCTCTCAGACTTGCCTTACTCACCTACTGCTGGGTCAGGACTTTCAACAGGTTCCCATGTTTCTTTGCATATTTTTCATCATTGGTCCTTTTGAGTTGACTTCACATTGCCTCACTCCATGTTCACTTTTGAGCTCAGGATACACCACACATTTCTTACCTCAGTAAATTTGCTGGATCCTTTTCTGTTCCCATTGCTCCAATGAGCTCTCCCTGTTCCCTTATTTGGGATGGATTCTCCCTTTGCTTCCCAAAAAGTCCTTGTCAACACTAACCACTATTTCCTGCTTCACCTTCACAACACACAGCCAAACTGTTCTTTTATCCCTACCCTATGTCCACAGAACTGTTGCCATCTCATCAAACAACTCAGAGAAAGCTACTATACAGAAATGATAACTGTGGCTGCTATACACTCTGACAACCAAATTGTATTTTTCTTGCTGACTTTTACCTCGTTTTTGTTACTCTCACTAACTGAAAATAGGAGGTCACTATTCTCTGTTAAAAGTAATTTCTGAATGCAACATCAGCATCCCACAGTGGTTGACCAGGCTGCTAGAGCAGAAACAAAGCTGCTGCCATGAGTGAAGGCTGGAGGCAGAGGGATACTTCTGTTATTTTCCCCTATGAGACCAGATCCTGTGGCAGCTCTGCCACATTTGGAACTTCTTATGCTAAGAGTTGAGATTTGTTTGGACTCCAAAAACAGAGAGAAGACTCCTTCTTGGGTTAAATGTCTCTCTTCCTATTCTCCACAGAACAAAAATAAATCTCAAAATTCTCATCAGATCAAATATTCCTTCTTGTAAACCATCTGAATATTTGATTGCTTTTCGGATGAAATCTAAACTCCTTGTTTAAGGCCAAAAGGCTCTGAATTGCTTGGTTTTTAATGATCAATGTGGTCTCATACCCACAGGATTTCTGAGCACTCCATAAACAGCATCCTTTTCTCTCAGCCAAGTTTTAGCCAAGAAAATAATAGGAGAAAGCAGTCAGACAATGGAGGCCATAATCTCTGCCTGGCACAGAGCATCATAAATGTGGGCATTTTATAAATATTTGCTTTAATGGATTTTTAAAAAAGAGATTCTTCTGAGATGGAAATAATGCCTCACAAGCCATATATTCACACACACATACACAGAAGTCATGGATTCACCAAGAGAAAACTACTGTGTTCTAGGTTGTTCTTTATCATCAAGACTGATAAGAAATGCTATTGCTCATCACAGAACAGTATAAACAGACAAGATCAAGCAATTTTAGACTTTCTTTGTGATATGAGATCTGCATGCAAAAAAAAACAAAACAAAACAAAAAATAAACAAACAAAAAACCACTGCAGACTACTTTCAGAATCAAATCTCTGAGAAAGAGAGAAGAACAGGACTAGGCTGCCAGCAATTTAAAACAGTCTTATCAAAGGCCTAAGTCAAGACTTCCAAATCTCTGGAGCTGGCATGATCCTTCATGAATCTCTCAAGATACAGGAGTTTCCTGTTCTCTATAACCTTCTCTGACTAGCACTGAATGTAAGCTCTCCTCAGGAAGAGACCTGTAACCTGAAGTAAAATGTGATATTTTTGTTTTTGTTTGTTTGTTTGTTTTTCCTGAGAGCAGTTCTCAAATAAAAATCCATCTGAGCTTTCAGCTACTAATGATCCCAGTGCCTGAAGAATAAGAGTCTCGGCCCTGAAAAAAAGATGTGAGTGAAATCTACTCCAATGAGTTACTCACAACCTACACGTGCTGAATCATACTAAGCTTTGGATTCTCGTTAGAGAGTTTTGTTGTTTAGATACTAGGTCATTTCAGTAGCAACAATTTGCCCTGATGTGTGCTATATATCAGGCACTGAACTTTGTCATCTATACATATCATACACATATACATATAGAAGTTCAGACTCAGCTACAGATGTATGTATGTGTTTTCCATAAGGGTTTTCTAAGATCTCAAAAGGGATGCATATCATAAAAGCCAGTCAAGCATTTTCATGTGGTAAACACTCTAGTAAATACTTTTTAGACTCATTAATCCTTACATCATTGAAATTGATGCACCTTTCCCCCTGCATGTATCTTTCTCAAATGAAGAAACTGAGTCTCAAAACAATAGTATTGTTTGTCCAAGTTCTCATAGTTCATAATCATCATAACTCTGGTTCACAAATATATGTCCTTAAATAAGACACAATATTTGTCACCTGCCACAATATTTCTCATATGCTTTATGTCTTCTGATAATGCATGCAACTGTTCAGTAATAGCAAATATAATTTATACTGGCTGCAAATTAAGTTTTAACATTCATTTTTTACAGTAGTACTTCACCATTGGCATTGGTTCATTAAGTAAGTGTAGCATCTCTTTAAATGACTTAGTCTTTCTTTATGTCTGCTTCATGATTGCAAAATAATAGTTAACCTAATAACAGTTTCCTACTGGAAACAAAAATAAAGGAAATAACTAACGTCAGTGATGATTTTCCTTTTATATTCTTAGAGAACTAGGGATCAAATGCAATCCATGTGTACTGGAATCCACTAATTAGCTGCATTCCAAGATCCTTCTTTCCATCACTACTATGAAGAAAGATAAAACTCTTTTATAGTACCTTTTCCTCCTATATCCCACACCAAGAATACTCATATGGATACCTTTATTAACAGGAAACCATGAAGTCATATATTCAGCTTCCCTCCCTATATATGGGGTAGGAGTCTAAAAGTTAACATTCACCAGACAAACTGATCATGTCTGTTGTAAATTTCTGGGTGTTAGGTCTGCTTTGCTGTTATCATCTATGCAATTGACTTCAAAAACCAGACAAAGGGAAAAATAATGTTTCTCATCCATCTTTTCTTTTCTACATTTCTATCGTGTAATTATGCAGTATGTTCTACATAATTAAATTATCCTTTTCCTAGCTCCTTCCCTTGCTGCCCCCTGGAGAAGAGAATAATTTTCTAGTTGGTCCCTGAGATGGGTATGAATCTGTTATTTCCAAAATATGTTCTGTCTCTAGAGTATCCTGCAGAAGTTCTAAAGCAGGGATCTGAGGAGGGGTGGAAAGAATTATAGAGGAGCCTGATATTTTGTTATGTGGCTCCATGGTATTTATATTAATTTTTCTAAAATAACAGTCATCTGAGTAAAGAATGAATTCTATCCTGTCACTAAAGATGGCTTCAGGAAAGTTGCTACATACTTCTTGGCTCCTGTAAAGTAACAACTTGATGTATAGATAGTTTCTAAAAAAAAACAGAAATGGAAATCTTTTCTTTTTAGAGATTCAGAAATGGAAAGCATTGGGGCATCTGCTGCATCCTACTCCAAGTACTTTAGTCTGGATCCTCAGCATGCATGTAAAATTGAGGCATTTGTCTCCAACTTCAGTGCTAAAACTTGGAGACAGGGGCCTTTTCAGAGCTTGCTTGCCAGCCAATCTGGCCAAATTGGTGGGCCCCAAGATCATTGAGAGAAACTTTATCTTTTTAAAAACAGTGGAAAATGTAAGAGTGGCTGAGGAAGACACAAGATTTTAACATTTGGCCTTGATTTACACACACATACACATGCACCTATATGTACATGTGCAACACATAAGCACATGCACACAAAGGAAAAGGAAAAAAGGAAGGAAGAATGAAAGAAAAAACAAATGAAAGAAATAGAAAAGGGAAAAGGAGAAAAAGGATGAGGGAAGGGTGGGAGACTTTAAGAGAGAAGTTGCGCTACAGAGGAAAAGAAAACTGATAAAAAAAATTTCCAGTTAAAATGAATATACCACACAGGAAATACAACACCAAGCCACATCAGCATACTCTGTTACTATGAACATCTGAGTAGCTTTCTACTGACATGAAAGCAGTTTAGAATACCTTCAGGTGTTAATGCAGTCTTAAAAGTCAAGGTCAGTGCCATGGTTGGTGTCGAATTATAATGCCCTTGAAATGTCCTGCAAGAGGCTTTCTCATTCCAGCAGATGTCAACATCAGACAGGCCAACAAGGCTACTGCTAAAACTTTTCTTAAGGCAATCTTACTGAGACTTTTAATTAGTCCAAAGGAAAGTCTGAGCTTTTCACAACTGTGATGTTGCTTGTATTCTTGGATCTGAATCATTCTATTCAAAACCATCATAACAGTAACCAAGAGAAGCAGAATACTCCTCTGTATCCAGCAATGTTTTCAAATCATTTTGTATTTTACTCATCAGAACAATAACTTCACTTGGTGTAGTGGTACAAGGCTGCTCTGTCTGAGTTTTGGGAGACTAAGCAGAATTGTTTGAGTCCATAATGCCAGATTCAATATCTAATCTCAAATAAAAAAGACTTCTCTCTCTCTATATATATATCTTCAAAATTATAATAATAAGCTATGAACAATTCATTATACATTAGTTAATATCAAATATCAAATGCACTGCTCAGATGTTAGGAACCATTGTTGTAAAAATCAATAAAGTGCAGTCAGCCCTCCAAATCTGCAGGCTCTGTGTGGTGTTCATACTATATAGTCAAAGTCTTTGTCCCTACCAGAAACTCTCAAATACAAGGCAACCACTTCCCAAATAATTGACTCAAATAATTGACTCAGAAGGTTAATTTTATAATAATTGCTGAGCTTGTAACCCAAGCTTATTACTAACCATCTCTTTCACTTAAATTAACCCACAATTATCATCTATGTTTAACCACATGGCTTGGTACCTTTTTTCAATGCAGTGTTCTCATCTTGCTTTCACTGCATTTGGCTTGAATCTCCTGTTTTGCTTGTCCTTTTCCCAGCATTTTCCTAGTATGGTTGACCCACTTATACTTCTTGCATATCTATTGACCAATCAGCAATTTATTAAACCACTTGCACAGCACCTTCAAGTACTACAAAGACATAGTTGTTGAGGAGGAGAAGGCTTCCTCCAGGTCTATATGTTTTTTTGTGTTTTATTTTGTTTCCAGAAGGCAGGATTATGAAGCCTATATGAACTTACTACTAGCAAAATTAGTAAAGAGTTTCCTCTTCAATTACATCAGTACATCATCTTCAGCATTAGCAGGGTACAAATATGAAGAAAACATACCTAAAATAGATAGCAAACAACATTATATGTATATTGCTTAATGGTACTTTCTGAAGTAATTTCGCATTAATACTTATAACTTGAAAAATATTTTTACATATATTTTTACTATATTCTATCCCCTCCCCCAACTTATTACAGGATCTCCTGAGTTTCCTGACCACTCAAATTATCTTTCTATCTAACATCTATCCTTCCATCTATATATGTATCTATCTATCTATCTCTCAAAAAGCATAAAACAAAAAAATTAAAACAAACAAAAACATTAATATAAAAATAAAACAAAAAATTCTACACAAAAATATATGGAGTTCGTTTTGTATTGATTGTGGATTCTGTCCTGGGGTATGATTAATACACCTGGTGACACTCCTTTAGAGAGAACTAATTTTTTTCTTTCCAAGAGGTATTGATTGCAAATAGCTTCTTGGTTAGGGGTGGAACATAGTGTCTACTTGCCCTTCTCAGTTCTGGGGTTTGTCTGGTTTGAATCTGTGCATGTCTTTTAAAGTTATTCATTAATTAGTAAAAACCTGTTGGCATTCTCAATCTAAAAGTTCCTTTAAGGTCATAGCTTCTTTTGAAACAGAGATTCTTAACATTTGGGTATTAAAGACACCTCAAGAAATAACTTCAGGAAATCTTTTCCATGTTAAATTTATTTCAAAGAATTTCAAGCACAACCAGTCATTTCACACTTTCACAGGCCACAAAATATCAGAATTGTTTCCATATGTTTATTGAAGCAGCTCTCCATTTTGGCAAAGAGTTAGCTAAGAAGCTTTGAAAGAATCATGTGATTCACCTTGAGCACTGCTTGTGCATTGGATGTGACTCTACTGTACACCGAGTGTCAATATCCATGGCCTTGGAAAAACACTACATTAAAAAAATGAGAGTTCTCCATAAATAAGAACAGAATTTGTGTACTTCAAAGGAAAAGCAATAAACAGGGAATAAATATGACTGCATGATAGGAAGCCACAAGAGCCAACATGGCAGCTCAGAGGCCACACTGCTCTAACAGGAAACAACACTGGCTTCTAGCAATAAAATTAAATTTCAGGAGAGGCCAAATTTTGACCCATCAAGCTCAGAAATTCTTAAAGGGCAAAAGCTCTCCTGAACTTCTCATTCCTGTTACTGAAGAGAGGTCTCAGACAAAAGAGAGAACCTATTCCTGCAGTGAGAGCAATAAAGGGAGAATTCCAGACAGGAATGACCAGTGTGTGTGTTTGTGTTTTGACTCTGGAACAGAAAAGCCTTTGAATCTTTCCTCTTCATGCAGTTTCCCACAAGACCCAACACTAAATAAAAAGGAAAAGAAAAATCTATAAGAAGTATAGACTGTGAAGCCTGTTGGTCAAACATCCCCTTGGCCTGGTGCCAGACCTGTACTTATCAAGTCATCACAACAAGTTAGTATAAAAGACATCACCAATAAGACCACTCTACAGTTAACTGTCCCAAAAGTCAACTTTATTGGGACAATTTTATCCTCAGTACTAACTTAATTAAAAATTTCAATAAATGATCACATCAGTGTCTCTGTGCATGCATACAAAGGTGCATCCATCCATTTATCCTGGTGCAAACCAATCTTAAAATTTCTAAACCCATTTTAAAACTGGAAGCAAAACAAAGAATGAATTTGTTGTCTCAGGAAGGTTGCTAAAAGCCTTCAGTCCTCCAAAATACCAGGTTTCCTCTTTTCCCCATGAGTCTTAGTTCTTGTATCTCTACTTTTGTCCAAATGTCAGCCACAATGTGCTGTTTCTCATTCTCCTTTGCTCATCTGCTTTGTCACTAACTTCTACCACTTCTTCCCATAAGATAAGTAAAATCAATGTTTCCCCATTGACTCTATTCCTCTATTGAGAAGCTGGGTCACCTGACAAAGGAATAGTTGCTAATATGGTGACTCTACAATCCAATACTCTTTAAATATTTGTTTATTTTTTTCACTTTTAAGATGTATTTAATATTTTTAGTACAAACATATAACATATCTGATTACAGTTTCTTCTCCCCAGCTACTCATATTCTCCCTACCTCCCCACAGTGTCTCAAAACATATCCCTGGCTAACCCAAAACTTGCTATATTAAAAAGGTTGACTTCAACAGAGATTCATCTGCCTCTGCCTTTTAAGTACTGGGATTAAAGGTGGACACCATTATGCCCAAAATATTTGTTCAATACTTACTATTTAATTGAAACAAAAATAAACTAATTTTATTAATTAAAATTGTATACTTTTTATACATTACCATACTCTATGGTAATGAAGATTTAATTACTATGTTTTTAAAACAATACAATATCAGAAATAAACCGTAAAGATGTAGACAATAAAATTAACTGCTGACTCTCAATGACTTCCATTTCAAAATATCCAGTCACTGCAAACGTTAATACCTGACAACTCTTGGGAGCTAAAGGCAAAAATAGCTAGAAAAAGCAGCTTATTGTTACAGTGAGGTTTCTTGGTCCTGGGTGGCCAGAGGTCCAGACTCAAGAGCTTCAGCCCCAGACCCCTTAGCCACCACCACTGCTCAGGCTCCCCAAATGATTCAGACACTTACATTAACTTCATGCTGTTTGGCCTATATCTTAGGCACATTGCTAGCTAGCTCTTACATCTTAAATCAACCCGTTTCCATTAATCTGCCTGCCACATAGCCCATGGCTCATCTGTGTTCCTCACATATTTTTTCTTTGGCATCTGGCTCAGTCTGCCTGACTCTGCCCTGCTTCTCCTACCTATGCTCTAATTTCCCCTCCTACTTTTTCTGTGTGCCTGTTATGGAGTAAAGCAGCTCCTTTATTTAAAAATTCATATTCACAGCACACAGAAAGACATTCCTACATCAGCTTAAATGTGCATGTTGCAAGAGAACAACAAAAGTACAGAGGAAAGGTGTTTATTGTCAAATATAGCACGTTGCCTACTTTAGCTAGAGAGAAATTAATTTACTTTTAGCCAGTCCTGGAAGCATCACAGAGACCTGAGTTAATTAGCACCATATTTCCTGAATTTTTCCAATTTTATATTAGCATCTGGGTGATTTCCTGGGCAATAATTTTCTACATTAAGTTCTGGTTTTCATCCAAGATTTGTTTATCTAACATGAGGACTGTTGCTAATTTTTTTTTTTACTCACTCACTTCTATTGATGACATGTAATTTCCTGTATTCATTTTTTTCTCTTTTAAAATTAATTACAATTATTCTGGCTTATGTCTTCAGTCACCAAGTTATATACACTCTATAGAGGATGTAATGGAGAAAACCCAGACTACATGAACTAACATAGCTTCTTTATCTATGTGGTGTCAGTCAGGTATATTGTTGGGGATTCCAGAGCTATAAGTAAAACTTCCAAGTCATAGGAGATTCCTGGGTACATTGAATACATTCCTGGGCATAGTGAGAGGTGTTCCACCACTGGGATGATATTTTTTTAGAAAATGGTACAAGAGATAATAATTTCACCCATTGTATGCATATATTGGAGGAAGAGGCCATTAACTCACTTTAATACTTAGGTATGACACTTAGCTTTTCTATGATGAGCCTAGTCAAAAATAGCTCACTTTCCAGGAAAGCAGGGGGATGGATGTGCTGCATGTGCCCAGGAGCACACACACTGGCCAGAACAAAAGTAAGATAATTAAGACCTAATTCATGATATCTGACTGATCACCCCTAGTGGCCACTTAGACTCCTGGAGGCCATTGCCTTATTTGTAATGTAAAGAATAAAATCTTGGTCAAAGTGCCCAATTTTTGTTATGACACATAAGGAAAGAAAGAAGAAAGAAATGAAGAATGGAACAAAGTAAAAAAAAAGAAGGAAGAAAGGAAAGAAGGAAGAAAGGAAAGAAATGTATCATAAGCCAGATATGTCTTCTATAACACACACATTTGGGATGGGACATAAACAACTAACTGAGTTAATTCTCCTGCAGTTTGAGGGAACAATGCACCTCTACTAAAGAATAAAACACCAGAGTTAGTGGCTTTTCTGAGTGTGTGTGTGTGTGTGTGTGTGTGTTTGTGTGTGTGTCCATCGATGTTCCCCTTCTTTGTCCCTGTCACAGCCCACTGACATTTATGTCCAATGAACAATTAAACCATCATGTACTTTTAAGGAAAATCAATTTATCTGAGTAATGAAGGGATCAAGCTTTGGGCTCCAACTCTAGGTTCCACCTTGTTCTAGTTCTGTACATTAATTTTATACCTCTGAAACAGTTTTCTCCACTGAAAAACTGGCAAATCAATCATTGTCTTTCTCCACCCAGAAGTATGGAGAGGTAGAATTGAGTAAGACTCTGTGTTAACCCCTGCTCACCTTAGATCATCTCTTACACTGAACCTTAGGAGAGATACCTATGAAGAGCTATCTCTCCTCCCTTTTTGACCCACTATTCCATTCACCCTGAGTAACAGGGTGAGCCAGGTTCAGTCAGTTCTCATAGTTACTCTTGGTATCTCATAAGCACTCTCTCCTTGTGTTTATCATTTCCACAGCAGTGTGACACATACACTGCATTTGTTGTAAGAGAGGACATCAAATGGACACCAAGGCAAAACTGCATAAATTAAACCATAATCTACAAAGATTCCTCTTGGGCCTACGGAAAAGGGTCCATTACTTAGGGGGAATATTTGATTTAAATAGTTCTCAGCATTTTGATTATGTGTATGGTTCTCCCTCTGTGCATTTCTATACAGTCATTTTTATCATTATACTAAATAAATAATTTCTGTATCCATATCTTCTTTTATATACCAGAATTATCAAAACCATTTTTATTTTATAGTGGTTACCTTAAAATTACCTTTCTAAAAGATACAGGCATCATTCTCTACCTGTTATATAGCATTAGGTCTTTAAGATTTAAGGTTCAAACTGCATTTTTTAAAAAGAAAGAGGTTCCTTAGGCATGCCACTCTTGGTAACTAAGAATTTATATTTCTAGCCATTTTAAAAGAATAAATAGTGGTGCTACTGGAAACCACTGGAAGATTCACTTCTCCCTTGCATGAAAGGCTAGAAGTCACCAGAAGAACAGGAAAAGAACACCTAAATTCCCCAGAGGCTAAGGAATACTTCCTGGAGTTCTGGGGGGTTGCCTACTTACAGGGATGAGCCATACTGGAGTAGCCACTGACCATGCTCCTCAGATGACCCTTCACCAGAGCTGAAGACCTGGTAATGAATGACCACAGGAATACATTTCCATGTATGGGAATACACAATTGACTGGTCATTAAGAAAGCAAAGCTGTTATGTTGGAGAGGAACACTCCTCCACTGCTGGTGGGAGTACCATATGATAGAGACACTCTGGAAACAAGAATGGGAAGTTTCTCAGAAAACTGGAAATCAATCTTAAGACCCAGATAATATTACTATTACACATATACCTAAGGAAAGTTGAATCATACCACAAGGACATTTGCTCAACTATGTTAATAGCAGCATCATTTGTAATACTCATAACCTGAAAACAACCTAGAAGCTTCTTAACTGAAGAATAGATAAGTAAAATGTGGCAAATTTACCCAACAGAGGTAATTTTTATTCAGATATTAAAAAAAGCCAATGGCATCATGAAATTTGTAGACAAATGGATAGAACTAGAAAAAAATCTGGATGAGGAAAAAGTCTTTGACCCAGAAAAACAAACATGGTATGTATTTACTCATAAGTGGATACTACATGTAAAGCAAGGAATAACCAGAATACATACCACAATTCCAGAGAAGCTAGGCAACAAGGAGGACCTTAAAATGGATGAATGGATCACTTAGAAAGGGGGGAAATATTTGAGATCCCCTTAGATAACTGGGGGTGGGAGGGAAAGCACGAGAAGAAAGGGGTCGGGGATAAAAACACCAGGGAACAGGATGGTCTAACTGGGGAGGGTTAGAGAGGAAGAGAAAGGAAAGAGCTATCTTGATAGAGGGAGACATTATGGGGTTAGGGTACTATGAAATTCCAAGGAATCCACAAAGATAACCTCACCTTAAACTACTAGCTATAGTGGAGAGAGCTCCTGAACTGGTCTATCCCAGCAACCAGATTCGTGAATAGATTGTCATCATAGAGCTTTCATCCAGCAAATGATGAAATCAGATGCAAAGATTCAAAGCCAAGCACCAGACCAAGTCAAATAAAAGAAAGGGGGATTTTATGAGCAAAGAGGATCAAAATGATGGGAAAAATCTACAGAGACAACTGAACCAATCTCATGGGAAATCATGAACTTTAGATCAACAGCTGTGGAGCCTGCATGGAATGGAAGTGGGCTTCTGCATAAGGGAGACAGATGTGTAGCTTGAACTGTCTAAAGGGTCCCAGGCAGTGGGATCAGGATTGAGCTCACTTGTATGATCTAGGTTTATGGAGCTAATACAGTTTGGAAGAATGAGCAAGGCTTTTAGAATAACATAAATCTAAAATCAGGGATCTGGAAAATAGAGTCTTGAATGTGCTTTTTTTTCTTTCTCACTTTGAGCTATGAACTGTAGCAGGATTTCTTTGGGCCACCAACCACCTCCCAAATCATTACACAGAGACTTATTAACAGTTAATGAATGCTTGGCCTTATCTCAAGCTTTTTTCTTGCTAGCTCTTATAACTTGTTATCTTATATCTCTTCATCTATGTCTTGACTCAAATTTTTACTTTGTTTTTCATTGTATGTCTTACTTTTCCTGCTTCCTCCAGTATCTGGATGGCTGGTGGATTTTTGGTTTCTAGTCCCAGGTATGGCTCTCTCTCTCTTACCACTCCCATCTCTGTTATTCTTTTGACCCTATGTTTCTCATCATGCTTATTCTCTCTGCCTGCCATCCCTGCCTATTCCTCTCTTGCTTAGCTATTAGCCATTCAGCTTCTTATTAGACCAATCATGTGCCTTAGGCAGGCAGGTGAAACAAATGCAACACATCTTTACAGAATTAAACAGATGCAGCATAAACAAATGTAACACCCTTTATATAGTTAAATATTCCACAACAATGGACACTCTAAGTGCATTTCAAAATAACCATAAAGAAAGCCAACTGGCTTGGAATATTCCCATTAGTCAAGAACTGGTATGTTCTACAATGCATAAAAATTATCTAAACATGATTTAAGGCATGTATTCGAGAGTAGCAAAGCAAGTCTTTATCTTGTTCAATGAAACAAGACTATGACCATACTGTAATTATGACAGTGTCCCATTGCCATAGTGTAGTGCCATAGAATAACATCAATTAGGCAGTGAAGAAATCAAGGTTTCACACACTTTCCTTTAAATATCTGACTTCTGACACCTGGCTGTAGAGTTTTGCCATGGGAAAAATTATTAAGAAATATGGAGAGGTTTAAGAGAAAGAAGTCATCAATATTCTGGTCACTGCCTCCCTCCACCATGAGCACCTGACCAGAACCTGGGTTTGAGAAAGGATTTTGTATCTGGAAGGAATATGCAAAGATAAAAAGAGAAGCCAGAGACACCAGAATGTAAGAACACAGTGCAGAGGGCACTAAAAATTTCCCAAAACATGTCATCTAGCATAGCATCACATCCAGTGTGGGACAAAGAATACACCTTGGTATGAGGAGGAGTTGCCATGGTGCATAAGAATTTATATAATGGTCCTAGTTTGACTTGTGTCCTCTTTACACCTGGGCCCAGTCATTGCCTATTGATGTGAATTCTATATTTCTTGGACCAAGAATGTACATACTGATGTCAAAGGAGAAGATACACAGGGCCTGGAAGCAAGCTTTTGGAGATTTTTTCACAGGAATTTGAGAATCCCAAGCACCCTCTAAAATGATATAAGGAAATGGCACACATTGTTAGCATCTTTCTACCATATATTTCTCACCTATTGGGAAATGGTAGAGGCAGAAGACCCATCAGGACTTCCTTCAGAGAAATTCAATTTCTAAGTTCCCAGAATCATGGGAAAATCCAGAAAAGAATTTAGATCGATTCTCTGAATTAGGATTTATGTAATTTCATGGCTGATGTGTTCAACCCAAACATTCCCATGACCCTTGATGAGAATGTGGATAGAAAAACAACTTAGAAGGCACAGCGTGAAGAAGAAGAAGAGGTCTCAGGAGCATGTAATCTTGAAAAGGAAGACAAAGAAAAACCCTGATGGTGTCAGAATGGGTAACACCAGCAAGGGGTTCAGGGAGCACAGGAGAAGGTACACAGAAAGAGGAGGGAGAAACTTTTTCAAACATCAATAGGGATCCACTAAATATCAGCTGGGTCTTGATCCCTATTGTGATGGATCTCCACTGGTCTGAAGTTGTCTTCAGCATCTAGTCAACAAGTGAGAGATATATGAGCAGGCTGCAACAACACCCTCTATACCCACTGGATTCCATGGCCTACTCCACTGCCTTGACCCCAGTAATCCCATCATGCTCCCCTTGGCCAATGAACCTCCACAACATCAGATGCCCCTATAGCCACAAGCACCACCTACAGGACTTAGAAGTACAGCCCCTTTAGGAACAAGTACCACCTACACTAGTTTGTAGAATAGATAGGTAAATGGCAATATAAGAATTTGTGCAACAAAAAATGGCATTATGGCAATAATAGAACCTTCTGGTTCTACAATAGTGATCCTAAATTTAGTGGGATTATGTTCTAGTACATTGTAAATAGTTGTTCCTCCTATTGGTTTAATAAAACACCGATTGGCCAAAAGGGAGACAAGATATGTGGGAGGGGCTAACAGAGTAAGAAAACCCTGGGAAGAGGAAGCATGAAAAAAAGAGATGCCAGACCAGTAGATGCAGAGGAAAGAATCCAGAATACTACTCTGAGAAAAGATGCTAAGCCATACAGCTAATCATGGGTTAGTTAGCCAGTTATGCATCGAAGGCATGGGCCAATTAGCATGAAATTAATACAAGACATTATGGGATTATTTGTGGCAAAGTGGCAGCAGGGCTAATAGAATGTTCAAATCTCAGGGCTAGGCTGGGAAATCTGTACCATAAATTTCTTATTACATCTGAACAAGATGAAGCACAAGAAAAATTACCTTTAAAATAACTTTTGGAAGTTAATAGTGGACTTAAAGATGAAATAAAAAATTCCCTTAAAGAAATTGAGAAAAGACAAACAAAATTGGAAGAAATCAATAAATTTATAAAAAAGCTACAAAAAACAAGCAAGTAAAGGAAACAGTTCAAGACTTGAAAGTTGACATAGAGATATTAAGAAACCATAAACTGAAGGAATTCTAAAATTAAAAAATCAAAGAAAGCAAACAGAATCTTTAGATGTAATCATAACCAACAGAATGCAAGAGATGGAAGAGAGAATCTCAGATACCAAAGATATGATAGAGGAAATAGATTCATTGGTTAAATAAAATGTTAAATCCAACAAATTCTTAACAAAAAAAGAAAATACAGGAAATATGGGATTTTCTGAAAAGACCAAATTTAAGAATGATAAGAATAGAAGAGGAAATAGAATTCCAGTTTAAAGGCATAGAAAATATATTTAACAAAATCATAAAAGAAAACTTCTCCAACTTAAAAAATGGCATGCCTAAGAAGACTATAGAACACCAAATAGACTGAACCAAGAAAGTCTTCTCACAACATAATAATTAAAAAAGTACATATACAGAATAAAGAAAGACTATTAAGAGCTACAAAGAAAAAAATCCAAGTAATATGTAAAGGCAGAACTGTCAGAATTACACCCTATTTCTGAATGGAGACTCAAAAAGACAGTTTGACCTGGAGAAACATTTTTTATACACTAAGAGATTATGGATACCAGCCCAGACTACTATACACAGCAAAACTTTCAATCACCATAGATGTAGCAAACAAGATATTTTATTACAAATCCAGATTTAAAGAATATCTAACCATAAACTCAAGCCTATAGAAAGTAGTAAAATGAAAATTAAAACCCAGGGAAGTTAACTTCACTCAGGAAAACACAGGCATTAAATAACGTCAACTTAGCAAACCCCAAAAAGAGAAACACACACACACACACACACACACAGAGAGAGAGAGAGAGAGAGAGAGAGAGAGAGAGAGAGAGAGAGAGAGAGAGAGAGAGAGAGAGAGAGAGAGAGAGATTATTACCAGCAGCAGCAACAAACCAAAAAATAATAAAAGATAATAATGGGAATTAATAATCACCAATGATTAGTATCTCTTAATATAAATGGGTTCAATTCTTCTATAAAAAAGATACAGGGTAACAGAATAAGTAGGAACACAGTATTTATCCACCTGCTACAAATAAGAAACATACTTCAACTTCATAGTCAGGCATTACCTCAGAGTAAATGGTTGGGGAAAGATTTTCCAATCACATGGATAAAAGAAGCAGCTGGGATAGCTTATCCTAATATCTAACAAAATAGCTTATCCTAATAACTTCAAGCTAAAATTAAACTCAAAAGAGATGAAGGACATTTCTTATTCATCATAGAAATCTATCTATCAAGATGAAGTCTCAATTCTGAACACCTACTCTTCAAATACAAGAACACCCACAATTGTTAAAAAATACTAAAACTTAAATCACATCAAACTTCACACATTATTAGTGGAAGACTTCAATACCCCATACTACCAATGGACAGGTCTGCCTGAAAGAAACTTAACAGAGCAATAAGGTAACTAATAAATGTTATGACTCAAATGGACTTAACAGATACAGAACATTTCATTCAAACACAAAAGAATATTTCTTCATCTCAGCACCTCATGGAACCTTCACGAAAACTGACCACATCCTGGATCACAAAAGAAATCTCAACAAATTTTTCAAAATCAGAATATCCCTGTGTGTGTTTTTACATCATCATGGGATAAAGTTAGAATTCAATAACAACACAAACTACAGAGAACCTACAAACTCAAATAAACTTAACAACTCTCAACTGAATTACCACTGAATAAAGGAAAAAAAATAAAGGAAAAAAAGAATCCCTAGAATTCAGTGAAAATGAATCCACAACATATCTACATTTATGAGACAGAAAGAAAGCAGTGCTAAGAGAAAAGTTTGTAGCAGTAACTGGTTACATAAAGGGTTTGATGAAATCTCATATTGATGACTTAACCGCACACCTAAAAGCTCTAAAACAAAAAGAAGCAAACTCACCCAGGAGTAGATGGCAGGAAAGAATCAAACTCAGGGCTGCCATCAATAAAATAGAAATAAATAGAATAGTACAAAGAATCAATAAAATAATTATTTGAGAAAATCAACGGATTGACAAACTAATATCCAAACTAAGAAAATGGTAGAGAAAGAACATCCAAATTAATAAAATCAGAAATGGGAAGTGGGGCCTAACAGTGAACACTAAGGAAATCCAGAGAATGATTAGGTCATACTTCAAAACCCTAAAAGGAATAATTTTCTGGATAAGTATCATATACCAAAGTTAGAACAGGATCAAATAAACCATATAAATATACTATTACTTTTAAGAAAAAAGTCATTAAAATTTCCCAATCTGAAACAGATTAGGATGGTTTAATCTTAGAATTCAACCAGAATTAGATAGAAGAGCTAATAATATTCCTCAAATTGTTCCATCCACTAAAACCAGAAGTAACATTGCCAAACTCTTTTTATGAAGCTTCAGGTATGCTGTTACCCAAATCAAATAAAGATGTAACAAATAATGAGAATTATAAATCAATTGCCCTTATGAATATTGATTCAAAAATAATAAAATATTGGCAAACTGAATACATGAACATGTTAAATTCTTTACCATGATCAAGTAAACTTTATCCCATAGATCCAGGGCTGATTCAACTCACAAAAATCTCTCATTATATTCCACCAAATAAACTAAAATAAAAAAAAACCACATAATAATCTCATTGGATGCTGAAAAAGCCTTTGGATAAAATTCAACACTTTCTCATGATAAAGATCTTGGTGAGATCCGGAGTATAAGGAAATACCTAAACACAAAAAGGCAACATAGATGAAACCCACAAGTGGCTAAGCTACTTTAACTGGCTATTGAGCTATACATCCCTTCCCCACCAGCTTGTACACTTATGTAGCTGTTTTCAACATATACAGTGAAGAATAAATTAAATGGAGAGAAACTCAAGGTCATTCCACTAAAACCAGGAACAAGACAAAGCTGTCCATTATCTACATATCTATTTAATGTAGTACTCAATGTTCTAGCTAAAGCAATATAACAACAAAAAGAGATCAAGGGAATACAATTTGGAAACGAAGAAATCAAACTATCACAATTTGTAGATGATATGATAGTATACATAAGTGACCCCAAAAATTCTACCAGAGAACTCCTATACCTAATAAACACCTACAGTAATGTGGCAGAATACAAGATTAACTAAGAAACTATTATCCCTCATTTATAAGTGATAGACTGAGAAAGAAATCAGAAATAACACCTTTACAATAGCCACAAATAACATAAAATATTTTTGGGGGGTAACTCTAACCAAACAAGAGAAAGACATGTATGACAAGAACTTTTTACAAGAACTTTAAGCCATTGAAGAAAGAAGTTAAAGAAGACATCAGGAAATGAAAAGATCTATCATGCTCTTGGATAAAAATAACAGCAAAAATCAATCTACAGATTCAATGCAATCTCTATCAAAGTCCCAACATAATTATTCACTGACCTTGAAAGAATAAACCCAATTTCATATCCAGAATGACTGAAATAATCCTGTACAATAAAGGAACTTCCAGAAGTATCACCATCTCTGACTTCAAGCTCTGCTATAAAGATCCAGCAATAAAAACAACTTGGTATTGCCATAAGACAGACATGACTCAATGAAATCAAATGGAAGTACCTAATATTAATTCACTCATGTATGAATACCCAATTTTGGCAAAGAATCCAGAATTATAAAATGGAGAAATGAAAGCATCCTCAACAAATGGTGCTGGCATAACTGGATGTTGTCATGTAGAAGAATGCAAATAGATCCATATCTGTCACCATGCATAAAACTCAAGTTCTTTGAATCAAAGACCTGAATATAAATCCAGTTACACTGAACCTGATAGAGAGAAAGTGAGAGGTAGCCTTGACAGCATTGGCACAGGAGACTACTTCCTGAATATAATACCCATTAGCACAGATATTGAGATCAGCAATTGATAACTTGGACCTCCTGAAACTGAAAAACTTCTGTAAGGTAAAGTAAACTGTGAAAAAGACAAACTACAGCCTACAGTAAGGGGAAAACTTCACCAAACTCACTTCTGATAGAGGGCTGATCTCCAAAATATATACATAACTCAAAAAACTAGACATTAAAATATTAAATAATCCAATTTTAAGATAGGTTACAGATTTAAAGAGATAATTCTCAACAGAAGATTTTCAAATGGCCAAAAGACATTTGAGAAATTATTTAATATTTTTAGTCAGCAGGAAAATACAAATCAAATTGATTCTGAGATACCTTCTGTTCGAATGGCTAAGATCAAAATTACTGATTTCTGTTGAAGAGGATGTAGAGCAAGGGTAATACTCTTCCACTCTTTGTGAAAGTGTAAACCTGTACAGCCACTTTGGAATCAGTATGAAGGTTTTTTTTAGAAAATTTGGAATCACCCACCTCAAAACTCAGCTGTATTACCCTTCGGCATGTGCCCAAAAGATATTCTATCATACTACAAAGGCACATGCTTAACTACATTCATAACCAGAACCTGGAAACTACCCAGATGCCACTCAATTGCATAAGATATGGATAAGAATGCATAAGAACAATTTGGTACATTTACACAATGGAGTAGTACTCAGCTATCAAAAAAACAGTGACTTTATGAAATTTGCAGGCAAATGGACTGAACCATTAAAAAATCATTCTGAGTAAGGTAACCCAAATTAAGAAAGGCATAGCAAGCATTTACTCATAAGTGAATATTAGGAATAAAGTATAGAATAGCCAATGTATGGTCCACAGCCCCAGAGAACCTATAGAACAAAGAGATCCCTGAGAGAAAGAGAAAATGTATTGGAAATCCTCAGTGATCTGGGGGCAGGGGAGGGGGGAGAATGATAGGAACTTGAGGGACCATATTTAGAAAGCTGGGTGTGAGGGTCAAGTTGGAGGTGAGATGGGGGAGAGTAACAAAAGTCTTCTTGATGGTGGGTACTTGGGGATTAGGGAGAAATTTAGCACCTGGAAAAATCCCAGGCATCCATAAGGATAACCCTAGCTTAGATTCCTAATAATAGTTGAGAGGCTACTTAAACTGACTAACTACTAAAATTAGATGGGTGACAACTATAATTGTCATCAGAGATATTCTATTCACTAAGTGATGGAATCACTTGGCTGAGTTCCCAGAGTCTTGCTGAAGAAATGAAGGAGGGATTTATCAGACAGAAGGTATTGGGGCTAGAGGGAAACACACACCCACAGGGGCAGATGACCTGGGCTGATGAAACAGCATGGACTCTACAACAACTTTTGGGGAGCCAACATGTAACAGACTTAGACCCTCTGTATATGTGTGACAGTTTGTCTCTTCTATGGCCCCTAGTAGTGGAATCAATGTCTGTCCCTGAAGCTTAGATGGATTTTGGGAGCCTGTTTCCCATGCCAGATTACATTGTTGAGCCTTGACACAAAAGAAGGAACTCAGTATTATGCTTTTCTGAAGCACATGAGGGGCATTTATGAATGGAGATGGAAGTGAAAGGGAAAAGGGTAGATGGGAAGAAGGGTGAGGGTGAATGAAAGAAGAGGAGAAAGGGAAAAATATGTTACTTAAATAAACCAAAAAAGGAAGCCTCATGTATTTCCCTGTGGTTTGGTAATAGTGTCAAATAGACTGAGCAGTTGTGTTGCACACCTTTAATCCCAGAACTCAGGAGTCAGGCAGGTATATCTCTGTGAGTTTAAGGCTAGCCTAGTCTACAGAGTGAGTTCTAGAACAGCCAGAGTTATGCAGAGATACTCTATCTGAAAAAAAGACCAACAAAGATTTAAGGAGGATGAGTAGAAAGAGAATGAAGGAAGAAGGGAGTAAGGTTAAGGAAGGGAGAAAAGGAAGGAGGGAGGGAGAGGGATGGAGGGAAGGGTTAAGGAAAGGATGCCAAATAGATCAACATATCCATTATCCCACTGCATTGTGGGACCAGTATCTGCCTTACACTCAAATTTGTAAGAAGTCTCACAAAGCCTTTCTCATAACTCTGAGACTGAGTCTATCCTACTCCTTCATTGACTATGCTGATGAGGAACAAACTATACACTGCCTCTGCTGTCAAGAAACAGAATATAATTAAGGCTCATTATTGAACACTAAGTCAACAAAAGCACTAGGAAAAAATTACATTAACAAGAACATTTACATCTCTGTGCTAAAATATCATTTTCAAACACCATGTTATGGTGCTAAATAAGGTTTGGGTGGAATTAAATACCGTATTTCATGTATCTCTATCATATGTCTTGTTAAACTTTGTGATCTTGAAATATCTGAGTTTGCTCTTGAATGGAAGATAGTAAATCAGGGCACTCACCAAATCTATCCACTGTTATGACAAAGTTAGATGACCCAAGTGCCTTCACAAGATGCAAATGAGTTCCTAAGAACTAAGACAGAGAGTTTGCTTACTTGAGAAAATGTGGTTGAAGATACAACTAGCTGGTAAGTTGCCTCTAACCTGCCCTCCCTGGTAGCTCCTTTCTCTTTCCTAATTAGGCTACATTGCAGACTGTCTTCTCTGATGCTGATGAAGATGGAAGTGAGCCTTATGACATACCCAGTTGAGTCACTCTTCTCAACAGATATCCAGAAAGATCGTCTTTTAAGAAGCTCAATTTTGAACATATAGACAACACTGTCTCATTTAAAATGAACGAGTCTCACATAAACTGTGCGTAGAGCACAAGAGTACTTGCTTCTGAATATTTAATGTGGGTACCCTTTTATTCTTAGAGGAATAAAGCTTGCTTCTCTGGCATTTTTTCACTCTTGCTTTACTGATGTTTCCAATACATCTAAAATTGATGTGGTACACTCAACATAATATCAACTGCTTTGTTTCTTGTAATTATTTCTGCCTGGCTACATGATAGATTCAAATCAGACTACAGGTTTTTTCAGCAATGGGGTTTGAACTCAGGACCTTGTGTATACCTAGTGCATACCATTCTGCCACTAAACTATATTTTTGTGGGAAGGCCTGGCTGGATGGTTGAGGTTTTATTCTCTTATCACCTGGATACTTCTCTCAAAAGTTTGGCAGATTGGAGCTCCCTCCCTCTAGCAAAGCTTCCTGCTGTCTACCTTCCCTTACCTGAAGAATGTCCCTGGACCTAAAGGACTGTTCTTATGTAAAAGCTGCTCTAATAAAGATGTCTGATTTATGTTTAGCTTGACACTTGGCACAGGTTCCTCCTAGAATACTTGTGCTAGGAGATCTGCTATAGACCCTCTGCTGTATACTAAGCTTTGAGATAGGAGCATTTCACTTAATGCAAATTAGGGTTTGTCCACAAGGTAACCTATTCTATATACTCCTTATACTCTAACATAAAGTTGAGCTGATTTATCAGTCTGTCTCTCTGGGGCTGTCTTGGTCAGACCTACATTTCTTCTGAGACTGCTTCTCTCTTCTGCTCCCTGTGAACCAGTACAGCCGATGATCCTACAAAGCAGCAGAGATGGCACTCTTATGGTAAATTATTGCTGATGAAATCACCAAGCTGAAAATCAAGTTTTCTACCCAGTTCCCTTCCAGGAGTCAAGTGTTGACTATGTTTTTATAATAATTTTTATGACTTTGATATCTGGGCATGGTGCTACATACCTATAGTTTAAGTACTTTAGAGGTGGAGACAGAAGGATTGACCTCAACTTTATAGTAAATTTGAAGTTACTTTTCATTACATGAGTCCTCATCTCAAGTATGAAAAATAAAAATAACTCTGAGGGACTAGGTTGCACTTAGAGTATAAACTCAGTTTTATTGATATAGCCTCAAAGGGACAATGGTTTGTTGTTTACATTGCTAGGATCAGAGCCAAAATCCTGGAAGCCCTATAATTTAGACTTGCCCACCCATCCTCAATTGGCCAATTAAAGAAACAAAGTAATAATGAAAAGCAGAAAAAATGAGGTTTATTCAACATGGCCACATCAGAAAGAGAAACAGAGAGGTCCTATGCCCTCGTTTGTCCTTTGGAGTTCCCACATAAGGTTTAGGGTTAAAGAGGATGTCGGGACATGCATAATGAATGTCAAGATGCTGTCTCTCTAACTACAGGTTTCTGGGCTCCAGTCCCTCCTGCAAGTTTTTTGAGAAGTTGTCATCTCTGTATGAAATCTCTTTTTAAGAGATAAGCTCCTTCCTCCCCACACTGGAACCCCCAGTTCTAGACTTTTCCTTCTACCATGAGATTCCTGTGACAATTTAAATTCATAGGGTTTATTGTCTAGCCACTCTGATAGTCACAGAGAAGTGCATAAGAGTCTCTTGGGCATCTTCATAATTATTTGAACTGTTATCTTACAGTTTAAACAATATAGAAAGAAATTATTAAAAATTATTTTTAATAAAATATTAAACAAGATGAAAATCTCTCATTTGAAATTGCTCTAAACCAGGTGGCCAAGGAATTCTGCAGGCCAGCTGTTTAAAAAGGAGAAAATTAAGGGATAGCATGTTCTTCTGTTTCTCCCTTGGAGACATGCTCGCTCTGTTTATATCCCATTGACATAGTTAGTCATGCTATACCTGAATACAAGTGGGTCAGGAAATTGGAGTCCTTATTCTCAAATAGCTTATGTGAGAGTGTGCTTTCAGGATACCTTAAGTCAAGATAACTCCCCATATGACAGCTATGGAGCAAAAACACCTGTGGCTTTGGACCAGAGTCTTCTCATAATGTAGTGTTTGCAGAGAGCATCCTCTTTAATTTTTAAACTTCAGGAAGCAAAATGAAAGTAATTATGTTCCATACACCAAATCTGGATTTTTCTATTTCTCCAAATTGGGAATATTTCAAAGAATCATGCAGAAGATTGCACACAAAATTTCAAGCTCCTTGGAAAACATACTTTAACCAAAGAGGCCTGATGTGAGGAGTCTAAAGTAGTGGGACACAATTGTTAATAGTCAAATCTTGGAAGCATGTCTGGAATACTGGGAACCTGGATGGGGTGTGACTAGATCCCATTAAGACTCCAGGACATTGAGCTCCTAAGAAGTTTTGTTCCTGTGTTCTTAAAAGAGTGGATCAGCAGCCCAGTGTGGGACAGTTCCTATCTCTAAGAACTCTCTTAAAGTTCAATTTGTATCATGAGTGTTTATATACTCCTCAACAAATGTTAATCTTTTATATGATATATTTCTAGTGAATTTTCCATGATAGCTGGAGACCAAGTAGGTTTATTCTCCAATTTATCTGGACCATGGGCTCGCAAGCCTGTGATTGCAGCTTCAGCTAACAAGTGTAAGTTGTTGAAAGGGTTCCTTCTTTCTGTCTTTCTTGGGTAGTTGGTCTGGCCCCACAGCTTTTAGTCCTTTAGTGGATTGCTAGGTACCACAGAGATGCCATCCCCACAACATCTGAAGTTTTGCAGTTTCCACTCAGGGCCACAGCAGCCAGCCTACCTCACTCCCCAAGTTGTGCACCAAGCACCTGGAGCTGCACTGAATGACTGAAGCCTCTTATACCCAGGATTGGGAATTACTGTTAAACAGTGTATATCACTGCCCTTTTAATAAAGATTCTGTTATATCATTCTAATTCTGTGAGAAATTGCCTCTTGCATGTCTGGTTTATCTGCTGGGAAACCTGGCCATATCATGAGAACCTGCCTTTCTGCTTACTCCACTGGGTTCTTGAGAGCAAGACATTGAACATGACTGAGGCACCTACTAGCCAAACATCATCATTATATCTAGATTGAGGGAACTGGATACTTAGCATTTATCCCACAAGGACAGATAATCCACTTCTCAAGATTTCAAGACTTTTATTTCTGTTTTGAGAATTACTTGGATCAGTATATATTTGATGGCTTCAGTCCCTTAGTCCTGTTACTTTTTGACTTGCTTCTATATTTTATATTAAAAATTGGCCTGATATCCATTCTAAATATGAGACAATAGTTAGCATGGTAGAAGATTTGAAATATAGGAATGGGAATTTGATGGTTGGTTTGAAGTTTAGGAATGAGCAATTTATAGATTGTTTAAAGTCTAGGAATAAGCAATTGCTGTCTAAATTGTGTAATATAGTAATTACAACTGATAAATTGTAAGGCAAAGTAAATTTACTGGAAATTGGCTATAACAAAATTTAATATAGAACTTCATCCTTGGACATAATATTAAGACCATATAAGGGAAGTGTAGACTTTATAATAATGATGGGGATAAGAAACTTATAATGTTATTGATGAAAATGAAAATAGGAAAACTGTTTATTCCATGAGAGAATTAGAAAGACTGGCTATTCAAAAAACTCAGACTCTAGAAAAAAATCATGGTTGTCAAGCTTCAGGAATGGGAAGATTGTGTTGAAATACTGATGAAGGATATTAAGGCACTACCTACCCAGAACAATTCAGGACAACCTCCTTTGAGATATTATGGTAATGAAGAGGCTTTGCTTAAGGTAATAAACCTGAAAGGGATACACCCTTCTCCACTGGTATTGTTCCCAGTTACAATGCAGATGAAGAACATGTATAGGGAGTCCCCAGAATTCATGGAGTGCAATTATGAGTCAATTCATATGAGAGATATAAAGGATATCAAGGAAGCCATATTATTTCATGGAATCCACCCCACTTATGTGAAACTAATTATGACTGCATTGTTCACAACAAAAAAATAGAATAACTCGTAATTATTGGATGCAGTTAACAGCTGCTGTATTGTACTATAGACAACATTTACAATGAGAAATTGTAGGGAAGAGGCTAGGGCCACAGAGCTTCAGAGGATAATTAGGGACTTTGGCATTTCTCAAAACCAAATTCTTGGTGAAGGCTCATTTGCTGATGTGAAGGCTCAGACTTAGAATGAACACACATTGTTGCTGTTTTGTACCACTGCATTTAACACTTGTGAAAAGATTTTAGACCCAGGACAGAAAACACAGAACCAAGGTCAGGCAAGGCTTAAAGGAACCTTATATTGACTTTCTGTAGAGGATTACTAAATCTATACATAGAGCAGTATTAGATCCAGAAGTTGGAAAGCAATTTGTACTTTCTTTGGCCTTTGACTATGCTAAACTGGAATGTAAGAGAATGCTTATGCCACTAAAGTTCAGATCTTCACCCAAATAGTGGGTTGGATTCAGTACGCAATCAATGCTCTATCTTTCTGTTGTGATGAAGAGAACTGGGTAGGCCAAGCCTTTGCCAATTTTAGGGTGAGGAATCTAGGTACCACTTGCTTTAATTTGGTAAACTAGGCCATATAGAAAAGGAATTGTGTGCAAGATAAATCTTGGAATAATGTCCATCTTAGGAACGATTCAAACAGAAGGACATTACCTTCTGTGTTATGCAGAAAATGTGGCAAAGGACAAAATTGGGCCAGTGAATGTAGGTCCACAATAGACAAAGATGGCAACTTTTGGGGTTCCAACTGGTCCTGGCTTTTTTTTTCACTTCAGAGACTTTTGATGACAGCTTCAATTTCTTTTGGGGATAATAGATCTGTTTCCATTATTTATCTGGTCTTGATTTAATCTTTGTAGGTGATGTCCTCTGGAAAGCTGTTATTTTATTTTAGGTTATCCTATTTTTCTTTAACTACATTTGGACTATTCTTTTGCCTTTCTTTATTCTACCAATCTTTCTTTCCTTCTTACTCTGAGACTGGCTGGGTCCTCTGGAAGAGTAATGAGTGCTCTTAACTATGGAGGTTTGTTTGTTTTTTTTAAAGTATATATCAAATAACACCACATGGCTTTTTATAAAGCTTTAATATTTTATTTGATCCACTCAGTCTATAAAATCTTATGTAGTACTATCATCTACTTACAAACTGCTGCTACTGATATCCTCATTAAACAAACTGACAATGTAAATACTCTTATCTAACAATTGATTGCATGTTACTGTGGTAGGATTCAAGTGTCAGCTGATAGGTCCAAAGATGCTTCCCAGGGTCCTGGGATCCTGAAGAGAGAGTGGCCAACCCCATTCATAAGGGCTGCTTGGACCCTGGGAACCCCTGTTTCCAGGTTCCTGCCTGCTGGAGAGACCAGTTCGGCAATCATCGTTCACAGCTCAAATTGTCTAGTCTATCAGGAGCCAATATAAGCTGCTACCTGTATTGTGAGTGTTGGTTTATATTTTAATAAATATTAATTTTGGATTGGTGCATTTTAAGAGAAACTCTGCCTACATCTGGCACCCAACATCCTCAGGTCTGTGCCCATGGGAATAGGGAATCCATTTGTGTTTTGAACACTATTAGAAAGCAGAGGACAGGCAAAGTGTTCAGTCTTGGGAACCTGCTCTCCAGGGCATGGGCTTAAAGCTCCCTTCCTCCTGCCCCATGGTTCCCACCCACCCTGCCTGTGACACACAGTCTCTCCCCCCCAGCCAGCCAGCAGGCAAGTTTATAGTGCTTTTGCCCTGTGGTTCCCCTTCCTCTTGCCCTGCCAGCACAGCAGAGTTGCAATTCCTCTGCTTAAGCATGGTTGCCCCACAACCACCCATGCCAGCCCAAGCAGTCACTGATCTTGACCCAGGCAAGTGTAAAATCCTCTGCACATGCACAAGCAAACAAATGAAACAAAAATGCTTCTATTTTGTGATTAACATCCTGTTTTAATTTGTGAGAATTTGCTTTTTCTAAGGATTGTATTCTGCCTGCTGGGTCCTTTTAAGACCACATGGGGTCAGTAGGTAGCCTCCTGCTGCTGACAGTCCATGCATCTGCAATATTGTGAGCAGAGCAATGAACACTACTGTGACACCTGTGGACCAAACATTGTCATTGCACCTGAATTGAGGTAATGGCGGATAATTATTCCATTAGTGACTTCAGGTCATATTTTTTCCATGGTGATTGAGAAATTTTCTAATGAATATATTGAAAGCTTCAAACACCAGTCCTACTATTTTTTGGCTTGTTTCTCTATTTTGTGTTTCAAATTATGAGCATGATGAAATCTGGAAATCAACAATCAGTGTCCAGAATGTGTAATATGGAAATTTCAAACACTAAAATGGCAGATAGGATTAATTCTCTGGAACTTGGTTATAACAAGCTTTGAGATAAGGCTTCCTCTTTGGATATGGATAATACTGTACAAGAAAAATATAGGCTCTATGTAAATGATGAAAACAAGCAACTTTTTGACTACATTAATGACAAGAACAAGAAAATCATTAATTATGTTAATGATGTGGACCAAAAAATTGCAGGTTCTGTGAGGTCCTTGGAAGGACTGCTTCATCAGGAAAATCAAGCTCTAGAAAAATCAATAGTATCTAAACTCCAGGAATGGAAGCCAGTAGTATCCAAAATCCAAGAATGGGAACTGGTTGTATCCAAGCTTCAGGAATGGGAAGACCATATTGCAGTACTGGACAATTATAGTAATGTATATTATGCTCAGAACATTTCAGGTCAATCCCAGATGGGATATTACGGTACTGGAGACACTGTACCTAAAAAGGTAAACATGATGAGGCTATCACTTTGTCACCACTATTGTCTCCGGCTACTATTCAGACAAAGAAAGCATTTGGGGGTTCCTCAGAATTTGTAGATTATAGTTAAAAGCCAATACATATGAGAGATATCAAGGATTTTAAGGAGGCAATATTGTTACATGGTATACACTCTACACATGTAAAACACCTAAATGTATGGTCAGCAAAAAATAAAATCTTATCCTGTGATTGATGCAGCTAACAGCCACTGTCTTGGACAAATTTAAAGTGGGGAAGCTGGTTTAGGGAGGAGACTAGGGCCTTAGGAAAGGAAAAAAATTAGTCGTTTCTTTGCTTCTCAGGAACAAATCCTTGGTGAAGGCATGTTTGTTGATGTGAAGGCTCAAACTGCTTATGATGAGCATAGTTTATTGCTATGCCATACTGCTGCACTGAGTGCTTGGAAAAAGATTTTGGGTGCTTGGGTCAAAAAATTGAATCTTATACTAAGGTCAAACAAGGCTTAAAAGAGTCTTATACTGACTTTCTACAGAGGCTTACCATAGATGTACATAGAGCAGTATCAGATCCAGAAGTTAGGAAGCAGTTAATACATTCTCTGGCCTTTGATCATGCTAATCTGGAATGTACAAGAATGCTTATGTCTTTAAAGATCAGATCTGCATCAATAGAAGAATGGATTCAATATGCAAACAATACTGAATCTTTCCATTGTGATGAGGAGAATTGAGTAGGCCAAGCCATTGCTAATGTTAGGGTGAGGAACCAGGGCATCACTTATTTCAGCTGTGGTAAACCAGGCTATACAAGACAGAATTGTACACAAGGTACTCTTAGAAATAATACTCAATAGGTTTGATTTGAACAGAAGGTCATTGCCTTCTGAGTTATGCAGAAGGTGTGGCAAGGGACGACATTGGACAAATGAATGTATATCTACCAGGGACAAAGAAGGCAACCCTTTACCATCAGGAAACACCTTGGAAGCCCCCAAAAATCAGACTCCAAAATCTAGGAAGGTAAGATCATAGCCAGTCGCAGTGAAAGAACAGCATCCTCAGGATAAGTAGGGCATCCAATGCCTAATCTAGAAGATCATATGGTATTGGAGAATAAGATAAATTCAAGAGAGAAATTGGAAGTTCCAAGAAGAATCACAAAACAAATATTTTGGCAGACTTCAAAATAAAAAAAGAACAAAACTGAAAATATGGGTAGATAATATTTATATCCAGAGCTTAGTTGACATGGGGTCTGACATTTCAATCATAACCCCACAATCAAGGCATCCAAGGTAGCCTTTATAGGTAGAGGATATTCAATTTCTGAGTATTGGAACAATATTTCAGGTGAAACAGAGTGTAAGATGACTCGAATACATAGGACCAGAAGTCAGAAAGAATGGTTGAATCTTTCTGTGAGGTCCTTGGTGAATCTGTGGGGTTGTGACCTTCTACTGCAATAGGATACCCAGATTAAAATCCCTCCAGGTTCTGATATCAACTGGAGACTCAATTATGTTTCTGAAAGTGATGCTTTAAGGTGATATAAAGAAAATTCACCAGCCATTCAGGTTATACAAAAGAATTGCCCAATAACCACAGAACCTAAAAGGACACTCACAGTACTGCCTTTGAAACAGTTAAAAGAAAAGCCTATTTGCCTTCAGTAAGGACCTTTGACAAAAGAAAAACTTCAGGCTTTAGAACAGTTAGTACAAGAGCAGTTACAGTTTCAGCATATTGAAGCATCAACCAGTCCATGGAATTCTCCTGTTTTTGTTGTCAAGAAGAAGTCTGGAAAATGGAGGATCATAATAGATCTAAGAGCAAATAATAAAGTCATTCCAATCTGGTATTTCTCTGCCTTCCCTGTTACCTAAGGGATGGCTTATTATGGTTATTGATTTGAAGGATTTTTTTTTACCATACCTTTACAGGAACAGGACAAAGAAAAATTTGCTTTCACAGTTACTACTTTTAATAATTCATGTTCAGTTAAGAGGTTTCAATGGAGGGTCCCTCCCCAAGGAATGCTGAAGAGTTCCACCTTATGCTAATATTTTGTACAACAACCACTAGAAGTACTGTGCAAGCACTTTCCACAGTCTACCATTTACCGTTATATGGATTATATTTTGTTAGCAGACCCAAACCCAAAAATATTAAAAACATTGTTTGAAAAACTAACAAAAATATTGCCTAATTGAGGATTATAAATTGCTCTAGAGAAAGTACAGAAAGAAGAGTCTATCAAATAAGTTACAGAAAATTAGGCCACAGAAGGTGAAATTGAATAGAAATAAATTAGGGCTCTTAAAGAATTTCAAAATCTACCAGGGGATATTGCTCTTCTAGAGTCCATTATTGGTATAAAAAAACTATGAACTAGCTAATTTGTTCAAGACTTTGAATGGTGAAAAGGATTTAATAGTCCAAGAGAACTCTCCAAGGAAGGCAAGAAAGAATTAGAGTTGGTGGAAAAAAAACTTCAAGAAGCACATGAGGATCATGTGAATTCAGACCTAGATTACATACTGCTTACTTTACCCTCTAGACAATCTCTAACAGGAATCTTAATGCAAAGAGAAAATATTATATTTGAATGGATATTTCTGCCTCATAGGCCAAGCAAGAAGCTGAAAACATATATCAAAAAAATTCTAATCTTATTTTTAAAGGTAAATTCAGACATTGCCAATTGACTGGAAAGGATCCTGCAGAAATTGTTATGCTTTTGACTAATGAAGAAAATGGTCAATTATGGACACACAGTGAAACTTGCAAAAGGCTTGTAGTTATTTTTAGGAGAGATTAATAATAATCTTTGAAGAAAGAGAATTCAATTTATAAAGGAAACTAATTGGATCTTTCTTCATGTGGTACAGGGTAAACCCATTTCTGGAGCTCTTACATTTTATACTGATGCAAACAACTTAGGAAAGGCTGGCTACAAATCAGAAAACTTAATTAAGGTGGCTCAGAGCCCTTTTAACTCTATTTACAAGTCAGAACTATATGCAATTATTATGATGTTGTTGGATTTCACAGAACCTCTCAACATAATTACTGACTCTCAGTATGCAGAAGCAGTTGTTTTACATATTGAAACTGCTGCCTTCATTCCTGATGATACAGACTTAACATAATTGTGCATACAACTACAGAAATCATCAGAGATAGGATATATCCTATGTGCATAACAAATATCAGGGCACACACGGGTCTCCTAGGCCCTCTAGTGCAGGGCAATGATGAAATTGATTGGTTGCTAATAGGAAATGTACTAGAAGCAACAGAATTTCATGAGAAAAATCATGTTAATAGCAAAGGACTAAAGAAGAGTTCTTCCATCACTTGGCATCAAGCAAAAGAAATACTAAGGAATTGTAACACTTTCTATAACCAACCATCTTTACCTGCAGGAAGTAATCCTAACTGTACACACAAACATGAGATCTAGAAAATGGATATTTCACTTCCCAGATTTGGAAAGATGAAATATGTAAATAATACTATTAATATTTACTCTGGAATGCAATGGGCGATTGCCCTGAGTTCTGAAAAGGATAATGCTGTACATGTTCACCTTTTGGAAGCCATGGTAATAATGCAATTTTTTTCTTGGATTAAGACTGACAATGCTCCAGCTTACATTTCCCAAAAAATAAAGCTGACTTTGGATATTATAATATAAAACATATCACAGGGATGCCACACAATCTCACAGGACAGGCAGTTGTAGAGAAATCTCACCATACTTTGAAAGAGATGCTTTATAAACAGGAGAGAAAAATGCGAAAACCCAGGGAGAGGTTGCATAGTGCCTTATTGATTTTGAATTTTTATAATGCTGATGAAAAGGGAACATCAGCTGCTGAGAGACATTGGGTACTGGAGAAAACTTCCAAGATAGATCAACCCATCTACTTCAAGAATGTGTTGACTTCAGAATGGAAGCCAGGATATGTGCTTCTATGGGGTAGGGATTTTGCTTTTGTTTCAAGAGGAAAAAAATATGGGTACTGACAAAATTAATAAATGTCTGCTTTGAAAAGGAGTCCCTTCCTGAAGAGGAGAAGTAATTGTTCATCCCTGATATGACAAATGGATACATCATAAAGAAAACACATTTAACATGCACAGGGCAGGGTCTCAATTTTGTCTTTATGAGAAAATGGATACAACTGTTTTTAAGACATTGACTGGACATTGCATGATTAATCACCAGCAATGGAAGAGAGATAAATGATGAAGGAATGTAAACAATGGCCTATGAAACCAATTGATACAAATATGCACTACTGGGTAATCTCTCAATTCTTAATGCTTTACATCTTGCATCTATACCTCTAAAAAGAAAAAAATGTGGTCCTGATTTGACTATTAATAGGGCTGTATTTGGAGTGGGAGCAAGGGGCTTTCTCCCTCTCTAAACCCAAGCATTTTTGTAAATAAAATGTGAGAAATCCTGTCTTATATCAGAAAAGACACCTGGTGTGGGACAGAAGACAGTTGGAATGTTTAGGGACCAATTTTATTGTGACTTCATCTTGAACCTTGTTTCTCTCTGTATCTGTACCTTTCAAACATCCTGTCTGCATAGAATCTTCTGAAGTCATAGAGGGTGTGAATATCTTCTTTGAGTATCAACAATGCTTAAGTTTTCCATTGTAAATAACATTTCCTCCTATCAGCTATCCACAAAGAATCTGGAACTGAGGTGGGGCCCCCACCACAACAACTCCTACTGGTGAAACAGGAATAAAATGGAGAGCTTGAAAGAGACAGAATGAGACAGGAAGACAGACAGAGGCAGAAATAGAGAAATCAAGAACCCAGTGCACACCAATTAATGACTGATTTTAAAAAATAGATTATTCAAAAATAGTTGCAAGATACTCTCTATGAGTATCCTTCAGGTCACATTTCTAATCAGAATTTCAGATGGATTTACCCAGTATTCTGAGAATGGTTATAGATGTGTATAGTCAGTCCACTAAGAACTAACTATTGTTTTAAATTTTACAGGATCCCAAAGAGATGCCTTAGCCCTTAAGTGAGCAGGAACCAACCTTATGAAAGACTACTCCCCCTTTTCCAATAAGGTTTGTGCTCTGAGAGTTGTGGGTAATTATTATTCTGATAGAATAGTTTTGTTAAAATTAGGGGGAGGACAGAACAATAATGCAGACTCAAGGAGCTCTTTTAAAGAAGAGAAAGTGGGATAGATAGTTTAGATAAAAGTAGATTGTTCTACCTACCTATAAACAATTGTTAGCTGAATATATGGATTAAGCTAAAGACAATTTGCTCTGGCATAGATATTTGTATATTTATACAAATGTGAAATCATTTTGTATATTTGTTTTAGATAATTTGTACATTGGTACAAAGTTTAATCTGAAATTGCTTTATATAACCAAAGCATCTTGTACATTGATGTAAGACTGACTCTGTAACTGTTATGTAAAATTGAATCTGTAACTGCTATATTTTATATATGCTTATACCTTTGTTTAAAATATTTGCACATTATTTTCATGTCCACTATACAATTATTACCTTCATTTAACTATACTAGATATAACATATGATTATATTAGTTATTATATATGCACAAGATGTTTTATATAACTCTGGATGATATAAATGTATATACATGTCTAAAATACAGTGGCCACTTTACATGGTATATATACACCTGGATAATGTTTGATAGTCATACTAAAAGTCATTGTTCAGAGATTATATACCCCTTCATAGGTAATCTAATTTTATAGTACAGGTTTTAATCCTTAGGACAATAAAAACTGAAGTCAACATTACTTAAGGTGCCATGTCACAGTCATCTCAGATACAAGTTAGAATATCATAAATAGACAGAAGTCTTCAACCATTTCATAGACCCAGAGAATATGGCATTTAACATTTGAAATTCGGCCACAAGAGACACGATGACTCCTGGTGTCACCACTCCTTTCCCAAGATGGTGTTGAGCACTGAGGATACTCCTTTGGAGTTTGTCCTTTTGGCAGAGAATGACCGGTTGGGTAAGGAACTGTCCTTACCTTGATTGCTGACAGTACACACATGATGTCCAAGCTGGATGAACAAGATGACGGGTGGAGACTGATAAAACCTGCCTGGACAGAATAAGACAGTCCCTCCAAAATTGCCTTGCTTGTGAAAAGATCTGTCAGATACCATAGGCTTGTAGCCAATATGATGGATGCTCCAATGGTACACCAAACCATAGGTGATTTCCCAGGTAGTTGTGTTGCTGTCCTCTTCCAAATTTTGGAAACCACTACTTTCATGTGCTTCTGACTTTCAGATGAAATATTTTCATTCTCAGGACTTAAGAAGGTTGAAGAATAGGTATTTAAGGTTACTACCCTATTATCCCTTAGTGAGGAACAATCAGTTGTTGGATTTTCACTTTCCATGATGAATATTTTGAAGTAATTTATATATCCTACCATCTACCAATAGTCTAGAAATATATGATTACTTTATATGTGTTAGGTTTTGGTTGTAGTTTGTGCCTTATCCTCTCCCAGATACTACCTCATAATAATTCCTATTTTATATAATCTTAGTTTGGAACGTTCTTAGTTAGACAAAAGCGGGAGATGTGGTGGGATTCAGGTGTCGCTGATAAGATCCAAAGATGCTCATCCAAGGTCCTGGGCTCTTGAAGGGGGAGTGGCCAACCTCATTCATAACGGGCTGCTGGGATTTTGGGAGCCCCTGTTTCCTGGTTCCTGACTGCTGTAGAGACTGGTTCAGCATCCATCCTTCATCGCTCGGATAATCAGTCTATCACGTGTCAATATAAGCTGTTACCTGTATCATGAGTGTTGGTTTATATTTTAATAAATATTAATCTTTGATTGGTGCATTTTAAGAGAAACTCCACCTACAAGTAACCAAATGATATTTCTTTTTGCATTTGATTTTAATCTGTTTACATTAATGGATGTATTAGTAGTACTAAGATAAAAGTTTCTATTCTTCCTCAACTTAAGTTAATAATAACATATTGGATAATCTAGTATTTTCTATTTTAGTGTGAGATCTACACTGAAGATCTATTCTTTGATGATCACAATTATTTTGACTGTGTTGTCCATATTGTAGATCACTTGCATGCAACTTGAACTACATAACTGGCAGCATCTTCGCTGTTATAAACTAGAAAAGAGATTTTAAAAATACTTTCTAAAGGGACATTAAGCATCTATATCATATAAGATTAAAACTTATGAGAGGAAATTGGTAATATATAAAAAGAGGAGGTTCTTTATTCAACATTTTTCCAATTCTTAATTTGAACCCTAGAGTTTTAATTTTATATAAGAACAAAATTAATCATGCTTATAAACATGTTTGCTAGAATTATAAAGGATTAAAAATTTCCTGTAGGATTGTCAGATACTTAAAATATTCATTCAGGAAAGATTCACCTAAGAATTGTAAAATACCAGGTATTTGTTTTAAAATTAGACGACCATAAGAATAAAAATTTTTCAGAGATAAAACTACAAAAAATAAACTAAAAAAGATAATTATCTCTGATTCATGCCAGAAGTGCTCCTGTTCAATGTGTTTTAGTATTCACCGTCATAGATTTTGATTAGAAAGAATTTATCTGTTGGATTACATACATAACAAGAAGAGAATCTTCTTTGTAGGTGAGGGTGACTGTGCAAGAACAATCATGATTTTACATAGGGTATTTATTTTAATACTTTTTCTGACCCCTGGCTTTAGAACATTATTTCCTTTGACTTTATTGGTCAACAAGTTCTCTTGAATTTTTAAATTATACTTTTATAAATATCCATTTCCCCACAGTTCTCTGCTTTTTTAATTAAGTGTAATATAAGCCACATATATGTACATTAAATATAATGCTGAATGTGTTCAGTATTAATGACCCAAATTTTTATTAAAGGTAAATAAAAATTATTGAGATTGAGTAAATTCTATATGAAATTATATGTTCAGTTTTCTGTTCTTTAGGTTTCTTAATATGTAGCTAGAGATCATTTTAAAATAATAGGAGCTTAGCTTCAAAGCAATGGGTAGACAAATTAACCCATCAAAAATGAACAAACTTCTAAATACTGACCAATCAGATGAACATGACTTAATCAACTTCAAAATCAATGAGATGAAAATCAATGGTAGTAAAAATAAACTTCTTTTGACTTGATTTTTACAAATTTGGAACCTGTCTTGAATCTCACTTTGTGTTTTAGGCATAAAGAAAAACCACCTCATGATAGTGCATTTAACATGTGTTAAATGTAACAATTATTTTAAATCATATACTTTGAATATTTTAAATATAAATAAGTGTAATATTTTGAAATATGAACAATACAACCATCCCCTATTAGATCTAGAGCGTGGCATTATTTGAGCAAGCAGTATGTAACATATTGACACACCAGTATACTCCTGTCTCACCTGTCATTCATTGACTAGTCCTATCTATTCCAGCTTCTTCAAACAGTTTAAAAAATATGATAATATAATGATTTTGCAGTTTATCTTAAGATAAGATTCTAGCATTAGATATTTATACTAAGACTAAACATTTCTTTCTTACAGAACTGTTGTAGATGAGTTATGACAATGTGAGTAACACTGATTCTGAAGTTTACTAGATCTTCAAATACAAGTTACTTGGAATATTTAATTTGTGAATTACATTTCTCTGAATTGGATTTGTGAAAACATAAAGTAGTTAAAAATATACATCTTATTTATTTATTGAGCTATGTTATATACTTTCATGACAATGATTTTATATAATCAATAAATAAAATGAAAAATGCATGCCTTTAGTGTGTCAAAATTAATGTTATTTGAATTTTATTCATCTAAATTTATAATTAAATGGTGATATTCCAAAGAAAATGACAAGCCAAATTTTCCTGACACAGAAGAGTATATTCACTGCATTATGCCATAGTTACATGGTACCTGTATACACATATGTGTAGTTACAAACATTTTAAATTCCTGTTACATGTGAATTACATTTTAAAGTGATTAAAATGTTAATTTTATTGCATGTGTTCCTCATTACACAAATGTTTAGTAATACATAAGAAATAGATTGCTCCAAAATTAAACAACATTGTGGTTTAAAATTTCTCTATTTGAGCATTATCACATTCTTTCAAAAACATATAACTTGTAGATCCAGAATATGGCATAAAAAGAAAAGTAAGTGTTCTGTGCCTTTGGAAGCCAAAAAAAAATGCAAGTATCTACTGAAATTAGATTTCCTTCCTTCTGGAGGGTTGCAGTAAAACAAAATGGTAACTCTTCTCAGGAGTAATGTTATTAAACTTTATTATTTTGAGATAGACTTACTTTAAATAGATTTTTTCCTATATTCTCCATTATAATGTTTAAACACATTGTTTAAAACCATGAATACTATTATAAAGGGCATCAATATTTTGATTGATAAACCAAACATTTTAACTCACTAGATTATGTAAATTATATTTTGAATTTACTATTTTCAATGTATCTATTTGTATGTACTTTTTTTTTATATTTAAGAGGTTGTTTAACATACCAACCACTGTTGCCATTCCCTTTCCTTTTCCCAGTAAACCCACTTTCATCCACTCATCTTCTATTGAGCTGCAAATCTGAATCTTTTCCCACATCTCTCTACTAAGCTGCTAACGTACTTACAAAATTCTATTTTCATACTCTTCCTACTTCTGAAAATGGCATGCACTATCTTTTATTCCTTGTCAACTGCCTCTAAGCTTGTACTTCTTCCTGGTCTCTAAAGTTAAAAATCTGGACATTTGCTTAGCAAACTCCCTCCATTTCTATCTCTCTTAATTATGTAGTTAAATAGTTCCATCACACTCTCAATCTTCTTTAGAAAGTTATATCTTAAATTTGAATCCCAGTCTTTTCATTTCAAACTTAAATCCAAATATAAACCATTATTTACTAAGATTAAAGATATGTTCTCATTAAAGTATAATTGCCATTAAGACATTGGCATAATTTATTCTTTCAGTGTCCTAGGAGATGGCTCTTCTGTGGACTGATGGTATGAGGATGATGATATAGCACATCAACTTGGTCAGGCAACCAGTTTCTACAAAGAGAAGCAATAAAGCTAAGTCACAGTGTGAAACTCTTAATTTATAATAATCCATGTAACACTATGTTTCCAATACATTCCCACAGTTTCTGCTCATGTTTTCACAGTTCCAATAGGTTAAATTATAGATATATTGGTAAATTGTACATGTAAAACCCACTTGGCTGTAGCCTCTCAAAACCTAAGTGTACTCATAGACTGTCATTTTTCCCCTTCTCTTTATCTTGTCTTTGTTTCCCTTATCTCAAATCTAATCTGGCAGATGTCCTTATTGCCAGACATAAATTATAGGCCTAGTGCAAAATACAAATTCAGCATCTGGTTCTAAATACAAGACTACTAGAATACAAAGCTTTTAATCTACTATACATTGTCTCTGGAAATGTCAAGTTATTTTTGTATGATCTTATTAAATGAAGAAATACTAAAATTGAAATTGTCTAAAGCTTTATTATTCATGGATCTGTTATAAAATGTCAATTCTATAGAAGAGAATGAAATCACCAAAAATTCACATCTCCAGTTTGATATCTCTTCTATAAATTGTATAATTTATTCTTACTAGGAAAACAGAAAAAGAATTAACACACTTTTCTATATTTATACCTTGACATATACATTTGGTGCCAACATTATATCTTTGACTTAACAAATACTGAAGAATTTCTAAATAAAAATTAAGTATGATCATCTTATATTCCATTTTCTCTACATCACCTTTTAAAATACTTGAATTAATCACCATGTGCATATTTAAACACAACAGGCTTAAGTGTTGACTTTATAATTACTTAATAGTGATTAGCTTTATGAGATATCTCCAAATATATAATAAAACAAGCCTAACTTCAACAGTTTTTATTTCAAATTATCAGAATAAATAACACAGATTTTATATTAATAAAATTATATATACACAGATGTGTCAAGAATCTCTTAATTTACACATGTTTGGAGATTAATATTCTAAAACATATATTACTCTTAAATGTAATAATTTTATGCAGTATTTTTTAATTGAGTTTAGAATATCTAATAAGATCTTTGCTGAATGACTTTGCAGATGACTCAAGGGTCCTTTTTTTAAGGAATACTTTGTTTTACCACTGTTCTTTGAATTTACATTTCCTAGTGTTTTATTATGCTACCATTTATATATGCTGAGCTTTTACAATAGTTGTACCTTCTTGAAGATAAATACAGGGATTATTACATGTGCTTTTGTTTATGATGCTAAGGATGGTGGATTCTGAAACATATCACACACTCCACCAGAGCCTGCTCTCCTTTGAATAGTAATTTCCTTCACACAAATATCTTTAAACCTACATCTTAATTTTAAGTACAAATGCTTATAACAGATTGAGTATACCTTTTATTCAAATGTTTCTTTTCACAAGAAACTACTCACCATAAAATAATCTTACCAAATTGTGGGAGCAGATTTTAAGTAATGTGTCAGAAAAATATTTTCAAAACATAGCTGGCTGGTAATTTATAATTAGGCTGGGCCTTCAACATAGTTGGGAAATGCAGCTTTTGTCAGTTAACAAGAAAACTACCTATACTTTTGGCTCATTTGATCAAGACACTTGTAAGCCAAGCCAAATCACAACCTCCTTTACTCATTGACATGAAAGCAGATCTTCTCCTCAAATATAATAAATGCTTAAAAATTTTCAGGGCTACACTAAAACTCACAAAATAAGTAAACTGAAATTATTAATAATTATAGTCAGTTTTTCCAAATTATACAAACACCATATGGGAAGCAGAACAAGATTCATTTACTGACCTCTGACGTTTTACATGAGAAAAAAGTGATGTCCACTGGTAAGAGGCATGAATGACAGGACATTTTTCATTGCTGCTATAGTCATATAGACATGCAGGAAGGTGACTGAAGTACTTACATTGGCTTCATTGAATAAAGCAGACACTATAAGCTCAGGTATATATAAGAATTTATTAAAAATGTAGGTATTCTGAGAAAACAGGTCACTTTCATCAAAGTATATATATTAATATGATTTTCAATCATTAAATACAAAATTCAGTTTTTTGATGAAGTCCTGTGAGTCTATGTAAATCAAATTCTTCAGAGTCATATGTTATACACTTCTGCAGTAAGAACATACTATTCTAGAAAAGACAGTATACAGGGTGAGAAAATGAGAACAGAATCTTGCTTGGAAAAGTTTGAGATAACTTTATAAAGGTATTTATTTTTTTGATAGGCCTTAAATTTTATATAAGGAAGGATTTTGTTTTTCCAGGATGAATGAAAAACAAAACATTTTGGGCAGAAAAGACAATGTATACATAAATGTCCATGTTAGATGAATCACAAAATGCTAGCCAGAGAATGTTTGTAAAACTAAAGAAAAAAAACACATTAGAGGCTGGTTGTTATAAAAAAATTTGTGATTTTATTTTTTCTTGTACTATTACATATACCATTTCCCAGTCTTTTTCAATTTTCCCATATTTATTAGTGACCATTTTTGCTATGTACTTTCTTAGTATAATGTATTTTTAATAATTAATTATCAAGGAAATATTTTATTGTGGGTCAGTAGCATATTTCTGATTCTAGAACTTTGACTCTTAAATTTTCACCCTTTATGAATTACTCTGAAACCTGTGTAAGTAAAAGATCAAAATTTATATTTTTCATTTATAATATATTTACTCAAAAATAATCACCAAAATACTGTAGTCTCTACTTTTTATTATCTACCTATAATTTATTAACCATTTACATGTCTTTTATCAGTATTGTCTAAATCAAAATGTTTATATATTGTCTGCATAGCTATAATTATGTTTTGGAATTTTTCTATTACAATTGTGTGTGTTATTTTCAATAGCACTTTAATCAGAGTTGCATGGCTACAAATATTGTTTGCTCCTGTAATTTTATGTCATGATTTATCTTAGTTTTGATTCTGATGCTTTGATAAAACAATGGCCAAAAACATTTTGTTGGGATTTTCTAATACCTTCTTCAATCTATTTCTTCATTCACTTAAAGTTCTTGTCATACAGGTCATTCACTTGTTTGGTTCAAGTTTTTACAAGATATTTCATGATATTTATGGTTATTATAAAGGGTAATATGTCCCTATATTTTTCTCATCCCATTTATCATTTATATAGGGAGGGTTACTGATTTGTTTTTAATCTTATATCCTGCTACTTTGCTGAAGGTATTTCTTGACTATTTCACTGATAAAATTTTTCTATATTATCATATCATCTCAAAAATAGGAAACTTCTTCCTTTCCAATGTGTATCCTCTTGATTGCTTTAGTTTCTTGTTGTTCCAGCTAGAACTTCACATACCATATTGAATACAAATGGAGAGAGTAGACAACCTTGTCATTTCTTATTTTAGTGGGATTACTTTGAGTTTCTTTCTCTTTAATGTAATGTTTCCTGTTGCCTTGTTGTATATTACCTTTATTTGTTTAGCTATGTTCCTTATATCTATCCCAGATCTCGCTTAAATCTTTATTATGATGAGAGGATAGACTTTGTCAAAGGCTTTATTTATCATCTAATTAGAATATCATTTCTCATAAATAAATAATGACTATTTTTGCATCAATATTCATGAGAAAGATTGTTTTATAATTCTCTTTCTTTGTTAATTTTTTTTGTGGTTTGAGTACCAAGGTAACTGTAACCTCATTAAAGGGGATTCAGAATGTTTCTTATGTTTCTGTTATGTGGAACAATTTAAGGAGTATTAGTATTAGTTCTTTGAAATTTTGGTAGAATTCTTAGCTGAAACCATGTGTCCCTCAGATATTTTGTTGAAAGACTTTTATTAATGTTTCTATTTCCTTAGACAATATAGTTTCATATAAGTTGTTTATCTGGTCTTGATTTAATTTTAGTCAGTGGTACCTATCCATAAAATTTTAATTCCCTTTTGATTTTTCAATTCTGTGTAGTACAGGTCTTTGAAGCATTCTTTGGATTTCCTCAGTGTCTGGTATTATGTCTCATCATTTCTGATTTTGTAATTTGAATATTCTCTCTTTGCCTTTTGGTTAGTTTGGATAAGGTTTTGCCTATCTTGTTGAGTTTCTTTTAAAAATCACAAGTTTTTGTTTCATTGATTCTTTGTATTGTTCTCTTTGTTTTAATTTTATTTATTTCTGCCCTTCATTTGATCATTTCTTGCCAAGTTTGCTTCATTTTTTCTAGAGTTTGTAGGTATGCTTTAAAGTCATTTGTTTAAGATTTCTTCAAATTCTTTATGTAGACCCTTAGTGCTATGAACTTTCCTCTTAGTACTACCTTTTCATCGGGTCCCATATGTTTGGATATGTTGTGGATTCATTCTCATTAAATTCTAGGAAGTCTTTAAATTTTTCTTTAATTTTTCTTGACCCAAAGGTGGTTCATTTGAGAATTCTTCATTTTCCATGAGTTTGTAGGCTTTCTATAGTATGTGTTGCTTTTGATTCTGATAAGATACAGAAGGTTATTTCAATATTTTATATGTATTCATATTTGCTTTATGATGGAGTATGTGGTCAATTATAGAGAAGGTTTCATGATATGCTAAACAGAAAGTATATTCTTTTGTGTTTGTGTGAAGCATTCTGTAGATATCTATTAAGTCCACTTGAGTTATAACATCTGTTCCCTTGCTTCTCTGTTAAGTTTCTGTCTGAAAGACCTGTCCTTTGCTGAGAGTTGGTTTGTTGATGTCTCCTGCTGTTAATGTGTGGGGGTTTGATGTATGACTTGAGTTTTAGTAATGTTCCTTTTACAAATGTAGTGCCCTTATATTTGGGCTCTAAATATTCAGAATTGAGACTTCACATTAGTGGATTTTTCCTTTGACAATTATGAAATATCTCTCTCGATTAGTTTTAATTTGAAGTATATTTTATCAGATAGAAAGGTGGCTATACAAGTTTTCTTCTTAGGTCCATTTGATTGAAAAATATTTTCCAAACTGTCTTTGAAGATGAGATGTCAGTTTTGTATGCAGCAGTAAGGAGTAGATCCTGTTTTCATATCTATTCTGTTAGGCTGTGTCTTTTTATTGAAGAATTGAGTCCACTGATGTTAAGAGATATTATTGACCAGTGATTGTTAATTCCTGGTTTGTTTTTTTTTGTTTTTGTTTTTTTGTTTGTTGTTTTGGTTTTGCTGGTGGTGATGGTAGTATGTCTGTTTCCCTTTTTTGGGTTTTGTTGTAGTAAGATTATCTGTTTTTGTAAATGTAATTGAGTTCCTTGGGTTAGAATTTACTTTCTAGTATTTTTTGCAGTGCTAGGCTTATGGTATTGTTTAACTATGGATCATCATGAAATGTTGTTTTTATGCTGATTGAAAGTTTTTCTGTATATAGTAGTTCTGGGCTGTCATTCTTGGTCCCCTGGTGTCTAAAAAATATCTGTCCTTCACCTTCTGGCTTTGAGAGTGACCACTGAGAAGTTGGTTTTTATACTACCTACATATGTTACTAAGCCTTTTTTCTTTGCAACTCTTAATATTCTTTCTTTACTCGGTTTTGGTTAGGTTTTTTTTTTTTTGATAATTATGTGAAGAGGGAGCTTTTTTTGGTCCAGCCTATTTGATTTTCTCCCATGATTTTTGTTAAATATGTTTTGCCTTAATTTTGACATTTCTTCTATGACCTGCCTATTTGATTTTTTTTCTATGATTTTTGTTAAGTATGTTTTGCCCAAATATGTTAAATATGCCTTTATGCGGGGATTCTTCTCCTTTTTATATCTCTATTATCCTTAGGTTTGGTCTTTTCATATTGGCCCACATTTTCTGGATGTTTTGTATTCGGAATTTATTTGTACTTAACATTCTCTTTGATTGATGAATATTTCCTCTATCCTATCTTCAATGCCTGAGATTTTCTGTTCCATCTCTTATATTTTGTTGGTGACGTTACTGTTTGCTTCCCCAGTTTTTTCATCCCAGTATTCATTTGGCTTGTGTTCTTTTATAGTTTCTATCTCAGCTTTTCATATTTTGAACTGTTTCCTTCACCTGTTTGATTGTTTTATCTTGGCTGTATTTGCATTCATTTGGGGGTATATTGATTTCTTCCAATTTTTTGTTTGTCTTTTTCTCTACTTCTTTAAAGGAATTTTTCATTTTCTCTTTAAGGGCCTTACATCATCATAAAGTAATCTTTAATATGTGTGTGTGTGTGTGTGTGTGTGTGTGTGTGTTTCAGCTGCATTGGAATGTTCTGGTTTGTTGTTGTAGGATCATTGGGTCCTAGAGGTGCTCTTTAGTTTGTTGAATGCACTCTTAAAACCCTGTTTAATCACATTTTCTTCCCATTGGTGTGCCTGTGCCTGTTCTTCCAGGTATTTTGTTTTAAACCTTTGCCTATGTAGTCTGCTCTTTTTCCAGCCTGTTCATATGTAGTCTTCTGGGTTTAAAGAAGAGAGCTGTTAACATAGAGTTGTTCTGGTGCTTGGGATTGAGCAGGACAGTAGATCTTGGGGGGACTGTCCAGTGAATGGCAGGGGTGGGGCACAGACTGAAGGAAAAAATCCTGGATACTGGATCAGAGCAGCAGAGTTCAACCAGAGGTGGGGGCAAGGTCTAGCTGCCTTGATTGTGCTGGGTTGGGAGGAGGAGGGGTACAGAATGTACCCTAGGGTTTAGTTAGGGTCTGAACTTTGGGGGAAGTCCAGCTGAGAGGTCAGTCACCCACCTTTTTTTAAAGTGTAGTGGTTTGTCTCTGTAGTCTCTTGGGATTGCATGGGACACGGGAGTGAGGAACTGTCCATGGGTTTCCATGTTTGGGGTTGAATAGCAGAGTGGGTCTTAGTTGAACCCTACAGTTGGTGGCTATGGTAGAGGAGCAGCACAGTGAAAGGTACTCAACCCTGCTTGCAGCCTGCCTTTCCTGGTTTATTATTTATTTGATTTTTTAAAGCATTTGAATAGCCTCTTTACCCAAATTTCATGAAGAATATCTAGTTTCTAACCATTATGCTACCATAATTGTTTCCTTTTTCTCTCAAAGGCACTCTGCTTGGGATATGACTAAATATTTTACTTATTTGCACCCCTTGTTGTCTCAATAGAACAAAGTAGTCATCTGATATACCTTTAAATACATGCAATTCACTTGAAGTCTTTAGAGCCTCCTTAAAGAAATAATCCCTTTACTGAAGAAGGCATGAGCCTAAGAGGGATCAGGGAGTCAACAAAGTCATTCATGACTTACAAACAGAAACAGGAACCCAACTCATAGTGTTCAGGGAAGAAAAACTCAGGTGAATATAACAAGAATAAAATTTGGGTCAGTTATCTTTGTCATTATTAAATGTGCCCTGAACAACTTTAAAAGTGAGTATATGGATAAAAGCACAGTACTTAAGAACAAGATTAAAAAGCAGCAATTTATGTTTTAAAACTGAATTTAAATTATTTTATGTATATTTAAATTTTATTTAATAATAACTCTTAACTATTACTTAATTGTTGCCATAATTTCATTGTGATGAACATATAAGTTATTTTAAGATTTTTTTCAGCACCTTTAACATGACATGAAAGTATCTGTGATATATGTTGCTGACACAGTGAAAGTTTGTTGTAAACTTCCATAAGCTAAAGACATTCTAAGAGACCATTAATTTGAGAGAGTTGGGAATGTACATGGAAGGAAAGAAGGGGATGGGGGAAGATAAGGGGAAAAGATATAATTGTATTATAATCTCTACAAATTATATGAAGGAATCTAAATTTCTGTAGCATGTCAGTAAAAAAAAAAAACGTAATTGTGTCCTTTCTAAGTTCCTAGAGCTGCTATAAATCTATGAATTCCCATGCATACCCCAGTTTAAAAACTCTGCCTCATTCTGGAAAATACTAGAAATCCTCTCCTTTTATAAACATAAAAACAGAGGTCAGAGTAATTAAGTAATTGGCCAAGAAATCCATCAAATGTCCATAGCACATTAACCTCTTCACAACTCCACTTCCAGGAACTAAAGACATAAAAGTTGTAATTTCCACTCTATTCTGAGGCCACTCATAGGGTAGTCACCAGCATACAAGCCTAGTCATCTGCAGTCTTCAAGCACCAGGGACACCAGATAAAAGAGGCAGAATTGTGGCAAGGATCCCAGCATGGCTGTGGAGCCTCCTTGAATCTTTAGTTTTTGTCACCTTGGGCTTATATGTGTCTGGACTCCTAAGTGCTTCTTGGTAGCTTCTCAGTGTGGCCATTATTTCTAGTACCCTTAAAAAATATTTTCATAATTCTAGTTGTATACAATCTTTGGGGGATGTCAACTATCAATGTTAATTCTATTTGTATTATTATGTGTCACTAAAATTTTGGTTAATTTCAATAAGAATAGTGGGAAATAGGCCCATTGAAGCTCATATAAAGAGCCATAAGAATACAAGTCTCTTTGACAGATAAATGACTCTATATCTTCTTGGATCTTCTGTGTAATGGCCATAATATGGTAAAATTATCTGAAAATGTGTTGCTTAGAATTTTATTCTACAGCATAAAATAATTTATGATTGTGAAAAATATTATAGTGTACATATATTTTGAATTTAAAAAGTTTTTTTTTACATGTCTACCACTACTCCCCCTCAATTCCCTCCTCCAAGTCCCTTCCAGTCCTCCCTCAGACTTCTCTCACTCCATCTCCAAACCATTCCTGAAGGAGGGCAAGGAGTCTCAAGGGGAGTCAGTTCAGTCTGTTTAGATCAGTAATTTTATTTTTGATTGAAATAGAAGTACTTGACATTCTCCCTTTTTTTCCTCCTGCAGCCAATTTCAGGTAACACCTTTAAATTCCACACCTACACCATAGTCCCAACCCTCAACCTTATAGCACTCTTGGAAGATTTTTATTCAGAAATTGTTGACATTTCTTTTTTTCTTGAGATTGTAATATAATTACATTATTTCCTCCCTCTAATCCTTCCCATATCACAGTCTCTGCCCTCCTTCAAATTCATGACCAGTATTCACTAAATTTTCATCATTGTTCTAGTTTATCCCTTTGGCTTAAGTCTGTTCTCTGGATCAAGTACCACTTAAGCTTTCCAAATCTATATCATTCCCTCTGTGATCACTTCTCTCCTTCTGCTGTTGTCTCTAACTAAACTGAAAAAATATCTAATTTCTAAAACAGCATGTAAATTTGTAATCTAAGGAAGAAGAAATGTTAGGAGGCTTTGTTTCCCTGGGAAGGTACTCTACTTGGTGTAGGGAAGATGAAGATTCCTCTAACACCCTGTGATTTTAATACTTGTGTTTAACTTTGATATTTTGTCACAAAAGATTTTACTATTTAAGATTATATAATTATATTTCATATTTTTTATACTTGAAATAGTTTGCAACAAATACAATTTACATTTATCCTAAGCTTCTCTAGCAAACCTGAGATTATATACTAGATTTTTAAACTCTCAGCATTATAACCTCCATCAGAAAAAAATAATTATAGCTTCACTAGTTGATGATGTACATGGTTACTTTGTTTAGCACAATTAATTTTATTTTCATTGAAATCCCATTCCATAGCCCATTTCCATTGCTGATAATATATGATTGCTGACATGAGAGTCCAAAATAATAGGAATATTTTGGCTGATAATCTGGTCTAAAATCAAGATACTTTATTTAGTGATAGTCCTGTAGGCACCAGAGCCTCAAGGCAGTGAAGAGGATCATGAGCAGAAGATAAGGAAGCGTGAGAATTATTTGTACACTGTGTGAAATTGTATTGCTTTTTTATTCTGATTGGTTTAATAATGAGATGAACAGCCAATAGCAAATCTTGAGAATATAGGGAGGATTTCCAAGGAGGGAGAAGTCACTGGGAAGAAGACAGTGAAATCATCAGTCAGATAAGGAGGAAACAGGATAGGCAGTTCAGAGATGAGTTATTGTCCTGTGATAGAATGTAGATTAATAAAAACAGGTTAAAGATGGAAGATCTTTTTAAAAAAGAAGCCTAATAGAAGGCTGAGTTTTCATAATTAGTAATAAGTATCTGTAAAATTATTTGAGAGCTGTCTGGCAGCTCAAAGAAAGACTCAATACAAGGGAATATGCATCTATACTCTGTAGTATGAGGTTTCTACTCCAGACTTTTGGGCCTATAGCCTCAAGGTTTAGGCCCGCAGACCCACAGACCTGTAGAGACACACAGATGCTTACAATAGTTTTAGGCCGATCAGCCTAAGGACCAGGCATATAACTTGCTAACTCTTTATCATTAATATAACCCATGACTTTTATCCTGTTCAGCCATGTAGCTTGGTACCTTTTATTCAGAGCAGCATAGTTGTCCTCTGTTTATTCTGGCTTCTGTCTTGGCATTCTGTTCTGTTCTGCCTGTTCCTAGAATCCTTTTAGTATGGTAGCCCCGCCCATACTTCCTATCTGCCTTTGGCCAATCAGTGCTTTTTATTAAACTCATAGGCATGGACAATTATTTACAATAAAACAGCATAATCCTCCTACATATCTCCTTTTATCTTTTGAAAACAAAAAGAACTCCAAATCTAATATTCTTTTCCCCTTTATCTATAGCAACTTATACACAACACTGTAAATAAACATAAACATCCATAATCCATGTTTTGGAAATGTGAGCATTATTCTCTAGGCTACTTCCCACTGAATGGGGCAATGGCAATCTCATGGGAATCCAAAGAAAAATTTAGGATTATGCACAAGTCTTTAGTGGAGTACTCTGTAAGGCTGGGTCAACTCAGACAGTCTTTTTGAAATTGTTCTGGATACAGAGCTCAGGAAATTTCAACAGACGTGTTCTGAAATGCTGAATTATCTCAGCCATCCATTTCCATTGGAAATTTTTAAGGGGGTCTTCCTCTATCAAACTTCATGTTATTTATCCAGGAATAAATCCACAGCCTCTCATTTTCTGTGACTAAAAAAGGAAAACCTCTTCTCCAAAATAGTATATCTTTGGATTTCATTATTAAAGTCAACTCATTTACAAAATATATAGGTTGAATTAATCCAACAGCATTTATAATCAACTGTCTTTTAGCAGCTTTTATTACCTCACTTTCAGTCAAGTAGCTTAAAGATAAGACAATAACATACAGTATCCAGACATTTTTTTTTGTATTTTCCATCTTTATGTGGCTTATTTTATCATTAATTAATTAATTTGTTAATTTATTTATTTATTCATTCATTCATTCATTCATTCATTCATTCATTTATTTTACTGTTTCTTTCTTAAAGGCTTTGTATACCTTTTATTTTCTTTCTCTGAGCCTATGTATATATATTTTTAACACATTCTAAACCACTTAGACTTTTTAAAATAACTGTGTTTACTATATATATATTTTTAAACTTTTTCTATCTCTGACCACACCTTTGCTTGGCTAGGGTGATTGACTTACCCAGACTCTTCTATTTCTTTCTGTTTCTGACCACACTTTTAATCTGCCAGGTCCTTGGCTAAGGATTAAAGGTTGGTAGGGTGGATGGATGGCTCCACCAAGCTTCCAGTCTAATTTTATAGAATTTATCTTTTTAGCCCAGATATTCTGGGGAAATTTAGGGTCCATATAATTACCAAGTAAAGCTTTGCCATCTGCTGCTCATTAACTCCATTTAAGTATTAGGCAGCAGGGTCTTTTAAAAAAAACTCACAAGTGTTTTGCCTCTAAGACTGAATCAGGAAGCTTCTCTTTAAAAAGACTCCAGCAAACAGAGCTGATCCAAAAAAAACATCAACCCAAAGAAGCCATCTTTGATTCTGTTCCCTTTTTGTCCTTATGAACAGAAACCTTAAATACATCACTTATAACCTTTTCCTTATATTGAGGGTCCTGTGAGACTTCAAGAATCAGCCATTTTACATCTTAAGCTGCACTCCAAAAGCCCACCATTGTAGCCCAAGCACACATGCGTCACCAGGGTGTCTCTGTTCCATGTCTCATGTGAGAGACACAAATCATTAGCTGCTTTGGGCTCTATACACCTTTTTTTTTAAGCTTTCAATTACTTTATGTGGGTATATTTTACCCATATTGGGCTGTAGTAGGAGATTTCTGTCTTGGAGTTCTGGGCCTAGCCTCAAGATTTAGGCCCTCAAACCCACAGACTGGAAGAGACACACAAATGCTTACAATAGTTTTAAGCTGATCAGCTTAAGGCCTAGGCATATAACTTCCTAACTCTTTACAATTAATCTAACCCATGACTCTTATTCTGTTCAGCCATGTGGCTTGGCACCTTTTTTCAGAGCAGCATAGTTGCCCTCTGTTTCTTCTGGCTTCTCTCTGGCATTCTGCTTGGTTCTGCCTGTTCCTAGAGTCTTCTTAGTCTGGTAGCCCACTCACACTTCCTGTCTGCCTTTGGCCAATCAGTGCTTTTTATTAAACTCATAGGCATGGACAATTATTTACAATGGAACAAAATAATCTCCCTACAATTCTCTACTCTTTCTTTGTTAAAACCATCACTATTCCTTTTTTGCTGGGTCCACATGACTTAATATAATTTCAATCCTTTCCAAAGACTCAGTTGCTTATATTAACTTCATGCTGTTTGGCCTATGGCTCAGGCACATTGCTAGCTAGCTCTTACATCTTAAATCAACCCATTTCTATTAATCTGTCTGCCACATGTCTCGTGGCCCACCTGTGTTCCTTACATGTTGCTCCTTTGGGCTTCTTGCTTGATCTGCCTTTGACTCTGCCCTTCTTTGTGGCAGGATTAAGGTGTCAGCTGATAAGGACCCTGGAGGGGGTGTGGCCAACCTGGAGGGGGTGTGGCCAACCCCATTGATAAATAGCTGCTGGGACACGAGGAGCTCTCTTCCTGGTTCCTGGCTGCTGGCTGCTGGACAGACAGAATAGGAATCCATCCTGCTTCCATTGCGCTTCCATCGCTCGTCCATCGCTTGGATATGCCAGTCCTTGTTCAGGTGCCACCATAAGCTGTTACTAATATTGTGAGTGTTAATTTATATTCAAATAAATATTAATTTTGGACTGGCGCCTTGAAAGTAAAACTCCATCTACACTTCTCCTACCTATGCTCTAATTTGTCCTCCTACTTCTTCTATGGTGCCTGTCATGACCCAAAACAGCTTCTTTATTTAAAGATTGATATTCACAGTATACAAAAAGGCATTCCCACATTAGGTACAATGCCAAACAAATTCAGCATGTTAAAGAATGGAGAGTTATATTTTATTTTATTACTAGAATAAGCAATGTATTCATTGTAAAACAGTTTTTATCTATATCTGCTTATTCAACTATGAGCACTCTAAATCTTCCATCTGACATCATCCATTTATTTGACTAGAAATTGCTAACCATAGAATGTAAAAAGGATATGTCAGAAAAAGTGATTATTGCTGTCATTGTCTCCCTCAATACATCCTTACATTAGAAGATATTCATTAAATAGGTAAACAGCATGGAGAATTATTTGCTATTTCAAAAAAGGTCTTTGGTAGATGTTAATTTAAGAAAGATCCAATGTATATGTATCTAAATAAAACATAAAACAGATACTTATTGATAAAACATAAATATACAAGAAAGTTAATAAGGTATACCAAAATATTACCTATGCTATTATTTGAAGAAATATTCGCTGATTCATAGTAGTACTGGGCTCTGCACTAAAAAGTTGTCACATCAGATTTTATAGATGTTAAGCAGATAGGGAAGAGTGAGAGTCAATAAGGAGGCAGCTGCCTGTGTCTAAGGTGCCAGAGAAAAGCTCACTGTTGATGCACTTCTATAATATTCAAAGATGTGCTATGATGAAGAGAAAAGGGCCATTTTAGAACAGGAATAAGAAAAGGTACCTATTTGGAAAATTATAGTAATTCAAATGCATTTTATAAAGATGTGTAATGTTAGTAAAGGTTTTATTTGAGGAGATATCAGAATTGGTGGCTAAAGAAAAGGAGGACTGGAATAGAGGAATAAAGTTAAAGAAGGCAATGGGATCCTAACATGTAGATCAACTACTAACTCTGCCCATTTGCTCTTTTGTTTAAAGACAGTTGCTAGTTTCCACATTTCCTCTACTAGGACATCAAATCTGTACACCAATTTCACTAAGACTTTTTTCCTGCCATTTTCTCCTACAATATATTGTCTGTCATTCATATGCGAATTACTAGGTTAGTAACTTCAAGAAGACTGTACTTTTAAAATGAGGTCCCCAGTTTAAAATAAGTAAATAAGTAGATGGAAGCCAGAGTTTGTATAGCATATGAAGATATTTGTTGTTCTACATGTTAATGTAAATATGCATTTCTGACTCTCTACTTATTTATCTACTCCCAAATGAGATTGCTGCTTCCTTTTCTTCAAGTTCATATGATCTGTCTCTTGGAGTGAGGCTTAAGTCAAGTCAAACATTTATTTACTTACCTCACAAGATTATTTGCAATGTCTGTCTTTCTCACAGACTGGAAAGTTCCTATGGTCAGAAGCACTATCTTTATTATTGACAGTTGTTTTGTTCTTTAGTACTTAAACTTTACCAGGTTAAAAAACATTAAATTTTGGTTAGGAGATTTAGTTCAGTGGTAGAGCACCTACCTAGCAAGGATCAGGTCCTGGACCTCAAATCTAGGAAAAAAATCTTAATTTCTACCAGCCAGTAAACTTAATTTTTGTCTGCTCTTTCTTTGGATCATGGATTTAATAAGCATGACATCACTTTCAAACTTGTAAGAATATCCTAAATATTTGATTAATGAGTGACTTTTTCCTGGAAATAGTTTTGTATAATCTGTTCACAAAAATTATTTATAAAACAGTTCAGAATTGTATTACCATACATTGTTAGAATAAAGAAAATTATATGATAATTTATGTTATCATACATGTTATGTTATATGATACATTAATTTTTCTATTTATTATTATGCTGGTGGCAGTTTATTTTTATGTTATATCTAAAATATCACATCAAGTATGGATTATGTAATGTATTTACATTACTTTTTACTAATTGTTTTATATGACTGCAGTGGAGTTGGGTAAGTATTGGTGAATAGTGTCTGCACTCACTTTTAGATAAAAAGAGCAATAAAGCATATTTATTGAGGATACCACAAGGGGAAGCTGTCTGGTCAATGTCAATAGCTGCACCTATACACTAAAGCAATAATCTTCAGCATTTCCCCACCTTTGAGAAGTACTTGTTAATCAATGTGATTATTGTGTGCTGTTTTTAACAAATAGTTACACCTATCTAAGTGAGGACAGTCTCAATTGGCTGGTGTACGATGCTCAGAATTTAGCTTGATTCACCTGTATGTGATTCTCTTGCAATCTCTAGCATAGAGATAAGGGTTATACAAGCAATGCAATTCTGGTTAATTAAAGTTTAGTTTAAGGCAAAAGCTTACACTATAGATCAGTTTTTAGCTATGCATCCCCAGAGCTTAGCATTCCACAGCTAATACTGAGATGGAAGTAAAGACTTTCTGTTGTAAATTTTATATTAGCTTATAAAATTTCATTTTCATTTTTCTTAATTTTTTATACTTGGTAAAATATTTTTAAATTAATTTTTATATAATTATTTTTATCAGATTATTTTTCTTCTCATATACTTCCCTACCTTCCCATCTCCTTCTTCAACAAACTTAATGTTCTGTCTGTCTGTCTGTCTGTCTATCTATCTATCTACCTATCTATCTCTTTCTATCTGTATCTTTAAAACAACAAAAAAATTAAAACAAAAAAAACTAACTAAAAGGAAATAAAACCAGTAAGATAAACATACCAAATTCAACTAAACCAAAAGGTCTCCAAAACCATCAAAAATAGCCATACTCTGTTAGGGATTGACAATGTTTTCCTCGAATAAAGAGTACCCTGCAGGATGGTTTATCACCCACATAAAACTTCCTTGAAGACAACTGATGTTCTCTTTCACAGCCAATATCATCTTGGTTAGGAGTGGGATTTGTTTCTACTTACTCCTTTTAATGCTGGAATTTTATCTGATTTGAACTTGTGCATTCAGGCATAGCCTTTGAGGTTGTATGTGAATCAGCCCTATTGTATCTTGAAGATGCTCTTTTCTTGACATCATTCTGCATGTCTCATTTAGACAATTGTTCTGCTTTATCTTTCACATACATCCTCAAGCTGTGATCAAAAAAGTTGATAAAGACATCTCATATGGATAGGACTAATTACTCCAAAGCCTTACACTCTTTGAACATTTGTCCAGTTGTGGATCTCTGTGTTAACTGCCACTTACTGCAAGAAGCTTCTTTAGAAATGATTGAGTAATACACTCATCTACAGATATAGCAAAGTGGCATAAAGAATCATTGTATAAATTGATCATACTGGTGGTTTTTCTAAAAGCCTAAAACTATAAAAGCTTAAGTTGATTGGCTAGTGAGTCCTAAGTATCTCCTTTGTTTATGTCTCCCAAGTCAGTGCCTTTCAAGTATGTATCAAAATGACTTTATGGGGATTTCTGGAATTTTAAATCAGGCCCTCACAGTTGTACAATTATTGTTTTATATTCTGAGCCATCTAAGCAGCCCCTAGTTCAAGTACTTTTTTTAATTCTAGAAACTCTGCTTTGCTTTCTACTTATTGTATTATGTCACTTCTAATTCTTTCTGAAAACTCTCAAGATATAGATTCTTTAGTAGATGCTTATAAGTATATATAAATAATAGCATAACATAGGATATATAGATTATGACTAGAAAAAACAGTGTAATCGGTTGTTTATATCCTTCTTCAAGTGCATTTCGCATAGTATCTAATGGTTTTGCTAGAAAGAGAATTGTATTCTATTCATGTAAGGAGAAGGACAGAGTGTTATTTTATTAGGTTTGTGGCCCAAACTTTTTGGCTTAGCCTCCTGGACTGTAATTTCTGGTCGTGTCTTGTGGCTTGGAATTTTCCAGCCTATCCTGGTGGCCCAGACCCACAGTCTCATAGTCCCCCTGAACACATAGATACTTGTATTAATTGTATGTTGATTGACCAGGGGCCCAGGCATATAACTTGATAACTCTTTACCCTTAAACTAACCCATGATTCTTATCATGTTCAGCCATGTGGCTCAGTACCTTTTCTCAGAGCAGCATACTTGTCCTTTGCTTCTTATGGCAACTCTGTGCTATTCCTGCTCTGTTCTTCCTGTTCCCAGAGTTTTCGTAGTCTGGTAGCCCCACTCAATATTTGCCTTTGGCCAATAAGCATTTTTTATTAAACCAGTAGACAGGACAATTATATACAATCTAACAATGTAATTCTACTACAGAATGTAAAGAGCATGTACCTGAACATAAAATTTGGTCATAAAAAGAGTTGAAAGAAAAATTCTCACATGATAGATAATTGAATTTGTACCTGGTGCTAAAGTCATGTATACCAGAATGCAGCTATTTATGGAAACCTAATTTGTGAGTAAAATAATTTTATTGGGGCATTATAACTTTTATTACACACAGTCATTTATCAAATATCAGATAATAATTTATATCTTATCAAAGGATTCTCTGAATAGTCCCTAAAATGTAAGAATATATGGACAATTAGGAACTGTTTTAGACTGCCCTTTAAACTAAATGTTTATTTACTCAGAAAGCATTATAAAAACACATTTAGACAATTTTTTATCATACAATATAAGTTTTTACTAATGGATGAAACAAAATGTCTTATTTTCATCAAGAATCTTCTTGTTATAACATAGTAATATAAACATTCAAGATAATATCTGTCTGTGCTTCCACTGAATATTGATAGCAGAACTGAATTATAAAGAAAGCTTTTTCAGTTCATGTTCTATCTTTGATTATAAATAACTTGTCTTTCTTTAGCTTCCTCTTTTATATTTTTGTCTTAGAAATATTCAATAATTTCCTCTTTCTCAATGTTATTGCAAGCATGTAGTTGTCAGTGTAAACTATAGACAAATCTGAAATGTGATGTGGGTTGTCTTTCTGTACACTTTGAATTTTCAAAGATAATAAAAGAATTGTTTTGGCCTATGGCTGGCTGGCTTAAAATCAAACTGAAAATCAAAGCATAGATAAAAAAGGAGGGTGAGGTCACACAGAGATTTGATCCAGCCATCTAAGAAGCAAGATGTAACAAAATACAGGTAAGTTACAAACTAGGTGTAAAGACATAGATGAATAGAATGAGTTAAGTGGTAAGAGCTAGTAAGTAATATGTCTGAACCATAAGCCAAAATGTTTGTACTTAATGTAAGACTTTGTGTGATTGTTTTGGATTACTGATCCTGATTAGGGCTAGGCAGTACCAGAAACTTCTTACAACAAATGGGACCCAACGTGGATCACTTATATCCATATAAAGCCATAGAAAGATTAAAAACATTCTAAATCACAGAAATAGAGTCAAAAACAGCTTCAAAGTTGTATCTCTCAAGTGGGTCATGGTACAGAGACACCACCATTTGTCATTCAAGCTTGAGCTACAAAATGTCGGGGCTTTTGGAGTGTAGCTTAAGTTGTGGGAAGATTGGTTTCTGATGTCTCACAACACCTTGGTATAAGCATGAACTGCATATGAAAGATTTAAGGTTTATGTTGAATTAGGAAAAAGAAAACAGAGTTAAAATCAGTATTATTTTCTGGCAGGGTTCTTTTTTCTGTCAGCAAACAGAGTGGGACTTCTTTAAGAGATATTACTTGACTCAGTTTTAGTGGTAAAGATTGTGTGTCTATTTTAAGAGGTCCTGCTGCCAAAAACAAAGTGGGTGGCAGTGTAGACCATAAATTTCCCCAGAGTTGGTATGGTAAACAACTCTTCTATGAAGGTAATCTCTCAAACACAGAGGAGCTGAGTAGAGATGGGTGGAGTCAGCTGCTATAGCCCTGCATTTAATCCTAGCCACACCTTGGCATCTTAAAGGCATGTCAGAAACAATAACAAAAAGATAGGGTTATGTGGGAGATTGTGTTGTTTCATTGTAAATAATTATCCCACCCACTGGTTTAATAAAAAGCGCTGATTGGCCAAAGGCAGGCAGGAAGTGTAGGCAGGGCTACCAGACTAAGAAAACTCTGAGAACAGGAAGCACAGAGCAGAACACCTGAAAGAATCTGGAAGAAGCAGCGGACAAGTATGATGCTCTAAGAAAAGGTTCCTAGCCGCATGGCTAAACAAGATAAGAGACATGGGTTAGATTAAGGGAAAAGAGTTATAAGTGATATGCATGGACCTGAGACTGATCAGCTGAAAACTATTGTAAACATCTGTGTGTCACTGAGGGACTGTGGAACTGTGGGACTGCAGGTCTGTGGGTCCTAAACCTTGAGGTTAGGCCTGAAAGTCTGGGCCAATGAACTCATAGTACAGAGTTATACAGGAAAGGTGAATGAAAGAAAGAAGAGACTTCTAAATAATTTGACTTAGAATAGGTTTAAAAATACATTTAAACTTGTGAGAGAAAAGAAAAAAGCCCTTTAAAAAGAGATAAAGTCCTTTCAAACAAGAATATCTCTATCACACACACACACACACACACACACACACAGATAGATAGATAGATAGATAGATACATAGATAGATACATAGATAGATACATAGATACATAGATATACATATACATATATAGATACATAGATATATTACAATATGCCACTTAATGATGGAAAGTACACAGAGTCTGGAATATGTCTATTATTGTGTTTTATTTTTATGTTTTAGCCTTTAATGAGATAACAGCAGAAAGATATTTGATTATGCTTTTGTTTCCATAGAGGCTGACAACCTTCTGATTGCTTTCAGCATAATTTGGTTTCATCATGGAAGACTCCCTGAAAAACATCTCTGATGGGAAGAGATGGCCACATTAGCTTCAAAGCTGCCAACTAACATGATCCAGACTCAGGATCCCCATAAGATTGTCAGTGCCCTCAAACAGCAAAAAGCAGTATATGGAAAGCCCAATTTTTCAAAATATTGTTTTTGTTTTCATTATAAATGGTTAGTGGTCATAGTTACTCTCTTTCTAAGGAAAAAAAGGAAATAAATAGAAGTGATGAAAAATATAGATTATTCTACTTTAATCCAAGAAATGACTTTAATCTTAAAATGCTTTACATTGGTATGGGTTTTGGTTTATTGATACAAATTTAAGGTCATATTTATTATGCTGTACCATATTTTCACTTTTGTTCAAATATATTTATGCAATTTCTCTATAATTTTAACTTATAATTAAGACTATTAACTTATAATAGTCATCTATGATGATCAAACTTATAGTTATGTTAGGATTTTAGATATTAAAATATGTAGATCAATTAGCTCATCTACAAATACTTCAAAAACATACAGAATATGGTTTTAAAATATTCTAAGAACTTAAGACTTTTTGAATTGTAACACATGTCTATTTCTGGCAGCACTATATACTTCAAGAGAATCATGAACACTGAAGATACTCCATATGGAGATTACTTTCCTTGTGGCAAAAGTTAGCTACTGGGCAAGCAACTGTTTTTGCCTTGAGTGCTTGACAGTATGATGTATAAACCAACTGGACATACATGATCCATAGACAAGTGACCTCTTAAACTTTGCCAGAAAAAGATGAAATAGTTCTTCAAGTTCAAAAAACCCTATCAGAAATTCTTTAGGACACAGGGAAAAGCAACTGAATAACTATGACAGTATGGGCATATCAGTCCTTCAAGTTTCTATTTCACTGAAAATTTTGCCATAGACTCTAGGTCGGTAGACTGAAGATGTATGCTCCATGATAAAGGAATCTTAAATGACTATACAGGCAACCAGGTGTCTCTATAAATCTTAGAATTTGGAAGTTACTTATAATGCCCTTCTTTACTCATAATATTATACCTTTTTGTGGTCTTTCATGGAGTTGATGATTATATGGCTATGAGCATAGTTCTTATTTATAATACAAGGTGAATTATATATGAAACGTTGGACTCACTATAATAAAGTAGATGACAGAATATCTTTCTTAAAATTTTTGCTAAGTACAAGTAGACTAGATATTGTAACTTTGTTTCTTGTTAGCTGTTTTGTTATATGTAATTTTGCTATGTTGAAATTAAAACCTTCCTTTTTATTAGATTGTAAAGTGATCTGGGATGTCTTTCTGTATGCTGTAAATACCATTAGATAAAAATTGATTTGTTTTGGTCTATGGCAGAGCATCTTAGAAGCAGGAAAAAGAGGGTAAAGTCAAGGGAGACACTCTAAGCTGCTGCTGAGAAAGCAAGATGAAAAAGTACAGGTAAGCCATAAGCCATTTCACAAAATATAGTTTAGTTGAAATGGGTTCAGATGCAAGAGCTAACTAGCAATAAGACTGAGCCAAAGGCTGAAAAGTTTGTAATTCACATAAGCCTCTAAATAATTATTTTATAAGGGGCAGGATCAGGTGGGAAAGATTATTTCTGACCTCAGAACGAGATAAACCAGAAACTTCTCGTAACAAATGCTGTAGTTCTTATTTGATTGCTCAGTGTCAAGGTTATCTTGCCTACTCATTGCAGAAAACACTTTTTAGTAGGTCAAACCCCAAAAAATACTGTCAATAAATGTAGACATTCCAAGTGCGAAAGTGCGCATCAGGAAAGATGGAAGTCTAATTGAAGAAAAAAATAGGAAGTAATTTCATAGCTGGAATATAATTTGTGGCTGTGGGGAATACTATGGAAAATTACAATTAGTGATGAATATAGTACTCATTTTATATAGTTATTTCAGGTTGAGTTTAGGCAGTGTATGAGTCTGTTGTCCCATCAATATGCGATTTATAATTCATGTAATTAAAAGATGAAGCAGCTCTTGATTTTAAGCACTAGATTCTGTAATTGCAACCAACATCAAAAAAATCACTCTACTAATTTTTTCTTCATTTTATCATTGCATGTTTTTACATGTTAAATTCAAATAATTAGTGTCAAGGAAGAAAGTTAAAATTGCCAGCAACAATGTATTAATTTGGAGAAAATGGCATCTCTCTTCCTACCTACTATTGCTGCTCATAAAAGCACACACTGAACACCTATTAGAATTTTTTATGCAAGTATAGTGGACTTCTTGTGTGATATTTTAAATTTTTAAGAACTTAGAATAATTACAGTTTGTTGGAGTAGGCTTCAGTTTATCTTTTTACCACAGAGAAATACTTCTCTTTGGGGATAAAGATATGAAAAAATGACTATAAGTATGGGTTGGATTATCAGTGAACCTGGGTTCTATTCTTATCATTCACACAGGTCTCACAATTGTTTGCAATTTCAGTTCCAGGGATCAAATGACCTTGCAGATTATTGGATTAACTAGGCACTCACTTGCTATGTTGACATGACTGTCAGCAAAACACCTATACCACAAATTAAAAATTTGAAAAGCAATTACATCTTTATGAACATTACAGTCATGAGTAACAGCAAAATTTGTGAACTTTTATGAGTGGACTTTAGAAATAAAAAAAAACTTTCAATTATCAAAATACTTTATTATAATTTAGAAACTAAATAATTTTCAACTGATGGTATATGTATACCCAACTATTCAACTGGAGATCAACTGGAGCACTATAGAAAAAATATAAACATTAATAAGAATTTATTTCAGCCTCCCTGAATATTATTTATAAGCAAAATAGTCTGTATAGCATGTATACATTGCCCCACAATGAATGATTACATCTTCTATACATCCCAATGCACTTGACAGTATTTTAAAATTTCCCTGGGTGGAAAAAATAATTTGTCAAAGTTTCTCTGTGTTTCTTTGGCTGTGTAGCTTTCTCAATTTTGCTTCTTATTTTGTATGACAGATATCTAAATGTATGATACTATTGCAGGAATTTGCTTTTTAACTAAGAACAGAAAAAATAAAACAATCTATAAAAGGAAGAGATATTGGCCTAATTAAAATTTACCAATAAAAAATTACTTTTAAAAACATATTCAAGATGGAAAAATAAGTAAGTCTAGGAAATATAAAGTCCAACTGATATAAAAAGGCAAGAAGAAAATAAGAATATATAAAAAATGGTAGAGGCTTTAAAAGTAGAAAGAAAAACTGTCCATTTGTTCAGTGTTAATAAAATAATGGTCAGAAGAAAGACCATTGTGAACTGGAGAGATAAATATTTTTGAAGAAAAATAATTGGTAATTTATAGTATTTGCTGCAATTGTTATAATTTATACTTTTATGTGTGTCAATGGACAATGCAAAGCAAAATATTCATTCATGGTGAAACAAGCTATAGTCATAGACTTTTTAAAAAAATTTAGAATTAACATTTTACATAAAATCTTGCTAATTGATAATTATATAGTTAATTATAATTCTAAATAAAAAACAAAATACACATAGTTTACATAAAAACTGGCAGGACTTAGTGCTAAATATGTACCATAAAAATTCTAAAGGAAAACATTATATATGTCACTTTCAGATCTACAGAGAGCCATAACATATCAATAAAATTTCAAATGAGTGGATATTATATATATTATTAAAAATCTTGTTTGAAAAAAATGCATTATGATTTAAAATGAATTGTAATTGTGTGAGGCTTTATGAAAATTAATTGTCAACATTTATACAACTATAAAAAGTATAGAAGTAATGGAGATTACCAGGGAAAAAATGAATTTTATATATCAGTATAGATAGAACAGCGTCAATTTGATGCTGATAGTAAAAATTTTGTTACAAATTTTAAACCTTAAAATTTCTAAGATAATAACTAATCTTTAAACAGCATTGTTACAGCTTTCAAGTGAACTGAATAAATAAATGTACTAGAACCAGTTGTTAAACACATTGATACTTTTGTATTTAATTTTAAAAGGTTTTTCCATACCCACAACTGCCTCTCTCTCCCTCCTCTCAGTCCTCCCTCCCACCCCTTTCACCCTATTTCCCACTCATTTCCCAGGGAGGGCAAGGACTCCCAAGGTGATTCAATTCAGTCTGGCATATTTAGTTAAGGTAGGATCAACACCCCCTAAACACACACACCACACACACACACACACACACACACACACACACACACACACACACACACACACACACACACACACACACACTCACACACATAATATCAAGGCTGAGTAAGGTGTTCTTTGCACAAATGGGTTTTTGATATCTAAATTCGGAACTTTTTTTTTTCTATGAAATACCTCAGCTGTCATTTCAGAGTCAGTGAGTTCCAAATAGCTTGGGTTTGCTACCTCTGTGGGTCTTCTCCTTGTGAGTCTGATCCCTTTGCTCATATAGTCTTTTCTATTTTTTTTAAGGCGACCTGGAAGCTCGAACCAGTGTTTAGGTATGGATTACTGTCTCTGCTTTCATCAGTTCCTTGATGAAGCTCCTGTAATGGCAATTAGGGTGGTCATCAATTTGATTACAGGGGAAAGTCAGTTTAGAAACCCTCTTCACTATTTCCCCTATCCCTAGCTGGGGTCATTTTGTGAGTTCTTGAGTTTATCCCTAGCAACAGGTTTCTGTCCAACCCCACAATGGCTACCTCTTATCAAGATATCCATTTTTTGGGTCTCCCTTTCAGTTATTCCTTTCACACAACCATCTCATTCTCTCATGTTATCTTCCCACCACTGCTTGTTCCCCCACCCCATAGATTCCAATTTACCAGGAGATTTTCTCTGTTTTCCTTTCTCTTATGTTCCTTTGCCTTACATAAAACTCTTAGTTTCAGGAGTTCTCATTTATTGATTGTTATTCTTAATGTTTTTACTACTGATATTATATTTAAAAGTAGTATCCTCTCCCATTGCATTCAAAGCTATGCCTAATTTTTTTTTTTTTTTTTTTTTTTTTTTGCTATAAGATTCATTGCGACTGGACTTATTTTGAGATCTTTGATCCACTTGGGCTTGAGTTTTGTGAAGGGCAATAAACATGAATCTATTGCATTCTCCTATATATATGATCCAGTTATGCCAGCACCATTTGTTGAAGACTCTATCTTTTGGCCATTGTCTAATTTTGACCTCTTTGTCAAAAATTAGGTGTTTATAGGGGTGCAAATTAATGTTCAATGTGTTTATAGGTGTGTGGAGTCAATTTTATTCCATTGATTCACAAGTCTGTTTTTATACTTGTACCAAGCTGTTTTTATTGTTGTAGCTCTATATTATAGCTTGAAGTCAGGGATGTTGATAACTCCCAAAGTTCTACATTAAACAAATTGTTTTTGGTGATTTTGAATTTTATGTTTTATATATGAAGGTGAGTATTGTTCTTTTGAGGTCTGTGAAAAGTTATGTTATGATTTTGATGGAAATTGGATTAAATCTATAGATTGCTTTTGGTAAAATTGCCATTTTCCTGTGTTGATCCTTCATATCCAACAATATGAGAGATCTTTTATTTTTCTGATACCTTCTTCAATTTCTATCTTTAATGACTTAAAGTGCTTGTCATGCAGATCTTTCACTTCTTTGATTAGATTTGCTCAAAAAATATTTGGTGTTATTTGTAGCTATTATAAAAGATGAGGCTTCCCAAATTTCTTTTTCAGCTTTTATTATTTGTAAATAGGCGGGTCACTAAAAATATCCAAATGGGAGAATAGAGGGAAAACAAAGTAGGAGTGAGACACAAAAACACAACAAAGTGTTACATATTTATATAACATATATATCATATAATATATATATAATTAAAATAATCCTTTTCAATTTTAAATGAATAGAACATTCTTACGATCAAGAGATTTCTTGGTAAATACAATTGTATGAACCTAACTATATTTTGTAGACAAGAAGGATTCAGTTTAGGTTTAAGAAAAATATGCTGAATTTCTATAGAATAAATTTGTAAAAACTGTTTTGCAATTTAAATTTAATTTAGAACAGATATAAAGAAGGTAATAGAATTGTGTAAAGAAAGGCACATGCAAAAAAAATATAAAAATATTCCATATGAGTATAATGTAATCAGTCAAAGAAATGGTACAAGGAACAGAACCAGAATTACAAAATATATTTCCAGATTATGAATTAATAAGTTATAAAAGCATATGTATTATGTCTAATATGTAAATTACACAATCATATATCAAATTAAAATACAGAATAAGACAGATTTATAAATTGATAATATCAGAAATTTCAATTATTAACATAATTTATAGAAACAGTAAACAGAAGGAAAATCAAAATATACTTTTAAGAAACATCACCTACATCCATTTTTAGATGACTTATGAATATATATATCAGTGTTTACCAAGAAGACATTATATGGAAATATAAAATAACTATATTTACTCTGGTCTGAAATCAGATATAACTTTGTGTTTTTAATTTTTATTTATTTACTTCTGCTTATCTAGTGTACATATGTATTGCTCTGTGTATGTGTGTGTGTGCATGAATGCATTGGCTCATGTGGAGTTTAGAGAAAACTTTCAGGATTCAGTTATCAGCCATCACCATTTTCTGAACATGAGACCCTGGTCTTTCAGGCTGGCAGCAAGAACTTTTACCTGCTGATCAAGCTGACTGCCACAATATAAATGCTTTTATATAAATAGCATAGCAACCTACCATTTGAATGGGGAGGCTGTTGAATATATAGCTGAAGTTTTGCTAAAAAAAGAAAACCATTTCTTGGTTCCTGAGTGCTGGCTTTAAGATTGTATAAATAGTGCCAGAGTTTCAAATTGCATAACATTACAGAACTTTAGGTATAATTTTAGGTATACTTTGCAATGCAAGAAACAATACATTACTATGCATTTGTATATGAGAGAGTAATTGAGATTATAACTACATCATTTTCCCTTTACTTTTCTCCCTCCAAAGCCTTTCATATACCCCACTGCTATCTTTTTATAAACTACTGTTATGTAATATGTGTGTGAATGCATATATAATTTGAAATACACCTATTATTGAGAAACAAAACTCAAGTGTCTCTACTATTAGCAGTTCAGTAGGGAGGCGTTCATCTCCCAAAATTAATGATGACAAATGCTACTCTTTTTTCTGACTTGTCTCCTACAGCTTTCAGCCTTGCAGGTAAATCTTCAGTTGCACACAATTTTCTCACTCATTCATTTGCATTGACCAAACACAGAGTGCAGATGTTTTTAATTATTGTTATTTTTAATATTTTCATTTAAATTGTGATTGCTTGTGAAAATATCCTTTAATTACAACTTTAATTGAAAACATAAACATTGTTATTGTTTATAGTAAGCATATGATTTTGAAATTTCTGTATGAGAATGCCACTTAAAAATGACAAATATAGTGAGTTTTTTGGTCCTTGGTGGCCCAACTTATTTCTTGATATTTATATATTGGAAAATACAGCATTTTAAAAATACTATTTACTGACTAATAAAGAATTCCTCATGGTAGGTCTTCTAATATAGTAATATAAGCTATAAACTGTACTGGTAAGTCTGATGTCTATGATAAGATTTCTCTCTTCATTAACAGTTTTATTTTACCTTTCCTGTGCTATTGAGACTCAGTTTCATTGAACATTTGACAGACATCTATTACTAAAATGGTACATTTTATAAGAATGTGAACAGTGTTCAAATCTGCTATCTTGTGGCAATTCACAAAGTAGGAAAATACAGAAAGATACAGATAAAATCTCTGTTTTAATGTTATTCAGAAATAAATGACAAAATAGACAATCGTCTTTAAAACAAGCATGATCGTACCACATTTCCCTCATAATGAGTTATAATTATCTCACATTGAAACAATGTATAATACTACAATAAAACTAGCAATAATTATTTTCCACATTTCAAGGATTTTTTTTAAACTTCAAGATTTTTACAGTAAATTATCCATTAGTAAAGTTTAATGTGAATTATTTAAAATCAAACACATATTGTTAGCACCTAGATCATTTTCAGATTACTACTACATGTGACCCACATTATCATTATCTATACACCATTTCAAAGACCCTTTACAACTCCTATATAGTTCCATGATCAGTTAAAAAACAATCAGTGGGAAAAATTAAATGTGATGCTTTATTTCAAGGCAGAAATATTGTTGAAATATTTCATTTGTATTTTTCCCTAATGTCTGAAATTTCTTTTATTTAGTATTATTTACATAATTACCTGATGTAAAAATTGAGATTCAGAATCAATACCAAAGCTACAGAATTTACAAATGATAAACCTAGTAACAAAGTAAACCAAGCCTTTAGTAGTCTTTGGCTATCCATTATTTATCTGAAGACATGACCCCAAACTGCATAGCATGATTATGTACTTAACATATATACAAATAGTGGTCTTGCTGTAAATCTTTATTTTTGTGTTGTCATAGAGTTTATCATGAACATTTGCCCTTCTAGAAATACTTATTTACAATATAAATTAAATAAATAATGCAGATATATCTTATGCCATAAGTACCTTAAAATTAATTTGTAGAATTTACATAAACTTCAATATAAATTACATTTAATATAAAATACATTTACAGTACTCAAAATACAGATACAATAACAAAGGCTGGAGAAAGTATTAAAACATACAAATACAATGTAAGAGCATTTCTATTCTTTTATATTTATAGGTTCATGATTTCAATTGAATAAAAAATTAACTAGTGTTAGCAAATGTATAGGCAAAACAGTAACAAAATGTTATATTTTCACTATTAAGAGTAAAATTTTAAAGGTGTCACAAGAATAAATACAAGCCTTCAGTAAAACAATACAGAATTTATTTATGAAAATTATCTCCATTCAGGCACTACCATGTTGAGCAATATGGACTCATTTCAGTTAAATGTCAACATTAATTGCTTCCATGTGGCCAATAAAAAATAACTAGTCAGAAGTCATTAAACATTGATGTTATAAAATTAAATATAAGAGGACACTCAATTCTTAGGCTATGTACACTCTGGTGGATACTTGAAAATCTCGTATATGCTAGGAAAACACAAAAAGGTATAACATACAGCAGATATTTTGACAGAGACTAAAGCCTGATTCGTTACATTTGAGTCTATGCAGATCTTCAAGAAATTTTTTTTTATGAAACCATGACACAATTATACACATTTGTGTCAGCGACTTTAAGTGTTAGTATTAAGCATTGTGTCTTAGAGTAGAGTAGTGCAAAACTAACTTCTAAACAACAAAAAATCCATACCAAAATTATCTTTTAATTCAATTAAATTTAATTAATTTAATATTATTTTGCATTTAAAAGAAAATTTAAAAGAAGAATCCAAAAGAAATTGAAATGAAGTGGTTATGTGCTGAACTCCATTAATTCTGTACTTAGGAGGTAGTAAAAATAGATCTCTATGTGTTCCAGGCCAACCTGGTTTATATAGTGAAGATTAGACCACCTAGGGAAAATTGCTGAAACCATTCTGATAGAAGATAGTAGATGATAGATAGATAGATAGATAGATAGATAGATAGATAGATAGATAGATAGATAGATGGAGATATGGAAGGATAAGTGAACAAAAAATCATTGAAAGAAAGATCGCAGAGCACAACATGCCTATTCATAATTTTAAATGTTCAGATCACATTACAAATTTTTGTTAGACTCAGGGTCACTCCTACCACTGAAGTAGGTAGACTAACTGCACATCCTCATTCATACTTCTCTCTTTAAAATCTAATTCCTATCTCATCTCTAGCACTGCATCAGACCCCATGTTGTACTCCCCCTTTGCACCACCCTTCTGCTATCTCCAATGGAGCTCATGATTATCCCTGCCTAACTTTTTCCCACAGTAATGGCTGTATTTAGTCTCCAACTCTAGTAAGTACTCCCTGTTAGCTCGCAGACCATTCTGTTCCTGGAAGCAGATACATTTACTGCAGATTTCACCATTACATTCATTTCACTAAATTCATTCTCGTAGTCTCCTACCAAGCTTTGTAGTAGACCATCTGCTATCTATCTCTCCTCACTCTTTGTCCCACTTGCAAGGCCTTAAGCAGATTCTATTGGAAAAGCCTGCTTTCAGATACCCTTAACACCTTCTCCCAGCTGATTCCTATTTTAAACAGCCACCTACTTGGATTAAAACCTATCATATCAGAATTCCAAAGTAACCACATATATCAGAATCTCAAAATTTTCTACCAGAAAATACACAGCTACCACACTCTTTTAAGAATCAGAAGAAGCAACAGAAACAAATAAACAAAATACTCTCTCAACAAAGACAAGACATAGATTTTGCTGCTTGAGGGACAGCCTCAAACATTTTTATCTGAGGGAATTAAGAGAAAAATATTGACATTTTCTTGATAATTTTCTTCTTTATTCTTCTTTGCTATTCTCTATTTTTTTCTGTTGGATTTCCTTTTCTCAGTCTTGATGTTTTTCTCCTAAGACCTTATTCTTCGTATTCTGTCAGTTTTTCTTCTAACTCTATCTTTATTTTTTCTTTACAACTTAAATACCCAGGAAAAATCTTTTAAGCAATATAAAAATTGTAATGTGATTAAATTCTGTTTTTCAAGTGAATGATTGCAATGAAATCAAGTAAAATACAGCATGCTTTTTATATTCAATATATGATTAAACATTTTATGTATTACAGGTGAAAAGCATTTTACTCCCAAGAACCCACATATATTTATAATCAAGGAACCTGTTATGCATTTACAGAGTATAAGCAGGAAAGATATTCTTCTCAGTTTTATTACTGTCAGACTGCTTTTTGTAGTTATAAAGAAAAGACCAGTCACATTATTACGTATTTTGAAAAGTAATCTTCTTAAAGAAATCTCAAACCTAAACTTTTATACATGAAAAACAATCAGTTCAGTTCTACTTTAAATCTTTATGGTGCATATCCATAAAAAATGTATGGGGAGGACATAATAAAACAGAGATATCAGAGGGATCTTCCCACAGTCAGTCTAGGAAAATCAGACAGTGGTAACTCATACCTTTAATGCCAGCACAGGGAGTATCCCGAGAGTGGTGACCTGTAGTATGAGGTTTCTGGCCTGGACTTTCAGGCCTAATTTCAAGGTTTAGGACCCACAGACTCACAGACCTGTAGACCCACAGAGACACACAGATGTTTACAATTGTTTTAGGCTGATCGGTCTAAAGCTCAGGCATATCACTTGCTAACTCTTTATCCTTAATCTAACCCATGTCTCTTGTTCAGCCATGTGGCTAGGTACCTTTTCTTAGAGCAGCATAGTTGTTCACTGCTTCTTCTGGTTTCTCTCTGGCATTCTCTCTGGAGTTCTGTTTCATAGTTTTTCTTAGTCTGGTATCCCTGCCCACACTTCCTGCCTGTCTTTGGCCAATCAGAGCTTTTTATTAAACCAGTGGGTGGGACAATTATTTACCATGAAACAACACAATCCCCTACAGTGACGTAAGCCCTTAATCCAAACTGAGTTCAAGGTCATTTTAGTTTACAGAAGGAGTTCTGGGCTCCTAGGTAGGCAGTGCTGATGTCATGCCTTAACTGACTGAAGAGAGTATTTAAGGCAGGTGTAGAAAGACAGAAGGGCAGAAGAAGCCAGGAGGAGCCAGGCTGAGGAAAATGGAAGACAGCTGGTTAAAATCTTACTGTGGTGGTTATTCTAGTACCTCTGAATTTCCCACAGATCTGGCCCTGAGTTTCCTTTCTTTATGCAGCACTGGGCATCCAACTTTGGAGCACAAATTCCTCTCTTCCCTACCCAAATAATGGCACTTGCTAGCCAGAGCAATATGTTTACAGAGGAGTGATTACTGGCAGGCTAGGCTTTATGTTCTGAGTTAGCCTCCAGCCTTATGAAGACTGTCTACATGTATCCATTTCACTCTCATCTGGGTAAGAATTTCAGATAGTTGGCTCTTTCTCCTGGTGTGTTGTTTCTTTTTCTTATTGGACCACTCCTTGGTTTGCTATCATACTAGGTAGCTGCCCCAATTCTACATCAATTGAATCAACAGACAACAATCAATGAATAAATCATTTTTTTAAAAAAAGAGGGAATTTTTTTAAAGCATTGGAGAGTACTTGGTTATACTATGATCTTTTGCTAGAATATTTGGTATTAAAACCACTGAAAGAAGACATAAATAAGGTAGATGGAACTATCATAATGTTTGTCATATGGTTTACTGTGAATATTTGTTTGATTTCTATGTTATCATATAAAGAGTTGATTAATCTAAATCCAAAGAAAAAGGTCTTTAAAAAGCCTGCCAAGAGAAAAAACAAAGATGTTCAAATTCAAATAGAAGAATATGAAGAACCAATTTCAGCAAGGTCATATAAAATTAGACAAAACAGGCAACATTAATATACCCAGTAACCATTAAAAAATGAAGAATGATAAAGATGATACAGAAGCTGCCTGGGCTCTAATACAAATGTTAGAATTATGGAGAGTAAAAGAAGCAATTGTAACATATACGATTCATTCACCATTTCTAAAACAAGTGTTGAACTCTTGGTCATGCTGTAACTGGGTCACCTCTAAAAATTGGTCAGATATGATTACAGTTGTGTTAGAAGCAGGACTGCTTATACAATGGAAATCATGGTGGAGGGAGGAGGCTAAAACAATAGAACAAAGAAGCAGGGCCAGTTTCCCAAGACCAACTTCTTGGGAAGGGGAATTATGCTGATATTGAAAGGCAGTCTTTATACAATGAACATACACTGGATTTATTTCACATGACAGCTTAAAATGCCTGGGAGCAGATGGAAGAAATAGGAAAGAAATTTGATTCATTCACGAAAGTAATTCAAAGTCCCAAAGAAATTTTTACAGACTTTTTGCACAGATTAACTGCAGCAGTAAACAGAATGGTACTGGACTCAGAAGCCAGGTGAATAATTATTGAATCCCTGGCTTTTGAGAATGCTAATGCACAATGTAGAAAAATACTTAGACCTTTAAAAGCAAGGACAACACCTTTCGAGGATTGGATACATGAGACAATCTACAGTCGTATAGCATAGATGATAACTTTCTGGAAGAGCTTATTTCAAAAGATATAAGAAAAAATAAAAATGTTAAATGTTAAAATTGTGGAAGGCAAGGTCACATAAAAAGAGATTGTACTGAAGTCATTCTCAGAAATAGTGCTTTTGATAGAAATAATCACAAGAGAACACCCTTCCCTTCTGGAGTATGCAGAAGGTGTGGAAAAGGAAGACAATGGATGAATGAGTGCAGATAAACAAGGGACAGACAAGGTAACTTTCTGCCCTTAGGAAACACCCCAAGGGAACTTTCAAAGCCCATATCAAATCCAATCCAATCTTACCCTGCTGGTATGGAGGAAACACTTTCCCAGAACAATTAAAAAAATTAAAACCTATTTTTAAAAGACATACTACATGGAATGATAGAAAATGTACAAAAACAAAAAAATCAGGAAAAATTATAAATCAAATATTTTGGCAAAATTCTATCAATGAACAAAGGCCAAAATTAAAAGTACAAATAAATGATGTTGCTATAGAAGACTTATTAGACACAGGTGCAGATATATTAATAATTTCATCAGAGTCATGGCATTCAAGTTGGTCCCTTCAGCAGGTAAATATTCAGTTTTTGGGTATTGGGTCCTATATTGAAGGTAAAAAAGATTGCAAGTTGGCTTCAATATTTAGGACTGAAAGGACAGAGAAGAATATTGAGCCATATGTGGCTGACCTTGCTATAAATTTATGAGGAAGAGATTTACTACAACAGTGAAACACACAGATTAATATTCATCCAAACACCTAAATAAGCTATAAACTAGCATATAGTTCTGAGAAAGAAAAACCATAAAAAGGTATTATGAGAAACAGTCACAGACCATTCAGGTTATAGAGAAACAAGACAAAACAGCTGCTCTTTCAAAAACACCCACAGCACTACCGCTAATAGAGGACGTTATATCTGTTCATCAATGGACTTTAACAAAAGAGAAATTGCAAGCATTAGAGCAACTGGAACAGGACCAGCTCAGCATATAGAAGAGTCAACCAGCCTTTGGAATTCTCCTGTATTTATTATTAAAAAGAAATCTGGAAAGTGGACAATGATAACAGACCTAAGGCAACAAACAAGGTGATCCAGCCAATGGGCTCTGTACAGTCTGGGATTCTGTTGCCTTCTCTGCTAACTAAAGAGTGGCCTATTATAGTTATTAATCTAAAAGACTGTTTATTTACAGTACCCTTACAAGAACAAGACAAAGAAAAATTCGCCTTTACAACAATTCTCAGCTTTTAAAGAGATACCTGTGGAGATCCTCTCTCAAGGAATGCTGAATATCCCTACTCTGTGCCAGTACTATGTACAAAAGCCAATAGAAGAAATATGTAACAAATTCCTACAATATATAATTTTCATTACATGGATGATATCTTGTTGGCCAATTCAAATATTTCTACCTTAGAAAAAAATTTGGAAGAAGTGAAAAGAATTTTACCTGCTTGGGGATTACAGATTGCCCCAGAAAAAAAATACAAAGGGTATTCCATTAATCATTGATGCTACAAAATAGGCCAACAAAAAATAGACCCAAACATACAAATCAGAAGAGATAGATTGAAGACACTTAATGATTTTCAAAGATTACTAGGAGACATTTCCAACTTATGACCCAATATTGGAATTATAAATGATAAACTAGATAATTTTTTCAAAACCTGAAATGGTAACAAGGACTTAAATAGTCCAAGAGAATTGTCACTTGACGCTGGGGGAAAATTTGTTTTTGGTGGAAATGAAATTAAAGGATCCAGACCTTTTTTTTTTTTTTTAAACATTCTAGGTATCTTGCCCTCTAGCACTATCCAACAGTAATTTTAATGCAAAGGGAAAATGTTATATTGGAATGGATATTTTTTCCACATAAACCAGGTAAGAAATTAAAGACATACATAAAAAGTTTTCTTAACTTGTTTTTAAAGAAAATTAAGACTTTGTCAATTGACAGGAATGGACTCAACAGAATTTGTTGTACTTTTAACTAATGAATAAATTTACCAATTATGGTTATAAAGTGAACCTTGGGAAAGAGTCTGCAGTAATTTTTTGGGGAGATATTAACAGCAAATATCCTCAAAGCAAAATAATTGTATTTCTAATGAAAACTAATTGGATTCTCCCTCATATTTTACAAGATAAACCAATTTTCTGGAGCCTCTACATTTTATATTGATGTAAACAAATCAGAAAATGAAGGTTACAAACCATAACATATAAGTTAAGTGGCTCAAAACCCTTATAATTCTGTTCAAAAGTCAGAATTATATGCTATTGTGATGGTATTAATTAAATTTACTGAAATTCTTAACATAGTCACTGACTCTCAGTATGCAGAAAGAGTTGTTCTACATATTGAAATGGCTGATTTTATTAATGACGAATCAGAATTAACTTCATTATTTATTCAGTTACAAGAAATAATTAGGACTAGAAACCATCCCCTCTATATAACACACATTCAATTCCATACAAGTCTGCCCATCCCATTAGCACAAGGTAATGATTAAATTGATAAATTATTAATAGAAAATGTATGAGGGCATTAGAATTTTATAAAAAGCACCACATTAATATCAAAAGATTAATAAAGATTTCTCTATTACTTGGCAACAAGCCAAAGAAATTGTAAAAAGGTGTCCAACCTGTTCTTCCTATAGCCAAACTTCATTGCCAGCAAGAAGAAATTCTAAAGGTATACATAGAAATGAAATCTAGCAGATGGATGTATTTCATTTTACAGAATTTGGAAAATTAAGGTGTGCATCATACAATAGATATGTTTTCAGAATTTCAGTGGGCAACTGCTGTGAATTCAGAAAAGGCTGATTCTGTAATCATACATTTGCTAGAAGTTATGGCCATCATGGAAATAACTGTACAAATTAAGACTGACAATTCTCCAGCATATGTCTCTAGTAAAATGAAACTTTTTTGCTTATTATAATACAAAGCATATTACAAAAATACCACACAATCCTACAGGGCAAGCAGTCATAGAGTGATCAAATCAAACTCTAGAGTATATGCTAAATAAACAGAAATGAATTACAAAGACCCCAGAGATAGACTACATAATGCTTTATTAATGTTTTGAATTTTCTCAATAGTAATGAGAAAGGAACAACAGCTGCTGAAAGGCATTGGCCTATAGACAAAACAGCTGAACTAAATCATCCTGTTTACTTCAAAGATGTACCAACTTCTGAATGGAATGTGCTTTATTGGAAAAGTGGTTCTGCTTTTGTTTCCACAGGTGAAGAAAGGTTATGGATACTATCAAAATTTATAAAGACTCAATTTGAACCAGAGAAACTTCATGAAACTAAGAATTGATAGGTCATCCACTCGTATTACAATTCTTTAAGTTGTAATAAAAAAGCAAAGGGTGGGGGTAGGTTTCTGTTTTTGTGTTTACAGAAAACTGGAAATAATCATCTTCAAGAAGTGAAAACACCTTAGACATCTAGACATATCAAGCAATAAGAAGGCCATCCAAGAAAATTTACAAGCAAAACAATGTCATAACTATTGGTACCAGTATACTCTATAGGGTAAAATCTCATTGCTTAAACTCTGCAATTTTTTTTTGTAAGTTGAAGTCCCAGTTTAATTATAATTTAAAGCTGGCTTTAGAGTTGGAGTGTGGCTCTCTCCTTTTCTAAACTCAAGCATACTTGTTAAAGGAAAATGCAAAATTCTGTATCATATCAGAAGAGCCACCTGATATGGGACAGAATAATAACTAAAAATAAGGAAATATTCTATTGTTACCAATCCTATGTTGAAAAAATACTTATATACTTAGCTTCCTGAATATTGTGTTGGGTTTTAGTCTCTTATCAGTTTTCTGCTGTGACCCATAACAATGCCTAATTGTGAACTTGGAGTATCTAAAAGGAAGATGGGGCCCCACAATAATGATTTCATGTGGACTTTGACAAAGCCACTAGCCTGACAAACACCAACCAAAGATCAGATTTGGACTTCAAACTGCTCAGGACAATTTTGGGGCAGCTCGCTGAGATGAAACAGCTCTACAGGACTTGAGACAAACTGTACACTTTCCTGTTATGCAAAGCCTGAACAACAAGTGACATGAAACTTTTCTTGTATTGACTGCTTGATAGTATGCTGTTTGAACTGGATTTCCATGTTCCTTAGGAAAGTGACCTCTGAACTTTGACAGAACAAGCTGAGATGTCATTCAGATTCCTGCTTTCAGAGAAAACTGTCAGATATTCTCTAGTACACAAGGATAATTGACTTATGAGTTATAAAAGAGCATATTTCCTCCTTCACTGAAATGAAAAATAACTATGGGCCTGTAGACTGAAGATGGATGCCCTAACTTAGTAAAGGAACTTTGGGTGACTGTCCAGGCAGCTAGATGTCATCTCTGTCATTTCTAGATTTTGGATGTTGCTTGAACTTCCTGTTTACTTGGGTAGATATTATTTCCTTTTAGTATCTCTGAGGTGGTTGAAGATGAGATAGTTATAGTTAGTTTTCTAGTGACAGTTTTAGGAAAGAAACTTTGAAGTTAAAGTGTACCAGTTTAAGAAACATCAAAATAATAGTTTTTAGTTAGTAATACAAGTTAGAAAGAGTGAATTAGGTATAATCTTTGGACTCAAAAAATGCCATAATTAATGAAATATTTTCTTTGAATTGTCAATTTTTAATGGACAGGACATCACTCATTTATTGTTTGTATATATTGTATATAATTATTGTACCTATTGTATATGGTTTTTCTTTTGTTAGCTATAACCTTTTTTTAAAATTTGAGACAAAAAGGAATATAATAAAACATTAAGGGATATCAGAGGGATCTTCCCTCAGTCAATCTAAGAGGATCAGACAGTGGTAATTTACACCATTTTCCGAGCACAGGGAGTACCCTTAATCCAAACTGAGTTTCAGGTCTTTATTTTTTACAGAAGGAGTTCCAGGCTCCCAGGAAGGCAGTGGTGGGACTACACTTTAACTAAGTGAAGAGAGTATTTAAGGCAGGTGTAGAAAGACAAAAGGAGCCAGGCTGAGGAAGCTGGAAGACAGTTGGTTAAGATCTAAGTATAGTGTTTACTCTCTCTAATATCTTTGACTTTCCCAGAGATCTCACCCTGAATTTCCTTTATTTGTGCAACATATATGTGTGTGTATATAAATCCTGATACATATCAGGCAAATGAGGATGAAAACAGGTACTATAAAGAAATTAATAATCATCTTTGATTACTACCCACCATCCTTAGCAAGAACAGCATGTTATCTAGCAATAGTTGGGCTACTTTGTTTTTTGATTTTTAACATTAAGCTATTATCAAAATATTATAATATAACCTGAGATCACTTGTTTCAGCTATGGTGAACTCTGAACCCTGGAAATACATAATCTTACATTAAGATTAAAGTAATCTAAACTTGTTGGGCTACTTGGACTCAATTACTCTTATTAATTATTAACCTAAACTACAGTCTATTTGTCCTCTTAATAGAAACTCATGTGTTCTAGTTTTGGGACACTTCTTTGTCTTATTTTTTATCACCCAAACTCTATTTAAATTAATATTGTTATTAACAAATAAATACTTCATTTCAGAAAGAAATTACCTTCATAATAGTCCACAGGTAAAAATGCCCAGGAATTTCTATGAGATTAAACATGCTACATAATAAGCAGAGAGGATCTCCTCACAACACTCTTATACACCATTCCAGAAACCAGTGAAAATTGGCAGAACAAAACATGTTAAGGCACAGAAAGGCAAAAAAACATTCTGGAATCTGTGGTCTTGAGGCCTTTTCTATTTGGAATTCACCCATCATGAATTTTCCTTTTTGTGGGATGACAGCTGAACTTTAATTGCCATCTACTGCCACCAACTTCTACATTTATAATCTATCTCAATATCCAGCTATATTACTATTGCTAATATACTAAAAAGACAACTTACACTACACTTGCTTAAACATGTTTACTGTTGCTTTATTTATATTATCTAGAAATTGGAAACAACCTATATGTCTTTAAACAGAAGAATGGATAAAGAAAATGTAAAATTATACAATGTAGTATTACTCAGCCATTAAAATAAATGAGAACATAAATTTTTCAGGTAAATGGAGAAAAATAAAAATGAATTATTCTGATAACCAAGTGAGGTAAATCAGAAATTCTATTATGCTAAGTTTGCTTATTTGTGGGTATTAGTTGTTAAGTAAATGATAAACAAGCTACAATCACTAGAATTTTAGAGGTTAGGTATAGAGGAAGGTACAAACAAGGGTAGGCAGATATTTTTCCCTAGGACAAGAAATAGTCATAGATTTTGTCTTGCCAGAAACTCAAATGCCCATCTGCTGCTTTCCAAATAATTGCCCCAAAGACTTAATATTGTATTAACTGCCAGTAGTTCAAGCATGTTACTACTATCTTGCTCTTACACTTAAGTTAACCAGTAATTCTTATTTATTTTTATGCACATGGCTGGGTACCTCTTTTCTCAGTACAATATTCTCATCCTGCTTCCTCTTCATCTATCTGGAATCTGCTTCTCTGTCTTTTATCTCCCTAGAATTCTCCTAGTCCGGTCACCCCCCCTATACTTCTTGCCTGACTACTGGCCAATACTGGTGACAAAACTTTACAGTGTACAAGAACATTATCACACAGTCATTGATGGAGGAAGTTTTTCATACGAGTAGTAGAAAATGAAAACAAGAAAGAGGATACAAGAAGAAAGTGCTAAAATTAAAGTTCATTTTTGGAATAGTATGGAGATCTAAACAAGAAAAGCTTTTTGAATCAGAAAACATATTTGAAGTTGATATAAATGAAGTTGTCAAATAATATGGAGATAAAGTTTTAACTAGATATCACTTGTCTACAAATAAAGCTTTTAGTACCAGAAAAGGGTTACATACAATGAAATTGTTGAACAATTGGGTCATGGGGGAACAACTAATAACCAAGTATGTTTCTGTGGCTATAGGCTGGTCTCCACAGGATAACATCAAAGCCCTGTTACTGAAATCAATGTCTATACAACTTGTCAAATATGAGAAGTAGGGCTGGTGGTTATCTAGGGCTTCACTGCTATGCTCTAGTATCTTTGGTATTGAAAAATACTCTGTATATGATTAAAAGTAAGATGTAAACATCAATGGAGCACAGGAGATGATGTACAGTTGTGTCCTGCCTGCAAGATATTATTATGTAATGGCCAAAGATTGTGAGATTAACAAACCAATGTCTTATATAATTTAAGGCTCACTCCACAAGATGGAACTTACACACAATATTCTTTGGGTGATCAAGAACCTGAAGCTAGATATTCCAGGAACCTAAATTGAAATCCAATGCCTTTAAAAAATATGATAGTATTATTTCTAATGATATTCTGCTCTGTTAATAGATGAGTGCTGTATCCAGCCATTGTTAAAGAAGGTTCATCCTTCAATGGATTGGAAAATATTCAGTGATGTAGCACCAGCCATTGTACAAAGAATAGGAGAGTTTGAAATACTTGGTCCTAAGTGGGATATTGCCATGACATCTTTATCTATCTCAGAGCTCTGGCAACCCCTTGGAAGTGGAGGTAGAAAGAACATAATAAGCAAAGGGAAAGAAGGACACCCAGAAAAGAGAGTCCTTGAAATAAATAGAATTAATACACATATGAACTCACAGAAACTGAGGCAACAAGCCCAAGGCTTGAAAAGGCACACATCAGGTCCTTTATTGATATATATACATACACATACACACACACACACACACACACACACACACACACACACATATCTCATGGCTTCCAGCTTAGTGTTTTTAAGGGATTCCTCAGTGTGTGAATGAGTGGGTTTCTGTTTTTTGTGTTTTCTCTAAGGCTATTTTATTGTTTGTTTATTTTGTCCAAATTCTGTGGGCTTTTTTTCTCATTTGTTATTATTTCTCAGAAGAAGCCTGTTTATTATCTAAAGGTAATAGAAGAATTGAAGTGGATCCAGAGAGGTGTGAGGGGGGAAAACTTAGAGAATAAATGAGGAAAAATAAACAGTATATTTTATGTGAAAAAAATCTACTTTATTCTTTTTAAATATAAAACTTTCTTTTCTCCTGCAATATATCTTGTTCGCAATTTCCCCTCCCTTTACTTCTCCCAGTTCCATTACATATCCACTCTCTCCCAGACTCACTGCCCTTCCATTTTCCTTTAGAAATAAGAAGGCTTCCCATAGACTACAACCAAACAGAAGAAAAGAAGATCCAGTGAAGCAAGGGAAAAATCCATCATATCAAAGCTGGACAGGGCAATGCAAAAATTAAAATTAAGCTAACAGTCATATATGCCAAGGACTTAGTGGAGACTTATGTAGGCCCCATGCTTCCTGCCTGCTCCAGTCTCTGTAAACACATATAAGCTCTGCTTACTTGATCCAGTGGGTCATCTTTTACTGGTGTCTTTCATATCCCCTGATTCCTACAATCTTTCCTCTACTTCTTCTATAGGATTTTATGAGTTCCAAGGAAGGGGACCCAATGGAGACCACCAATGGAGGTTCTCTCTCCAAAAAATATCTAGGTATGGTCACTGCACCAGTTTCACCCTACAGCTTAAGGACCCTTTCTGATGATGACGACTAGTCAGGGGTCCCTATCTATGAGAATAACACAAAATCATTAGGAATTAGGTTTTATTTCTTTGTCCATTGTATTTGGTTTACACAAGGCCTCTGAGCTATGTAGCCCCAGTTTTCTGTTTTATCATTAAAAATGTCAACTAATATAAATGTCGAGAAAAAATTCTTAGAAAACCTGTCAAGAGAGAACACAAAGATGTTCAAATTCAAACAGAGGAATATAAAGATCCAATTTCAGTAAGGTCATTTAAAATTACACAAAACAGGCAACATTAATATATCTCATAACCTTTAAAAAGTTGAAAAATGATAAAGATGATAGAGAAGCTATTTGGACTCCACTACAAATGCTGACATTAAGGAGAGTAAAAGAAGCAATTATGACATGTGGGATGCACTCACCATTTGTAAATCAAATGTCAAATATCTAGTCATCACCACTAAAAATTGTTTAGATATGTTGTTTTAGAGACTGAGGCACTTATACAATGGAAATCATAGTGGAAGGAAGAGACTAAAACAATAGAACAAATAAGCAGTGCCAGAGGCATAGAAGTCTCCCAAGACAAACTTATTCATGGGAGTGGGGATTATACTGATATTGAAAGGCAGTCTTTATACAATAAACATATTCTGGCTTTAAGCCATAGCACAACTTTAAATGCCTGGGACCTTATTGAAGAAACAGGAGAGAAAACTGAATCATTCATGAAAGTAAATCAAAGCCAAAAAGAAACTATTGCAGACATTTTGCAGAGATTAACTGCAGAAGTAAACAGAATGGTACCAGACTCAGAAGCCAGGTGAATAATAATTGAATCACTGGCTTTTGAGAATGCTAATGCATAATGTAAAAAATTACTTAGACCATTAAAAGCTATGTCAATACCGAGGATTGGATTTATGAGATAATTAATCTAGAATCTCATCAACAATTAGAGTGATGATAACTGGGTAGGAGGGCTTATTTCTAAAGATATAAAAAAACACCAAAATGTTACAATTCTGGAAGGCAAGGCCACAAGAAAGAGATTGTAAACAAGGCATTCCTAAAAAGACAAAATTTTTCAGGAATAATTCCAATAGAATACCCCTCCTTTCTGGAATATTCCAAAGACATGGAAAAGGAAGACTTTGGATGAATGAGTGCAGATCAACAAGGGACTGACAGCGTAATTTTCTGCCCTTGAGAAATTTTTCAAGGGAGCTTTTAAAAGCCCCTATATCAAATCCAATCCAATAATACCCTGCCATTCAGGTGGAAACAACTTCACATAACAATTAAAAAGATTAAAACCTATTTTTAAAAGACATACTATACTTAATGATAGATAAAATATAGAAAAAGAAAAAAACTCAGGAAAAAATATAGAGCAAATATTTTGGCAAGCTTCTATCAATGAATGAAAGGCAAAATTAAAATTAAAAATTAATAATATTATTGAAGGCTTATTGTACACAGAGGCAGATGTATCAATAATTTCACTAGAGACAAGGCACTGAAGTTGGCTCATTCAGGAGGTAAATGTACAGTTTTGGAAAATTGGGTCATTATTCCAGGTAAAACAGAATACCAGATGGTTTGAGGAAGACAGAGAAAAATATTGAAGCCACATGTGTCTGACCTTGCTATAAATTTATGGGGAAGAGATTTACTACAACAGTGGAACACACAGATTAGTATTCCTCCAAACAACTAAATAAGCTATAAACTAGCATATGGTTCTGGAAAAAAAACACATAAGAAGATATTATGAGAAACAGTCACAGACAATTAAGGGTATAGAGAAACAAGATAAAACAGCCTCTGATCTTTCAAAAAACACCCACAGCACTACCTCTAAAGTTGTTAACAGAGGAGCTTAGATCTGTTCTTCAATAGCCTTTAACAGAAGAGAAATTGCAGGCATTAGAGCAACTGGAACAAGACCAGTTAAATGCTCAGCATATAGAAGAGTCAACCAGCCCTTGGAATTCTCCTGTATTTATTATTAAAAAGAAATCTGGAAAGTTTAGAATGGTAACAGATCTAAGGGCAATAAATAAAGTGAGTCAGCCAATGGGCTCTCTACAGTCTGGGATTCATTTGTCTTCTCTGTTACCTAAAGAATTGTCCATTATAGATATTGATCTAAAAGACTGTTTCTTTGCTATACCTTTACAAGAATAAGACAAAGAAAAATTCGCCTTTACAGTGCTCACTTAAAATAAATTTCAGCCTGTAAAAAGATTCCGGTGCAGGGTACTCCCACAAGGAATGCTGAATAGCCCCAACACTGTGCCAGTATTTTGTACAAAGTCCAGTAGAACAAATATGTAACAAATACCCTCAATTTATCATTACATTAATGACATCTTATTGGCCAATTCAAATATTGATACTTAAGAGAATTGTTTGATGATGTGAAAAAAAAATGCCTGCTTTGGGATTACAAATTGTACCAGAAAAAAATACAAAGAGAGGATTCCATTAATTATTTAGATTAAAAAATAGACCAACAAAAAATCAGACCCCAAAAGGTACAAATCAGGAGAGGGAGATTGAAAAACTTCATGATTTTCAAAGATTACTAGGAGACTTGCCAATTTATGACCCATTATTGGAATGAAAAATGATGAACTAGATAGTTTGAGGAAATAGTGACAAGGACTTAAATAGTCCTAGAGAATTGTCATCTAAAAATGAGAAAGAATTGGCTTTGATAGAAAAGAAATTAAAGGATTCACATGTGGATCATGTGGATCCAGACCTTAAATGCATTCTAGTTATCTTGCCTTCTAAGCCTTCTCCTATAGGAATTTTGATGTAAAAGGAATGTTTTATTGGAATATATATTTCTTCCATATAAATTAAATAAGAAATTAAAAGCATATTTGGAAAAAAAATTCTGAACTTATTTTTCAAAGAAAATTAAGAATTTGTTAATTGACTGGATTGGAACCAGCAGAAATTGTGCATTTAACAAATGAAGAAATTGATCAACTAATGGTAGAAAGTGAACCTTGAAAAAGGGACAGCAATAAGTTTTTGGGAGATATTAACAAGAAATATCCTCAAAACAAAAGATTTGATTTTCTAAAAAAAACCAAAAAAACAACAACAAAAAACTAATTGGATTCTTCCTCATATGTACGAGATAAATCAATTTCTAGAGCCCCTACATTTTATACAAATGCAAACCAAAAAAAAAGTCAGGTTACAAATCTGAATAAATATGTAAAGTGGCTCAAACCCTTGTAATTCTGTTCAAATATCAGAATTATGTGCTACCATGATGGTATTAATAGATTTCACTGAACTGCTTACATAGTCACTGACTCTCAGTATGCAGAGAGTTGTTCTTCACATTGGAATGGCTGATTTTATTGTTGATGAATCAGAATTAGCTTCATTATTAATTCAGTTACAAGAAATAATCAGGACTAGAAACCATCCCTTTTATATAACACATATTCTATCCCATATGGGTCTGCCAGATCCTTTACCACAAGGTAATGATGAAACTGATAAATTATCAATAAGAAATATACTAGGGTCCTCAGAATTTCATAAAAAGTATCATGTCAATAGCAAAGGATTAAAAAAGATTTCTCTATCACATGGCAACAAACCAAAGAAATTGTAAAAATTGTCCCACCTGTTCTTTCTATAACCAAACTACATTGCCAGCAGGAAGTAATCCTAAAGGTATACATAGAAATAAAATCTGGCAGATGGATGTATTTCATTTTACAGAATTTGAAAAATTAAGATTGTCCATCATACAATAGATACATCTTCAGGATTTCAATGGGAAACTCACTGAGATGAACCAGCTTCACAGACTACAATAGCCAGGACTCGAGAGAAACCTTTTATGTGCTTTAAAAAGCACTTTCCTTTTATGCAAAGACTGGACAACAAATGATATAGCTACTTATTTTAGTGCTTGACAATTAACAAAATTTTTCTTTTCAAATTCCCCTAAAGATGCCACCACCCCAAGACAGCAGGAAGTAAATTTAAAATCACAACATGATGCCCACATTGCCAAGAGCTAGGATAGGTGGTTTTAGGTCTTTTAGCGAGTTATGGGTGATTGTCATTTTTAGGTTAATTGATTAAAATTGTAATTGGTTAAGGTTAGAATAAAGTTAAATAAGAGCAATTAGATTCAAGATTCTTATTTAAAAAATAGAAAGAAAAAGTGGATACAGATATAATAGGGTATAAGTGTAGATTATTGAATCTTCTTTTAAAAGGATTTACTAGGTTTAAATATTTTAAAGTTGATTGGAATTTTGTATATTGTATACAAATTGTGTATATTGAGATTTTGTTTTGTTATATATAATTTTGTTACTGTACATATATCTTTAATCTTGTTCAAGGTATTATACTTACTTAGTTCATCTAACAATGTAGTACAAATTGCTAGTCCATGAAAGTTTTTATTATCAACTAATTAGGATATAAAATAATACAAGTTAGTAGTTAGACATTACATTCAAACTATTATATATTTTTTCAAGATCAACCAGATATATTTTATATGAACAGGTCTTCTTTAAACACTTCAAGTTTCCATAGAAAATGCCATTTAATAACATAGGTTCTTATTAATTTTTATAACAATGGGTCAACTGCTTTTTGGCACCATCAATCTACTTCAGAGAAGATTATAGATATCAGAGAAACTCCACACATGGTTGACCTTCTTTGTAATGAAAGATATTCACTGGACAAGAAAGTACTCTGGCCTTGACTCCTGACAGCATGATGTTCAAGTTGGCCAAGCAGGAGACACATCAAAAGAGAAATGCTGAACTTTACAAAGACAATGTAGCAAGATATTTGTGAATATCCTGCTTTACAGAGAAGTCTGTCTGCTAGGTTAGGTCTATGTAGGACAAAGATGGATGTCTCAATGAATCAGAGGAACCTTGAGAGACTGTCCAGGCAGCCAGCTGTTTCATTTTTTAAAGTTGCTTGCTTGTTTATGCTGTTCAGTTAGTTAATATGGTTTCCTCTTGGGTCTCTTTGGTAGTTGAAGATGAGATAGTTATAGTTTTCTAGTGACAGTTTTAGAAAAGAAACTCTGAAGTTAAAGTATATATATCTAAAAAACATCAAAATAATAGCTTTTAGTAATACAAGTTAGAAAGAAAGTGAATTAGATATAATCTTTTGGACTAACCAAAATAGGATAATTAATGGAATATTTTCTTTGAATTGTCAATTGTTAGTGAACTGGACATTACTTATTTATTGTTTATATACATTGTATATAATTATTGTATTTATTGTATATGGTTTTTCTTATTTTAGCTATAACTTTCTTTTTTAATTTTAATACAAAAGTAGATATGTGGGATATGTTTCAAATTTAATAAAAACCAGTCTTTCAGAGGCATCTACCCACAGTCAGTCTAGGAGGTTCAGAAAGTGTTAACTCACACATTTAATCCCAGCACAGGGAATATTCAGGAATGTTGATATACATCCTTAATCCCAGCAGATCTGAGTTTCAGGCCATCTTAGTTTACAGGAGTTTCAGTCTCCCAGGCAGGCAGTTGTAGTACCACACCTTTAATCTTAACCTGGATGTAAAACAACTGAGTGAAGAATGTATTTAAGGCAGTCTCAGAAATATAGACCAGGCAGAAGAAGCCAGGAAGATCCAGGCTGAGGAATCTTGAGAACTTGGTGAGATTTGACTGTAGTGTTTCCTCTCTTTGATATCTCAGCCTTTCTCTGAGTTCTGGCTCTGATATCCTTTATTCATGCAACTGTTTTCCTCTTGTACCATGGGCTTCAAGTTAAACCAGACATTCATTGCCACAACCACAAGTCTGTGACACCATTGCCCCAGCACATCTTGCAGGCAAGAGAGATTTTAGGTGTAAGGTTTTGTGGGTAGTTATTTTTTTAAAATCCTTTTTCTTTATATAAAATAATTGTTTAGCATCAGGCATGATTATAAATATAAAATTCACTCTCTATATATTAATTCTATATAAAAGTAAACACATAAATCTTGAGACAAGGTTTATATATTATATATGTATGCATGTATGTCTATAATGCTTTAGGCAAATATAGATGAATGTACATATAACTTTATTATGTTAAAATAAAAAAGTGTAAATAATAAATCTAAAACTAGAAATTGTTTGAAAAGAAATAGAATATGAAGAATAATGTACAAAGGTGAAATATGACATTTCCTTGTCTACATATTTTGAACAGTGGTATGATATTTAGAATGTAGAAGGGGATGATTTCTATCTTCAACTACCAAATACTACAAAATCAGTTCTCAAAGAAAACACAAATGGTAAAAAATAGTAATGTCACATGTCCTCATCCATGTGGACCCTAGAAAAGTAGAACATATTTGAAGTATGGCTATCTGGGATTACAAGGAGGTAGTAAAAAATTATAGGATTAGTCAGACAATTGTGGTAAATTTAGTTGATTTACTATAGCACATAGCAATTACAGTTAATACCTACATGTTACACTTTTGATAAGTTCTAATTGTAAACTTCTAGGCCATTGACAAGAGAAAGTAAGCATGTAGTTAATGTAAATGTTCATTAGCTTAATTCATACATATTTTAAATGTTCTTATTCAATGTATACATGTTCTTTAAAGATGGCTAGATGCATTGAAAATTTTAAATTAGACATAAAACAACATTTTAAATTATTTTTCATTATATTTTTATTCTTAAAACAATCTTATTCATGTCCTTCCAAATGTCTCCCATCCCACCCAAATTTTAAGTTCTTTCAAAAAAAAACACAAAAATTGAATATAACTTCCCTGAAACAAAGAAAACCAAAATAAAATCACACCCCCAAACCAAAAAAAACCTCTCAACAAACCAAATAAAGCACACTCCTTCCCCTGCTACACACAAACTTTAGGGTCCATTATATGCTGGTCAACTACTTCTGATAATGATGCTTTCATGTAGTAGTTGATTCTCAGTGTCATTCTCTTAGAAAAAAGTGATTTTCACTTCCTAGCAGGTATAAGTCACAGTTCAGCTATTAGCCTTACACTAATATCTATGTTTTATATTTTTATAAACTTATTTATTCATTTACTAAAAAAATAACAAAGCATTTAATAGGATAAAAAAGAAACTATCATATCAAAGTTGAACAAGGCGAGCTATCAGAAGGAAAATAGGCCTAGAAATCACAAGCATCAAAGACCCACTTGTTCACAAAGTGAGGAATTCCATAAAAACACTTAATTGAGAAACAACAAATTGACTTTTTACTAAAGCAATACTTTGACTTCATATAAAAAATTCTGCTCATTACAAATACTAGCATTAAGGTTAAAGAAATGACTCAGGACTGTTCATGGAGAGTGTATTGGGATTCAGGTGTCAGCTGGTAATGTCCTAAGATGCTTATCCAGGGTCCCAAGATCCTGGAGGGGGTGTTGCCAACCCCATTGATAACGGGCTTCTGGGACATGAGGACACTCTTCCTGGTTCCTGGCTGTTGGAGAGACAAAATCAGAATACATCGTCAGTCCATTGCTTGTCCACCGTTCCAGACTCCAGTCCCTGTTCAGGATCCGCTATAAATTGTTACCTGTACCATGAGTGTTGGTTTATACTTTAATAAATATCTATCCTGCACTGGTGCCTTCTAAGTAAACTTTGCCTACATTTGGCGCCCAATGTCTCCTGGACTGAAACCCCCTCCCCAACCACGGGTTGGGGTCAGTGGCTCCTCGGGCCAGGATTGGAATGTCTGTAGGCAGGTTTAGAGTGCGGGTTGAGTTTAGAGCACAGGCCAAGTTTGGACCCTTTAGACTGAGCAGGGCCCACCAGTTTTCCTTGGTGCCATGATGACCTTGCCCAGCGGTCCCCTGAGCCTGCAGGGCTTGGTTTGTAGCTCGCCACTTCAGCCGTTCACTGTTCAGCACAAGACCATCCAGCGGTTCCCCCGGTTACTTGAAGCACTGCACAGACGCCCAGCATTTTGCTGTTCAGGCCGCCCAGTGGTTCCTTGTGGTTACTTGGGCTCACAGCTCTCAGTTTACAACTCGCTGGCTTGCTGTTTAACTGCTGACCCAGTGCGCACAGCACGGGACTGCCACTGCTGGCCTGCACAGGGCCTCTGCTCATCTAGCCCTAGTAGCCTAGCTTAAACTGCACGCACACTCTTCCCCCAACCTAGCTAGGTCACCTGGTTGCTGATTTTGATGCAGGAACTGCAAATTCAAGTGGCAGCTCCACCCCTAGCACCTGCAACCAAGGGCACCCTTCTCCTACCACGTGGTTGCTGATTGTAAATTACTCCTGCAGTCATCAAAGGAAACAAAAATTTTTCTATCTTGTGATTAACATCTTGTCTTAACTTGTGAGAATTTGCTGTTTCCAAGTATTGTACTCTGTCTTCTGGGGCCCTTTAACACCACATAGGGTCAGTAAGTAGCTTCCTGCTACTGAGAGTCTCTGCATCTGCCATACAATGGGCAGGGCATTGAACGTTACTGTGCCACCTGTGGACTAAGCAGCAACATCACACCTAAATTGAGGTAATGGCTGACAATTATTCTTTTGTGGAATTCAGGATATATTTTGCCACAATGGTTGACAAGTTTTTAAATGAATATCTTGAAGGATTCAATACACCTGTCCTACTATTTTTTGGCTTGTTTCTCTATTTTGTGTTTCAAAATAAGAGGATGATGACAGAGGTTGCAAATGGAAACCAATAATTACTGTCCAGATTAGGTATTATGAAACTATCAAATGCTATGGTGGCAGATGAGGTTAAACAGGTGCAGAATTTAAATCAGCAGTTGTTGTCCAAGGTATATGACATGGAACTGTCAAACACTAAGATGGCAAAAAAGATGGGTTCTCTGGAAATTGGTTACAACAAGCTTTCAGATAAGGTTTCTTCTTTAGATATGGATAATACTGTACAAGAAAAATATAAGCTCTATGTAAATGATGAAATAAGAAACTTGTTGACTACATTAATGACTAGAACAAGAAAATCATTAATTATATTAATGATGTGGATCTAAAAATTGCTGGATCAGTGAGGTCTTTGGAAGAACTGCTTCATCAGGAAAATCAAGCTCTAGAAAAATCAATAGTATCTAAACTTCAAGAATGGAAACCGGTAGTATTCACATCCAGGAATGGGAACCCATACTATCCAAAATACAAGAATGGGAGGGCTGTATTGCAACACTAGGAAAAGGTAATGATGCATCTTATGCTCAGAACAGTTCAGGTCAACCCCCAATGGGGTTGTCATGGTGCTGGAAATACTCCACCTAAGGTGGTAAACATGACATGGCTACCTCCTTCACCACCACTATTGTTCCCAGCTGCTATTCAGACAAAGATAACACCTGGGGGATCCTCAGAATATGTAGAGTATGGTTATGAGCCAGTACATATGAAAGACATCAAAGATTTTAAAGAGGCAATATCAATGTATGGTATTCACTCTACCTAAAGGACACTCACAGCACCGCATTTGAAATGGTTAACAGAAAAGCCTATTTGTGTTCAACAATGGCCTTTGGTGAGGGAAAAAATTCAGGCTTTAGAACAGTTGGTACAGCAGCAGTTACAGGCTCAGCATATTGAATCAACCAGTCCATGGAATTCTCCTGTATTTGTTGTGAAGAAAAAATCTGGAAAATGGAGGATGATGGCAGATCTAAGAGCAATTAAGAACATGATTCAACCTATGGGCTCTTTACAATCTGGTATTCCCCTGCCTTCTCTGCTACCAAAAGGATGGTCTATTTCAGTTATTGATTTGAAGGATTGGGTTTTTTTTGTTTTGTTTTGTTTTGTTTTACCATACCTTTACAGGAACAGTACAAAGAGAAATTTGCTTTCACAGTGCTTACTCTTAATAATTCATGGCCAGATAAGAGGTACCAATGCAGAGTCCTTCCACAAGGAATGTTGAATACTCCCACCTTATGCCAATATTTTGTACAGCAACTGCTAGAAATACCATGCAAGCGCTTCCCACAATCTATCATTTACCATTATATGGATGATATTTTGTTGGCAGGCCCAAACCCAAAGACATTAGAAACATTGTTAGAATAACTAAAGAAAATATTGTGTAATTGGGGACTACAAATTGCTCCAGAAAAAAGTACAGAGGGGAGATTCTATCAATTATTTAGGATATAAGATAGGTTCCCAAAAAATTAGACCACAAAAGGTAAAATTAAAAAGAGATAAATTGAAGACTCTTAACGATTTTCAGAAGCTACTAGGAGATATTGCTCATATATGGCCTATGATTGGTATAAAAAACTATGAGCTAGTTAATTTGTTGAAGACTTTGGAAGGTGGCAAGGATTTAAATATCCAAGAGAATTATCTGATGAGGCTGAGAAAGAATTAGAGTTGGTGGAAAAGTAACTTCAAAAAGCACATGTGGATTGTGTGGATCCAGACCTAGATTGCATACTTGTTATTTTACCCTGTAGACAATCTCCAACAGGAATCTTAATGCAAAGAGAAAGCATTATATTAGAATAGATATTTCTGCCACATAGGCCAAGCAAGAAGATGAAGATATATGTCAAAAAAATTGCTGATCTGATTTTTAAGGTTAAATTAAGACTTCACCAATTGACTGGAAAGGACCCTGCAGAAATTGTTGTGCCTTTGACTAATGAAGAAATTGAATGATCATGGGCAGTCTGTGAACCTTGTCAAATAGCCTGTAATGACTTTTTAGAAGAATTTAATAATAAATATCTTTGAAACAAGAGAATTCAATTTATAAAGAAAACTAATTGAATCTTTCCTCATGTGGTATAGGATGAACCCATTTCTGGAGCCCCTACATTTTATACTGATGCAAACAATTTAGGGAAGGCTGGCTATAAGTCTAAAAACTTAATTAAGGTGGCTCAGAGCCCTTATAACCCTATTCAGAAGTCATAACTATATGCAATTATTATGGTGTTGTTGGATTTCACAGACCCTCTCAATGTAATTACTGACTCTCAATATGCAGAAAGAGTTGTTTTATATATTGAAACTTGTGACTTCATTCTTGATGATACAGAATTGACCTTACTATTCATAAAACTACAGGATATCATCAGAGATAGGATACGTCCTATGTACATAACACATCTCAGGGCGTACACAGGTCTCCCAGGCCCTCTAGTGCAGGGTAATGATGAAATAGATCGGTTGCTGATAGGAACCATGCTAGAGGCCACAGAATTTCATGAGAAACATGATGTTAACAGCAAAGGGCTAAAGAAGAGTATTTCCATCACTTGGAATGAAGCAAAAGAAATAGTAAATAATTGTAACACTTGCTCTTTCTATAACCAACCATTTTTACCTGCAGGAAGAAATCCTAAGGGTACAAAGAGAAATAAGATCTGGCAAATCGATGTGTTTCACTTTCCAGAATTCAGAAAGATGAAATATGTACACCATACTATTGATACCTCTTTTGGAATGCAATGGGAAACTGCCCTGAGTTCTGCAAAGGCTGATGCTGTACTTATTCACCTTTTGGAAGCCATGGCTATAATGGGAATTCCCACTCAGATTAAGACTGACAATACTCCAGCTTACATTTCCCGAAAAATGAAGATAATTTTTGGATACTATAATATTAAGCATATTATGGGATACCACACAATCCTACAGGACAGGCAGTTGTGGAGAGATCTCACCACACATTAAAGGAGATGCTTTATAAATAAAAGAAAGAAATGAAAAAACTCAGAGAGAGGTTGCACAGTGCCCTATTGACTTTAAATTTTCTTAACACTGATGAAAAGGGAACATCATCTGCTGAGAACATTGGGTAATAGAGAAATCCTCTGAGTTAAATCAACCCATCTACTTCAAAGATGGGTTGACTTCAGAGTGGAAACCGGGATATGTGCTCCAATGGGGTAGGGGTTTCACTTTTGTTTCAACAGGGACAGAAAAGATATGGGTACCGACAAAACTAATAAAGGTCCGCTTCAAAAAGGAGTCCCTTCCTGAGGAAGAGAAGTAATTGCTCATCCTTAATATGACAAATGGATATATGGTGAGGAAAACATATTTAACAAACCTGGGGCAGGGTCTCAATTTTTTTGTTACAGGAAAACGGATACAACGATTTTGAAGACATTGACTAGATATTGAATAATTACTCACCTGCAATAGAGGAGAGATTGATGATGAAGGAATATACATGACTGACTATGAGACAAACTGATACACATATGCGCTACTGGGTAATTTCTCAATTCTTACTGCTTTGCATCTTGCATCTACATGTCAAAAAAAGTGGTCCTGATTTGACTATTAATAGGTCTGGATTTGGATTGGGATCAATTGGCTTTCTCTCTTTCTAAACCCAAGCATATTGGTAAAGAAAATGTGAAGAATTCTGTCTCATATCAGTAAGGCCACCTGGTGTGAGACAGAAGACAGAATGTTTAGGGACCAATATTATTGTGACTTTATCTTAAACCTTGTTTCTTTCTTTATCTGTAACTTTCAAACATCCTGTCTGCATACAGTCTCCTAAAGTCATAAAAGATATGAATAACTCTTTTGAGTATCAACAATGCTTAAGTTTTCCACTGTAAATAACATTTCCTCCTATCAGATATCTACAAAGAATCTGGAACCAAGATGGGGTCTCTTCTACAACAACTCCTACTAGTGAAACAAGAATAAAGGGAGAGTATGAGAGGGAGAATAAGAGACAGGTAGACACACAGACAGAGACAAAAATAGAAAAATCAAGAACGTGGTGTGCACCAATCAATAATTGTTTTCAGGAAATAGACTATTCAAGAACAGCTGCTAGATAGCTTTTTATGATTATCCTTTAGATCACACTTCTAATTAGATTTCCAGTTGGTGTTAACCACTATTCTAAGAATTGTTATAGATGTATATGGTCAGTCCATTAAGAACTAACCATTGTTTTAGCTTTTACAGGATCCCAAAGAGATGCCATCACCCTTAAGTCAGCAGGAAGCAACCTTATGAAAGACTACGCCCCCTTTCCCAATAAGTTTTATGCTCTGAGGGTTGTGGGTAATTATTATTCTAATAGAATAGTTATAAGTTAAAACCGGATGAAGCATAGAACTATAATATAGCATCAAAGATCTCTTTTGAAGAAGAGGGGGGGATAGATAGAATAGATAAAGGTATACACCATTCTAGCTGAATGTATGGGCTAAGCTAAAGAGAATTTGCACTGGCATAGATATTTGTATATTGATACTAATGTGAAATCATTTTATATGTCTAATTATGATCATTTGTACATTGGTACAAAGTTTAATCTGAGATTGCTTTATATAACCAAAGCAACTTGTACTTCAATATAAATCTGAATCTGTAACTGTTATGTAAAACTGAGTCTGAAATTGCTATATTTTCTGTATGCTACTACCTCTGTTTAAAATATTTGCACATCATTGTCATGTATACTATGCAATTATTACCTTCATTTAACTATACTAGATATAATGTATGATTTCACTAGTTATGATATATGCACAAGATGTTTTTCATACCTCTGTTTAGATGATATAGATGTATTTACATGTCTAAAATGCTGTGGCCACTTTACATGGTAATAGATCCCTGGCTAATGTTTGATAGTCCTCTAAAGGTCATTGTTCAGGGATTGTACACCCCTTATATAGGTATTCTAATTTTTAGTACTGGGTTTATTCCTTAAGATGATAAGAACTGTAGTAAATATTACTTAAGGTATCATATCCCCGTCATATCAGATACAGGTTGAATATCATAGATACATAGGAATCTTCAACCATTTCATAGACCCAGATAATATAGCATTTAACATTTGAAATTTGGCCACAAGAGACATGATGACTCCTGGTATCACTTCTTCTTTCCTGAGATGGTGTTGAGCATTGAGGATACTCCTTTGGAGTTTGTCCTTTTGGCAGAGAATGAGCAGTTGGGTATGGAACTGCCCTTAACTTGATTGCTGACAGTACACACATTATGACTAAGAAACTGTCCTTACCTTGATTGCTGACAGTACACGCATTGTGTCCAAGCTGGATGAACAAGTTGATGGATGGAGACTGATGAATCCTGCCTGGACAGTATAAGAGAGAACCTCCAAAATTTACCTGATTGTGAAAAGATCTGTAAGATACCATAGGCCAGTAGCCAATATAATAGATGCTCCAACAACACAGAAACCCAGAGGTGATTGTCCAGGTAGCTGTGTTGCTGTCCTCTCCCAAATTTTGGAAGCCACTACTTCCATGTACTTCTGACTTTCAAGGGATACATCTTCTTTCTCAGGTCTTGAAGGGGTTGAAGTATAGGTATTTAAGGCTACAACCTCATAATAATTCCTATTGTACATAGTCTTAGTTTAGAACCTTCTTAGTTAGACAAAAGGGGAAGATGTAGTGGGATTCAGGTGTCAGCTGATAATGTCCTAAGATGCTTATCCAGGGTCCCGAGCTCCTGAAGGGGATGTGGGCAACCTGGAGGGGTTGCCCATTGATTAGGGGCTTCTGGGCTTCTGTCTCTTCCTGGCTGTAGGAGGAGAGACAGGATCGGAATCCATCACCCATCCATTGTCCATCCATCGCTCGTCCACCCTTCCAGACTCCTGTCCCTGTTCAGGCTCTGCTATAACCTGTACTGTGATTGTTGGTTTATATTTTAATAACTATCTATCCTGCACTGGTGCCTTCTAAGTAAACTTTAGCTACAGGAGAGGATCTAGGTTAGTTTCTAATCATCCACAGGCTCAATGGGTACCTTCTTTCTATCTCTCTGGGCACCAACAAGAGGTGCAATTATATACATGTAGACATAACACTTATGCAATAAAAGAAAAAAATTCTTTAAACATTTTAGTAAATGTGCTGGACAATAATACTGAACACCTTTGATACTAGCACTTGGGAGGAAGAGACAGGAGGATATGTATGAGTTCAAGATTAATCTGCTTTAAAAAGTGAGCTCCAAGCTAGCCAGAGATTTTACACAAATGAACCGTATCTTGAAAAACAAAAGAAAAAGTATTGATAAGTGCAAATTAAGATATGTTCTTAGAAAATCCTTAGAATACATGTACTTGATGAGGAATTTACACCTAGAATTTGTGAAATACTTATAGAAAAATATTGGCCAAAGAAGGATTTATATTCCTTAAACCCAAAAGAAAAGTATTTCACATGAAAGAATTAACTTCAGAAAAGCATATATTAAAATAAATATGTAGAAACAATGGTGCTTTGATAATAATGTTGATGAATATAAAACAGTAAAACATTTAAATATTATTGCTCAGCATTTTTCTTATTTTTATTATAACTATATTTGTGATTGTCATGAGGTTAATAAAGATAAGTAATATTTTGTAGTGTTTGAAAAAGTTTGACTTTCTAATTTAAAAAAATAAATGTATACTTGAATATCCAAAGGCCTTAGAAACAAACAAGTAAGTAAGCATATTTTATGCTTTATGAATTTCAAATCACTGTATTGAATAGAAAATGTAGACTTGAAGTGTTCAATAAAATTCTCCATTTACTTCTGAATGAATTTCTAGAAGAGACAAAACCAACATCAGGTAAGTGATTCTGGGATAATGATTGCCTCTGTGTACATGGAAGTTAACATGAAATTAATAAAATCACATTGTGTGGGGTGGCATAAATGTTAATTTTCTTGAATATGATTTAAATATGTAATTTTATATTTTTCAACTATTAGTAGTCCCACAAAGACACCTTTCTAAAACCATACATATATGCAGGAGACTTGTTTCAGACTAATGCAGGCTCAGAGCTTGCAAGTTCAGCCTATGTGAGCACATTTGCATCCTACTAATTATTTGAAGACCTAATTAAAATTTCCTTAATAAATCTGTAGTGTTATTACGTTGTTCCATTGTAAGTAATTGTCCCACCCACTAGTTGGATAAAAGCACATATTGGCCAAAGGAAGACAGGAAGTGTGGGTGGGGCTACCAGACTAAGAAAACTTTATTAATAGGAAGAACAGAGCAGAATGCCAGAGAGAAGCCAGAAGAAGCAGAGGACAACTATGCTGCTCTGGGAAAAGGTACCGAGCCGCATGGCTGAACAGTATATGACTCATGGGTTAGATTAAGGAAGGGCAAAGAGTGAGCAAGTTATATGTGTGGTCCTTAGGCCAATTAGCCTAAAACTATTATTGTAAGCATCTATGTGTCTCTGCAGATCTGTGGGTCTGTGAGCTTAAACCTTGAAGCTAGGCCCAAAAGTCCAGGCCAGAAACCCCTTACTACATAAATCAGTGGAAGTTTCCATTTCACTAGTATTTCTCAAAGCCCCTCAAATATTCTTCAATTATAGCTGTCTTTCTCCTCATTTTCTCCCTCAACAACAACTCTCCCCACATCATGTGATCCTTTGTTCCTATCCTCTTGTACCCTGGCCTCAGTCCATCCATAAAATCTGTTCCCTCATCCCAGGGAGATCAATATGTTCCATCTCACTTCTTCTTTTATTCATAACCTCTCTGGAAATTTTAAAATCTTGGTTATTATTTACAAATGGACCTAAAACAAGCTGGAATAGCTATTTTTGTATCTCATAAAATAGACTTCCAGTCTAAATTATTCAGGGGATGTAGAGAAGCATACTACATACCCATCAAAGGAAAAATCCAACATAATATTTCAATTCTTAACATATATATCCTAAACACAGACACTTAAGAGTGTAAAAGAAACACTACTACTACAGTTTAAATTATATACTTGTCCTCACACCTTACCCATTTCCCTCAATAGACAGTTCATACATACAAAAAATAAACAAAACAAAATACTGGGTATAACAAAGATTATACACCAAATAAATCTAAGAGATTTACAGAACATTTCACCCAATTCAAAGCAATATATTTTATTCCCTGCAGCTCATGGAATTTCTTTTAAATTGACCACATACTGAGACATAAAATGTGTCTCAACAGAAACAAGAAAATTGAAGCCACTCCCTGCATCTTATTAGACTATGACAAATTAAACCTGGATATCACCAGGAAAAAGCTTACCAAGTCATGGAAACTAAACAACTCTCTTCTGAATGAAAAATTTGTTGTGACAGAAAAAAAGTGGAGAAAGTAGAACTCTGACTGAAGCGGGTACCTGCTTACATGGTGGCAAACAATGGCATGTTTCTTATGTTTCTTGGATGCACAATACACTAAAAAGAAACATAGATCCTTCTCATATTTGAGCAAATAAATAAAATAGCCCATATGTCAGTCAAATTTCTATGACTAAAACCCAAAGCTTACCTCCCCTGAGGGAGAGAGTCTTCTGTAATCAAAATTACTACTGGTAATGTAAAATATTGTTCTGTTTTAACTTGATGTAATTTACTGTTATACTTCAAGAATTTGCTTATGATATTTTTTTATAGTTGATTTCAAATTTCTTTTAAACTAGTTCATAATAGATGGGAAAGCAGTCTCACAACTCAGCAGGCTGGTATCTCTGAGCCTTAATTTGTCAACTTATTATTATTAAATATTCTTTCCTACCACAGTTGTGAGTCAAGGTATTAATTTTAAAATACCTTGTAGACTTGAGATGAAGTTTATAGATTAACTTGATTGCTTCTGCCTTAATCAAACCATTTGAAGATGGTTTGAATTTCCCAATGCAAAAGGAGAAAACAATTGGTCATTTTGGTGCTGTTAGTAAAGAAATGTTGTAAGCCTTTTTAGCAGTTCAAGAAATGTAAACACTCAAGCACAACACCTTTTCTTCTCTTACACACCTATAGAAGGACAATCTCCAACAATATAATCATTATATTTAATCATCAACAGCATCTATCAAAATATGAATTCAGCAATTCGTCTCTCACAATAGTTCAGTTTCTGTCAAGATTGTTTTCTTATGTAAATGAAAGAAAATTCCTACAGTTCAATCCTAACTGTAACAAAATGCAGAGGACTGCAGAAATCTGGTTGAATGAACTGTCTTGGTTCCAACCACATGACTATCACATTTATGAGCAGGTTTTTCTCACTGGTGTTGACACTACTTTTCTGAGCAATATGTCCTATTTGTCTTCTTTCCAATCTAGGAACTTTTGTGGATGCGTCATTCTAATCATATTCTAGAGTTTAAGGCTGCAGAAGAGGAAGCAACAATCATTAGTATGTGGGGATTTACTGAAGCTTCAGTAATCTAACTCTACCACTTCACTCATCTGCAGGAGTGAATCACAAATGAGATCCTCAGTGATGGGCAGAAATATTTCACATAGTTTGCTTCTGAAATATGGAAACTCTATTAGCTGAGATCAAGGATGTACCTTGTCTCCAATTTTCTCACTAGATGGCATGTGAACAAAATATTTTATTACTTTCAAGTATGGCCATGTTACAAGTGAAATTTTCCCATTAAAGAGAAAGGAAGTATAGAAAATTGCCCTTGATTTTATCATTAAAGACTTCTTTCTTTATCTGATCAACATAACATACATTCAAGAAAAGTCCCTGGGTTGTAATTCTTCTCTGTCTTAAAATTTGTTTCAATAATTACACTTCTGCATAATATACTAACATGAATAGCACTGCCTCTTGACAGCTACCAATATAGGCTCACCATCCCCAAGGTGTTTGCTCTCTAATTTTCCTGAATTACCTAAAGTTCATTTCTCTGCTCATTTCCTGTAGCAGTATAATTTTTCAAAATCTAAATTCTAAAATAATAGTTTAAAAGTAATAGCATTTACTCAGATAACTTATTTGATTAGTGCATGAGAGGATGTCCTAACAACTACATAGGCTCAAATTCCCCAGCTTTAAAGTCCATTGATGTTCTAGTGCTAATAATCTCTTCAAGAGCAAACATCCACTGACATACTGTGTAGACAGAGTTTTACTTTCAAGGCACCAGTCCAAAATTAATATTTATTAGAATATAAATTAACATTCACAATATTAGTAACAGCTTATGGTGGCACCTGAACAAGGACTGGCGTATCCAAGTGATGGATGAGCGATGGACTCACGATGGAAGGATGATGGATTCCGATTCTGTCTGTCCAGCAGCCAGCAGCCAGGAACCAGGAAGAGAGCTCCTCGTGTCCCAGCATCCACTTATCAATGGGGTTGGCCACACCCCCTCCAGGGTCCCGGAAGTGTCTTATGACCTTATCAGCTGACACCTTAATCCCGCCACATCTCCCCCTTTTGTCTAAATAAAAAGGTTCTAAACTAAGACTATGTACAATAGGAATTATTATGAGTTAGTAACCATAAATGCCTATTCTTCAACCCCTTCAAGATCTGAGAAGGAAGATATATCACTTGAAAGTCAGAAGTATATGGAAGTAGTGGCTTCTAAAATTTGGGAGAGGACAGCAACACAGATACCTGGACAATCACCTCTGGTTTTGTGCGCCGTTGGAGCATCTATCATATTGGCAACAGGCCTATGGTATCTGATAGGTCTTCTCACAAGCAGGGCAATTTTGGAGGGACTGTCTTATCCTGTCCAGGCAGGTTTCGTCAGTCTCCATCCATCAACTTGTTCCTCCAGCTTGGATACCATGTGTGCACTGTCAATAATCAAGGTAAGGACAGTTCCTTACTCAACCGGCCATTCTCTACCAAAAGGACCAACTCCAATGGAGGATCCTCAATGCTCATACCATCTCAGGAAAGGAGCAGTGATACCAGGAGTCGTCGTGCCTCTAATGGCCGAATTTCAAATGTTAAATGCCATATTCTCTGGGTCTAAGAAATGGTTGAAGATTTCTGTCTATTTATGATATTCTAACCTATATCTGAGATGACTGGGATATGGTACCTTAAGTAATGTTGACAGTAGTTTTTATTGTCCTAAGGATTAAACCATGTACTAAAATTAGAATACCTATATAAGAGGTGTACAATCCCTGAAGAATGACTTTTAGTATGACTATCAAACATTAGCCAGGGGTATATTACCATGTAAAGTGGCCACAGCAATTTAGACATGTATATACATATATATCATCTAAACAGAGGTATATAAAACATCTTGTGCATATATCATAACTAGTGCAATCATACATTATATCTAGTATAGTTAAATGAAGGTAGTAATTGCATAGTGTACATGACAATGATGTTCAAATATTTTAAACAGAGATAGAAGCATATATAAAATATAGCAATTACAGATTCAATTTTGCATAATAGTTACAGATTCAGATTTATATTGAAATACAAGTTGCTTTGGTTATATAAAGCAATTCCAGATTGAACTTTGTTCAAATGTACAAATTATCACAATTAAACATATAAAATGATTTTACATTTGTATCAATATACAAATACCTATGCCAATGCAAATTGTCTTTAGCTTAGCCCATACATTTAGCTAAAATGGTGTATAGGTAGGCAGAACAATCTACCTTTATCTATCGTATCTATCCCTCTTCTCTTCTTCAGAAGAGATCTTTGATGCTATATTTTAGTTCTGTCCTCCGCCCAATTTTCACTTAAAACTATTCTAACAGAATAAGAATTACCCACAACCCTCAGAACACAAAACTTATTGGGAAAGGTGGCGTAGTCTTTCATAAGGTTGCTTCCTGCTGACTTAAGGGCGATGGCATCTCTTTTGGATCCTGTAAAGGCTAAAACAATGGTTAGATCTTAATGGACTGACTATATACATTTATAACCATTCTCAGAATAGTGGTTAACTCCATTTGGAATTCTAATTAGAAGTGTGATCTGGAGATTATCATAGAGAGCTATCTTGTAGCCATTTTTGAATAGTCTATTTTCTGAAAACAATCATTGATTGGTGCGCACCAGGTTCTTGACTTTTCTAATTTCACCTCTGTCTGTCTACCTGTCTCTTACTCTCTCTCTCATACTCTCCTTTTTATTCTTGTTTCACTAGTAGGAATTGTTGTGGTGGGGGCCCCATCTCAGTTCCAGATTCTTTGTAGAAAGCTGATAGAAGGAAATGTTATTTACAATGGAAAACTTAAGCATTGTTGATACTCAGAAAAGATGTTAATATCTTCTAAAACTTCAGGAGATTTATGCAGACAGGATGTTTGAAAGTTACAGAAACAGAGAGAAACAAGGTTTAAGATGAAGTTTCAATAATATTGGTCCCTAAATATTCTGTCTTCTTTCTCACACCAGGTGGATTTACTGATATGAGACAGAATACTTCACATTTTCTTTATCAATATGTTTGGGATTAGAGAGGGAGAAAGCCACTTTTTCCCAATCCAAATCCAGCCCTATTAATAGTCAAATCAGGACCACACCTTCTTTTTTTTGAGGTGAAGATGCAAGATGCAAAGCAGTAAACATTGAAATATTACCCAGTAGTGCATATGTGTATTAGTTGGTCTCATAGTCCGTCATGTACACTCCTTAATCATCAGTCTGTCTTCTATTGCAGGTGAGTAATTAGTCTTAAAAACAGTTGTATCCATTTTCCTGTAAAGACAAAACTGAGACCTTGCCCCAGGTTTGTTAAATGTGTTTTCCTTACCTTGTACCCATTTGTCATATCAGTGGTGAGCAATTACTTCTCCTCAGGTAGGGACTCCTTTACAAAGTTGACTTTTATTAGTTCTGTCGGTACCCATATCTTTTCTTTGCCTGTTGAAACAAAAGCAAAACCCCTACCCCATCGAAGCACATATCCTGGCTTCCACTCAGAAGTCAACACGTCTTTGAAGTAGATGGGTTGATTTAGCTCAGAGGATTTCTCTATCACCCAATTTCTCTCAGCAGCTGATGTTCCCTTTTCATCAGCGTTAAGAAAATTTAAGTCAATAAGGCACTGTGCAATCTCTCCCTGGGTTTTCTCATTTCTTTCTTCTGTTTATAAAGCATCTCTTTCAATGTGCAGTGAGATCTCTCCACAACTACCTGTCCTGTGGGATTGTGTGGTATCCCCGTAATATGCTATACATTATAGTATCCAAAAATTATCTTCATTTTTCGGGAAACATAAGCTGGAGCATTGTCAGTCTTAATCTGAGTGGGAATTCCCATTATGGCCATGGCTTCCAAAAGGTGAGTTATTACAGCATCAGCATTTTCAGAACTCAGAGCAGTTGCCCATTGCATTCCAGAGTATCGGTAGTATGATGTACATATTTCATCTTTCCAGATTCTGGGAAGTGAAACACATCCATTTGCCAGATCTCATTTCTCTGTGTACCTTTAGGATTACTTCCAGCAGGTAAAGACGGTTGGTTATAGAAAGAGCAAGTGTTGCAATTCCTTACTATTTCATTTGCTTCATTCCAAGTGATGGAAAAACTCTTCTTTAATCCTTTGCTGTTAACATAATGTTTCTCATGAAATTCTGTGGCCTCTAGCATGTTTCCTATCAGCAACCAATCTATTTCATCATTACCCTGTGCTAGAGGGCCTGGGAGACCCGTGTGCACCCTGATATGTGTTATGTACATAGGATGTATCCTACCTCTGATGATATCCTGTAGTTGTATGAATAGTAAGGTCAAGTCTGAATCATCAGGAATGAAGTCAGAAGTTTCAATGTGTAAAATAACTCTTTCTGCATATTGAGAGTCAGTAATTACATTGAGAGGGTCTGTGAAATCCAACAACACCATAATAATTGCATATAGTTCTGACTTCTGGACAGAGTTATAAGGGCTCTGAGCCACCTTAATTAAGTCTTCAGACTTGTTGCCAGCCTTTCCAAAATTGTTCACATTAGTATAAAAGGTGAGGGCTCCAGAAATGGGTTTATCCTGTACCACATGAGGAAAGATCCAATTAGTTTCCTTTATGAATTGAATTCTCTTGTTTGAGGATATTTATTATTAATCTCTCCTAAAAAGTCACTACAAGCTTTTTGACAAGGTTCACTGTCTGCCCATAATCATTCAATTTCTTCATTAGTCAAAGGCACAACAATTTCTGCAGGGTCCTTTCCAGTCAATTGGTGAAGTCTTAATTTACCTTTAAAAATCAGATCAGCAATTTTTTCGATATATGTCTTCATCTTCTTGCTTGGCCTATATGGCAGAAATATCCAGTCTAATATAATGCTTTCTCTTTGCATTAAAATTCCTGTTGGAGATTGTCTAGAGGGTAAAATAACAAGTATGCAATCCAGGTCTGGATCCACACGATCCATATGTGCTTCTTGAAGTTTCTTTTCCACCAACTCTAATTCTTTCTTGGCCTCATCAGATAATTGTTGCTGACCATGTATTTAAAAGCTGCTTCACATAAGTAGAGTGTATACCATGCATTGATATTGCCTCTTTAAAATCCTTGATGTCTCTCATATGTACTGGCTCATAGCTATACTCTACATATTCTGAGGATCCCCCAGGTGTTATCTTTGTCTGAATAGCAGCTGGGAACAATAGCGGTGCGGAAGGGGGTAGCCCCATTATTTTTACCACTTTGGGTAGAGTATCTCCAGTACCATAATATCCCATTGGGGGTTGACCCGAACTGTTCTGAGCATAAGATGCATCACTACTCTTTTCCAGTATTGCAATGCAATCCTCCCATTCTTGAATTTTGGATATTACGGGTTCCCATTCCTGGATTTTGGATACTACTGGTTTCCATTCTTGAAGTTTAGATACTATTGATTTTTCTAGAGCTTGAGTGTCCTGATGAAGCAGTCCTTCCAAAGACCTCACTGAATCAGCAATTTTTCCATCCCCATCATTAACATAATTAATGAGTTTCTTGTTCTCATCATTAATGTAGTCAACAAGTTTCTTGTTTTCATAATTTACATAGAGCCTATATTTCTCTTGTACAGTGTTATCCTTATTTACAGAAGAAGCCTTATCTGAAAGCTTGTTGTAACCAATTTCCAGAGTATCCATCCTTTTGGCCATTTTAGTGCTTGACAGTTCCACATCACATACCTTGGACAGTAACTTTCGATTTACATTTTGCACCTGTTTAACCTCATCTGCCACTGTAGAGTTCGATAGTTCCATAATACATAATCTGGACAATAATTGTTGGTTTCCATTTGACAACTCTGTCATCATCCTCTTATTTTGAAAAATAAAATAGAGAAATAAGCCAAAAAAATAGTGGGACTGGGGTATTGAATCCTTCAAGATATTCATTTAAAAATTTATCAACCACCATGGCAAAATATGACTTAAACTCTTCAAAAGAATAATAGTCAGCCATTGTGTCAATTCAGATGTAATTACGCTGTTTAGTACACAGGTGTCACAGTAGTGTTTCCTACCCACTGTATGGTAGATGCAGAGACTCTCAGCAGCAGGAAGCTGCGGGCTGAAAACCAAGTGCTGCAGCAGGCTGAAAGCAGAGCCAGGTGCTGTAGTAGGCTGGCGAGTTGAAAACCATGCCTGCGCACTGATCTGAAGTCTCATGTCTGCGCACTGAGCTGGTCTCACATCTTGGGCTGAAATCTCGAGCCCAGGCAATGAGCCAAAAACCCCCGCCTACACACTGGACCAGCTGGCTGGAAACCGTGCCCGGCTAGCAAGAGGGAGCTTTAAGCCCAAGTGAACAGTTTGTATGTCCCCTGGCTTCTTAGAGTTTAGGGCACAGGGCCGAGGACATTGGGCGCCAGATGTAGACAGAGTTTTACTTTCAAGGCACCAGTCCAAAATTAATATTTATTAGAATATAAATTAACATTCACAATATTAGTAACAGCTTATGGTGGCACCTGAACAAGGACTGGCGTATCCAAGTGATGGATGAGCGATGGACTCACGATGGAAGGATGATGGATTCCGATTCTGTCTGTCCAGCAGCAAGCAGCCAGGAACCAGGAAGAGAAAGCTCCTCGTGTCCCAGCATCCACTTATCAATGGGGTTGGCCACACCCCCTCCAGGTTGGCCACACCCCCTCCAGGGTCCCGGAAGTGTCTTATGACCTTATTGCTGACACCTTAATCCCGCACAATACTGTCTCCCACTGGATTTACCATACAAATATTTCCACTAGATCCCAGTGGTAACATCTGATCATGCAGCCTTTAATGTGGGGTAGTTTGACAGATGGTTTAGAATCCAAATCATAACACCAAGTCACCACTAACCTGTGTTTAATAATAAGATAATGAGATTACAACACAGTGCATTTTATGTTAAAGATATATGCTGGAACACATGTAGGAAAAGCATATAAATTAAAAATAGACCTACAGAATGCAGCAACCCACACATTTTTCTAAGTATTGTTCTTTGGATTTTGATTTGCAATATACCCTTTTCCCAGAGATAATATTCCAGAAGCTTAATCTCTAAAGCTGCAGTGTTCAGAAATAAAACATTTCTTTTTAAGCCCCCTCTTAGCTTCCTCTCTCTTCTTGACATTATATCTAATATCTTATTCAGCAAGGTCTCCACCACTGCCTACAATATGAGTATTTAAATATCTGTCTCCATGACTGTATTAATTCTGTTCTATAGTTATTTTAATAGGGTGCTTTTTATAGAACTCATCATTTTTCTTGATTCATTTTTGTGTCCTTTTATCATGTGACAATTTGAGCTATGATACAACAAGAACACCTTCACCTCATGGAGCCCCTAGTTGTCAAAGATTTTGCTTTCCAAAATGATTAGTCAAGCAGATGTCTAAATTGTATGAATTACTTTATCTGTACTTTGCTGGAGCAACAAACATCAAATAAAGATTCTCTTAGATTAATACATATTTTAAGTCAATGTATGTTAGGCATAGGCTGGAATAAAGTGTGTTTCTGATGATTTTAGCACAAATTAGTAGTATAAGAATATACATGTCTGTTGATATATGCATAAGCACATAGAAAGTTTTATGTATAATTATATTTAAACCTAAGTATTGTTATTTGTCTTTACTATTGTCATATTACAGTATTTAAGAGTTTTATCATTTAGGTATCAATTCATTTAAATAAAAATGAATTTTTAAATTAGGTGAAGTAATTAGATGTAGTTGATATTTTTTTGTTGCATTCATTATTCTATCCTTTTTGTGTCTACTCATTTGGCAGATGTATGTTTATAGAGAAAATTGGATTTACTATATGCATAAACCAATATATTCAGCTAATGACTATGCAGGTCTAATTAACTCCTCTAACTATACAAGTGGAACAAGGTCATTGAATTATTTTAGGAAGCAATTAGTGATGTGGGAATGCCTTTCTTTATGCTGTGAATAACAATCTTTAAATAAAGGAGCTGTTTTGGCCCATGACAGGCACCATAGGAAAAGTAGTAGGAGGAATCAGAATAGGTAGGAGGAGCAGGGGCAGAGAGAGACAGACCAAGCCAGAAACCCAAAGAAGCAACATGTAAAGAACACAGGTAAGCCATGGGCAACGTGGCAGGAAAGATTAATAGAAATAAAGATTTAAGATGTAAGAGCAAACTAGCAATGTGCCTGAGCCATAAGCCAAACAGTATAAAGTTAATATAAGTGACTGAGTCATTTCTGGGGCATGAGCAGAAGTGGTCAGCTAAGGGGTCTGGGGTGGCAGGTCTGTGGTTCTGGGCCTCTGGCAGCCCGGGACCAAGAAACTACTACATTGTAACAGATGGTGTCCCTGCGTGGGCACGAATATTCACTTAAGGCCTGGGACAGTTTAAAAAAGGTTCTAGTTCACATAAACTGAGCCAAGGCAGCTTCCAAATTGTGTATCTGAAGCGGGTCATTGTACAGAGAAAGCTCAGCATCTGTCCACATTAAAAATGGCACTGGAAGACTGGCAGAAGGAGTATAAGAGGCAACCAGACTGGTTCCTGAAGTCTCACAGAAGACTCGGTAGCATGAGACTTCCTTAAGGTTTCTGTTTATTTTGAACAAAATGAAGCAAAGACAGATACTTAGTTGCAGCATTTTCCTTGGTCTGCTCTGTTTGCTGGCCACAAACAGATGAGGTCCCTTTAAGAGAACTTACTGATTCAGCTTCCTCTGCAAAAACTATGCAGCTTTTTAAGAGAGTGGATTATAAAATCTCTTATTGTTGGAAGATGATTAAGGATTCACAATAAAACAGATTCAGATGAAAAGAAAAACCTGTAAACAGGTTACAATGTGAGTAAAAGGTACATAGGCTTCAGAGAGAAAAGAAAGAGGAGAAAGTCTTTAAAAAGAGAAATAAAGTAATAAAAATATAATAATAATAAGTCATGTAAAGATGGAAAATAGACACAAAATATGGGTTTTTGGTTGTTATTGTGTTAATGAGCTAACTGCAGAAAGACAATGGATTGCAAATGCAAATGCTACTAAGTTAAACAAAAATATATATTTTAAAAGTATTTTGATTTTGAAATTTGTGTATAAGGATTTATTGCTTTGGAAGTGTTCTGCTTTCGTTTCCACAGAAGATGAAAACGTGGATTGCTTCCAGGCAAATATGGTTTCATCAACCAAGACACCTGAAAAAATCACTGATGGGAAGAGATGGCCATATCAGCTTCAGGTCTACAGACTATGATACACTCTCAAGAACCCATGAGATTTTCAATGCCCCTTAATTAGAAGGAAGTAGTAATGGAAAACTACACCCAAATTCCCAAAATATTGCTTATAAATGTTTGTTTTCATTATAAATGTTTAATGGTCATAGTTAATCTCTTTCTAAGAAGAAAAAGGGGATATGTTACATGAGTGATTTTAAAAAATTAGATTATTGAATTTGCTTTAATCCAAAAATCAGCTGTTAATCTCAAAATGTTTTATATTGGTACAGATTTTGCATTAGTGATAAAATTTAAAGCCAATTCTCTCTCTAATGATGTATTTTTCTACTCTTGTTTAAGATATGTTTATGTAACTGATTTAAAATTGCAATGTATAATTAAGAAATGCATGTTACTTAGATTTTTAGGTATACAAAGATATAATTCAATTAAATAGGTAATCTTCAAACACTTCTAAGACCTACAGAATATGACATTTAAATGTTTTAAGAACTTATACTTTACTGGACAGTGACACAGGTCTGCTCCTGGCAGCACCAATTTACCTCAAGAGAAAAATGGGCATTGAAGAAATTCCATATGGAGATTAGTTTCTTTGTGGCATTGGTTAGCCACTGGATGTGAACTTGTTCTTATATTGACTGCTTAACAATATGCTGTTAAAAGTGGACATGCAGGTTCCATAAGAAAGTGACTTCTGACCTTTGGCAGAACAAGCCGAGATGGTAATTCAGGTTCCTGCTTTGCAGAGAAAACCATCATACATTCTTCAGGACCCAAGGAGAAGTGACTGATGATACCAGAATGGGCAGAACAGATTTCCTGCTTCACTGAAATATAAAGAGACTCTGGGCCTGTAGACTGAAGATGGATGCCCCAACTTTATAAAGGAACTTTGGGTGACTGTCCAAGTGGATAGGTGTCTCTGTATTTTATGGATTTTAGAAGTTACATGCACTTCCAGTTTACTTAGGTAAATATATCCTCTGTGGTTTTTGATGTAGTTAAAGATTAGATAGTCATAGGTTTAGTTTTTCTTGGTTATTTTAAGGTATATATGAAAATTTAGATTCATAAGGATAAGGTAGATGCTAAGAGTATTTTCTTTAAGTTTGCTAAATACAAATAGACTATATGCTGTAACTGTAATTCTTTCTTGATAGCTGTTTTGTTATATGTAATTTTGCCTTGTTAAATTGCAGCCTTCCATTTTTATTAGAGAGAAAGGGGGAAGTGATGTGGGAATGCCTTTCTGTATGCTGTGAATATCACTCTTTAAATAAAGGAGCTGTTTTGTCCCATGACAGGCACCATAGGAAAAATAGGAGAAGGAATCAGAATATGTAGGAGGAGCAGGACAGTGTCAGACAGACTGTCCCGCGCCTTCTTTGCCCACAAACAAGACGCAGTACAACAGGATCCTTCTGCAGCAGGTTTATTGAAGCTTCACACACTAGGGCAAAGAACAGAAGACCCCAAGCCTCCCAGGCAGGCTGCTTTTATAGGCAACCTTGTTTATCCCTGATGTGGGCCTTTCCCATTGGTCAGCACACCCTCACCAGATATGATGTATCTGTCTGGGGGCCAGGCTTCTTGCTGGAAAATTACAGGGTACCATGCGCAGTGACTTGTTTACTAAGGAGCTTCCTTAAACCACTTAGTCATAGGCCGGATACAAGCACCATCTTTAGGGTTGTGGCTGGCTCCCTACATCTCCCCCTTTCCTTATATTTAAAATGAGGGTGGCTATCCAGTGGATGGAAACAGAGGTTTGTCCTCCCAAAACTTTTGGGAACTATGTACAAAGGAGACATTCCTGATGCATCCACCAGGTATACCTCCTGACCAGCCCGGCACCTTTGTGGGAGATGGGATTTGTGTGCCTTGCCCATATGCAGACTAACATGTTCCATGGATCCCCTCAAACTCTAAGGTGGAACCATTGCAGTGCTTAGCCTTACAATCCACATGGAAACTATAACAGGTATGCTCTAATGAGGTGCAATGGCAATTAAGCCTCTCAGTGCAAGAGCCATACCTATACAATATACACAATCAACCCTGCTCAATTCCAAGCAATAGGCCAAAGCCTGCCCAAACTTCCTCAACAATCAGGGAGAGGCATACCTTCTGCAAGGTTAGGTGACCACAATCAGTCAAACTTAAAATTTTTGCTCATTCAGAGCTGCCAGCCAAATCGTAGGGGATTGTCCATCTTCAATAGCCATTAAGGCTTGGGTCAAAATTGTCCTTTCTCTCTTTCTGGACGCTCACATCTGGCAAATCAGCCAAAGACTGCCTCCGAATCCCACGACCATGAGGATCCCAAGGGTTCCCATGCCGGCCCATTCCTTCAGGTACGAAACGGCTGAGGAAATCCATGTGGAAAGGCCCTCTGTTAAGGACAGGTCCAGACGGGTAGAATTAATCTGAACGATGGCAATGCAAAGCTCTCGTAGCGTCTGCTCAAACTCTGAAGACCAATTCTGTAATATAAACTGAGAAAGGCTTTTCGACAAATTAGCTACCCTAGAAAAATTTTCATACTGAAAGGAGGTAACACAAAGTCCAGGAAGCTTTTGTTCACATCCCAATTGGGCCATTTGCCATAAAATGTCTAATTGTTCTTGTACCAAATCAATACGCTGGTTAACCAGCATAAGTCCTCCTTGAATTTGGGTATTAGCGGATGCTTGCTTATCTAAGGCCATTGTTACCAAGGCTGATAAATTATTAATAGCCTGAGCAGTTTGCACAGTGTTGGAAAGGGCGAGGGCTGAAGAGGTTGCTGTGGCCCCTACAGCCACGACCGCAACAATCCCAAAAATTATAGCAGAAATGCCAAAATCTCTTTTAGGTCGAAACAAACTCATGCTGCTAGGAGCCTCAACCGGCACAGGCACAAATCGTGGCATGCGAGTTACCATCGCAAAGGAATACTTCTGAGCATCTCAACAAAGGGTATAAAAACAGGTGCTCTGGGCACACTCTAAAACATCTTTATCTATAGAGACATTACTTACAATCCAAATAAAGGGAGGCCAAACACAAACCGGGGTAAAATCTACACTCAGCCGTTTAAAGCTGACGTAGCTTACATCTTGGGCCTGCCAGGTACCTGATCCTGTACCCGAACTAGGCTGAGGTCCCATTTTCTTTCCCCAATCATATTTTAGCTGCCCGTGTTCTACCGCCCCACCCCCAATCATTGCGAGGGGCGATAAATCTGTGCAGCTCCCATTAATTCCACAAAGCAACCACTGATCAAAGGGGTTGCCATTAACTTCAGCTTCTCCAAAATTTGAGAAATTGGCTCCCAAAAAGGGGGAAAAGGAAAACAGGTTAGGGGTAACCCAACCAACAATTCTAGATTGGCACCCAGTCCACGGTGGGGTTAACTCTTTATCTGGGGCCCCTGAACAAAAGGGTGCCAGCTTTTGCTGCTGTGGGGGTAAGGAGCCCTCAGCAGCCCTAGGCTACCAGCCATACAAAACCATAGCATTTGTAGCAATCTTTGTTCCTTCAAACTTGCTCTCTTTCTGCCAGGCAGCAGAATAATTTTGTAACATAATACATGAACTATTCTCAATATCTAAATTAAAAGCAAAACATAGACTCCCTTTTAACCCTAAACTCCTATTATTCTTAAAAGCTTCTATCTGCTCATCTTTTGGCAAAAAAGCTAGGCCTAACTCTCTACTAACAGTAAAAAAGCAGGGAAAAACTTGGGTGTCATACATCACTGGCATCGGAAAAGGGAAGGTGGACATTATCCCCCAACGCGGTTCTCCCTGTACATGGCCCGTCAGCATCATCCAGCATATCATCCATAGGAGATGGGGATATTGGGGCCAGGTCCTGGTCCGGCAATATCTTCCTTGTAAGACATTCTGGAATCCAAATTGGACTCTCTCCATCCTGTGGGAAAACACAAACAGCTCCCCTGGATCTTATTAAAACAGGATCCGGGCCTTTCCATTTATTATCTAACACATCTTTCCATTTGACCATTTCTTTAGCTGATGGTGTGGGAGATGAATGCCGTTCTGCTGCTGACCTCCCATTATCATCCAAATTTAAAAAATTGAGGGTAAAGAGTGCCAAGGCCATAGTCACTCTGGGTGTTGCAGGAAGGGTGCCTTCCATACCCCCTTTTTGTTTAATTAAATAAGATTTTAGAGATCTATGTGCATGTTCAATAATGCCCTGGCCTTGAGGATTGTAGGGCAATCCTGTGATATGAATCACTTGCATTTGTGCGCAAAATTGCACGAACTTTTGAGATGTGTAAGCTGGTCCATTATCAGTCTTAATACATTGGGGCTTTCCCCATGCACTCCAGGCTTCTAAACAATGTTGAATCACATGGATGGCTTTTTCTCCTGGCAATGGGGTGGCATGTATAATGCCAGAGCAGGTATCTACTGAGACATGAACAAATTGTAGCTTTCCAAAAGAGGAAATATGGGTAACATCCATCTGCTATATACGAAAAGGCTCAAGGCCCCAGGGATTGATTCCATTATGGCGAACAGGAAGAAACTGGCAGCAATTTTGGCACTGTAGCACTATTTCACGTGCCTGTTGTCTAGTAAGTGCAAATCCCTTGCACAATGTTTCTGAGTTCACATGATATTTTTTGTGAAACTCACGGGCAGCTGTCAGGGAATTTTGTAGAGCGACCGCAGCAAGGCATGTCGCTTTATCAGCCAAGTCATTTCCTTGAACTAGGGGCCCAGGCAGGCCTGAATGTGCCTGAATATGAGTAATAGAAAAGGAAAATTGTCAGGCTAATAGACAATCTTGTATTGCACAAAACAGTTTAGCCATGGTGCTGGAAGGTTTGATAACCCCAGCCACCTCTAAAATCTTTAAAGCATTAACAACATAGCAAGAATCAGAAACAATATTAAGAGGGCATTTAAATTTCTTCAATACTTCTAAAACAATTGCACATTCCACTACCTGGGGTGAGGTCTCATCAAAAGATTTAGTAAAAACCTGTGAACCTATAACATAGGCTCCAACACCCGTCTTTGACCCATCAGTAAAAACCATTAATCCATCCTTAAGAGGCATAGAAGAGGTAACTCGTGGAAATACTAAAGGGTGGGCGGCTGCGAATTGTAACATTGGGTGTTTTGGGTAATGATTATCAATTATTCCATCAAACATGGTGGTTAAGATGGCCCAATCATCATTGGTAGCGGCCAGGACTTGTACTTGATTTGCAGTGTAAGGCACAATCAAGGTTGATGGGAAAACCCCAAAGCATTCTAAAGCAGTTTTAAGACCTTTTTGGGCAAGCAACGCCACTGCGGCTGGATACCATTCAAAGTTTTTCATAGGTGCCGCATGAGGGTGCACCCATAATAATGGTCCCTCTTGCCAGAGTACTGCAGTAGGTAGGACCATAGTCTTAAGTAAGCACAGAGAAAAGGGTTTAGAATAATCAATCCTTTTTAATTGTGCAGTGGTAAGAGAAGCCTCTACCTTTTCTAGCACTCGCAGCGCCTGAGGAGTAAATTGTCTTGGGGAGGTAACATGAGAGTCACCTTCTAGAATATCAAACAAAGGCTTAAGCTCCACTGAGGATATCTTCAAAAAAGGTCGAAGCCAATTAATATCTCCTAATAATCTTTGAAAATCATTAAGTGTAGTCAAACCCTGTTTATTAATTTTAATTTTCTGTGGCAAAATTCTGTCAGAAAAAAACCTTTGATCCCCAAAAATCTCCAATTTTATTAAATTGAATTTTATCAACTGCAATTTGCAATCCTTTTTTGTTCAATTGTGTAAGTAGTAGATTATAGGCCTTCTGCAATGTCTCTAATTGTTTATCACAAAGCAATACATCATCCTTATAATGGACAATAAATGTTTGGGGAAACTGTTTGCGAACAGGGGCAATGGTCTCTCGCACATAAAGCTGACAAATAGTGGGGCTATTTGCCATTCCCTGTGGCAAAACCTTCCATTGAAACCTAGCATCAGGCTCCATGTGGTTAATCAATGGAACAGTAAAGGCAAAGCGAGGGCAATCTTGAGGGGCCAAAGGAATAGAGAAAAAACAATCCTTAATATCAATTATAACCACAGGCCAATCAAGGGGCAAAGCTGACAAGGTTGGCAGCCCTCTTTGTACTGGGCCCAACAAATGCATCTGAGCATTAATGGCACGCAAATCATGGAGCTATCTCCAGGCCCCAGATTCCTTTTTTAATTACAAAAATAGGGGTATTCCAGGGGGATAAAGATGGTTCAATATGGCCTTTGGCAAGCTGTTCGGCAATTAATTTTTTAGCTGCAGCCAATTTGTCAGAGGTCAATGGCCACTGAGGAACCCACACCGGGACCTCTGTCTTCCAGGGTATAGGTCGTACCGCCCCAGTGGCACTTAGGAAAAACCTAGACCCCATCTTTCTTTATGAAGGGAGGGCTGTATGGGCAGTACTTGCCCTTGGCCATGTCTTCCTAGGCCTTGACCTTCTTCATAACCCATTTTAGTCATTATCTGTATTGCTTGGGGGGAATACTCATTGGACAAGACTAGCCCTAGATCATGCATAACATCTCTTCCCAAGAGGTTAACTGGTAAGGGGAGAACATAGGGTGTAAACCAACCTTCGTGGCCTTCTTGTATCCTCCAGAGGAGGGCAGTAGAACTTACTACTGGGTTGGACGCATATCCCAGTCCTTGGAGAGAATGGGTGGACTGGGAGGTGGGCCATTTCTTGGGCCACCAGTGGGAGGAGATAATACTCCGATCTGCACCCGTATCTAGAATTCCCTCAAACTTCTTTTCATTAACCCATAGTGACAAAGTAGGGCGTTGTCTAAGGTCAACCATCAAATAAGCAGAATCTTGATCAGAGGAGCCCGTGGGCTGTTGGCCTTTATCTTGAGTCTCAATAATAGGTAGTAAAAGTATCTGAGCAATCCTATCGCCAGGGTTAACAGAAAAAACTCCTGACGGGCAAGAACAAAGGACTTGAATGTCTTGAAAGTGTTGGTGATCTACAATTCCTGGATGAACCAGGAAGCCCTGCTGAGTAAGAGATCCTCATCCTAGAATCAACCCTAGGCAATCAGGGGGTAAGGGATCCTCGAGTTTAATGGGGATCGGATGCACACCCATCTGAGGAGTTAGTAAGAGTTGGGTGGCGGCGTGCAAGTCCATTCTTGTTCTCCTTGTTGGGCTCCGCTCTCGGGGGTGAAGTTTATCCCATATTTCTGCGGGCCCTGGGATGTAGGGCCCACCATCCCGTTTTTTGAATCTGAGGCCTCTGGAGGTGGGAGCAATCTGCCTTTAATATCCCTGACTGAGCGGCACTGCCTCGCTGGATGATACCCTTTACCACAGCGGGAGCACAGAGGCGAGCCAGGCTTAGGGCTGGCCTTGTTATAGGTCTGGTCGGGAGCCTGACAATCTTTTCTAAAATGGCCAGTTTTTCCACATTTAAAACAGACTTTGGCCATGGGACCTGATAAGGGCCTTCACTGAGACCTCAAAATGGCCGCGGCCAAACCAGCATTAGTCAACGGTCCCCCCAGCTCCCTGCAAACCCTGAGCCAATCTTGCATTCCTTTAGCTTTCCTAGGAGCAATAGCTGCGTGGCATTCCTGGGTGGCTTGTTCAAAGATAAGTTGTTCTATAAAAGGAGCGACAGAGTCAGGGTCTCCAAAGATCCTTCCTGCTGCCTCCATCATAAGTGCCACAAAGTCTGCAAATGGTTCATTTGGTCCCTGGATAATCTTAGTAAGCTGATTGCTACCCTCTCCTTTTTTAGAGAGTGCTTTCCAAGCACGAATGCCTGTTGCTGAAATTTGAGGGTAAATCCCCCAAGGAAATTGGGTCTGCTGTGTAGCATACTGACCTTGCCCAGTCAACATCTCAAAGGTCCATTCCCTCTGTTCAGGGGTTATGGCCGCAGCATTTACTCTAGCCTGTTCTTGAGCTATCTCATGCCATAGAGCCTTCCATTCTAGATACTGACCCATGCTTGACAGGGAAGCTTTAGCCACCGTCTGCCAGTCTGATGGAGTCAGGTTCCACAAGGCAAGCCGATCAAGTTGTGTAACAGTGAAGTTGGCATTTACACCAAACTTGCAGACAGATTCTGCAAGCTCTTTAAATTCTACTGGGGCATAAACCCGATCATTATTTTGGCCCTCATATACCAGAAATGCTAAACTAAGTTGTTGCCTCGTGGCCTCCGGCAGGAAAAAGTTTGTAGCACCACTCACACCATAAGGAGGAGGAGCTGTAGGCGGAGGTCTGTGCATTCGCTGGCTTTCTGCCTTGTGCCTGTTCTTTCTGATTTAGTTACGAGGAGGATCATCAGGGGAGTATCTCTCTGCCTCATATTTGGCTGCCTCCTCTTCCAAATCAAATTCATCTCCTGGGTCTAGTGGGTCTTCCTCATCTACATGGCTGGATTTAGAGGAAGAAATGGAGGATTCTATTTCATCCCTGATCTCTAAATTAGCCAATTCTTTCTAGGGGTAGGTAAGTTTGGTCTCTTTCCTTCTTCTAACCTCTGAATTTTTCTCTGAATTTTTCTCGGAATTTTTCTCATAATTTTTCTCGAAACTTTTCTCCCCCATACCAGTACCGGGGGGTCCTTTTTCCTTTTTCTCCCCCATACCGGTACTGGGGGGTCCTTTTTCCTCATGTACAGTTTTCTTGGGGTGCACTCCCAATCTCTCATCCCGCTCGGTTTCTGATAGGCTATTCTGAACCTCTCTCAACATTATCTGTCCCTCCGTGACTACTGGCAAGCAGGACTCATCCTTTAAACAATTCTTGATCATCTTCCATATAGCTTTGGTGCCCATCCTTAAATCACCCTCATTAAATTTTCGATCGAGGTCTCTCCCCAACTTGTTCCAGGAAGAAACGGTAAAGGACACCGAACAACCATACCATGGGGAGACCCGATCAACCTCCTTGATAAATCCTTTAAGGGTTCTTGGTGTAATTTTGATATCATGCTGTTTTAAAATGAAATCCAGGGTCAAGATCATCGACTGTGAAGTACCCATGATACCATAAACGAAACCAAAGAGTGCTGCCGCTTACCTACGTCGGTCTTAGGCACTCAGCACCAAAACCGATGAAAAAGAAAGGCAACCACAAGAAAGATGATCAGGGTGACTAGAACCAAACCTAATCCTGCCACAACCTCCTGCCAGTAAGCACTAAAAACCAAACCCCAGTCAGGGACCATACCTCTCCGAGCGAACACTCTGCAGTTCTGAATCCTCCTCACCACTGAGGGGTCTCCGCTGGTGCAGCTGATGTTGTCGTTCCCGGGTTTCAGCACCACTTGTCCCGCACCTTCTTTGCCCACAAACAAGACGCAGTACAACAGGATCCTTCTGCAGCAGGTTTATTGAAGCTTCACACACTAGGGCAAAGAACGGAAGACCCCAAGCCTCCCAGGCAGGCTGCTTTTATAGGCAACCTTGTTTATCCCTGATGTGGGCCTTTCCCATTGGTCAGCACACCCTCACCAGATATGATGTATCTGTCTGGGGGCCAGGCTTCTTGCTGGAAAATTACAGGGTACCATGCGCAGTGACTTGTTTACTAAGGAGCTTCCTTAAACCACTTAGTCATAGGCCGGATACAAGCACCATCTTTAGGGTGCGGCTGGCTCCCTACAACAGACCAAGCCAGAAGCCAAAAGGAGCAACATGTAAGGAACACAGGTGAGCCACAAGCTATATGGCAGAAAGATTAATAGAAATTAGTTGATTTAAGATGTAAGAGCAAGCTAGCAATGTGCCTGAGCCATAAGCCAAACAGCATAAAGTTAATATAAGTGACTGAGTCATTTCTGGGGCATGAGCAGAAGTGGTCAGCTAAGTGGTCTGGGGCGACAGGTCTGAGGGTCTGTGCATCTGGCTGCCTGGGACCAAAAAACCATATTGTAACAAATTAGAGTGTATTTGGTAAAATATTCCTTCTGGTAAGCTTATTTAAAATTAAAGCAATCTGTCTAAAAACTAGTACAAATTATAACGATGAGAACTCATGGAAAAAAATGGAAGAATAATTACTGTGTTTTATGTGAAGAAACACATTATGTGATTTCTCATTTATTATTAGGTGATGTATTTTTATTTTACTATTTATAATTTTATTATAAATAAAAAAATATTCCATATGATAAATGTTTGCAGTTTAATGATTTGATTATATGTCCATTGTGGTTGATTATCAATATCAAAATAACCCACCACTAACTCCATGATATGCCTCACATACTCATTGTATATTTAAAACTTTATAACTGTTATAAAATGTCTCCCAGTATCTGTCTTAGTCTACAATCACCATTTCTCTAGTCTCTCCTTATGAAGTTTGAATATTTTCAGATTCCACATGTCAATGTAACCACACAATCTTTCTGTGTGTATATGCTGTTCTATATTTTATAGCATATTGTTATCTGGGTTCTGTAATAATGTTGGGAATAATATATTTTCTTGCTTCCATTCCATTATAGAATGATAGTCAATTTAATATATTCATGTCTGTACACATACACACACACACACACACACACACACATACATTGTATGTGAGCTATGTGTTGTTAGCTATTATAAAGAACAGAAAGATATGTGTAGCAGTTAGATTTTTTGTTTTTTTATTACTATTCTCTATAACAATATATCCTAACAGCATCCTCCTCTCCCTTGACACCTTGTAGCTTTTTCCCTCCTCCTTACTTACAGATCCACTGCTCCTCCATTTCAGAGAGAGAGAGAGAGAGAGAGAGAGAGAGAGAGAGAGAGAGAGTGTGAGAGCAGGGCTTCTAGAGTTATTAACTGAACACAGCAAAAAAAAAGATACAATAAGATGCCTATTCACCAAATCTTATATAAGGGGTGGATGAGTCAACCCAGTAGAAGGAAAAGGGTCATAAAAGAAGGCAGAATACAAAAAAACCTAGGGCCTATCTCAGCCCCTATGAAGGCTCCATTATTGCTCTGTCAGTTTCTGTAAGCCCCTATGAGTCCTGCTTAGGTGATTTTTGTGGGCCATATTTTTCTGGCATCCTTGACCCTGCTGGAACCTACAATTCTTCCTCCTTTCCTAAAACTGGGTTCCTAGTGAAATATAAATAAATATATTAAATAAAGAATTAATGGAAAAAGTCATGGACGATGGAATGAAACAGAATCATAAAAATCCATAATGCCATTTTTTTATAGCAGCTGTGCCAATATAGTAGGGAGTTGAGAGAAGGGGACATGAGAACTAGAAATAAGAACTGTCAATTATTAATAGTAAGCTTTTAAGTTACTCAGTTTACTGGATGATAGGAGAAAACCTGGTATATTCCCTATATGAAATAAAATAGTACAGAATGAAGAATCAATTAGTTAAGCCTTGGCTGTTGTGTAAATCATGAGATTTGATTTGACTAGAAGTAAACATTATCCACTAGAGGTAAAACTGTCCTTCACTTTGCATGGTGCTGTAATCTTAAATGCTGCCAACTGGTTGTACTTTTCTACCTGTAGGTCTATTTAGTTACAAGAACTTTCTTTGCCATTTGCAGCTCTGCTTATGCTACTAACATTAAAACTATGAAGCAAATAGGTAATGATTACAGGTGGAAAAATTGGGAGTGGAAGAGGAATAAGGTGAAGGAACAAATTGACAATTATTGAAACCGTTATCAGAAACTGAAGGGGTGATATCTGATTGTAAAAGTATTCTTTCAAACTATTGAAGCTGTCTAAATATAAATGGCTCAAGCTATCAGGGCCACTTGTTTGAAACAGCTGCTCATAATTTCTTCATTGCACTGACTTCACTCATCTGCTCCAAGTTATTAAACCCTATGGAATTAGAAGTTATTCCCTCAGCCCTTATGATGGAGAAATTTTTAGTTGTTAATTGCTCCATACTATTTTTGTACCTATATATTTTATTCTCTAAAATCTGTAGTTAATTTGTATTAGTTTAGAGTAATTAATTAGGCACTCTAGTATAAAAAATGACATTTGTTTTACAATGCCTGTGGTGGTTAGAATGACCTGTAGGCTCCTCTTTTGTGGCATTCTATGCGGAAGTTGTGAAACTGGTTTTGAGAGTTCATAGTCATCCTTCTAAAATGTTCTCTCTCTATTTCCTATTTATGGTTGAAGATTTGATCTCTGTTTTCTGCTAAGTTCACTTCCTTTCAAGCCTCCCTTGCCATTAAGAACTCTCCCTCTATAAACATAAATCAAAGTAAAATCTTCCTTTTGCAGTTTGTTCCTGGTCATAGATATTTTGCAAAACAAAAGTAAACAAATTAGTACAATGCTTTGGAAACACACACTTTAGTTTCTATCCATATGTAAGATAATCTTTTCTTTATATCCTTTTTTAATTACATGTAGGTGTTTGACAGTGGGGTGAGCATGTGATTATAACTGTCTGTGTTTATCAAAAAAATGATTTTTTTATCCCTGGGAACTGGGTATACAGGTGATTCAGTTGTTAAGAATCAAACTTAGGTCCTCTGTGAGAGCAGCAAGCATCCTTAACCCTCAAATAACTTCTCTAGCTCCTTTCACTGGCATTTGTATGGGGATGTTATTCTTTAACATTATCTGTACTTCTACAATTTTATTGTTTTATAATCTCAAAGACCTTCACAGATCTAGTTTAATGGGTGAGAAAATGAAAGTACAGTAAAGTTACTTGTGTTGTTTCGACAAAAAATTCTCAGTGTGGGGGCAGCATTCCTAGTGTCCTGGCTAAATTATTTTCTCTTAGCTTATTCTTCTGACCACAGAGGTCATGTATATTCTAAAAGAAAAATTATGCCTGGACAGCTAAATGAACAGAAAAGGGTCTTATTCAAGACTCTTACAGGATGGAAGGTGCTTTGAATTCAGCTCAGCTGTACAAAGTTGGAAGAGATTCTTTTGCTTTTTATGTAGATCTACTTTAATTATCCATTTATATTAGGCAAAACTAAGCAAATAAGTGAGCCAGTGGAGAAATACATGTGTGCTTGAAGTGGAGGGTTGGTAGGGAGTTGGACATCTGTGTTGACTAATTGTCATATATCAATTTTGGCTCTTTTGCTGTCATAGACACTGGGGGAAAGGGATTCTTTTTTTCTTCATAATTATATTTCAAAAGAATACATCCTAAGTCCTTCAATCCATTTTCCTAGGGAACAAAACAACCAAACCATTTTTACCTGAAAGAAATGCCAAATAATTTCAAATATTAAGCTCATTATTATTCCCTTTTGCAGGGTAAAGTTTGTGTACCCTAGAAAACTAGCTACTCTGCAGGCTAAATCTAGTCTAACATTTTCAATATAATAGGAGGAGTTTTATGTGCTTGATATTTTTTACTTTGGCTCTGGTAAATTTTGTTGCTTTGATTTGTGCTAACATAACTTAAAGTTCACCTTTCAGTATTATTGTACAAAATGTTGATTAACTAAAAGAAACATATATCATGATAAAGACCTTAAAAATTATGGGTCCAGAGCCAAGTGCTATTTATCTTGAATTCTTTAAATTCTTTTTAATAGCTTTTTATTGCCTACCTTTGTATCACACCTAACACCTGTCAATATCAGATGAAATATTTAGGATCTATTAACTGAGCTGATCACTAGCTTCCACTAACCCCAAAGCTAAACATACATTAGCTTATGAGACCTATTTCAGAAGTTTCTAGTATAATAATAAGGCATGTATCTAAAAAATTCTTCTAGTCAGTGACTATAGAAATTTTCTGTATTTGATACTACACTGGAACATAGAGAGGGGAAGGTCACATTCATAAATGTGACTACATAATAAACCATCTAAATAATGTTAGGGGATATCTGTGCTTATACATTATTAGCAGTAACCAATTTATGAGTTTCTGTATTATTATGTACAACAAACCGAAAAGCAACAATATCTTCATCTAGGAAAAAAGGAGACAATGGAGTCATTATTGGTTTCTAAGATTCAGTGTGCCTATTCTAGAATTTTTGAACAAAGACCTAAGGAGGTGGCCACTAGCTGACTTAATAAAACAGTGAGAAGCTGACCAATGGTCAATAATTCATGCTACCTTCAGTGATTTAGATTCCAGTCTGTACCCACTTAGGATCTACTTGCATCTATGTCAAGGATTTTGAAATAACACTTGAAAGTCATGTGTCAAAATGATAAAATGCTTTACATGCATCTCCATCATTTTACAAGGGAGGAAATTGAGACCCCATATTATGACCCACTGTTTAAAGGTTCCCATATTTTAGAAGAAAAACAGCAAAACAAGGCAGATATCTATTGTCATCATCATGTTCCCCTGTCTATTTAACTTTAATATTATTAACTTACTTTACTTTTCTTTAAATATTAACAAAAATTAGTTCTTACTATAAAGTTTTGCCACAAAAATCATCCATTTTTTAAAACCTATATCGCAGATATTTCTGTGTAGTATATCTCAAAGGTGCATGAATACATCAGATTTTCTGTACTCTTTATATCAAATAATGAATAGAATGTTTTAAGAAATGGAATCAAGAGATCTGTAATGATATAAGATATATAGCATGTTCAGCTTTTTTATAGATGATTATATCATGTGAAAAAGGAGAAATATCTTTCATTGTGATGATAAAAATAAGATCTTTCACCTCTTCAATACTAGAAACTCAATAAATTTTTAATGGTATTAAAGTTAAGTATAAGTTTCTGGGCTTTGAGTATTCATATAATTTCACTTCTATCATATTACTTGAATTCAAGAATTCTTGTTTCAAGTTATGACTCTCAGTTACAAAAATTTGATGAAGACTTCATCAATAGTGGTATCATACATAGTTAAATGAACTGTTTCACCAAAATAAAGCTTCCATCTAAGGAAAAATACATACTTTAGTTCTTTTTATTTCTTTTAAAACTACTCATCTTTAAATTTAAGTTTGCTTTGATGTTAGTCATTGGTCATGCAGTAACCTATTTATCCTTTCTCTCCTTTTCTATTCAATATAGTTCTCAAATTTTTAGCTAAAGCAATGAGAACAAAATAAGATGAAGATGATACAAATTGGAAAGGAAGAAGTCAAACTACCACTATTTGCAGATAATATGATAATGACCCTCAAAATTCTACCAGGAAATTCCTACAAGTGATAGCCACCTTTATCAATGTATTAGGGTACAATATTAACTCAAAAAAATCAACAGCCTCCTATATGCTAAAGATAAAATGACTAAAAACATAAGAGAAATCACCCTTCATAATAGCTGCAAATAGCATTAAATATGTTAGTGTAACTCTAACCAAAGAATTAGCAGACCTGTTTGCCAAATCTTTAAGTCACTGGAGAAAAAAATTGAAAAGGATATCAGAAAATATAAAGATCTCCCATGCTCCTGGAGATGTAGGATCAACATAATAAAAATGGCAATTTTACCAAAAGCAATATACAGATTAAATGCAATTCCCATCAAAATCCCAAAACATTATTTTACAAACCTCTAATGAAGAATATTTAACCTCATATGAAATAACAGCAAACCCAGAATTGCCAAAACAATCATCCTCAATAAAAAAAAAAACTTCAGGAGGAATTCTCCATGACTTCAAACTGTACTATAGAGATACATTAATAAAAACAGCCTGGTACTGGCATGAAAACAGACTTGTGGATCAATGGAATTAAATCAAAGACCCCAACTTTAACCCACACACTTATGATTTTTGGCAAAGAGACCAAAAATATTCAATGGAAAAAGATAGTATCTTTAACTTATGATGTTGGCATACCTGGATGGTAGTATATAGAATAATGCAAATATATCCAAACCTATCACCCTGCATAAAACTTTAATCCAAGTGGATCAAGATCTTAACATAAACTCAGCAATACTGAGCTTCATAGAAAATAAAGTAAATACCCTCCAACACATTGTCACAGGTAACCAATTCCTAAATATAACAACAGTAGCACAGACACTAAAAACAATCAGTAAGTGGGACCTCCTGAAACTGAGAGACTTCTGTAAGGCAAAGGACACAGTTAATAAGACAAAATGACAGCCTACAGAATGGGAAAAGATCTTCACTAACCTTACATCTGACATAGGACTGACCTCAAATATATAGAGAGAAGTCAAGAAACTAGAACCCAGAAATCTAAATAAGCCAATTAAAAGTGGGACTTAGAGCTAAAAGATGAATTCTCCACAGAAGAATTAACAAATGGCTAAAGGGCATTTAAAAAATTACTCAACATCTAAACCTATCAGAGAAATGTAAATCAAAACAACGTTGAAATGCCACATTAAGCCTGTCAGAATGGCTAAGATCCAAAACACAGATGATAGTCTAGTCTGGAGAGGCTGCAGAGCAAAGGGACCACTCCTCCATTGGTGGGAGTGTAAAGTTGTACAGCCACTCTGGAATGCAGTTTGGCAGTTCCTCAGAAAACTAGGAATCAATCTTGCCAATGATCCAGCCATACCACTACTTGGCATTTACCCAAAGCATGCACATTTGTACTCAACTATGTTCATAGTAGCATTACTCCAAATAGCATGAACCTGGAAACAACCTAGATGCCCCTCAGTTGAAGAATAGATTAACAAACTGTGGTGCATCTACACAGTGGAGTGCTACTAAGGATTTTAAAAAATTGACATCCTAAAATTTGTAGTCAAATTTATTGATTTGAAGAATATCCTCCTAACCCAGATTTCACAAGCCCAGGAACATAGGCATCAGATGTACTCACTCATAAATGGATTTTAGACAAAAAGCAAAGAATACCTTAGCTGCAAATCAAAACCCCTGAACAGCTTGTGATCAGAAGGAACTTAAGAGAGACCTCCAGAAACTCCCCACTAGGAAGAGAAAATACAGAAAATCAACTTATCAAATTGGGATCATAATAAAGAAGAGTTGGAAACAAATCATGATCCAATGACATGGTTGAGTGAGAGGAGCAGCAAAGAGGAATAAAAAAGAACTGGATATCTCAATAGAGGAAACCAATGTAGGGTTGGTAAGAGACTGAGTGCTAGGGAATCCTCCAATAACTCACAGAATGCTTGTTGCTAAGTCACCAACAAATAGTGAAGGGGGTACCTAAAAAAAAACTTCTCATATAATCAAATGAGTAAATACCCTAAGTGTCATCACAGAGCCTATATTCAATAAAGAATAAAAGTTGAGGTAAAGATCCATGGCTGTGCACTGGGCCGAACTCCTTGTCCAGCTGAGAGCAGGAGAGGAGAGTCTGTATAAGCAAGGAGATAGTGATGCCTACCTAGAACTCTTGGAAGTTCACTGAATCAAGAACAGCCACTGGGGAACCATTGGAAAAAGGAAGTAGGCCCTCCAGAAGTAGGCAACTGTTGATTAGCATGGGCAGTTTGTGGAGCCTCAAGGGGTGGGATCAGACTGTGTTCCTGTGCATAGGCTAGCACCTTGGAGCTCATTCCCTGTGCCAGAAAATGTAACCCATTCTTGATTTTGAGATAAGGAAATTGGACTTTCCTCTACTGGACACACCACACTGAGCTGACCTCTCTTGGGGACTTCTTGGCACTTTGGTGAAGGGGATGGGTGGATGGGGAGGGGATGAGACTGAAGGCTGACTTGGAGGGATATAAAGGAAGAAACAGAGGTAGAGCAGAGGATACATGGATAAACAAGATGTTTTTTATAAAAATAATAAAATGTACATACAAAAAACCCCAGATGTCAAGAAAAATATTATAACCAAGCAACAAGCCTCAACATTTTAATATCAACTGCTCCTTTAGGATTATGTCCCTGTGTGTATATTGTCAACAAAAAGACAAATCAGCTAATTGTTTACACATACATACACAAACACACATATATATGTATATATGCATATATTCAGATATTGTTCATACTGCTTGAATAATCTTGACTATTCTCTTACTTTTGTTTAAAACTAAAGTACACAAAGTCATATTTTGTTTAGTTATAGGTAATAGTTCCATTACCTAATTAATTAAAATTCTATAATTAAAAAATAAATGTTCTCAAGTTCTGTTTTAGTAAGAATTGTGAAATGTATTCATACTGAGACATGATGTGTAGATGATTTGATAGTATTTTATATTTAGCAACTTGTATTTGTAAAAAATCTATAAGGTATATAATGCTTTTATAGCTCTATTAAACAAGAAATATAATTTGTTCAATGTTTTTCTATGACTCTTAAATGAGAGATCTCAGATTTATAACCAAGTAGTTGATCTCTGGAATCAATTTATGTAGTGTACTGTGCTTTATATAGCATCACTTGAGTTTCTGCTCCCTAAATTACATGGGGGCAAGTATTGTTATTTTTTAAGTAGACCATGTTCATCTTCTAATTTTCATTTTTGTCCCTTTGTCAAGGGTATCTTTAATTCAAATGGGTCCAGCATCTCAATTTAGGTCACTGAGTTTGAGTTACTTCATATATATCCATCTATTTGATTTCTCCTCCAATTAATTATTATTGGCTTTTTTAAACCATCCTTGTTTAATAGCCCATTGACAAAGACCTTTTTTAAACGTATAACTCAAATACTAAGCAACAAATTATAATACATTGCTTTTGTAAAACAATGCAATTTATAAATCTCTTTTATATGCATTTTTGCTTGCTTGCTATTTTTCAGTCATAAAAGCTATAGAAGTGTAGGAGGAGTCCTAGAGTGATAGGCAAAGTTGTGATAATACCGGTTCTATATTCAAACATGCCCAGAAATATCCAGATACCCAACAGATCAGAATCATTGAGGGTTTTATTTATGTAATGTCTGGTAGAGTCAAATCTGAGCTATAACTGGATAAATTGACACTGATATATGCATCCAGCACTAAGTTTTCCTTTAAAACTATAGGAAAATAAAAACCTCCCAGAACAAGAACCCAACTAAATAGGTGAGACAGAACTAGAATTATGGTAAGATATTGTTGAGATAATCTGTTTAATTGGGAACACAATATTTTGTATTAGTGGGGAAGAGGTGAAGGAGTAGAGCACACATGGAAATATTTTTTATTTAAAAAGTTTTTTCCATATTTGTTCCCCTTTTCTTCCCTCCCCTCCTCCTCATTCTCCCTCAGTCTCTCCCCACCTCATTCCCCGTCCATACCCTAAGGAAAGCAAGGAGTCCCAAAGTGGATCTGTTCAATTTGACATATCTATTTGAGGCAAGTTTGAGTCCCTCAACCTAATATTATGACTGGATTAGGTGTTCCTCTGTGGGAAATGGGCTCCCAGAAACCAGTTCCTGTAGAGGAACATTATCTGATCCTACTGAAAGAGGCTCCACAAACTGCCCATGCAATTTGACAGTCATCTACCTTTAGACGGTTTAGTTCCTTTCCCTGAAGATTCCTCAGTGATTGTTTCTGATTCAGTGAACTCCCAATACCTCCCAATAACTCCAGTCTGCCATCTCTGTGGGTCTCCACCTCATGATCCTAATCCCTTTGCTTATATAATTTCTCCTTTCTTTCTCTGCAGATTCACCTGGAGCTTAGCCTGGCACTCTGCTATGGATCTCTGCTTCTGCAACAGTGAACTTGAACAAACAGCAATGACTGTTAAAGACATAATCAGAATGAAAATATATTCTCAGAGAGTCCTCCAGTAACCATATTAAACATTCTAACATGTTTCCAATAGGAATATTAGAAGACTGAAAGTAGAGAGAAATATTTGAAGAAATAATGGCCAAATGTTTTCTAACTCTGATGAAAACTACAAAAGCAGATAATCAAGGAAACCATTTTTTTTCATCTGTTTCTTTTATTGTTCCTAAAGGCTGGAATGTCAGTGAATTGGATATTTTGAAGGTATATACCTGTGTACAATTCAGTACATGTACATACTTTAAGAGGACATAGGATAGTAGAATCCCCTGGGAATGGAATTTCAGGTGATTGTGAACTTCCATGTAGCAGCTTGGAACTGAACCCAAGTCATCTAGAAGAGCAACCAATTATTTCACCACTTAGCCATCTCTTTGACATTACCAATTGGCTTTTATTATGATTCCTTAGTTTAATTTTTCTGTTTCTGCTCACTTGATTTACCTTTATCATTTCCTAAGATTGAGTATTGTATAGACAAAAAGAATGTTAATAATCCTGTTGGAAAAGAAAAAGATGGAAATCAGTCAAATCTCAATTTGCAGAACTTGAAAATATCTCAGGTAGGATGTTTTATAATATGTCTATGTCAACCTAATATGTCTATGTCCACCTATTATCTTGAACTTTACATCTGTCTCTGGACTATTGGAGGATAGGAATGACTTTGTGTTGATTGATTTTCTTTATATGCTGTCTGGTATTTTAATCCTATTGATCTTTTCTAAATCATAGCAATTATGTCTATTCCTCAAGTGCTATGTTGTGTAACTTTTACACAGTAAAATCAATAAATGCAGGTCTATTAGTAGATTTGAAGATGATCTTCAAATTCTAAAATGTACAAGAATCATTCATTTGGAAAGTTGACAAATTACAGATTGTTGAGCCTGATCCCCAGAGTTCATGATTAATTACACCTTAGGTCAAGCCTGATAAGTTCCATATTGAACAAAATTTTGCCCTGTTTCACATAAAAACTTTCTTCATCAAGGTTAACAGCTCTTTTTCCTAACATACATTCCATATCCTTTCTGCAGATCTTAGTCAAAATCACGAAAAGTAAGTAATAATTTTCTTGAAAACATCCAGTCCTACTTTTAGTTAGGTCCTAGATTTGGATGGAAGTAACCATTTATAATTTATAAGATATTTATATAGTGTGCTAATATTAATTACTGGTGGGGTTTTTTGCAACATGGAAGGCAATTGTGAAAACGTCTTATAAATATATGAAAATAGAAATAGTGAATCACTGTATGGCAAAACTGGTTTTTCAAAACCTAGACAAATTAACAAGTTGGTATTTTTCTGAACATATATGGCAATATGTGTATTTCTACGTAGGGGAAGTAAATTGCTTATTAAAACGACAACGAGGTGGTGTCATAAACATAAAGATGTTTCAGTTCCTGTACCAGGTCAATGAAATGTTAGAATTTGGATCTTTAAATTTAGAAAAATAACTTCAGCAAGAAGTATGTATTATTCCCTTTTACTCCAAATTGTTATTGGATCCTTCTAACTGCTGCAAGAGGTCATTTGCATGGTGACCTGTTCTGAAGGTCAGTTCTATCTTCTGAAGGAACAATGTTCTACTAATGGTAAAGTCTAAAGAATTCTCAGAGGGGAGAGTTTTTTGGTGTGAGAAGCAAAAAGTACAAGTTTGAGGTTGTATTTTGCTTTTACATGAAGCTGTGATAAGATAAGCCCATTTGAAGCTAGGACCCTCTGTATTCTTCATAACTGAGTGAACACATGAGTTTCATATTCTGGCCATAGAAATTTAAGTATGTTCCACTGTTTTATTTCAGGGCTAATTTTTTTCTCATTGTCCTATCACTATCAAAAATGTAAGGTCTGCAAGTGAAAGAAGGGAGGGAGTATGTAGAGAAAAGAAAGCGGTGGTTCTCTCAGTGGTGAAGAGTCTATTCTTAATTCTTATCCAAGCTCAAGCCTAGGATGGAAGTTGAATAAACAGAGTTATCTTTGTTCCCAGCCAGTTTAGCCAATTGTTTGTTGGATTTTTGAGGCAGGGTCTCACAGATTTGTGGCTGGCTTAGAAACTGCTTTGTAACTAAGGATGACCTTAAGCTCCTGATCTCCCTGATTCCACCTCCTAAGTGTTAAGATTACAAGCTTGACCACTTATATCCTGCTTAGTTCAGACATCTTCAACCTAAGATATATATGAAACCACAGCTATAGCTAGAACTCAGTGTGAACATGTCAGGAATCTCATTTGGGCTCTACACACTCATTGGTACCCCCTTAAAGAAGTACATAGCATTAGGGAATCTGAAACCTAATAATGTGGAAATCTTATGTGGTCTATTAGGTGTTCAGTTATGTGGAAATGAAATCCATCTTACACTATGCCTACTTACATGTATATATATAATAAATATATATACGTATATATATTTGCTGTATAAATTGAACTAAAAATTCTTTTAATTGAATGATTGATAACTATGCTACTTGTTTCAAAATGTGAGTTTTGTAATAGATGTATAAATATGATAATGATGTGCTCAGATTATTTTTTTTCTAATATAGGTGTCCTTTTGGTTTTTTGGAGGACATATCTCTTCATTTAAAAAATATTTTCTACATAGTTTTTTACAAAAACTTTAACCTTGGAACATCAGACATAAATGGGGTGTGTCCATCAAATCCCTCCACTCAGGGCTCAAGGAACCCATGGAAGGAAGGGTTAGAGCCAGAAGGGCATGGAAGACACCAAGGAAACAAAGTCATCTAGACACAACAGGACTGATGCACATATGAACTCACAGAATCTAGGGTTTCATGCACAGGGACTGCATGAGTCTTCACCTAGTTGGGTTCCTGAATGAAAGATGTAGATACATACTTCTATCTCTAACTCCAAAGAAATGTCCAATAAATAACCACTTACAAATAAAAATTTAGTTTCCTCCAAGAAAGCCTCACTGGGCAAAGAAATCTACTCTTACTTAAGAATAGGCCCCCAGGGCCAGCAATAGCAACAGGAAACAAATTCAATAGCATCATTGGAGATTCCTTGTCTCAATGTCATGTCAGGTCTTGGACACACTTCAGCTTTGGTTTTCCATTGTTGGATTAACAAAGAATATAAATACTTTGTGCATCCTTCTCATTTTATCATGTTTTTGGCTTTAATTTTTCAAGTGTGTGTGTGTGTGTGTGTGTGTGTGTGTGTGTGTGTGTGTGTGTGTGTGTGTGTGTGTGTGTGTGTGTGTGTGTGTGTACATGAGACCGAGCCCATGTGTTAAGGTTTGAAGAGAAGTTGTGGGAGTTGGTATTGTCTTTTTACCATGTGGATCTTGAGGACTAAATTAATTTTATGTTTTCAGACTTGATCATTAGATCTTTACCTGATCAGCTATCTTATCCATCCTGTACTGTTTATTTTAAGATTGCAATTTAATTTTATCTAAGCATTTATGAACTTTCTTTACTTCTTCCCATGTTTTTTTTCTGTCATACATGACATTTTCTCTCATGACTTTGTATTCACTATTTATGTTGGTTTTATGGCAAAGGAAACTTAAGGAAGAAAAGACTATTTTGGCACATAATTTGAGAGGGTATAAGCTATCATGGCAGAAAAGACAAGAAGATAGGTTCATAATACAGATTATGAACTAGATAGTCACATTGTCCTGATATTTAGAAAGCATCTAAAGATGAATGTTAATGCTAAGCTCTACTTTCATTTCATAGTTTGAGGAGCAAAATCCATGGAATGGTGCTTCCTACAATAAGGGTTGGTCTAGCAATCAATAAGTCTACCCTAGAAAAGTCCAATCCCCCTCCCATACACACACAATCCAAACACACTTATCTTTTATCCTTGGAGTTTTTAGATTCTTTTAAGTAGACAATATAAACTATCACAGACTTTGACTCCATTCTAGAAATTGTGTTATTTCTTTCATTATTCTGGTTCCCAACAATATTCTACTGTTCTTACACCAAAAAATATGCTGGTTTCCCAGTGACCTGAATTACTCACATGATGCATACTGTTTCTTAAAATTAGTTTATTATTTTGCTTATAATAAACTTCATCCTGGAAATACACTTGCAACTCCAATTTATTTGATTTCAATATGCTCCTAGAGGCTTAGTTCTATTTCTGTTACTAGAATGAAATTTTCTGTGTCTGTTGCTGCCCATTGGGGTATTCCTCTCTCCAAGCCCAAGTCTTTTACACATGTAGAAGTGGTTGTCAACCTTCCTAATGTTGTGACCCTTTATTGCAGCTCCCCATATGTTGACTCCCCTAACCATAAAATTATATCCATTACTACTTCAAAACTGTAATTTTTCTACTGTTACAAATCATATGATAAGTATCTGTGTTTTATGGTCATCTTAGGAGACCCCCATGAAAAGGTTGCAACCACAAACTGGTTACAGCACAAATGTTGAGAACTACTGACATATATAATGTGTGTCTCAAATATTCGTTATTTCTTCTAAGCAAGTGTTTATATTTTTCTATATTAGTGATACTCTTTTAAAAGCAGTATAAATTTGTGCCTTAGAAACTAATTGAGTAACTAGGAAAATAAATGATGAGACAGTGCAATAGGGTGAAGGAGGAGTTAAAGGAAGATAAAAAAATACAACAGACAGGAAATCACAAATAGGTGAAGAGACTAAAGAACTGGAAGGTCACAGATTGTATAAAGTGGGAATAACAAGACAAGGGAGCTGCAAAGATAAGAGACTAGGCAGGGAGTAAAGCAACTCAGCTGAAAATTTCAAACTAGAGCAATTATGGATGGTTTGTAATAAAATTTACTGTGTGGTTTTGAATATAAACTGTTAAAAAGCAACATTAAATTTAAATGGCAACATTAAATTCTCCTCAGCTTCTTAGGTGCTAATTTCCACTTATAGTATACATTACTAAGGGATAAGGTAAATAGAATTTGAGCATAATCCAAACATAGATTATCTTTTCATAATTTCTTCACTTCCAGTGTGGGTAAAATCTATGAATATGTGTACATCTTGCAATGATTGTATAACATTCTGTGGCAAATGGAATTTTGTAGTATGTGACTAATTGAATGAATTAATCACTAACAATTACCAATGGAAGGTTAAGTTTTTCCTCAAAAAATAAATTTGATATATGACAGAAATTCAAAAAAAGAAAAATTCTCCATTGTTGGATTTAATGAGGGAGGTGTCTATGTAACAAGAAACATGCATTCACCATGGACAAGGAAATTGGGTCATCAGGTTTCTAGTCACAGGAGCTGAATTATCTCACAGCTATATGAGACTGGAAGTGGATTCTATGGAATAGATAACAGCCCAGCTGGCCAGGTACATTTATTTCAACCTGGGGAGACCCTATGCAGCAGTAATAACCAATGTTGTAACCAGACTTATGACATACATAATTTGGAGCTGATGGGTGTTATTTTAAGCCTATAAATGTGTCATAATATGTTAGTGCTTTGGTTTGAATCTGAAATGCCCATAAAAGCCCATGTGTTTGATATTTTGTTTTATGCTTGTTTTAGTGTTGAGAATTGATGTGATATTTATGATATAGGGCCTAGTGGAATAAAGTTAAGCCATGTAAGTGTGTTCAGCTAAAGAGAAAATTGTGAGCCTTGTACATTTTTGTTTCTCTTGATTTTTAAACCAACATGAGGCAAATAGATCTTTATGCCCTGTGTTCCTGGTATAATGTACTGTGCTTCCACAGACCCCAAACTGTAGGGTAACTGAGCCATACATTACAACCTTTAAAATAGTGAATTCAAATACACTTATCTTCTTCAAAGTCTATTACTTTGTGAATTTTTTGTCACAGTGATGAAAAACTGACCAAAACATTTAGAAAAATAATATAGGGTATAAGTTGCATACACTAAAATGTACTCTAAGTGTGAAGTCTGGTGAGATATGACACATGCATATGCCACTATGGTTAAGAAATGGAATATTTAATGTCACATATGAAATTTATTTGTGCTCTTTTACTCTTTCCACTAAATATCAAGTTTTCTTGCTGCAGGAATACATGACCATAAAAGGCATAGCAATAAATGAACCCAGGGGAGAAAATACACTTCTGTGACTTCTTATATAAAAGCATATCCATGACACAAATAATTTTTGGGAATGAAGAATCTTAATAAATAGATAAATTGAAACTTGAACTTATATCCACTGTTACTAACAGAAGGAAGAGGAAATCAAACAGAAACTAACAAGCATATAGAACATTTGAGAGAAAAAAGTTCCAAAACATTCAAAATACATACTATAAGCAAGAACAGACATTATCATAAGTATTTAATTGCTAAAACAAATTAACATACAAGTTAATGTTCTGTAAGGAGCTCATATTTAGCTCATTGCTTATTTGGGATTTGGGCTGTCTCCATTACTATTCTGTTGGTGTGTAGACACACCATGACCAAGACATCTTTCAAAAGAAAACATTTACTTAGGGGTGTTCTTAGGTAAATTAGTCCATGTTCATCATGGCAGAACAGTAAGTAGGCAGTCATAACACTAGAGAAGTAACTGAGAACTCATATATGGTCCACAAGTTGAAGGCAGACTCAAATAATAAATGCATTGTCTTTAAAGAAAAAATTATAAAAATATAAAATATAGGCTTAAAATATAATTTGATGGTATATTGTTCCCCTATCATGTAGAAGGTCATGGTTCAAACTCTAATACCACAAAGATTTATAAAAATCATCATTGCAGACTCCATATCTGACTTATTACTAGAAGGGTTAGACACTGCAAAATAGTTACTACAGAGAGATCATCTTCTAAGTCTGGAAGACAATGAAGACAGAAACAGCCACCAATGACTTCAGAGAATCTTCCGTGAATATGGGAAACCCTGGGAAGGGAGAATTTTATCTATATCTAATCTATATCTATATCTATCTCTATCTCTATCTCTATCTCTATCTATATCTATATCTATTCATATATATCATATATATGATATATATCATAAAATAGTATCATTGGTTTGTTTGATTTTCAAAATGCCTAATAAAAGTGTATGGACACAGGGATGGAGATGCACCTTTGGATCCAACCTAATAAACAAGCTTTGAGCATTGTACAGTATGGGGAATTGGAGATGGAGTTGGGGGAAGGGAAAGACATGGGTAGGGAGAGAGGGATGAAGGTGTAAAGGGGAGATAGAGGCATAGACAACATGTAGGAGTGCTGACAACTGTGGAATGAAATAATTGCTCAGTTTTACTAAAAGAACCAACAAACTAAACTTAACCAAAGGTGTTGGGGTGTTTTGTGATGCAACACAGATATAGAAATATTAAGTAATTAGGTTTTTTGGGGGGCAAGTAAGGATAATAATAAAAGGTAAGGAGGGATTAGTCAAGCTCAATAAATCACAAAATTGAGTTTATCACTGATTATAAGTACTGCCTTGAACTGTTTTGCTAACTGTTTGGCTAACCAATGAATCTTCTATTTATTCTTCTACTTATTCTTACAATTGGGATAACAATAAATCAAGATAAAAATATTATATAGCAAGGTTTTGTCTACAGATAGCAGCAGTAGAAGCATATGTGCAGGCTGAGTTTACTTGAATGCTCTTTTAAAAGATTTTCTTTGTTCTTTTTCATATTATTGTGTCCTACTTTACTTGGGAAAATACAATATTTTGGGTTTGATAAAAAAATTTAAGTGTGTGATGAAGATCACATACACAAGGGATGACAAATAAAGACAATGAGATTGGTTCTCTGACAACATGGAGACTTCTATTGATTACATGAATGATAGAAAAGAACAAAATAAACCACACAAATTTCATAAAAGTTATTTGCCATGTTTTTAACACTATATGCAGATTATAATTTTTAGATTATATTTTTATAATATAATGCCTAGTTTATTATAGGGAACTTATATTTTATCCTCTGGCTCTTTCTGATACTACTTGTCCATCTTTTCACACTGATTTTTCTGGGTTTCTTTATGGAACTCTGTTATTTCCTCATGAGTCAATCTTGTCTCCTTGTCCTTGGTTTTCTGCCAGTTAGTCTATGCTATTTAAAAATGGACAAAACAAACAAAAACAAACAAAAATATGTTTTAGAGTAATTATAAAACAATTAAGCCACAGAAGACTAAAATGATTTACAACTAATATAAAATCACAATTTTATACCCTCAGCATGTTAATGTGTTTGCTCTTCTTAAGATCCACTTTAGGTTGTCCTTTTCAGTCCCATTTTTAGGAGAAAGTAAAAAAACAACTAATTTATAGATCACATGATGGAAAATACCCTGTGAAATCCATCATTCAAGAAATAAAGGATATTAGATTATGTGACCTATGATTTATAGGTGGGAAGAAACCACTTATATCTAGGAAGATTTGTTTTACCTATTGACTGTGCTCATGCTGTGTAGAATATTGTTTTCCAGGTAGAATAAATTTCATATCTTGTTAGAGTTGTCTATTTCCTTTGTATATCCATGAAAGTTGGAAAGCAATAAAAGATGCTCACAAGGTAGCTCATAGGGTATTAAATTTCATTCTCAATCTAGGAGATTGAGAGTGAAAATGTGGACTTTTGTTTCACAGCATGGTCTGGTTGTTTGAAGAATGTTTCTTGAGAAAAATATAGATAAATGAAGAACTGCAATTAGCATGAAAGTCACATTTGCTCCTGGCTGTATGATTTCTGTGTTGTTCATAATGACCATGAGAAAGCCAATCAAAGATGTATAACTTTGTGAATTTAGTGAATTAAATAGGAAAATAGAAAATTTGGCAACACCTACTGAAAATTCAGGTAAAGATAAGGAATATTAAACATGCTTTTTAAAAGCTATATTGATTTCCTTTATTTTAGTAAATTGCCTATGCCTATAAGACTTTATATGTTTGGTGTATTTTTGTAAGTACTAGTTCTTAAATAGTTGATTAAAATGAAGTAACCTACATGCAAGATTACATACATAATGCAAGATACATAAAATGCAATTCATAATCAAATATTTTCACTTGACTACTATTTTAATTTGGTTTTAATATTTTGTGCTTAAGTAACTTGTTAATTCTCCCAACCTAAAGCCTTAAGTCAGAATTTTTTTTAATTTGATAGAAAAACTGGTTTATTTGAAAACCACCAGTGATCATTTGTAATCTTAGGATAATGTATTGTCCCGGACTTCCTTTCAGCTATTTTAATCATTAGCTTCATTCTTTTTAATGAAGTTGTTTTACTCTTTAAAGAAAAAACTTTCCAGCACAAAGCCAAACTGAATAATTTATCTAATATGTAGCCTGAATACCTTCCCTGAACCATTGCTTTGAGATTTTGGTAGTAAATATATAATACTGTATGAGATGCTCTGAATCTCTGGTATTATTTCTGCCCATGTTAACCAATAAGGTGGAAGCTGTAGTGAGTAGAAAGAGAAAGATGAATGATGGACATTTGATTTGACATCCTTTTCTTGTTTCTAATATCAGAGGTGGGACTCATGTTCCTTGAGAAAAGAGATGAGAGAAGAACTGAAAATGGCAAGAAACTAGGTCACGATCTTGTGACTGGTAAATAAAAACAAAGGCATATTTCAGGACCAGTAGCAGGAAGTTAGCTAAGAATGAACTAAAAATGAGGAAATGAAGTGAAATGCAATCATGAATTTAGGCAAGTGAAAGTTAAGAAACAGATTTTCAAGTTTCAATTTGTTCTACACAGAAAAAAAGTGAGAAGAACAGTTGGAGATTTTCTTTATTATAACTAAAAATTGCTTTGAAATCTTATAAGCTTTATTGTAAAAAGTCACAAATCAATCAACTAATTAACCACAGGCCAAAATTAACCATACCCAAAGTTTGTACAACTCAACGACTTTGTACAATTTGGACAGATACTAAGAATATAAAATGTGGAGCTTCTCATTGAATTTTATACTTTCAACATTGAATATATTTTATGAATTTATCTACCATCAATTTCCCAAAATTTATGACAAAATTAGAAGTAGGAAAGCATTTATGTATCTATTACCTGCATTCAATCCTTCCTCATACTCTAATATTTAGCCATTTTGGTTCTTTTTGTTTTGTCATACTGCAGCTACACACACACACAGACACACACACACACACACACACACACACATTTGTTTATAAGTATTATTCATTGATTACACAAGTGAGAGAAAACATTTTTCTTTTGTGTTACTGACCTCACTTAATATACATATGTCTATTTTCCTGAAAAATTCTAAATTTCATATTTCTTTAGAGGTAAGTAGTATTCATGTATATATATATATATATATATATATATATATATATATATATATAATTTTATTTACTCATCTATTGAGGTAAGTAGTATTCATGTATATATATATATAATTTTATTTACTCATCTATTGATTATAAACCAGGTAGATTCTAGTTCTTTGATGTAGTGAATAAAGCAGCAATAAAAATTGATATGTAAGTATCTCTATGGTAGGGTATGGGTATCTCTGGATATATGTATAGAAATTACATGGCTTGGCCATAAATTTTTTCCCATTTGTAGATGTTCTAGTAAGCCTTGGTGGTTAAGGAAGACTTTCTGCAAAAGCTGATCTTTGTAGCTATAGTAAAGTATACATAAGCAAAATACTTTTGGAGGTGTCTTATTAGATATAGAACAATGTTCTCCAAGATTATGGAACATAATAGTTAATTTCTTGTTTTTATAATTTGTTTGGTTTTGTTTGTTTGGGGGGGGTTTAGTTTTGGAGACAGTGTTTCTCTGTGAAATAGCCCTAGTTGTTCTGGACCTCAATTCCTTGATTTGTAGACCAAGCAAGCCTGAAACTTACAGAAATTCTCCTGCCTCTGCCTCCTGATTGCTGAAATTTAAATTGTGCACCACCATGCACAGTTTATAGATGTTACAGCCTGCTTTTTTTCTGGGAGCAACAACCCTGTAGCTGGTTTTCTATAGATTCCCATTCTATCCCTAACTAATTTCCATTTTATTTTCATGAGATCCACATGCTGAAGTGTAGGGGTATTGTGTTATTTCATGATAAATAATTGTCCCACCCACTGGTTTAATAAAAAGCACTGATTGGCCAAAGGCAGGCAGGAAGTGTGGGCAGGGCTAACAGACTAAAAACTGAGAACAGGAAGCACAGGGCAGAATGCCAGAGAGAAGGCAAAAGAAGCAGAGGAAACCTATGCTGCTCTAAGAAAAGGTACCCAGCCACATGGCTGAACAAGATAAGAGACATGGGTTAGATGAAGGGTAGAGAGCTAGCAAGTGATATGCCTGGGCCTGAGGCTGATCACCCTTAAATGATTGTAAGCATCTGTGTATCTCTGTGGAACTGCGGGACTCTAGGACTGTGGGTCTGTGAGTCTGTGGACCTAGACCTTGAGGCAAGGCCTGAAAGTGTGGGCCAGAAACCACTTATTACACTGAAGACCTAATTTGCTTCTCTGCTAAGCTTGACCATTATATTTCCCTCTTTCAATTAACTATATGCTGTTATGGAATATTATTTTAAGGTGTGTTATATCTATTTATGCCATGTAACATTTGTTTAATGATGCAAATATATGTTGTGTTTGTTTAATTCTGTGAAGCTGTGCTACTTTGCCTGTCTAAATCACCTGATGGTCTAATAAAGAACTGAATGGACAACAGCAAGACAGGAAAAAGGATGGATAAAGAAGCTTGCAGGCAGAGAGAATAAACAGAAAGAGAAAAGATATTAAGGGCCTGTCACTCAGTTAAACAGCCAGCCACAGAGTAAGAAATAATGAAATTTATACAGAAGAGAGAAAATTAAAAGCCCAGAGGTAAAAGGTAAATAAAATAATTTAAGTAAAGTTAGCTAAAAAGCCAAGCTAAGGCCAGGTATTCATAAGAAAGAATAAGCCTCTCTGTGATTTAATTGGAATCTAGGTGGCAGCCCCCCAAAATAGAGTAAAGAGTTAAAAACAACCAACAATGATATGCTCTAGAACTCACAGCTACACAAAGAAGTTATGTTACACAAGAAGTCCTTAGTCATTAGGTATTATTTATGTTGAAATATTTCAGTGTGGCACGAAGAAAAAACTAATGTTGAATTATATTTTAGTAAAAGTATACCAACTTCTCCAATCAGACACTTGAATTGAATAATAACAATAAAAAGCAAAATTTTATATGTATTTGTATATAATGTCACATCCTTCCAAAGCTCTTATTTCTCTCATAAAATGCCCTCCTGGGAAGGAGATACATGTTACCATTTTCTCATAAGAAAAACAGATAATATAAATTGTAATTCATCAAATTTCACAAAACAGCTTAATCTCTGGCTTTATACTATTAAGTCCTTAGGCATAAGAAGTAGGAGTGGCAATTCTACACTGTTAACTCCTCTAAAGAAACCCAACTACATTCACAGTATCACTGATCTATAAAGTAGGCACACACATGGAACTTAGAAGTAGACACAGTATTTTAATTTAAATGTTTTTGCTTATATTAAAACTTATAAGTAAAGTTCAGTGAGTTCCATTTTATATTAACCATTATAAATATGAATATATTAGTTTGAATGTTAGATACAGAAGGATTGTTACAAGTTTAAAGTCAATCTGGTTTACTTAATGAGTTTTACACTAGTCAGAATTACATAACAAGGATTCATGTAGTTTGTTATTTGAGTTGGGAGATATGTAATAAAACTAATCCACCCAACTAAACCAACATTTTTAAACATAGTAAACATATCTGAGTGCCAATAAAAGGAATAAACTCATTATAAATGAAAGTGAAATTCTCTTTCAAGAGATCACTAGCTATCACATTATCTAGCAAAGAAAACAGTAAACGCATTTAATTTTGGTTGTCATATTAAGATAGAAATATAAAGTAATAGAACAGAGTTTTTCCATGGATTAAAGAATAAGAATCTAATCTTCACGTTTAAATATGTATGTCAAAAATTAAACACTGTAATCATTATATAACTCATCTTTATAAAAGAGCTATATTTATAAATTTTCCATAATATTGAACAGTTATTATTCAATATAAATGTCACAAAATGAAACTCTTGGAATGTGAGCTAAATTCAATTACATTCCAAATGCAACATTGTCAGTATTAATATTATAAGATCAAGTTAAAATTTTGTTACTAGCATTAAAATTAGACATATCCCACTTAATTATTTAAAAGAATTATAATATCACCAAGGGTAATTACATAGGTAGGAAAGTAAAGTATATAAGACTCATGTAAAGTTTTAAAATACAAAGAGTAGTTGGTGAATAGCTAGTACAAATGAACCTGATACTTAGCCAAAAAAATAATACTATGATAGTTCTGCCAAGATTTATGTAAAAAGAACTACATAGTGTTTAGTTGTGCTGTGGTAATGTTCATATAACACAGATACTTTCGTATTTTGGAGTAAAAGAAAACATATTTAAAAGAACATAACATTTTATATGGGTGTCACGAATCAGACTTAAAATTGGATTATGAATGATTCTTTAGATTAGTAACCCCTATTCCCACATCCTATATCCAGCACACATTTTCTTATACATTATTATACTTTACACCTGAGTGAAATATTGTAAGGAAGATATAATGATTGCATATATGAGAATTACATTCTCCTAGTTAGATGGAGACTTGAATATAATTCCTTATGCTAACTCTTAGTTTACTGAGATGAAGTCAGAGCTCTTGAGCATCTTCTCAGGGCTCCAATCAGAGATAGAGGGGGGACAATTTTATCATTCTTTGTGCAATATCCAGTTTTCATTAACATATTAACTTTGTTTCCAAGATGTGACTTTACAAATACACTCAAGATGTTTATATATCAAAGTAAGAATAAGGATGAAAATTTTCATAATATTGATAAAACATGATTGTAAAACAGCCAATCCATCATAAAGTCATTAGGTCAATTTACCTTTATTTCCCTAAATCAAGCAATGTAAACTTTATTGGGCCATATCACCTCACTGAACATAGGTTCAATGAAACTCAATTCCAGTCAATGAAATACTTTGAAAGCTCTAAAAATCCAATAACTTCAGCAATTTTTAAGATCAATATCTGAATCATCTGTACTCAAAATCATTGTGAAGAAGTTTTAAGCAATTGGATCAACTTCTCTGTGACACATTTTAGTTGTACAGATTCACCACTAAGATTTTAATCACATCCCATGTTTACAAGCCCTTGATATTCCTCTGAAATGTGTATATCTCCCAAATGCAAAACTTGTATTCTTACTTTAAAATGAAAAGTTCCCTGTATTTCCTGGAAATCAAATTTCCATTTCTTAGAATGGAAACATTTCATCTTTATATTTTCCAATACTGCTCTTTGTAAATCCACTAAAATCTTATACTAGATTAATAGTTATCCTTCTTGCCCTCTTTTTAACACAAAAAGTTGTTCAAGAGCACAAAAAAAATCAATTAACTTTGCTAAGATGCAAGTTCTTTTAGAAAGCTGAAACCTCTGATAAATTTAGTGACTCACTCACTGTGCCACAATACAGGTCTGAATATTAAGACAATTTAGGATAGTCAAAATAATGTTAACTTAGAAAATGTCAAATAATTTTCTGCATTTGCAACCAGGAGAAAATAATCAATAATTAATTATGCCTAGAGGCCTGGAAGATACTTACACAGATATTGTGGACTGAGTTATGTCCCCCCCAAATTCTTGCACTGAGATTTAAAGCACCTCAGAACATCATCTTATTTGGAAGTAAAGTCACTGAAACTGATATTTGTTAAGGTAACATCATTGGAATTGATGCCAGTTTAGTATTACTGGTGTACTTATGAAACTTGAAAATGATCATTTGTACAAAGAGGCAGACATACAAAGATGAAAGAACAGGAAGGGGCAGAAGGAGATGAAAATCATTTACAAGACAAGAAGAAAAAGCTGCAACAGACTGTTTTCCCACACAACTCTCAGAATTAAACTACCCCAGACATACTGGTTTGAATTTCTAGGCTTAAAGAATTCTTAAGCATTAAGATTCTGCATAGTTTTTTAAAAAAGTTTGTTTTTATTTGGTATGTAAGGATATATTTTGTTTGTATGTATATATGTGCATTATGTATATGCAGTACCCAGAAAAGTGTCAGATGTCCTTGAACTGTAGTTATAGAAGTGTAAGTATGAGCTTCTGGCCTGACTAGCCCTAATATCCAGACCAGCTGTCCCAAATAGACTGCTTACAGCTGCTTGGTCCCAAATAATCACACAAAGTCTTATATTATTTATATTCTGCTTGACCTGTGGCTCATTCCTAAGGCATATTGCTGACTTGCTCTTCTTAACTCAATCCATTCCCACTAACCTTTCTTGCCACATGGCCTAGGACTTACCTGTGTTTCTTTTACATGTTAGTCTGTTTGTGGCAGCTTGCATTATTTCTCCTGACTCTACCCTCCTTTATTTACCTTCCAATTTCCTGCTTACTTCTAAGATTAATTGCCATAGGCCAAAACACTTCCTTTATTAACCACTTATATTTACAATACACACACACACACACACACACACACACACACACACACACACACACACACACACACACAAAAGTCTCACATGAGTTCTGGGAACTGAGCTCAGGTCTGCTACAATAGCAGCCCATGCTCCTAATGGCTGAGTCTGCTCTTCATTACCAAACTATTATATAAATATTCAGTTTGTGGAATTCTGTTATAACCTTTAGAACTAATAAAAAATTGCCTATCTAAAGTTCAGTTAAAGCAATATTCTAAGACATCACTTTGTATTAATCAATTAAAAATCATAAAATAAGATTTATTGAGGTAATAAATCCTGATAAACTCTTTAATGTATATGAAGGTACTATATGTGATGAGTTTTAAATTATCTCAATTTTTCAAGGTGACTAGAATATTCAATTAAACAGAAATTTACCTTTTAAATTACTTTGGTTTTATAGTTCATCATATGTATGAAGGTTTTCTAAAAGCCACATATTAGAGATTGGGTAGTAAACAAATATTATGGTATGTACTTTCATTTAAAGTTACGTAGAATAAAATGAGCATGTCTGTATATTTGTGCTGTATTCTATTTGTGTCACTGTGAATATTTCTGTGTATGTATATATGAGAATGTGATTATGTATATGTCCATATACATCTGTATGTTTGTCTTTGGGGTTTGCCTGTGTGCTGAGTACATGTGTTTTGTGTATGTAAATGTGTCTGTATATATAATGTGTCCCTGTTTTAGTATGTATATGTCTATGTGTGTGCCTCAAAACTGAGACATCTAAGCTAAGTAAGGAGCAAGGAAGAAGGTAACACTTGTGTTATTTGAGTTTCACAATAGCTCTCTAATATATTTATTATTTCCATTTTAGAAATCAGGAAACTGACAGAAGGGAAAATGAAACTGTAAAGTACTGTGTAGTGGGATTCAGGTGTCAGCTGATGGGGTCCTAAGATGCTTATCCAGGGTCCTAAGCTCCTGGGGGGATGTGGCCAACCAGAAGGGGGTGTGGCCAACCCCATTGAGAGGGGGCTTCTGGGACATGAGGCCCTTTTCCTGGTTCCTGGTTGCTGGAGAGACAGGATCGGAATCCATCCTCTGTTCATGGCTCATTCACCATTCCAGACTCCAGTCCCTGTTCAGGTGCTACTATAAACTGTTACCTGTACCGTGAGTGTTGGTTTATATTTTAATAAATATCTATCCTGCACTGGTGCCTTCTAAGTAAACTTTGCCTACATCTGGCACCCAACATTTCCTGGACCCAAAACCCCCATACACCCACCCACAGGTTGGGGTTTCTGGCTCCTCGAGCCAGGTTTGGAATGCCCGCAGGCAGGTTTAGAGGGCAGTTCAAATTTAGAGGACAAGCCATATTTGCCCAGAGCGGGACCCTACACTTGCCCAGAGCAGGACCAGTCAGCTCTCCTTGGGGCTGCACTGACCCTGCCCAGAGTGGGAACAGCACCGTGGTGACCCTGCCCAGTGGTTCCCCCTGGTTACTGAAAGTCCAGCCCCATGCTGGCTTGGTTCTCAGCCCCCACCACAGCGCTCAGTTTACAACTTGCTGGCCTGCAGTGGAAACCTGATCGCTGTTCAGCCTACTGACCAAGGCCACACACCACACTTCAGCCTAGCCTGCCAATGCACAGCTCAGGCAGGCCTGCCACTGCCTGCCTGCACAGCTGCTCCACTCATCTAGCCCTAGTAGCCGAGTTTAAAGTGCACACACGCCCTTCCACCAACCTGGCTGGCTGGTTTTGACCTGGGAACTGCGAATTCAAGTGGCAGCTCTGCCCCTGGCCCTGGTAACCAAGGGCTCCATTCTCCCCCTCCAGAAGGGACTGCCAGGGCCTGCTTGCAAAGCGGTTCCACTCATCTAGCCCTAGTGGCTGAGTTTGAAGTGCACGGGCACCCTTACCCCAATGTAGCTGGCTGGTTTTGACCCAGGAATGGCAAATTCAAGCAGCAGCTCTACCCCTAGCCCTGATAACAAAGGGCACTCTTCTCCCCCTACCAATGGCCAGTGGTTGCTAATTGCAATCCAGGGCAATTATAAACAAAGGAAACAAAAACCTATCTTTCTTGTGATTAACATTCTGTCTTAACTTGTGAGAATTTGCTTTTTCCAAGGATTATATTCTGCCTGCTCAGGCCCTCTAACACCACATAGGGTCAGTAGGTAACTTCCTGCTGCTGAGTCTCTGCAACTGCAATACAGTGGGCAGGGCATTGAACGTTACTGTGACACCTATGGACTAAGCAGTGTTATCACACCTGAATTGAGGTAATGGCTGACAATTATTCTTTTGAGGAATTCAGGATATATTTTGCCACAATGGTTGACAAGTTTTTAAATGAATATCTTGAATGATTCAATACCCCAGTCTTACTATTTTTGGCTTGTTTCCCTATTTTATGTTTCAAAATAAGAGGATGATGACAGAGATGTCAAATGGAAACCAACAATTACTGTCCATATTAGGTTTTATGGAACTATCAAATGCTATGGTGGCAGATGAGGTTAAACAGGTGCAGAATTTAAATCAGCAGTTCTTGTCCAAGGTATACGATGTGGAACTGTCAAACACTAAGATGGCAAAAAAAGATGGGTACTCTGGAAATTGGTTACAACAAGCTTTCAGATAAGGTTTCCTCTTTAGATTTGGATAATACTGTACAAGAAAAATATAAACTCTATGTAGATGATGAAAACAAGAAACTTGTTGACTACATTAATGACGAGAACAAGAAAATCATTAATTATGTTAATGATGGGGATCTAAAAATTGCTGGTTCACTGAGGTCTTTGGAAGGACTGCTTCATCAGGAAAATCAAGCTCTAGAAAAATCAATAGTATCTAAACTTCAAGAATGGAAACCGGTAGTATCCAAAATCCAGGAATGGGAACCCATACTATCCAAAATACAATTATGGGAGGACCGTATTGCAACACTAGAAAAAGGTAATGATGCTTCTTATGCTCAGAACAGTTCAGGTCAACCCCCAATGGGGTGTTATGGTAGTGGGAATACTCTATCTCAGGTGGTAAACATAACAGGGCTACCCCCTTCACCACCACTATTGTTCCCAGCTACTATTCAGACAAAGAAAGCACCAGAGGGATCCTCAGAATATGTAGAGTATGGTTATGAGCCAGTACATATGAAAGACATCAAAGATTTTGAAGAGGCAAAATCGATGTATGGTATTCACTCTACTTATGTAAAGCAGCTTTTAAATTCATGGTCAGCAACAAACCAGATTTTTTCACTTGATTGGATGCAGCTAATGGCTGCTGTCTTGGACCAAAGTCAGAATTTACAGTGCAGAAGCTGGTTTAGAGAGGAGGCCTAGACCTTAGAACAACAAGGAAGAATTAGGGGTTTCTTTGCTTCTCAGGACCAAATCCTTGTTGAAGGCATGTTTGCTGATGTGAAGACTCAAACTACTTATGATGAGCATACTTTGTTGCTATGCCATACTGCTGTACTGAATGCTTGGGAAAAGATTTTGGACCCAGGTCAAAAAATTGAGCATTATACTAAGGTCAAGCAAGACTTAAAAGAGCCTCATACCGACTTTATACAGAGGCTTACCATGGCTGTACATAGAGAAATATCAGATCCAGAAGTTAGGAAGCAATTAATACTTTCTCTGGCCTTTGATCATGATAATCTGAATGTAGAAGAATGCTTATGCTTTTAAAGATCAGAGCTGCACCTGTAGATGAATGGATTCAATATACAATCAATGCTGAATCTCTCCATGGCAATGAGGAGAATTGGTAGACTAAGACATTGGTAATGTTATGGTGAAGAACCAAGGCATCACTTGTTTCAACTGTGGTAAACAAGGCCATATAAGACGAAATTGTACACAGAGTACTCTTGGAAATGATGCCTGATCTAGGTTTAATTCAAACAGAAGGCTATTGCCTTCTGGATTATGCAGAAGGTGTGGCAAGGGATGGCATTGGACCAGTGAATGTAGATCTACCAGGGATAAAGTAGGCAACATTCTGCCATTGGGAAATGCCTTTCAAGGCTTCCCCTGGGAAGCCCACAAAAATCAGACTCTAAATTCGAGGATGGTGAGATCATATCCAGTCATAGTAGAAGACCAGCATTCTCAGGATGAACAGAGCACCCAAAACCTGATTTAGAAGATCATACAGTATTAGATGATAACAAAAATTCAAAAGAAAATTCAGAAATTTCAAAAAGAATCACAAAACAAATATTTTGGAAGACTTCAATAAATGAACAAAGACCAAAATTGGGGATACGGATAGATAATATTTATATCCAGGGTTTAGTCGACATGGGAGCTGACGTTTTGTTCATAACAATTATGGCATCCAAGAGGGCCTTTCAGGGCAGTAGATATCCAATTTCTGGGTATTGGAACAATATCTCAGGTGAAACAGAGTGTGAGATGGCTTGAATGCATAGGACCAGAAGGTCAGAAAGGACGGTTGAAGCCCTAAATGGCTGACATAGCAGTGAATCTGTGGTGTTGCAACCTCCTCATGCAATATAATACCCAGATTAAAATCCCTCCTGGTTCTGATGTCAACCGGAGGCTCAACTATGTTGCCAAAAATGATGCTTTAAGGTACTATGAAGGAAATTCACCAGCCATTCAGGTTGTACAAAAGAAATTGTCCTATATCCACAAAACCTAAAAGGACACTCACAGCACTGCCTTTGAAATGGTGAACAGAAAAGCCTATTTGGGTTCAACAATGGCCTTTGACAAGAGAAAAACTTCAGGCTTTGGTACAGTTGATACAGGAGAAGTTACAGGCTCAGCATTTTGAAGAACCAACCAGTCCAAAGACTTCTTCTGTTTTTGTTGTCAAGAAAAAATCTGGAAAATGGAGGATGGAGATGGATATAAGAGCAACTAGTAAGGTGATTCAACCTATGAGCTCCTTACAATCTGGTATTCACTGCCTGCTCTGCTACCTAAAGGATGGCCTATTGCAGTTATTGATTTGAAGGATTGTTTTTTTACCATACCTTTACAGGAAGAGGACAAGGAAATTTGCTTTCACAGTGCCTACTCTTAATAATTCAGGGCCAGCTAAGAGGTACCAATGTAGAATCCTTCCACAAGGAATGTTGACTAGTCCCACCTTATGCCAATATTTTGCTCAACAACCACTAGAAATACTGTGCAAGCACTTCCCACAATCTACCATTTACCATTATATGGATAATATTTTGTTGGAAGACCCAAACCCAAAGACATTAGAAATATTCTTAGAAGAACTAAAGAAAATATTGCCTAGTTACAAATTGCTCCAGAAAAAGTACAGAGGGGAGATTCTATCAATTATTTAGGATATAAGATAGGTTTACAAAAAATTAGGCCAGAAAAGGTAAAATTAAAAAGAGATAAATTGAAGACTCTTAATGATTTTCAGAAGCTACTAGGAGATATTGCTCATATACGGCCTATGATTGGTTTAAAAAACTATGAGCTAGTTAATTTGTTGAAAACTTTGGAAGGTGACAAGGATTTAAGTAGTCCAAGAGAATTATCTTATGAGGCTGAGAAAGAATTAGAGTTGGTGGAAAAGAAACTTCAAGAAGCACATGTAGATCCAGACCTATATTGCATACTTGTTATTTTACCCTCTAGACAATCTCCAACAGGAATCTTAATGCAAAGAGAAAGCATTATATTAGAATGGATATTTCTGCCACATAGGCCAAGCAAAAAGTTGAAGAAATATATCGAAAAAATTTCTGATCTTATTTTTAATAGGGAAATTAAGACTTCACCAATTGAATGGAAAAGATCCTGCAGAAATTGTTGTGCCTTTGACTAAAAAAGAAATTGAATGATCATGGGCAGACAGTGAACCTTGGCAAAAGGCTTGTAGTGACTTTTTAGGAGAGATTAATAATAAATATCCTCAAAACAATAGAATTCAATTTATAAAGGAAACTAATTGGATCTTTCCTTGCATGGTACAGGATGAACCCATTTCTGGAGCCCCTATATTTTATACTGATGCAAACAATTTAGAGAATTCTGGCTACGAGTCTGAAAACTTAACTAAGGTGGCTCAGAGCCCTTATAACTCTGTTCAGAAGCCAGAAATATATGCAATTATTATGGTATTGTTGGATTTCACAGAGCCTCTCAATGTAATTACTGACTCTCAATACGCAGAAAGAGTTGTTTCACATATTGAAACTGCTGATTTCATTCCTGATGATACAGACTTGACCTTACTATTCATACAAATACCGGACATCATCAGAGGTAGGATACATCCCATGTACATAACATATATCAGGGCGCACACGGATCTCTCAGGCCCTTTACCGCAGGGTAATGATGAATTAGATCAGTTGCTGATAGGAAATATGCTAGAGGCCACATAATTTTATTACTTGGAATGAGGCAAAAGAAATAGTAAAGAATTGTAACACTTGCTTTTTTCTATAACCAACCATCTTTACCTGCAGGAAGTAATCTTAAGGGTACACAGAGAAATGAGATCTGACAAATGGATGTGTTTCACTATCCAGAATTTGGAAAGATAAAATATGTACATCATACTATCGATATCTATTCTGGAATGAAATGGGCGACCACCCTGAATTCTGAAATGCTGATGCTGTACTTACTCACCTTTTGGAAGCCATGGCCATAATGGGAATTCCCACTCAGATTAAGACTGACAATGCTTCAGCTGACGTTTCTGCAAAAATGAAGATAATTTTTGGATACTATAATATAAAGCATATTACAGGGATACCACACAACCCTACAGAACAAGAAGTTGTGGAGAGATCTCACCGCATGTTAAAAGAGATGCTTTCCAAACAGAAGAAAGAAATGAGAAAATCCAGGGATAGGTTGCACAGTGCCTTATTGACTTTAACTTTTCTTAACGCTGATGAAAAGGGAACATCAGCTGCTGAGAGACATTGGGTAATAGAGAAATCCTCTGAGTTAAATCAACCCATCTACTTCAAAGATGGGTTGACTTCAGAGTGGAAGCCGGGATATGTGCTTCAATGGTGTAGGGTTTTTGCTTTTGTTTCAACAGGGACAGAAAAGATATGGGTACTGACAAAACTAATAAAGGTCCGCTTCAAAAAGGAGTCCCTTCCTGAGGAAGAGAAGTAATTGCTCACCCCTGATATGACAAATGGATACATGGTAAGGAAAACATATTTAACAAACCTGGGGCAGGGTCTCAATTTTTTTGTTACAGGAAAACGGATACAACAATTTTGAAGACATTGAGTAGACATTGAATAATTACTCACCTGCAATAGAGGAGAGATTGATGATGAAGGAATGTACATGACTGACTTTGAGACCAACTGATACACATATGCGCTACTGGGTAACCACTCAATTCTTACTGCTTTGCATCTTGCATCTACACATCAAAAAAAAAGTGGTCCTTATTTGACTATTAATAGGTCTGGATTTGGATTGGGATCAATTGGCTTTCTCTCTTTCTAAACCCAAGCATATTGGTAAAGAAAATGTGAAATATTCTGTCTCATATCAGTAAGGCCACCTGGTGTGAGACAGAAGACAGAATGTTTAGGGACCAATATTATTGTGACTTTATCTTAAACCTTGTTTCATTATTTATCTGTAACTTTCAAATATCCTGTCTGCATACAGTCTCCTAAAGTCAAAAAAGATATGAATATCTCTTTTGAGTATCAACAATGCTTAAGTTTTCCATTGTAAATAACATTTCCTCCTATCAGATATCTACAAAGAATTTGGAACCGAGATGGGGCCCCGTCTACAACAACTCCTACTAGTGAAACAAGAATAAAAGGGAGAGTATGAGAGGGAGAATAAGAGACAGGAAGCCACACAGACAGAGACAAAAATAGAAAAATCAAGAACGTGGTGTGCACCAATCAATAATTGTTTTTCAGGAAATAGACTATTCAAAAACAGCTGCAAGATAGCTCTTTATGATTATGCTTTAGATCACACTTCTAATTAGAATTCCAGATGGAGTTAACCACTATTCTAGGAATGGTTATAGATGTATATGGTCAGTCCATTAAGAACTAACCATTGTTTTAGCTTTTACAGGATCCCAAAGAGATTCCATCACCCTTAAGTCAGCAGGAAGCAACCTTATGAAAGACTACGCTCCCTTTCCCAATAAGTTTTATGCTCTGAGGGTTGTGGCTAATTATTATTCTAATAGAATAGTTATAAGTTAAAACCCTATGAAGAACAGAAATATAATATAGCATCAAGGATCTCTTTTGAAGAAGAGAGAGGGGATAGATAGGATAGATAAAGGTAGAGTGTGTTACCTACCTATACACCATTCTAGCTTAATGTATGGGCTAAGCTAAAGACAATTTGCACTGGCATAGATATTTGTATATTGATACAAATGTGAGATTATTTTATATGTTTATTTGTGATAATTTATACATTGTACAAAGTTTAATCTGAGATTGCTTTATATAACCAAAGCAACTTATACTTCAATATAAATATGAATCTGTAACTATTATGTAAAACTAAATCTGAAATTGTTATATTTTATGTATGTTTCTACCTCTGTTTAAAATATTTGCACATCATTGTCATGTATACTATACCATTACTGCCTTCATTTAACTATACTAGGTATAATGTATGATTGCACTAGTTATGATATATGCACAAGATGTTTTATATACCTCTGTTTAGATGATATATATGTATTTACATGTCTAAAGTTCTGTGGCCACTTTAGATGGTAATATTCCCCTGGGTAATGTTTCATAGTCCTACTAAAGGTCATTTTTCATGGATTGTACACCCCTTATAAAGGTATTCTAATTTTTAGTACATTGTTTATGCCTTGAGACCATAAGAACTGCAGTCAACATTACTTAAGGTACCATATCCCTGTCATATCAGATACAAGTTCAAATATCATAGATAGACAGGAATCTTCAACCATTTCCTAGACCCAGAGAATGTGGCATTTAACATTTGAAATTTGGCCATGAGAGACATGACGACTTCTGGTGTCACTGCTCCCTTAATGAGATGGTGTTGAGCATCTAGGATACTCCATTGGAGTTTGTCCTTTTGGCAGAGAATGGCCGGTTGAGTAAGGAACTGTCCTTACTTGATTCCTGACAGTACACACATGGTGGCAAGCTAGATGAACAAGTTGATGGATTGAGACTGACTAAACCTGCCTGGACAGGATAAGACAGTTCCTCCAAACTTGCCCTGCTTGTGAAAAGATCTGTCAGATACCATAGGCCTATAGCCAATATGATGGATGCTCCAACGGTGCACAAAACCAGAGGTGATTGTCCAGGTAGCTGTGTTGCTGTCCTCTCCCATATTTTGGAAGCCACTACTTCCATGTACTTCTGGCTTTCAAGTGATACATCTGCCTTCTCAGGTCTTGAATGGGTTGAAGAATAGGTATTTAAGGTTACTACCTCATAATAATTCCTACTGTACACAGTTTTAGTTTAGAACCTTCTTAGTTAGACAAAAGGGGGAGATGTAGTAGGATTCAGGTGTCATCTGATGGAGTCCTATGATGCTTATCCTGGTTCCCAAGCTCCTGGAGGGGATGTGGGCAACCTGGAGGGAGTGTGGCCAACCCCATTGAGAGGGTGCTTCTGAGAAACAAATCCCTCTTCCTGGTTCCTGGCTTCTGGAGAGACAGGATTGGAATCCATCGTCTGTCTATCACTTGTCCAACGTTCCAGATTCCAGTCCCTGTTCAGGTGCTACTATAAACTGTTACCTGTACCATGAGTGTTTGTTTATATTTTAATAAATATCTATCCTGCACTGGTGCCTTCTAAGTAAACTTCGCCTACAGTACTTTACCTTTTCAAAATCATATTGGAAACTTATTTTTTCTGCTAATATTCTTTTGAAGAGAGAGGTCAAGGGATAAAACATAATATTTGCATAATTTATAATTTATATAGTACCATATATAAATATGATTGCATTTTACTACATATATGTATGAGATATTTAGTCAGCAAAGTACTATACTTTGAAATTGGATTTAGTCAAAAGAACTAACATATAAAAATATTTGTAAATGTTTTGGAGAATTCATTCATGAGAAGTGTATTTACATCATTTTTATCATTTCCTCTCCATTTCTAATGACTCCTCTAATCATCAGTATTTCTCAAATTCAGGAGTTTTTCCTTATTCTATTACTGTTATGTTCCCTTCCACAAACTTCTGAGACCATTTTGAGTTCCTCAGATGAACATATGTTTAGGTTGACTATTTTATAATGAGTAATGTATCAGAGCAAATATCTCTAGATAGTGATTTTCCTTCATTAAGTAGCTATTGTTTGACTATAGTAGATTTCCAAGAGTGGGACCTTGTGAAATTTTCATCTTTTATGTTGTCATGTTTGGTGTTGTCATTAGGCAACTCTATTGTTCAAATTTCATACATATAGCTTCTTTCTTCATACTAGTTATTGTAGTAAGAGGTTTCTGGCCATGACTTTTGGGCCTAGCCTCAAGGTTTAGGCCCACTGACCCATAGATTAGCAGACTCGCTGAGACAGCGGCACACCGATGCATATGATAGTTTTAGGCTGATCAGCCTCAGGCTCAGGCATATCACTTGCTAGCTCTCTACCCTTCATGTAACCCATGACTCTTAACCTGTTCAGCCATGGGGCTCGGTACCTTTTCTTAGAGCAGCATAGTTGTCCTCTGCTTTTTCCGGCTTCTCTCTGGCATTCTGTTCTGTGCTTCCTGTTCTCAGAGTTCTCTTAGTCTGGTAGCCCAGCCCACAGTTTCTGCCTGCCTTTGGCCAATCAGAGCTTTTTATTAAACCAGTGGGTGGGACAATTATTTACAATGAAACAATGCAATCTCCCACAAGTTATGCTAGTCCCCTGGTTTTTACTTTCTTCCCCCTCTTCTACTATATTCACTGAACCTTAGTTGTAGTGATTCCATTATAGTTAAGGCCCTGTATTCATGAGAGCTAATTTGAGGTGCCAACTTGATACACCTGAGTGTTTTCTTATTGATTCCTAATTTATGCCCAGCCTACCTAGACCAATGTCATTTTTATGTAGATGGCTGAGGCTGTGAGAGAAAAGTATCTGAGCAAGCCAAGGAAAGCAAACCAGTAAGCACTGTTTCCCTGTCCTCTCTGTTTCAGTTCATGCTCCCAGGCACTTGTCTGGAGTTTCTGTCCTGATTTCCTCCACTGATAAACCATAGCCTATAAACTGAAATAGTCTTTTCTCCACCAAGTTGCTTTGGTCATGGCATTTTAAATAGAAAAACACACTAATGTGGTACCCTGTAGTCACTTTTTTTCATTTCTATCAGTTTAAAACTCTGTCTGCTAACCAAATAGCTTCTTTTATGAAAGGCAAGAGGATATACTTACCTGAGGGTATAAAGATAAGTATTTACAATAGAGTTTGAAACTACATTGGTTTAGAAAAGTGGCAATAACAGGTTCTTACCTAGTGTTTATGACCCCTCCAGTCATGGGGCAGTGATGGGCTAGGTTTATAGTAACACTCATTAATTTATTTCTCTTGATCTGATCTTTAAAATACAATGATATATCTATTGGTTACCCCCAAAACAAAAGCCCCATGATTACAATACTAGGGAGATCTTACTGGTTAATTATAACTATGTTTTATAGACTTTACAGCTATATAGGACTAATAACTTCTTTTCTTTTTTAGTAGCTTGCAAGACACCTTCTGATTGTATGAGAGCTTGGGCTAAGAGATGATGCTTCTAGAGTCAGTGCTTGCTTATGTACTCAAAGACTTGCATCTGAAATGTATGATGTCTTCAACAATAGGATCTTATCTTCAAACTCTGAAAAAAAATCATACACAATGGCAATAGCCTATACTGTTTGGGGAGACTCTTAGGTCACACTGACCAGTGCCTGGTCTCCAACTGAAAATTACTTTGTTTCCACTTCATAATTATATTTTCACCACTGTTATAACTTATAACATAAATATATGTGTTTTTTGATTATCTTAGATATCACCAGTCAAAGTGTCACAAATGCACTGTAACTCACAGCCCATAGATTAAGAACAATTACTCCTGACCAACAACTAGAAAAAAGGATTTCTATATTTTTTTTCAATTAGGTCATCTATATATCTTAAGAGTGGCTTTGCCATCTCATAAAATAACATCATTAAAAATACCTATCTTCATAAAGTACTCAGTGTGTCTCAGTTCATTTTCTGCTGCTTACTGATTTGGCTGTAGAACTCTCATCTTTTTTTTTGTGTCAGATCTGTCTGCATAATGCCAGTATTTACGGAATGATGATAATGGGCTAATCCACTGAAACTGTAAGCAGGCCCTAATTAAATCTTTTCCTTTATGAGAGTTGCCATAGTCATGGTTTCTCTTCAAACAATAGAAACAATAACTAAGACAGAAGTTGGTATGAGGGATTGAGATATTGTGATATGACTGATCATGCTTTTGTTTGGAGAGATGTGAACTTTCAGACTTTGTATTAGAAAAGCAGTTGAACTCTTTAAGTTGGGCTTAATGAGCCATATTAATGGATGAATGGAAGGGAGTTGTGCCGAGGGTGATTTAAACTGTGGGAGCACAGCTCAAAAGATTTCATAGGAAAAGAATTGTATCATGTATTTTAGAGACTTTTTGTGATATTTTGGCAAAGACTGTGGCCTCTTATGCTCTTGTACAAATAGCATGGCTAAAGATAAATTGAATGGTTTTGGATTAATTCTATTGGCAGAGGAAATCTCAAGGAAGCCTAGTGTTGACTCTGTTGTGTGGTTACTATTGCTCACTCTTATGAAAAGTGATAATGAAAAGGTGCAAGCTGAGCAAGGAAAATAGAAAATTTATAGTTCAAGAAGAAAAGGGACATAAGAAGTTGCAATGGAATTAAGTCCTGTGTTCATGGAGATTAACAGATAAAGATAACACAATATTAAATGGCATAAAGTGAATGGGACTTTAGGGCAGTATCCCACACAGGTAAGATTCCAAATTATAAAAGGAATAAAAAAAGCTTATAAAATGTTGTGGTGGCAAACAAAACTCAGAAGGCAGAGGCAGAATGATCTCTAAGTTTGAAGCTGCATTGGTCTACAGAACAAGCTCTAGAACAGTCAGGCTTATACAGTGAAGGAAACTATCAAAATGAGAAAGCTGGTGAAGATGTAATTGAAATAGAGGGGCCCCATGTTCTATCCCCAGTAAGCACCAGGACTTGGCATCTTTAGCCACATGGTTCTAGATTTAGGAACTGGAAAAAGTGGTAATGGAATCTCTTACTACAACTAAGGAAAGCCACTGAGTCCAGGCATGTATCAAGAGTATCTCTTTGTATGGAGGCTTAGAGAGGGCATGTTGTGAAGCTGTGAAGGTAAATATGGGATGCCTTGGTGACCCCAAGATGTTGGATAGCAGAGCTTGGTCGTACCTGCCAAAGAAAGCTGCTAATAAAGTTGAAGCAGCAAATGTGAGAGAAGTATGATATAGATGAAAAGAGTTGAAGTTTGTGCAGCTGCCTTTTGGTCTTGCTCTGATCCAGTATTTCCTCACTACACTTCTTTTCTTTCCATTTCTTTCCATTTCCAGGCAATGTATATCTTGTATCATTGTATTTTTGGACGTCTGTTATCTGCTTTTTTGATTTTGATCTTATTGAGAATTATGCTTAAGGGATTGCATTAAGTCTCAGAAGAAACTTCAGACTTTTATAGACTTTAGGGATCTTTAAAGTTGGACTAACAGCATTTTGCATTATGAGATAGTTAAAATCTATGGGATAGAGTTATTGGAATGTGGTAGTTTGAATTTAATTGTTCTGCATTGGCTTATAGGAAGTGTTACTACTAGGAGGTATGGTCTTGGATTGAGTGTGGCATTTTTGAAGGTCGTGTGTCTCAGTTTACTTCCTGCTGCCTGCTGATCCAAACATAGTACTTTAGCTCCTTTTCATCTACCATAGATGCTAGGAGGATGCTATGGTTTCTGCCATGATAATAGACTAAACCTTTGAAACCTTAAGCCAGCTCAAATTAAATGTTTTAACTTATAGGAATTCTGTGGTCATGATGTCCCTTCTTATCAATAAAACTAACTAAAACAGGCATCTAATAGGGAAAAAGGTTAGATTATTAAACCTACTCTGGGAAAAAAGATATAGAAATCATAGAATAAAGGGATTGATTATTTAATCTACTATGCAAAGAAAAAAGATGAATATGGATGTGCTAAGGAAGAAGGTAGATCATTGCATCTACTTTTATAAACCAACTACCAGTTTTAAATATTTTACATTGGATTGGATTTTCAATATTGATACCATTTTGTGATTTTGTTAAAACACACAGTACACATATTTCTCCTATTGTTCAAGGGTACCTATAAAGCTCATTTATCAATGTAATGCAAATTTCTAGTCCTTGAAAGTTATTACAATCAATGAATTAGAATATAAATAAATGTAATATACTGGTTAGTTATTACAATCAGACTTATAGGCATGATAGGTATCAAACAGATATTTGAGACAGGTCATTTTCAAACACTAAGATATCTTTAGAACATAGCATTTAAGAAGTTTTAATATAATTTTTTATGACAATGAGACCTGTTTGCTACTGGCAAGAAAAATCTACTTCAGAGAAGATAATGAACATGGAGAGAACTTCATGTGAAATTAACTTTCTTTGTGTCAAAAGTTACCCCCTGGGCAGAAAACTGTTCTTGCCTTGTCTTCTGACAGTATGTTGTCCAAAATGGAATAAGCAGGCACAAAAAAAGCACAGGACTGCCAAACTTTACCAAAACAAAATAGAACAGCCCTTCAAAAATCCTCCTTCCCAGGAACTACAAATATTAAATCTGTCAGATATTTTTTCGGCCTGTAGGCTGAAGATGGGTGCCTAATGTTGCAGAGGAAACTTGGATGGCTATCTAGACAGCCAGCTGTTTCTATCATTTCTCACATTTTTTGGAAGTTCATTGCTTGTACTTCCTGATACTCTCAGTCTCTGATAGAATTGAAGACTAACTATAGTTTTCCTTGTTAACAAATTCAGAAATGAAACTCACTAAAGAGGTGGAACGTGTATAAGTTGAGAGACATCAAAGATAGCTTTCAGTTGGCAATAAAAAAGTGATTTAGGTATAATTCTTTGGACTCACCAATAAAATATAAGTAATGGAGCATTTCTCTAAATTTATCAATTGTTAATGGACTGGACATTATATAGTTATTGTACTTATTGTATATATTTTTCTTACATTTGTATGACTATCTTTTATAGTCAAAAGTTTCTCTGTCCCACCAAGCCTATCCCATAGCCATTTAGTCTCCCCAAAATCACACAAAGGATTATATAAGAACAAGCTGTTTAACCTACAGGTAAGGCTTATTATTTAATAATTCTTACACTTTAAGCTAGCCCATATTCCTATCTATGCTTAGCCATGTAGCTTGGTATCTTTTCTCATTTCAGCATTCTCATCTTGCTTCCTCTGTTTCATTCTACTTTTCCTCTTCCCAGAATTCTCTCTATTAATCACTCCACCAACACTTCCTGTCTGCCTACCTTTTAGTCATTCAGCATTGTACTAAACCAATATTTACAGTGACAAATATGTTGTCTTAGTGCTGTTCCTTCTCCTTATCATCTTTTTTTTCTCATCCCTCCTCTATCTTCTCTGTATTTACCCTGTCCTAATCTCCTAATTATTCTGGTCCATGATGAGCTTGTCAAAATCTTATAAGTTCATAGCCCTGATTTTTCCACAGTAGGAAAGTAAATGGCATTTTCCCACAGTGCTATATCTAATTTTAGCATTGTTTATGCAATGACTTTGAAAGTATGTTTTCACATTTCTGTTATTCTCCTTATGCAGTTATTTTGGTCTGTGAAACAATCAAATACTTTAAAAGTGTATAAAGGGAAAAGGCCCTAATTTTGCAAAATTAAGCAAATATTGAATGAAGTCCTACTATGTGTCAACATAGTAACAGACATTTTGTAGACACAATAAGTAAAACATGCAGGTAGATATCAAAGTGAAAAATATTAATACTAAATGCAGAGTTGATGGTAATAAAAATCATGTTTGAAATTTCTCAGTAGATGACATAATTTCTTCTGGAAATACAATTGCATACAATTCTGGGGTTACACTTTACAGTATGATGATTTTATTTTATTTTATTAAAACAAAACAATTTGGCAGTGCTTATGACTAAATTGAGGGCCTTGTGAATGTTAGGCAAATGCTGCTTTTGAATCTCAGCCCAAACAGTTAATTTTATTTTAAATGAGTAAAATCAAAGTGTTACTCTCCTTTTGTTTTTGGTGACTGGAAATCTTTTACTAGTTACAAAAATTCTGGTGTTAACATTTAATTTGAAGTGATCAGAGCAGCAAGTGCTTCTACTTGGATAAAGACTTCTCAAAGTTTTTAATAATAATATAAGATGAAGACATAATTACTAACCATGTGTTAGTGACATCTAGTAGTTTAGAGTTTAGAAAAGAATATTTTATTACTTTCTTAGGTATTTTATAGGTTTTAAGTTATAGTTTATTTCTTTGTGTATCTGTTCATGTATGTGTTCATTTGCACACACATGCGCCAGGGTGCACATATAGTAGTTAAATGAAAATTTGTGTCACTTCACTTTCCCACATGTGCATCTGAGAGATTATACTCAGGTTACTAGGTCTGGTGCCTTTTTCTGATTATCCAATTCAATAGTTCTTAGTAGAAATTTTAATATACATAATTAATGTGCCCCCACAGACTCCTTGTTGAATAATCAGTCTTGAGCTGATGGCACTATTTTTGGAGGTAGTGAAGGATTTAGAACATTGGATTAAGTAGAAAGTGTAGGCCATGAGATCATGCCTTTAAATGTTATATCTAGGTTTCAGTTTCTTCCCTTCCTTTGCTTCCTGGAGACTATAGGTGAAGAACCTCTTATGGTCAGGATGTTTAGTGAATCTAGGAGTTATGGGGACAAGTGGTGGGTAAGTATTACTAAAATACTTTGTGCAAAATTTTCAAAAGATAGTATGAATATTTTGTTATTTAAAATAGTGTAAATATTATATTACAAGGGAACCCATTCTGCAATATAACTCTACTACATAATGTTCTCACAAACATGTGACACCTTAGAACTATAAGGTGCACCCTCTGTAACTATGAGTAAAATCAATCTTTTGTTCTTTGTTTCCATGAGGCATTTCACACAGCATTTGGCTAATATAACTAAGAATTTTGGATATCTGAAGTAAGATGTACAATTTTTTAACAAACTTTATCCTGTCCACCTCTCTAGATATATACTTTGAGGGAGGTGATTATAGGATATCTTTTTGTTCCTGATTTATTAATTGTAACACATAGATTTGTAGAATATTTCTTTAGAGCTCTATCTAGTAGCCTTTGAGCATACAGACAATTATTCTCTACTCCTGTCCTATTTAGTTTATGAGCTCTATTCTTTTATTAGTAAACATTCTGCTACCATAAGACAGTTGATTGCATGTTATTTTTGATAACAGTCCCCCTTTCCTCTATATTAACCTTTGGAATCTCACAGAAATAGTCATTGTATGAACATTAGAAAACACTTTTTGAAGCTTTATTTTCCTCTCCAAGACAGACTACCTTTTTGAGTGCAGAGAATGAACCCTATACTTTGTATTAAATGTTCATCAAGATGTGCTTATATGTATAAACAGTGTGGTTCATCTAAGTGTAAGTCATGAGGACTTCAAAGTTGACCTTTGTCTTAATTTGCTTTCTACTGCTGTGATAAATAACATGACCAATGAATAGAGTTTATTCAATTTCTAGATGTTTCAGATAGGTTATTATTGCTATGATGAGACACAATTGCCAAAAAGCAAGTTGGGGATAAAAACATTTATTTGTATTATACTTCCAAATTGTTTTTTATAGCTGAAGGAAGTCAGAACAGGAACTCAAACAGGGCAGGAATATAGAATGGAGTCAGGAGTTGATGCAAAAGCTATAGGGGTGCTTCTTGCTATATTGCTTCACATGGCTTGATCAGCCTTCTTTCTTATAGAACTAGGACCACAGGCCTAGGACTGGGCCCTCTGTATTGATCACTAGAGGATAAAATGCTTTACAGGTAGATATTATGGAAGCATTTCTTCAACTGAAGCTCCTTCCCCTCTGATGAGACTAGCTTTTGTTAAGTATCAACACAAAACCTACCAGTAAAACAGATTATAGTACATCACCAGGGAAGTAAAGGCATCAATTCAAGGAGGGAACCTAGAATCTAGAACTGAACCACACACCATAGATAATATATATCTTATATGATGTACACAGCTAGCTTTCTTATATAACTGGGACTACTTGTGCAGGTCAAGTCCTGGGATGGGCACTGCTGCAAAAATGATTAACCAAGAATATGTCTCCACAAGCTTGCCCATACCAATCTTATATAGGTATTTTATCAAAAACCAAAAAAACAAAAAACTCTAGCTTGACTTGTGTTAGCATGTGACATCATGAGTGCTTTGTCCTCATCTTTTTTGTGTGTGTTTACAACTAAATTTGATGTAATAAAACAAAAATTTTAAAAACTTAAATACAATATGCCATGTTTAGTAGATAAATTAATAGATAAATGATAAAAAGGCATTTTTAAGCATCCATTCTTGCTCCAGATATGGTAACATATCCATCAAGAATAAACAATTGTATATTTAATTGTCTTTTATATGCTGCTTTTTTTAAGCTGAGAAGAGAATCTAAATTTTATGAACCAAATGTACTCCAGATGGATTTCTTTTTTATGTATTTTTTTAATTACAGTTATTTTTGAGAGCAAGGGTACATACAACTTTAGGAGAAAAGCGGTGTCAGTAAATGATAGGAATAATCAGGGCAATAGTGAAGATAGTTATGGTTCTATGTGTATAGAGCCTTAGAAGAAATCAGTCTTCACACACACACATGCATATTTATTCATAAAGTAAGTCATATTTTTCATCAAATTTAAAAAAAGAATCAATGAGATACTAAACATCTGGTTTTATTAATAGAACTGATTCAAAGAAAGGATATGATTTAAAATATATGTCTGTATATATTATATCTCATACATCTTTCATTACAAGTAGAGTAAGGATAAAATACACTTGTCAGTATCTTTGGTAGACTTTAAATTACTTTTGGTGCATACCTCAAGTCTTCCCATGGGTTTTGTTTCCTTATTTATTATTCAATTTGCTGTTTCCAATTATCTATCAAGAATCACATAGTGAGTCTTGGCTATCTGTTCCTTCAGGCACCCCTGGGACCGGATATTTTATTCCTAGCTTATTAGCAGACCATCTACTATGTCTCTCATTCCTCTTTGCCAACATTTCCAGAGGTCTATGCAGATGCTGGTTTCACATCCAGCTTTCCTCCCTAGTGTGGAACCTTCTCAGCCTCACCCTACCACAGCCCAGTCCACTCTTTAATGTTAGTTCCCAAGCCCTTGAAGCACATTTTATCCAGAACACACAGTGGACAATCTGGCAGTTTCTCAGAAGCATTCCTGGCTTCTTGAAGCAAATTCCCTGTAGGGGATCACCTTTCTCATAACTCTAGATATGCCAGAGTGAATGGAATCAACTTGGGAGTCCTTGTCCTCTCCAGTAAATGGATGGGAGGGGTGGAGGGAGGCTGGGAAAGGACTGGGGGAAGGAGTTGAACAGTGGTGGTCATAGGGAGGGTGGAGACTGAAGGCTGACTTGGAGGGATTGGGAGGAGGGAAGGGAGATAGAGCACGGGATACATAGATAAAATGACATTTTTTTTATAAAAGAAATAATAAAAAAGAAAAATATATTAATAAATAAAGAGAGAAAGGAGTTGTTACCATAAATACTTGTGCCACCATTACCTCTAAGAATCAGAAAGTATAATAAAATTTGTCACTTAAACACTTTTTGACATTTTGAAATATAAAAATATGGGAGTCATTAGAATTATATTCCTTATAATATTATTTATAAACCCTAATTTGTCTTATAATAGAAAACTGAATTCAGATATTGGGGTAAAGTTAAAAGACCAGAAAGACAGAGCAATAAGTCAGTACCTTCTCAACTCACCAGTTGCTCAGCCAAATGGGGAAAGGTCTTGTCTTCATGAATCCTCAAACATAAAGTGTCTGATTTCTTTGCTGAACAGGTAGGGTGATAAACTCTTATCTTATATTACTTTCTCTGCACATCTCAGACACTTCCTGTCTCAACATTCCTAATGTTTAGATTAATGTATGCTTCCCATGTACTCAGAGAAAAGACATGGGATACCAAGTGCTGGGATCAAAGGCATGTGCTACCACTGCCTGGCCCCTGTGACTAACTCTGAATGGTTCTGCCCTCTGATCTTCAGGCAAGCTTTATTTCTTGGAGGAAATACAATATATCATTATATCATATTCTTCAAGTTGCACAGTACATTAAAACACATTCTGCATTGTATAGATAAAAGCATACATTGATGGATGATCCATCCCTACATCCTTTATATTCAACTATTCTATCCCATTGTCAATTGATGTCAAGCTAGCCCAAGCTAAGAAATATCACATTTAAATTTCCACTGCAGAATTTTAGATCCAGGAGAAAAAACAGACCCCAAGTATGTTCAATTTTATCTTTCCTATTTCTTATCAGAGTCTTTCTACTAACGTAAACCAGTTTCCATGTTGTTTCATGGCTTTAGCATTCCTGTCATACATAAAAAGTACTGTCTCTTGATGTGGAAATGCCTTTCTGTATGCTATGAATATCACTCTTTAATAAAGGAATTGTTTTGGTCTATGACAGGTACCATAGAATAAGTAGGAGGAGAAATCAGAGCATAGGTAGGAGACATAGGGTGAAGTCAGACAGACTGAGCTGAAGCCCAAAGGAGCAACATGTAAGGAACACAGGTGAGCCACAGGCCACGTGGCAAATATATTAATAGAAATGGGTAGATTTAAGATATAAGAGCAAGCTAGCAATGTGCATGAGCCATAGACCAAACAGCATAAAATTAATATAACATCTGAGTCATTTCTGGGGACCTGAGCAGCAGCAGCAGGTGGCTAATGGGTCTGGTGCTCAGGTCTGTGGGTCTGGGCCTCTGGCCATCCAGGACCAAAAAACCTCACTGCTACAGATGGCATCCAATGTGAGGCAATTATCTGCTTACAGCCTGAAAAAGATTAGAAAAGATTCTAGATCACAGAAACTAAGCAAAGGTAGCTTTCAAATTGTGTACATGAAGCAGGTCATTGTACAAAGAAAGTGTGGCATCCTGGTCACATTCAAAATGGCACTGGTGGATTGGTGGCAGGTAGTGTAAGCTGCAACTAGGCTGGTTCCTGAAGTCTCACAGATTACTTGGTAGCATGTGATTAATTTAAGGTTTCTGTTATTTTGAACAAAAAGGAAACAAAGGCTTCTTAGTAGTAGCACTTTCTTGGGTCTGCTCTGTTTGCTGGCCAGAAACAGATGTGGTCCCTTTAAGAGAACTTATTGATTCAGCTTTATCTGCAAAAACTATACAGATATTTAAGAGAGTGTATTTTTAAAAGCTCTTCTGGTTGAAAGATGATTAAGGATTCATAATAAAACTGATTCAGATAAAAACAAATGGGTTATAATGTAAATGGTACATAGGCTTCAGATAGAAAAGAAAGAGGATAGAGAAAGTCTTTAAAAAGAGAAATAGAGTAATAAAAAAATAATAAGCCATTTAAAGATGGAAAATAGACACAAAATCTGGGTTTTTGGTTGTTATTGTGTTTTCTTTTAATTTTTAACTGTTAATGAGCTAACTGCAGAAAGATAATGGATTACAAATGCAAAGACTACTAAGTTAAACAAGAATATGTATTTTAAATGTATCTTGACTTTGAAATTCGTGACTAAGAATTTACACTTTGGAAGAGTTCTGCTTTTGTATCCACAGAAGATGAGACCCTGTGGATTGCTTCCAGGAAAATATGGTTTCATCAACCAAGACCCTGTGGAAAAAATCTCTTATGGGAATAGATGGCTGTATCACCTTAAAGACTGCAGATTATGATCCAGTCTCAACAATCTGTAAGATTTTCAATGCCCCTTAATCAGCAGGAAGTAGTAATAGAAAACTATGTCCAAATATTGTTTCTAAATGTTTATTTTCATTATAAATGGTTAGTGGTCATAGTCAATCTCTTTCTAAGAAGAAAAAGGGGATATGTTATATGAATGATTTTTTAAAAGGTTAGATTATTGAAATTACTTAGATCAGGAAACAGCTGTTAATCTCAAAATGCTTTACATTGGTATAGATTTTGGTTTATTGATACAAATTTAAGGTCAATTTTGTTATTCTGTATGTATTATTCTACTCTTGTTTAAGGTATGATGTTCATGTAACTGATTTAAAATTGTAATGTATAATTAAGAAATAAAGGTTGATAATCAAACTTATAGTCAGGTTAGTTAGCATTTTTAGGTATACAAAGATATATTTCAATTAGGTAGATAATCTTCAAATACTTCTAAGACCTACAGAATATGGCATTTAAAACTTTTTAAGAACTTAGACTTTTCTGGACAGTGAGACAGATTTGCTTCTGGCAGCACCAATCTTCTTCAAGAGAAAAATGGGCAGCAAAGAAACTCCATATGGAGTGTACTCTCTTTGTGGAAATGTTTAGCCACTGGACAAGAACCTGTTCTTATATTGACTGCTTGACAGTTTGCTGTTTAAACTGGACATGCAGGTTCCATACGAAGATGACCTCTGAACTTTGGCAAAACAAGCCTAGATGGTCATTCAGGTTCCTGCTTTGCAGAGAAAAACTGTCAGACATTCTTCAAGACTCAAGGAGAAGCAACTGATGAACTGTGCCAGAATGGGCAGAGCAGATTTACTGCTTCACTGAAATAAAAAGAGATTCTGGGCCTGTAGGCTGAAGATGGATGCCCCAACTTTATAAAGGAACTTTGGGTGACTATCCAAGCAGATAAATGTCATCTCTGTCCTTTCTAGATTTTAGAAGTCACTTGCACTTCTGGTTTACTTGGTTAAATATAACCTTCGGTGGTCTTTGATGTAGTTGAAGATTATATAGTTATAGGCATAGTTTTTCTTAGTCATTTGAAAGGTATATTAGATATGAAACTTTAGATTCATAAAAATATGGTAGATGATAGAGTATTTTCTTTAATTTTGCTAACTACAAATAGACTAGGTACTGTAACTGTAATTCTTTCTTGATAGCTAATTTGTTATATGTAATTTTGCTATTTTAAAATTGAAACCTTCCTTTTTAATTAGACAGAAAGGGGGAGGTGATGTGGAAATGCCTTTCTGTAAGCTGTGAATATCACTCTTTAATAAAGGAGCTGTTTTGGTTCATGACAGACACCATAGAAAAAGTAGAAGGAGAAATCAGAGCATAGGTAGGAGAAGTGGGGTGGAGTCAGACTAACTGAGCTGAAGCCCAAAGGAGCAACATGTAAGGAACACAGGTGAGCCATGGGCCATGTGGCAGACAGTTTACTAGAAATGGGTTGATTTAATATGTAAGAGCAAGCTAGCAATGTGCCTGAGCCATAGATCAAACAACATAAAGTTAATAATAAGCATCTGAGTCATTTCTGGGGCCCTGAGCAGCAGCAGCTGGTGGCTAATGGGTCTGGTGATCAGGTCTGTGGTCTGGGCCTCTGGCCACCCAGGACAAAGAAACCCCCACTGCAACAGTCTTTCAGCAGGTGTCCTTTGTCTTCCAGCTCTTACAGTCTTTCTGCCCTTTATTCTGTTCTTTTATTTATGTTCCTTGAGCATTAGGTGTAGAGAGAGTTTGCAGTCTATGGGACTAAAAACATACAGCCTCTTGATCTCTATAATAGTCTCTATTTCCTAGAAAGATTATTTGATTAAGTGTGAGTAGTTCATTGATCTGTAAAGATCAGTATTTAGGATATAATTATAAGATATATTGAGTTAGAAAGGTTTTCTCTCATTCTTTGTGCTGTGTACTAATTTGCATCATACTTTTTTGCTGTACATTAGATTGTACTTGGTGTTGTCAATCTTCCTGGCCTATTAGAATATTCTAGAAAGAGAAGTAAAAAATGGCTAAGATATATGTGATACACACACAAGAAGATAATATTGAACTTTAATTAAATTTTCAACTAAATACATGGATCAAAAAAAATGTTCAGAATGAGGAAAGTCAAGCTCACAAAGACAATCTCTGTATATTCTTTCTTATATGTGAATCCTAGCTTCAAAGTTTGTTTGGTGTGTTTAATCTGGAATAAAGTGAAAAGCAGGACACTAGAAAGGAGCCAGTGGGATGATTATGTTAAAGAATGAGATAAAGTAGAATATAGATACAATGAAAGTAGTCATGAGAGTATGGAATAAATTAAATGGTGAAGGTATCTAGAGATATCTTAGTTTGGTTTATATTGCTATGATAAAATACTGATTCAAAGGTGGATTGCAAGAGAATGGGTTTATTTGTCTTACATGTTACAGTCTCTCCTAAAGGGAAGTTTTGGAAAGAACAATGAGTCAGGAACTGATCATGAAGGAACCTGTTTTATTTTACAACCCAATACCACATGCCAAGAGGTAGCAAGAATCTCAGTATGCTAAGCCCTTGTATATCAATAATTAATTAATCAAGATAATTCCCCACAGGTTTGCTTATAGGTCAATCTGATGAAAGCATTTTCTCAACGAGGTTCTTTTGCTTTTTCCCAGATAACTCTAGACTGTCAAGTTGACAAAAATCTATCCAGGATATGAGGTGATTGACTCTAGGTTAGAACTTGGCTGTTGTTGATTTGTTAAATTGTCATGCTTTCATACTGTCTTCTAAATATTTATTCTTTTTATCTATATGCTACATCTGCTCTCAACTTTGATCAGAGAAGCTTCTTTTTACAGTGAGTAACATAAATGGTCTATGTAAAAGGGCAGAAACCTCTCATAGAGAAAGTTAAACAGACTTCAGCACAGCAAGCAGAAATTCGGGCTGTAATTTTAGCTTTCAAAAATTTTCAGCAGTCTTTTAACCTTTTTACAGATTCAAAGTATGTATTTAATTTATTTCCTGCTCTAGAAACTGCCCTTTTGTCAGGAAAGTCCACTATTCTTCCTTTGCTTAAGCAATTACAAACTCTGATTCATCAGAGACAAAATAAGTTTCATGTTAGTCATATAAGAGGACACACTAACCTCCCAGGTCCACTGGCCCAGGGAAATGCCATGGCAGATATCTTAACAAAACCCATAATTGCCTCAGTTATAGAAGCTCAGGAAAGCCATGCCATCCATCACCAAAATGCTTTAGCATAGGATGTTTAACATAACTAGGGAGCAGGCAAGACAAATTGTAAAAGAATGTTCCTCGTGCCCTCATACTCACTCACTGCCAAAAATGGGAGTGAACCCTCAAGGACTGAGGCCAAATGTCCTGTGGCAGATGGATGTGACCCATGTCCCATCTTTTGGGAAACTGTGATACCTCCATGTAACTGTTGATACATTCTCTCATTTTGTTTATGCTTCGGCACGAAGTGTAAAGGCTTTTAAAGATGTGGCTCAGCATCTGTCTCAGGCCTTCTCAGTTATGGGGAAGACTTTACAAATAAAGACTGATAATGGCCCAGCTTATGTCTCAAAAGCCTTTGAGTCCTTTTGTGCACAGTGGAAAATAGCTCACTCCACTGGGATACCTTACAATCCTCAAGGACAGGCTATTATAGAAAGAACTCATCAAACTCTAAAAACTCAAATTGAACGGCTTAAGGTCTCTAACCCTTACTTCTCTCCTCATCATTTGCTTTTCTCATGCACTGTTTGTAATCAGTCACCTTAACACTAATGACCAACAACAAACCCCGGCCATGAAACACTGGGGCGGTGCAACTGCTTCCCCCCTGCCACAAGTCATGTGGAAAGACTTGCTGTCTGGTGTCTGAAAGGGCTGGGATGTTTTAATAACCTCGGAACGAGGATATACTTGTGTGTTTCCACAGAATGCAGACTCTCCGATCTGGATCCCTGACTGCCTCATCCGACCGGCGATGGCAAAATCAAAAGAAAAAACAGCTGCAAGAAAAACTGACCACAATAACAAAGGGGATCCAGCGTCTAAACATCAAAAAAGAACAGCAGGGGACCAGAATAACTTGGACCATGATCCAAAGGATGGTCAAACAGGCTAAGCAACTTATCTTACAGCAACAACAACCTTTAAATCCTTTTATGTATTTCTTAGCTTTTTTGTCTCTCATTTCCGCGCCAGTGGAGGGCATGACTTATTGGTCTTAAGTCCCCAGTCTTGCTTTAGTGCAGCCAGTAGGATGGCTTGATCAGTCACCAATAAAAGTTCTGACCAATGATTCAATTAGACTAGGGAGATTCCAAGATTCTGATGACAGAATGAGCACTTCCTCTTATATAGCATAGGAAGGGAGGTCAGATTCATTGCCGATCTGCCTTTCACTCAGAGGAAGGACTCCGTCTGGCTGTGTAATGATTAATTATTGTACTATGCTTACAGATGCCCCTGATTGAGCCAAGGAGGGTAAAAGATGGGTGTGGGAACTTCGCATGCAGACTTTAGGCTTCATGAACTTTAATGAAACAACTCAAAAAGTTAATGCTATTCCTTTAGATTCTTGTATTGAAAAATTTAGAGATAAAAATCAATTTTGGTATTCCTCTTTAACTAAATTGCTATCATGTGGGTTCCCACATGCTGCTACCATGTTCTCCCCAAAGGGAGCTGACTTAGAAATTTGGGATTATTCCTCCTCTTCTGGAGATGAAAAATACGAGGAATACCTTAACAATAACAAAGATAAATTTCATGGATTTCAGTTACAAGATATGTATGGTGAAAAGGTTAGGAGATGGTTTTCTCCAGGATTTGTAGAGCCCATATGGCATGTTAAAAAAGGAAATGAATCCACGATTCATAGAGATTTGTTCCACCTTGCAGAAGCGGCCAACATACTGTTAGAAAGAAAACCCAATGAAACAAAACCTACTCCAGTGGGAGTCAGAGCCTGTGTAGCATATCCATATGAGATTCTGTTAGGACAATATGGTCTAATGAATATATCTAAACATGTCAATTCCTACAAGGTGATATGTAGTGCTTGTAAATTAACTAATTGTATTTCTTCTAGTGAGAATAAGGACTTAACTACTATTGTGCTTGTTCGCCGTCCACCTTATGTTATGCTCCCTGCAGAATTGGGTGATGAGGCATGGTATAATTCAGCTTTATGAGTCTTATCTTCTTTAAATGAATTGATGAGACCAAAGAGATTTGTGGCTGCTGTTATTTTAGGAATAATAACTTTAATCTCCATTTTTACTACCTTTGCAGTTGCCACCACAGCATTGGTTCAAGAGATACATACTGCACATTTTTGTAAATGAGATGAATAAAAACATTTCCTCTGCTCTCTATGAACAAGCAGTGATAGATAATAAACTAGAAGCAAAAATTAATATTCTAGAAGAAGTGGTGCTTGCCCTAGGACAAAATATTGCCAATATAAAAAGCACATTAAATAGCAGGTGTCATGATGGATTTTCCTCCATTTGTGTTACTCCCCTACCTTATAATACCTCCCTTCCTTGGGAAAAAGTGAAGGCACACTTACAGGGTGTTTGGCAGGATAATGATGCCACTCATGACCTAAAACAATTACAAAAAGATATTTCTGCAATGAATCAAGCTCATCTCCGGCTGACAGTCCTTGATGATTTAGCAGCTAGCTTAAAGAGTAATATTCAATCCCTAAATCCCTTAGATTGGACACAATATATTATTTACATTGTGATTCTGGCTGTTTTGATCTTTTGTGTTGCTTTATTATTTCCATGTATCTTTAAAATTCTGTCTAGGTCCATCAATGCCCTGCAACAGGAGGTGTTCGAGGCTCATTTTAAAAAATAAAAAAAGGAGGAACTGCTGCATCCACCGTGCCTCCGGTGTAAGCTGCAATGCCTATCAGGTGGCCCTCATGGTGGGATGTTGGTGAGCCAGAGCTTCTTGGAGCAAACGGTTCTCCAGTTCCTTGATACAGCACCTGTGTAATGACCTTGTCACCCCGTTCTCGGCCACAATACACCTAGTTTATTTTTTCTTAATCTTTTTCTTGTTTGCTTTGCTCCTGCTAATTGTATTATACCAGAGGCTAAATGTACCCATTTATAATGCCAGGAATAAAACTAGCACAGTCAATGATGAGAAACAGGAGGAAGCACCTCCTCCTTTATTTCAGACAATTAAAAAGGTTCTTAAGAAACCAATGACTTAGTGGAAATAGAACAACTGGTAAGAAATTCTCATAAACAACACAGTAACTCAGAGAAACAAGCATTAGCAAGAATTCTCTCCAGGGCTCTCCCAGGGGGATACGTACAGTATGAGATTAATGGCAAACAATAGACAGCACCTAGGACAAAAAAATAATGAGACTATTCTTAAGAGCAACTCAATGTAACAGAGTTTATGATGAACATGGCAACAGGTGAATAGTGTGCAAAGGACAAAAAAGAAATTATTACTCACTTCCCTTATTTCTAAAAGATCAAAGTGTATGCAAAAACCCTGGTGTCTTCTTAACTCAAAAATGGACAAACTAGTTGGCCCCCCTTTTCAAAAGCCTTTTGGGGTCATGCCCTCGCTGTCCATTCGGCTATGAGAAGAAAAATGGGCATACAAAAAAAAACTTCTCAAAAAGACACAGCCCATGCCCATGGAAGATTAATAAGTAGTTGCAATCATTCTCTTAAAAATCATTAACCATGCCTCGCCTACCCCTAACCACAAGCCAGCAAATGCTTACATTTACAGCTTCCCACAAGGGGTACTCACAATAGATTCAATGTATGGCACATGTCCCATATTGTTCTGTTCTCATAAATGTCATGGTTAAATGCCTTGCCAAGTTCCCTTTTGCTTTCTGTATATAATCACCTGAAAAAGTCAGTAAAGTTGCAGCAGTATTAACTCAACCCTCTGAGTGTGTCTGTCTGTCATTTACTCACCGAATCCCATTCTCCTCTCCTTTGACCTGTGTTCTCCCTCGGTCTTGGTGCCTCAAGAGGGCCGGTGCGTGGCAAATATTTTCTTTAATTTTGCTAAATACAAATAGACTAGATATTGTAAGATATTGTAAAGTATTTCCTGCTTGATAGCTGTTTTGTTATAAATAATTGTGCTATGTTAAAATATAAACTTCCTTTTTGTTTAGACAGAAAAGGGTAAGTAATTTGGGATATCTTTCTATATGTTGTGAGTTATCATTTGGTAATACAGGAACAGTTTTGGCCTGTGGCAAGGCATCTGAGAAGCAGTTGGGAAATCTGAGCATAAATAAAGGGTAAGGAGAATAGCATCAGAGAGAGTTACTGGGAGCTTCCATCAAAAGAGAAAGATGTAAAGCAATTCAGGTAAGCCACAAACCATGTGGCAAGACATAGAGTAATAGAAATGGGATGAGATTTGAGAGCTAGATAGCAATAAGCTTGAGACATAGGCCTAACAGCATGTAATTAATATGACTGTGTGATTTTTTTGGGAGCAAGCATCTGAGGAGGGTTAATCTAGAACTTCTGATCTAGATTTTGTGGCCAGGCCAGGCCAGAAACTTTTTACTACAATCTAGTCACCTCTTTATCAATCTAGTTATAGGGCCCACTCACTAAAAGTGCTTTACCCTGCCCATTAATACCATCATAACTCCAATCAACCTGCCTGGATTAATTTTACCTGCTGTCATTGCTTGCTAGCCCTCAAAAGGGTTAAGAAACACTTCAGTTCTGAAGAATACAACCAATAAATCCAGCTTGGTATTATTCTAGGGTCAGATTGACTGGTCCCATCCCAAATCACAAACAGAAGTGTATTCAGCTCCAAAAGATTACAGTCAGATATAGAATCAGGATTGCTATGGGATGGTCTTTCTGTATGCTGTGTATATGTGTTTCTTCCATTGGTTTATTAAAAAGCTGTATACAGTATACAGCCATAATAAATCCAGTAGAGATACACAGAGAAAAAAATTAGGGTTGAAACAGACACCAAGAGCTGCCAGATGAGCAAGATGTAATGGAGCACAGGTAATGCCAAGAGGCACACAGTAATACATAGATTAATAGATATGTGTTAATTTAAGATATAAGATCTAGTTAATGAGAAACCTGAGCCATAGACCAAGCAGTCTGTAATTAATATTTAGCTTCTTAGTGATTACATTATAAATGGCTATGGGAGCTTAGGAGCTGGGTGAGAGGAGCATCTAATATCCTAAGAAAATGAATGAGTAGGCCTGCTCACAGTAAATGCAATGTGAGATATGTGGTCTTGAACAGATAAGTGGTTTGCAAATATTTTCTATTTCACAAATCACTGATTCCCTTAAGTGTGAAGCTTTCTGTTGGTTGTACCTTTGCCTAAATACATGTTTGCTTTGTTTCCTTATAATTTTGCTGTCCTATCTAGAAAATCATAATCAAGATGGATGTTAAGGAGCTTTCTTATGACTATTACTTAGCATTTTAATGCATTCTAAGCCATTTTATGTATGACATAAGGAAAATGAGTATGCAAAAGCATGGTGGCTCCTAACTAGTGTCGGTAACTCTACTCCTTGAAATTTTGCCTCTTTGGGCACCAGGCACACATGAAGAGCACAGACACCCATTCAGGCTAAATATCCCCAAACATTAAAAAAATCAAGTGAAAATAACACAAAAGCACAATATTAATATGTTAAAATTAATTTGTTTGTTTTTAGACATCTGCTGTTTGATAATAAAATGAAAAATAAACAAAACATCTTTCAATGTGTCAATTATATTTAATTATATTTAACAGAAACAAATTAATGGGGAAAGGTTACACACTTCATGGTTTCAGAGGGGCCTCTGGTATGATGAGAAGATCCTCAGTTCATGAGGCATTAGGTAGTCAATGTTTACATCTTAGATCGTGTGTGCTGTAACCTTTAACAGTTTGCAGCTAGAAATACAGTGCCACTACCTCTGCTCCAACCCTAAATGATCCATAGGCTCTCTGAATTTGCTGTTTATCTTCCTTGTCCTGGATTATTCCAGTTAATAAAACTGGCTCCCTCTGTCAAGATATCTATTTCATTGTTCTTCCTCTTCATCCTCCTTCAACTCTACCATCCTGTTCTCTCACATTCTCTTCCCATGTCTCTTACCCTCCTCCATGCTCTCAATTTATATCCCAAGTGGGGGTTGGATTTCATGGATGTCTTTCTGAGGATCCTCCTTGTAACCTATCTTCTCTGGGGCTATGGATTGTAGCCTGATTTTACTTTGAATTTTTAGTGAACGGAAAAATTAAGACGAGTTAAACCAACAAAAAAGATTACATCATATATTTTACTTTGTTATTTCAAAACCAATATATGTTCATCAGTCACATGCATTTATACATGTACACAAAGTATGATGTCAAAATCCACCATAACCAGAAACATTGAGTGCTGTTAATACTTGTCTTTTTACTATTATTTTCTGTATGTCACTGTGTGTGCTGCTTCTTCATCCTTTACAATGTAGGCAGTGAATCGCCCATTTTACTCTTGGTTATAATGTTTTATTTTTCCAGGCTTGTTCAGATCTATAATTCCAAGATTTTTTTTTCTCAATTACCCCCAGTGTACTGCATCCTTCACCATAAACTATAAAGCATTGAGAATATGTTCAAAGTAATTCCTGAGGCTGTTTCTCCTAAATATCTATCAAGTCTTTTTTCTACCTTGTCTTAGACCAAGATAGTTTACATCATTTTTGGTACAGTAACTTCTTTTAAAAAAATACTATGCAAAGTAAAATATTTCCTTAGAATTTGCATAATATTTAGTTTGGGTTGATTATTTTTCCCACTTCCATAGTCCCTTAGATATTTTTTCTCTTCTACTTTCCTAAACTCTAGATACACTCATTCCCACATAAATACAAATTCATGAAAATCAGAAGGTAAATGCCATGTATGAGAGAGAACACATATGATTTAGATTTCTGACACTGGTCCCATAGCCCACTGATTTCAGTTGATAGTACTTACCATAACTTTTACTTATATTTGTTGAATAGATTCTCTTGATAGAGTGTGTACTTTCTAGTTATCTAGTTTGATGACTTTATTTTCAACTATTAGTAGTCTAGCTGATGTACAGTTGGAATTTAAACTGCTGTTTGTATGTTAAATTCTTGTTGGTATTTTCATGTAAGGCATTTCCTATTAAAGAGGTCCATGCATATAAAATTAATTTCACAAATACAAGGCTTTGAGAAGTTTATATATAACCTTGTCCAAGGTTAATAAACCTTAAAATTTCAGAAAATTGTAATTTGATTTTAATGAGCAAATGTTAATGTGCATTTGGCACAAATACTTAGTAATTATATAAAAAGTATAAGACATTTAAAGCAGCCAAGATCTTTAGAGTGTATTTAAATACATGGTAAATTAATGAACAGATTTTATCTCCTCAAACAGTTGTATATCTTAAGAACTCATCATCATAAACATGGATTTTCACAGAATCAATCCTGAATAACTGATGAATTTCAAACAGTTAGACAAGTGCTGCAACATACTAATCATTTCTTTCAATGTCAATTAGGAAAAATGTCTCTTTGGCCTGCTATTTTGAAATACATATTATACAATTAACTTTGAATTTACAAATATAAAATGTCTCTAATTATAGAATGAATATATTGAGATACATATGAATGTCACTGGTGAAAGTTAATGCTTGTAGGAAAAAATGAAGGCACTTTGATTTCACAGAATTTTAAACTTTATTGGGACTCTTCCTGCAAACATGTTTGGCTTGTGGATCTGTATTCACATAGTACTTATATATTTTCCACAAATGGTATCCTATCATAAACTATAATGAATTAGGGAGTATGTCAAATGCAAATATTTAATAATTTTAGGTTGAATGGATATTTGTTTTGCACAACTGGAATTGAAAACACAAGTAGCATTCATGCAAACTGTTATCAGTCACTTAAATGCATACTATACTTCATTACTCTATTTACGTTGGTCCTACTCAGTTTTTTTAAAATTTGGAATTGGGGGGGGTATGTACTGATGTACTATTGTATATATGTTGAGGTAATAGGACAACTTCCAAATCAGTTCTTTTCTTTAACCATATAAAAAAGTCAATTCTTTCATTCTACCACATGAGTTCTGGTGATCATACTCAGGTCACTAGGCTTGGGGACATTGTGCTTAATCTGTTGTTTATCTTGCTCCTTGTCAAGTTTACACTGTTTACAATCTCTCTTTTTATTGTAGAAATTTATTACTAAAAACCTGTCTCATAGACTTCTTTTTTGTATCCCTAAATTTTGGCATATTTGCCATTTAAAAATTCTTTTTGATGTATTTTTTAATCTGTTTATACTATTGATTTGCCTTCATTTATATATGTGCATCATGTACTTGCCTAGTGCTCCTGGAGGCCACAAGAGGGCACCAAATACCATGTTACTGGAATTACAGATGGTTGTGAGCCATCATGTGGAGGCTGGGAATTGAACTCAGGTACTCTGAAAGCGTACTGTTCTCTGAAAGAATAAAGTGCTCTTAATTACTGAGCTACCTCTCCAAAACCTTTCATTCTATTTTTGTTCCTTGTCTTCTATTTTTGTCTCAAAGTATTTTTATGTTTTCCTTCCTCCTTGTCTCCCTCTTGCTTTTCTTCTTTATGGTATGGATCTATATGATATGGTATTAGAGATAAGGACAGGAGAGAGAGACAGAGACAGAAAGAGAGAGAGAAGATAAAGATAAAGAGAGGAGAAGGGGAGGGGTTGAGGAACATACCCTTAAAGGTAGGAAATCCTTCTTAAATGGAACTTGACATCAGAACTCAAAATGGGGACAAATAATTGCTGTTGTCAGGTGTGGAAAAAGCTCTAGTCTAGAATCCTAAGAAGGTCTATTTGGCACAGTTGAATGAAAGCTTTCTTGATTTTCTCTATAAATGACCTGGTCAGTTTTGGAATTTGGGTATTGAAGTACCCTGCTACTACTGTCCCTCACTTTATGTCTGTGTTTTCATATTTCTTAATGTTTCCTTTGTATATTTAGGGACTCTGATGTTGAGTACCTATATATTTACAATTTTATATTATTTTAATGAATTGAACCCTTTATCAATAAACAATCACCTTATTTGTTTCTTTTTATGTATTGACCTAATATGCAACTTGTCTGAAATTAGTATGGCTATTCCTATTCTTTTTCTAGTTTCTACTTGTTCTATTTCTTCACCTTCAGTCTGTAAGTGTAGAGTGAAGTGAAACTCTTTGAAACAGTTTGTATACAAACCTTATTTTGTTTTATTCATTGACACTGTGTATTTTGATTATAGAATATAATCTATGCTACAGTCATTATTGATAGGTGAGGATCTCTAATGCCATTTTGGTAATTGCTTTCTTCTTTAAAAAAAAACATTTCCTATAGTGATATATTGGGCATCAAATAATTGTCTGAAGATCAGAGGACAGAGCCAGCTGCAGAGTTAGCCATACAGGTCAAACAGTAGTGACATACACCTTTAATCAGAGCACTTGAGAGACACAGTCATAAATCCACCTGGATATCTGTGAGGTCAAGGTCATTTTCCGGCTACATAAGATTAATCCACTCAGAAAGAAAAACAGACTGAAATGAGGGCACACACCTTTAATCCCAGAACTTGGGACCCCATGCCTTTGCTCACAATATTTGGGAAACATACACGTAAAGGGGTGTATGCCTTTAATTTCAGCACTAAGAAGTTTGAGAAAGGAAGTGAAATGGCTGGGCAGAGAAAGAAATAAATATAATGTAGGATCTACCCCCTTCCTTTTTGGCTTTCTGGTTGCCTTCACTTTCCTATTTACTCTGTGATTTCCTGGAGACAGAATTTTTCCATTTCAGCTGAGTAGTTAGTGGGGTGAAAAGTGGCTATGGCTTATTCCTCTGTCTCTATAATTTTTAGCATTTGCCCTAATATCTGGCTCTGGGTTTTTATTATAAGATCAATCCTGCAACAATTTTTCCCTTCTTTGATGTTTTCTTTCTGCATGGCTTCCTGTTGTGGACTGCGTTGTCACTTTTCTTTATCATTTCATTTCTGTGTGTCTAGTATATTTTAGGATTCTGGTAGCAATTGGGCTTATGTAGAACATTGCAAATTTATAGTAGGTTTAAGTTGAGAGGAAATTTGACTGCATATAAAATTTTAAGTTACAACTTCTCACAAGTTTTCTTATTTACATATTTACATAATATGTATCCCTTTGCACATTATTGTACTTTTAGTTGATTAAAATAGTACTGTATTTCTTATTTTAAGAGAGAGAAATTTTATTCACTCACTTTCATTAAAGCATTGTAGCGCTTGGGTTTTGACTACATATTTATATTTACCAATGAGTTTAAAACTTTCATAATTTTTTTTGATTCAAAACAGTTTCTCTGTGTAAGAGCCATGGTTCTTCAGGACTCATTTTGTAGGAAGGCTGGCCTTGGACTCACAGAGATCTGCCTGCCTTTTCCTCTCCAGTACTAGGACTAGACACATGTGCAGCCACCTCCCAGCTACTTTCATATGTTTTTAAATATTACTAATTAGCATTTGTTTCTTTAAGCTTGTTTTTTTTTTATTTTCTTAAGAAAGGGTTTTTGTTTTATTTTGTTTTTATAATTCATTCTTGACAGACAAGATTTCTAAGTGTATGATTTGGAGCTGTTGGGTTTTCTATTTTGTTTTTATTTTTATTCTTTTTTTTATTTTAGGATAATGTTCATATTGCATTACTCCAGTCTTTCTTGCAGCATTTCTAATGAAAAAAATTCAGCAAGTCCCTTGGTATTTAACTTATATGTGACAATTTGCCTTTTCTGAATTGTTTTTAGACTTTAAAAATTTGATCATAATGTTTCTTGGTGTAGTTTTACTTTATTTGAAGTTCTTTTTACTTCTTAGATATTCACCTCATTAAGGATGTTTTCTGTCATGTTTTTCAGGTAGTTTGTTCTTGTTATTGTAATGTAAATTAAATCATTTTATATTTCTATTTTCTATTTGATTACTATATATTAATTTTATATTGTGTGCTCTGGCCACTGTTGCTTATTAGTTCTAGTAAAACCCCATTTCAGAGAGTTTTCTATACCTGAAATCACATCACACAGATGGAGATAATTTCTCTTCTAGCAAGAAAAAAATTCAATATTTTTTAATTACTTATATCTAGATCTCTAGTGTTAGGTTGTGTCATTATAGTTCTGACTAGGACCATGAAGTTGTGCTTTTCTATTCACTGTTGTCTGGTATATGTTAATGTCATTTCTTTTGTTGATCTGAAAACATTTGACACTGGGTCAACATATTTAGCATTTTATTGTGTATCATAGATTCTATAGTATTTCTGAAGTGAATAGTTGATATATAAGTATCATAAAACAAAACAATAAATTTTGTCCTTTGGTTTTAGTCTACCTCTTTTAAGACATAAAACCTTCAGTTGCACCACTTCAAAGATAAGTCTAACACAAACCTTGCTGATACTACAATATTTTTCAGCAGCCATGGGTTTTTAGTAGAATATCATTTGTAAGTCAATTTTTTCACATTTAGATTTTGAAAAGAATGCACGATGATTTCTACATGATTTACTTATTCATTATAGAACCACAGTTACATGAGTCAGTCTCTACAAAATTTAGATGAGTTGTGTTGTTATTATTTTTTAAATTATAGAATATGATGGCTTGATGACATATATCCTTCAAAATTTCTTCTTATGCCTTATTCACCAATGTGACATTGTTAGGAGATGGATCACTTAGTTGGTTATTGAGTCATAGGCTCTTTGTCTTCAGAAGTGAGAGATATGCCCATGTACAACAGGCTTCATCTTGAGCATCCACCTTCTCCCAGATCAGGGATACCTCGAAAACAAAGCACACAATGAATCTGGCAACAGTTTAATTTTGTACTTTCTAGTTTCTGAACCTGTGAGATATACATTTACACTGACTATAAATTGGCTAACATGTTGTATTTTTTTATACAGCAGTAGGATTGAATGACATCGAGAAGCAAAGTATGTAGTATAACTTGGTCTACATAATCTATACCCTATTCCCACAGCTGTCAATGAATTTCCAGTTTTGATTCATCATCCCACTTTGTTTGGTAACCTGAGAATTCTCCTATAAACAGCATCAAGGACAGTATTATAAAATAATTTTTAACATAAGAAAAAGTTTCCAAGATAGCATTAAAACTGAGTTTTTTCTATAGTTTTATACCTTTAGAAACACTGTTTTGTTCTGTTCTACCCAAAACATATAGGTAAGCTAAAAAAAAGCAGATTTTCCTAGATGATAGGGAATATATGAGAAACATGAAGGACTTTGTTTTATACTGGGAATTGAGCATTGGTTTTAAAAAATAATCATTGGGTTATGATTTGAATATGATATATTATAATAATCAAATGGAAATTATATATTTATGTTTTGAGTATATTTTCTTCAGCTGTGAGATTTTTGGGTATCTTAAATTAAATGTGAAATGGGCATATTGTGGTTCATGACATATTACAGCTCATCAATCAATTTTAATAAAACATTTATTTATTTCTAAGAACTTTCAAGTTTAATGGCCTCAATTATGTGAGAGCATTGTTTCCAAAATGACTCCAATAGTACTTCATATTTCCAAACTGATTCTAAACTTCATCAGTGTAATTAAGATTGCTGTTTAAGTAATTACTTAATGTTTTCAAATTAACAAGTGCTAGTCACAGAAATGATAATTATTGGCTTATAAATGACAATAAATTAAATTTTGATTTTGTTTTTAAAGTTACTGTTTAATAGGACAATAGTCTGAACTATATATGTTTGTAAATCAAAAATCAATGATATTACATAAAGAAGCATATTATGAAGTTCTGACAGTAAACATGCATTCAATAGTGATAAATGAAACTGTTACATTAACCTGAATCATACATGTATAAAAAATAAAATTTAGAATTAAAGTTGATTTATAATTTGTGGATCCTGCCTTTGTAGTTGATGACTGTACTGTTTAATGGTTTTTTCTGTAGTTCTGGCAAAATATGCATAGGTAGATAGATAGTAATATCCTCAATAGTGCCATAAATCTTTGAAGGTAACATCAGTTTGAACCAAATGGAGTAAAATATATGTACTGCCTCTCAACAACTTAAGGATCTGTGAATTCCCATTTTGGAATCTTTAGGATGAACTAAATTCAAATAAAATCTTCCCTATGGGCAGTTAAAGCTGAATTGTAAGTCTGCCTCAGAAAGATATTTGTTCTTATATTTTTCATCACATTCATAACAGATGTATGTTTTTAATTTGCTAGTAATTTGCTCAGTAAACTGTGTGAACTTATAACTTGATGTTATGTCATTATTTTGTACCAAACCCTACATATACTTTTACTCCAGCTTGTTTCCTATTAACAACCAATCAATTTCATCATTACCTTGCGCTAGAGGGCCTGAGAAACCTGTGTGTGCCCTGATATGGGTTATATACATGGGATGTATTCTATCTCTGATGATTTTCTGTAGTTGTATGAACAGTGAGATTAAGTCCATATCATCAGAAATGAAGTCTGCAGTTTCAATATGTAAAAAATTCCTTCATACTCAGAGTCTGTTATTATGTTGAGGCTCTGTAAAATCCATCAACAGTATAATAATTGCACATAGTTCTGACTTCTTAGCAGAGTATAAAGGGCTTTAAGCTACCTTAATTAAGTTTTTTGATTTGTAATCAGCTTTCCCTAATTTGTTCACATCAGTATAAAATGTAGGGGCTCCAGAAATGGGTTTGTCCTGTACCACATGAGGAAAAATCCAATTAGTTTCCTTTATAAATTGAATTCTCTTGTTTCAAGGATATTTATTATTAATCTGTCCTAAAACGTCATGACAAGCCTTTTGCCCAGGTTCTCTGTCTGCCCATAATCGTTCAATTTCTTCATTAGTCAAAGGCACAACAATTTCTGCAGGGTCCTTTCCAGTCAATTGGCGAAGTCTTAATTTACCTTTAAAAATCAGATCAGAATTTTTTTTGATATATATCTTCATCTTCTTGCTTGGCCTATGTGGCAGAAATATCCATTCTAATATAATGCTTTCTCTTTGCATTAAGATTCCTGTTGGAGATTGTCTAGAGGGTAAAATAACAAGTATGCATCAGCTGACACCTGAATCTCACCACAGAGGCCCCGACCACAATGATTCCTACTGGTGAAACAGGAATAAAGGGAGAATATGAGAGAGTGAAAGAGACAGATAGGCAGACAGAGGCAGAAATAGAGAAATCAAGAACTTGGTGTACACCAATCAATGATTGCTTTTAGAAAATATATTATTAAAAAATGGATAGCTCTCTATGATTATCCTTCAGGTTACATTTCTAATAAGAATTCCAGATGGATTTATCCAGTATTCTGAGAATGATTATGGATGTGTATAGTCAGCCATTAGGATCTAACCATCATCTTATCTTTTACAGGATCCCAGAGAGATGCCATCACCGTGAAGTCAGCAGGAATCAAACTTATGAAAGACTATGCCCCCTTTCCCAATAAGTTTTGTGGGTAATCATTATTCTGATAGCATAGTTATAAGGTAAAATGGGTTCATAACAGAACAATAATATAGCCTCAAGGTTCTCTTTTAAAGAAGAAAAAGGGAAATAGATAATTTAGATAAAGGTAGATTGTTCTACCTACCTATAAACAATTTTTAGCTGAATAAATGTGCTAAACTAAAGAGAATTTGCACTGGCATAGATATTTGTATATTGTTTGATTGTATTGTATATTGTCTATTGGTACCTTAATTTCCCAAGAATCATTCCATCTACTGTTCTTAGATTGTCACCATTCCCCATTTCCTAGATTTTTTTGGTAACAAGTACAAGAGAGTTCCAAAGGCTGAATGATTCTTCATATGATAAGCATTTAACTGCTCCTGTACCAGCTGTTTTAAGGCCTGCAACTTCTTTTATGTAAGAGACCATTGCTGAACTAATATAGGCTTATCTTTCAACCATTTTAAAGGTAGCATTGTGGGTATCTCTATAGGGTCATTAGTTGTTTATCTATATTTTTGTATAACATGAACTGCTGGTGACTGTTTCTTTTATAATACCTTAAAATAAAATTTTAAGAAATATAATTTGGCTTACATATGAGCCTGAAAAGATTTTAATATAGCTATACTATTGTTGTAGAAGGTCACAACCCCATAGATTCACTGCTATTTTGAATATAAATTGCTTCCTCACTGTCCTTCTGGTCCTATGCATTGAAGCTATCTTATAATTTGTTTCACCTGAGATATAAATGTTTCCAATCTCTATAAATTAAACATATACCTCCTTTAGAGGGCATTTTTCATGCCATAATTGTGGGGTTATGACCAAACACCTGCCTCTGTGATGAATAAACCTTAGATAAAATTATTATATATTTGAAGTTTTAATTTTGACCTTTATTTATGGAAGTCTGCCAGAATATTGTTTTGTAGCTTTTCTTGGAAATTTTAATTTTTCCTTTAAAGTGTTATATTCTCCAATGCTGCATGGTTCTTTACATTAGGCATTGGATTTTCTAATTGTCTGGATGAAATTATTCCTCCACTGTGACAGAATATATTTAAAGCATCTTTGATTTTGAGATTGTGTTTTGGGGGCTTCCTGTGAGAGGCCCCAAGATATGTTTCACCATGGTAAAAGATGGACTAGTTTGTCTCTTATAGGCCTACATTCACTGATCCAGTGCTACCCTCTGGCACATGTGCATAATTTAGAAGAATAGAACCTTCTGTTTTGGTCATTCCTACAAGGGACATTATTTCTAGGAATTCCCTGTATACAACTCCTCCTTATATGACCTGGTTTACCACAATTAAAGCATTTGACATCTGATTCCTTATTGGAAATAGATTGACATACCCAATTCTCTTTATCATAATTGAGAGACTCAGCATTGATTGTATACTAAATTCATCCATCTTTGGGTGCCTCTCTGATTTTTAGTGCCATAAGTTTCCTTTTACATTCCAAATTAGCAGGGTCAAATACCAAAGAAAAAATTAGTCACTTTCTAACTTTTGGACCTGATAGTGCTTTGTATATTCTCTTGGTTAATCTCTGCTGGAAGTCAGTATACAATTACTCTAAGCTTTGCCTAACTTTAGTATATGGCTCAATTTTCTGTCCTAGGCCAAAACTCTTTTCCCAAGCATTCAAAACAGCAGTATAACATAGCAGTAATGTATGTTCCTCAAAAGTAGTCTGAACCTACACACTAGGAAATGGACCCTCACAAATAATTTGATCTTAAGAGATGTTAAAACCTCTAATCTTTCCTTGTTGTTCAAAGGCATGCCTTCTTTCTCAACCAATTTCTCCACTGTAAATATTGGCTATAGTCTAATACAGCCACTTTAAACTCTATCCAAATCATTAGGTGTGAATCTATATTTTATTGACTATGAATTTAATACCTGTTTTACTTATGTGGGATGCATTTTGTGGAGTATACTACTTTGATGTTCTTTATATGTGTCCCAAGTGTAGTAGTGGGGTTTCTTTGGTCTTTGGTGACCAGAGGTCTGAGACCCACAGACCTACTGCCTGAGACTGCTTAGCACCCAGTCGCTGCTGCTCAGGCCCCCAGAAGTGACTCAGACTCTTATATTAACTTTATGCTGTTTGGCCTATGGCTCAGGCACATTGCTAGCTAGCTCTTACATCTTGAATCAGCCCATTTCTATTAATCTGTCTTCCATGTGGCCCGTGGCTCACCTATGTTTTTTACATGTTGCTCCTTTGAGCTTTAGCTTGGTCTGTCTCTGATTCTGCCCTTCCTTTCCTACCTATGCTCTTATTTCTACTCCCACTTCTTCTATTGTGCCTGTCACGGCCCAAAACAGCTCCTTTATTTAAATATTGATATTCACAGCACAGAGAAAGACATTCCCACATCACCCATATAAAGGTTTTTAATTATTTTCTAAAATCCTAGAGGTTCATCATACATATAATTTTTCTGAATGGTAACTGGATAGAGAATAGGAGGTGATAAAGGAATACCCTTCACAACTTTAGGCAAATCATCCCAATCTCCACAATATATCAGTGATACTTGTCCTGAACTCATATGGGTTGATCATGCCTTAATATCCTTCTCAATTACAATAAAATGATTCTCCTATTGTTGAAATTTATGAACCACTAATTTCTCTAGGATCTAAATCTCTTTAATAGTCAATATTTCTAATAACTTCATGGACTTAATGTTTTCTATTTTCATCATTAACATAGAGTTCCACACTTCTCCTATAAGGACCTAATATTTATGTACAAGGAGTAAGATCTATCTGAAACATTTATCATAACCAATTTCTAGGAAATTAAATTTGCATGGAAATTTATCATTGAGATGTCCCATATTATGCATTTCAGATAGCATTTTTCATTCTTAGACTCAAAGTCTTCCATCAGGATAATGAATGTTTTATATTTAGTCCAGGTATTAGACCATTTTTGAGATATACAATGTAGAATCAAGGCAAGAAGTAACAGGATGGTGAGTGTGAAGCTCTCAAAATTGTGCAGGAAGACCTTGATTATAGTAGTAAAAACATTTTCTAAAATCTTGTAAAGTTGTATTGTATGCCATTTTTGGAGACATTAGATTATCAAAATTATATATTATATATGAAGTATTTATCTCAGACTGGATGTAATGGCAATGTTAGACTATCAGCTATTGCAGGGGCTCCTTGACTCAGATTTTCAGGGTTGGCCTTGTATAAATATAACCTAATGAAAGGCAATATTTCACAAATTTAGAACAATTTATTAATAATACATACTGAATAATACACTGACATCAGCAACTTGCCTTTCTCAGGATTTATGATTCAGCCATGGGAAAGCCATGTAGGATCAACTCAACACTAGTGGGAATGTGAGCACCAAAAAAACAAGCTGCTGTGGAGTCACAGGTAGCCTGCCAAGGTGGACAATAAATATCTCCTTTTAAAAGTAGATGGAGATTGATTTTTAATGTATCTTGGAACATATAAGATTCAAGACCAAAGCCAATTGGGGCCACTTGAGTGGCCCTTCCTTGGCCTCTTATGAGGTTAGGGGTAAGACCTCCCATAGCCTGGAGCTGAAACTGCAGGTGCTAATCCAGGAATCCCACTCTAGAAAGCCAGCTATAGTAAGAATTATTTACTGGCAATTGAATATATAAAGGCATTAATTTTTATTAAGGAGTTAATATGAAACACTAATACAAGATCTAACCTAGGGAAATTCCTGGAGGATTGAAATGCGATTCTCCTCCAAAAGTGCAGGGCACAAACAGGAAGGAGAGGCAGCATGCAATCAATCTTGGAAGGGGCTGGCCACACCCAGTACAAGGGTCTTCAAGACCTCAAAGCCATACCTCTAGGTCTTACTAAATAGTGCCTCATCCTACCACACAGGCCTTATGTCAGAAATCCTAGGGAGAAATGATTAGGCCTGTGGATGAAACTAATATGGTAAGATAACCAAGCTTGAGAAAGTTGACAATTCAATATAAGAGAGCCTCAATGTTCCATCTTCATACTTAACATCTATGTTATAATGACTCTCTAATTCTTTAGGACATCTTTTCTGGGGGCAGGAAATTATTAAAAATCACTATCCTGAGAATTATAGTATTCTCTGCACATTAATTACCAATAAAACTGTATTTGCTATACAAATAAGAGTAAACTATTAAGCTAATAGGTACCAAATACATGTTTTCCCTAAGTCATAGCATTTAATGATTACTACATGAAGAGTAAGGTAGATAAGAGTAATGGTAAAGTTAGTGTTTTAATTGTAAAATGAGGGAAAAACTCAAATATTTGCTGTAGTCCATAAAATTACTATTACTGCTTATTGTCTATTATAGAAAATAACTATAGAATAGACAGAAAAATAAAAAATCTGGAAAAGGTTAAAAATTTTAAAAACAAGAGTGACTAATACAATTATATTCAATTGAACTTATTATTTCTATTTTTAAATAGACCACAAGCCACTAACTATGAAAATCAGTAGCATGATGTTTGTAATGTTGTAATGATCTACACCCTTACTCTAACAAATATACTGCTTCCATTAAAAAAGTTTGTTTAATTATATTGTGGACTGTTTAATGAAACATTACATTTTAAACAGGTGAGAGTTTGGAAAATGATTGCATGTAAGATGCATATGACTCAAATCCAGCACCACTTACATATAGAATAAATTTGATTCAAATAAATGTAAACTGTCAAGGTTTTGTGCCTTTGTGGTTTATCATTACAATAAGGAGTGGTCCTAGAACAGTCTGGATTCGTTTCTGCTTACACTCATTGCTTCTGCTACAAACTGAAAAATCAGAAAAACACAATTCATTTCTGCAAGCAAGAGAAGAAAAATTGGGTTGGCTTAAAATTGATAGTACATGGCTCAACAATGGAGACTAAAGCAAAAGTAATAAATAAATATAAAATTCAGTCAAATATACAATCATGAAAATTATCTTTGATTTTGAAAGGAAAAAGATGCATCATTGGAGATAAGTGAACTTATTAAACCATGCTTTTCAACATTATAAACTCTAAGAGGCTAGAGTTGGCTTTGAATTACTATTTACAACAACATTAGCCAGACTTTAAATGTGCCTTCCAATAGAAAACAAAATATATAGCAGTTTGCAGTTATTTAATTCAGCAGCTAATCAAGGTATATTTTAAATAATTAGATAGAATTTTCAAGTCATAAAATATTACTTTATGAGTGGACAATACCTTGCCACCATTACCCCATTGATGATACAAATAAGTACCTAATTAAATTATAGTGAATATCAAGTAATGATGAATAGTCAATTTTACTTCCATGATTAAACATGAAATTCTAAGAGTAAAATCTTCCTACATACACAAGTTCTGTGTAATTGCATTCATTTATTTTAACACCTCTTCCAAGTACTAAATATGAAGTAGTTGCATGGTGAAATCTTAAAAATGTTTTTATCTTAACCACAACATGGATATCTCAATGTAGATGAAAGAAATCAAGAAATCACACACCCCCAGATGTGATGTCATGGACAATTAATGGCTGCTTATAGATTAAAAAACTGTCTTCTCTAAGGATCAGTTCTTTGATAAGTTATCAAATACAAAGTGATGAGTGCTTAACACATACTTATTATTAACATTAAATGGATTTCACCATCTTATTATATGTCTTAGGATTCATATTGCTATGAAGAGACACTGTAACCCAAGAAACTCTTATAAAGAAAGACACTTAATTGGCACTTAGAGTTTCAGAAGTTTAGACCATTATCATCACAGCAAGAAACAGGGGGTATGCAGACAAAGCACGAGAGAAGGTACTTGAAAGGTTTCCATTTTGATCCACAGGCATAAAGAAGTAAAGCTTCCTGATATTGTAAGGTCTTAAAGCACATCTCCTAGTGTAAACTTTTTACATCAAAGGCACTTCCACTCCTTTAAGGACCCTACCTCATAATAGTGTCACTTCCTATGGACCAAGCATTCAAACACATGAATCTGTGAGGAGTATTCCTTTCCAACCCCCACATTATGTAACAATATAATTAAAGAAGAAGAGTCATGAAATAAAGAGGATAAATAGGACAGAAGAGACTATGGGACAGATATATGTAAACATATTCACTTGTGCTAACATTCTCAAAAAACAATATATTAAATGTAAAAAAAGAAAAAAGCTGAATCTAAATTTTTGCAAACATAATTGTTCAAATGTCTAAAGCAGCATATAAGAATATATGTATATATATATATATATATATATATATATATATTTGTGGAGGCATATGTGATATGTGTGCATGTGCATGCTCACATGAACATGAATAAATATGTGTGTTCACCTTTGTAGAGGCCTGAATATAGCTTTGGAAATTTTCATTGATTAGTCTCCTGGTCTGCTAATAAAGTAGAGCTTTAATAAATGATTCAACAGTTTACAAATAGGCTTAATCTTGGTAGCAAACATGCCTGAGAGATTCCCTGTTTTTGCAGCCAGAGTAGTAAGAATACAGGTAGGTGATTGTAATGTCTTCCCTCATTTGACATGAGTATTAGAAACTTAAACTTCAATCCTCATGTCTATAGATAAGCACTTTCTCTATTAAGCCTTTTCCTCACTACTAGATGTATATTATGTTTGCTTCTATCAGCATAAAACAAATATCAATAAATTGTTAATTTCAGACATTTTTATTTTAAAAACACAAACCCATAAAATCTGTAATTTTTGAAATAATTTGAATCATGAATAACAAACTAGTGTACTGAATTCTAAAATGAAAAATATTCAGTATTTGGCCTTGAATTACATTGCTAAATAAGATTTTTTTTATACAGCTGCAATAACCCACACATAGATAAAGAGCACAAAGCTGCTAAAGTTTCTAAAGGGAAATAATATGTAAAATAGACTTTCTGGCCTAGTTTCAAAGTTTAGGCTCACAGAGCCACAGACCTGCAGAGACACACAGATGCTTACATTAATTTTAGGTTGATAAGCCTAAGGCCCAGGCATATCATTTTCTAACTCTTTACCCTTAAACGAAACTCTGACTTTTATCCTGTTCAATAATGGGGCTTGGCACCTTTTCTCAGAGCAGCATAGTTGTCCTCTGCTTCCTCTGGCTTCTCTCTGGCATTCTGCTCTGTTCTGCCTGTTTCTAGAGTCTTTTTAGTCTGGTAGCCTCACCATCCTTCCTGTCTGTCTTTGGCCAATCAACACTTTTTATTAAACTCATAGGTGGGGACAAGTATTTACTGTGGAACATCTCCCTACATATCCCCTTTTCTCTTTTTTTAAAAAAAGAAGTCCACATCTAATATTCTTTTCCCCCATTATCTATAACAACTTAATAAACAACACTGTAAATAAACACAAACATCCATAATCCATGTTTTGGGAATGTGGGCATCATTCTCTAGGCTACTTCCTGCTGATTGGGGATGTTGGCAGTCTCATGGAAATCCAAAGAAAAATGTAGGATTATGGACAAGTCTTTAGTGGAATAGTCTGTTAAGCTGGGTCATCTCAGCCAGTTTCCTTGAAATTGTTCTGGATACAGGGCTTGGGAAACTTCAACAGAGGTGCTCTGAAATGCTGAATCATCTGGTCCATCCATTTCCATTGAAGATTATTCAGGGGTCTTCCTCTATCAAACCTTATGTTTTTTTTATCCAAATAAATCCACAGTCTCTCTTTTTCTGTTGAAATAAAAAAAGAAAACCTCTTCTCCAAACTAGCATATCTTTGCATTTCAATTTTAAAGTCAACTCATTTTCAAAATACATAGGTTGAATTAATCCAGCAGCATTTATAATCAACAGTCTTTTAGCAGCTTTTACTACCTAATTTTCAGTCAAGAAGCTTAAAGAGAAGACAATAACATACAGTATACAGGCTCTTTTTGCATTTTTCATCTTTATGTGGCTTATTTTTTATTGATTGATTGACTTTACTCTATTCTTTAAGGGCTTTACCTTTTCTTTTCTTTCTCTAAGCCTATGTACATGTATTTTTGACACATTCTAAACCACTTAAACTTTTTTTTAAAAGCTGTCTTTACTGTATATTTATTTTTTTTAACTTTTTCTGTCTCTGGTCACAGCTTTGCTTGGGTAGGGTGATTGACTCCACCAAGATTCTATTTCTTTCTGTTTCTGAACACACCTTTAATCTGCCAAGGTCCTTGGCTAAGGATTAAAGGTTTGTGGGGTGGATGGATGCCTCCACCCACCTACTAGTCTAATTTCATAGAATTTGTCTTTTTCCCCAGGTACTCTGGGGATTTTAGGGTCCATATAATCATCAAGTAAAGCTTTGCCATCTGCTGCTCATTAACTCCATTTAAGTATTAGGAAGCAGGGCCTCTTAAAAGACTCACAAGTGTTTTGACTCTAAAACTGAATCAGGAATTTTCTCTTAAAAAAGCCAAGCCTCAGTTTGCCTCTGGCAAACATGCTGATCCAAGAAACAGGGTCATTGGGAAGCCATCTTTGATTCTGTTCCCTTTTTGTCCTTATAAACAGAAACCTCATATACATCACTTACAAGTTTTTTCTTATGTTGAGGGTCCTGTGAGACTTCAGGAACCTTAAGCTGCACTCTAAAAGCCTGTCTTTGTAGCCCAAGTCCACACACCTCACCAGGGCATCTCTGTAGCATGGCTCATGTGAGAGAAACAGCTCAGAAGCTCTAGACCATTATTTAAACTTTATGTGGGTGTATTTTACCCACATTGGGCTGCCTCTGTTTGTAGTAAGAGGTTTCTGGCCCAGACTTTCAGGCCTACTTTCAAGATTTAGGCCCACAGACCCACAGACCTGACACAGATGTTGACAATAGTTTTAGGCAGATTGGCCTAAGGTCCAGGCATATAACTTGCTAACTCTTTACCCTTAAACTAAACTATGACTCATCCTGTTCATCCTTTTCTCAGAGCAGCATAGTTGTTCTCTGTTTCTTCTGGCCTTTCTCTGGCATTCTTCTCTGTTCTGCCTCTTCCTAGATTCTTCTTAGTCTGGCAGCTCTATCCACACTTCCTGTCTGCCTTTGGCTAATAAGCACTTTTATTAAACTCATAGGTGGGGACAATTATTTACAATGGAACAACATAATTTCCCTACAATTACATTCTTCTGTTATCTTTCGACTTTTGATGTTTCTCTGAAACTAAGTGCAGCCATCACCATTCCCTGTACAAAATATCTCTGCCATATAAACATCTCCAATCATCTATTGACCAATTCTAGATGAAAGTTGGGCATTTATTTATATTGATCCTTCAAACTTTGCTCTAAGGAGACAAGGTAATAATGCTACTTTTTAAATAATTGGTTTAGAAAATTAGCCTCTATACTTCAGGTTAAACAATTGAATTCATGTTGTAACAAATTTATTATGACAGTTATAAAATTCCAAGTTTTATTGTACAAGATGAAGCTGCTAGGATGCCAGCAGATGTTACAGAGGGAATGCAAGTCATATTGCAGCATCCAAGATACTGTTTAATTTTGACTGAGCTCTGTGTGCAGAATATTCCAAATATTACTCTGCATCTCATCTGACAATTGAATAATTAAATGACTGACACATATTCTCTGCATTTCTGGTGGCCTCAGTCTCTGGAACTGCTTCTTGACCTGTGATTTTAGAGCAATGTTATATTTGCATGGAAATTAAACCAGAGTTCACAAGGAAATTGGAATATAGGCACAAGGCTTCCTGATTTTACTTTATTAATATTCTGTCTTTGGGTTCAATGTCAAAACAAATAAATAATAACCAATAAAATTGAAGAAAATAGATATATTATCCATAGATAAATGATAAGATATACATAGAAGCATGTAAAACTTTTGAGTTGATGGTGAAAAAAAGTGCTACACTACAAAGTGGTGACACAGTGGCTGTATCTAAGAGTGAGGCAAAAAGTTCAAAACTGAATTAAAATTTATTTATTTTAGAAAAGAGACTGAGGCCAAAAGAGAAGAGTCAAAATAAAGGGAGAATTATGACAACGTGAACAGGTAAAAATGGAAAAAATATTTTTATGTGGTTAAGGTTCCAGTGAATATTAAAAATAGCTTGTATGAAAATAAATTATTTGAGATTAACCACAAAGGAGAGACTTATGCAAAGTGATTTGTGAGCTTTTATACTGGTCTCAGTGTGAATGTGTCAATGCATATGTGCATATGTCCTGTGTCTTAACTATTTTTTTAGGTATGTTTGCAGCATAGAATACATTACTGACTAACTTTGCATGCCTCCAGTACCTTGTGTGCCTAGTTCAAGATTGTGTTCACTGAGAAATTAGTGGCTTTCCATCTCTACTCTTTATGCCTGGATTTGAAAAGTTTATAATATATTTATGGATTAATTTTTGTGTCTATTAAATGTTAAAATAAAAAGATCTTTAATAATGTAGCACTGTTTTTTTCTGAAATCATTGATTGAGCAAGAGAAAGGCATTTGGTAGCTGTCTAACATGTTCACTGTTCTATTGCTGTAAAGAGACACAATGAGCAAAGAAATCTTTAAATTTTATTTTAGTTCATTAACATTTTGTCATTTATTTTACATACTGACTGGCCGCTGTTTCTGGCCCAGCCTAGCCCCACAGAGTGGACCTGCCTATAGTTCCATATTTGAACAAATAATCTCAAAGTCCCAAAGAAACACACAAATGCTTATATTAATTTCATGCTTCTTGGCCTAAAGCTCAGGCATATTGCTAGCTTGTCATGTGGCCTGTGGTTTACCTGTTTTATTACTTGTGAATTATCAGTATTCCTTAGTTACCTGAAATTATAAGTCTAGGTTTAGAGCCCTGTGAGATTCCCCTTCCATGCTAGTAAAGCTATTTCTATTGCTCTTATTCACACATATAAATCATTAATATGAGAGAGCAAAAGTAGAAGGAAGGGATAAAATATTTAATTATTTTTAATTTTAAGAAATAAATGTTATTAAAGCTTAATTTCAAAACCTTCATTTTAAATGGTTGTGCAATTATCTGTCTCACATATATAATATAAAATATATAACTTGCCATATATGTTATCTCATAAACTGTGTTATAATAAAAATATTGCTTTGTACTTCAATATTTAATAGTCTACTTTTTGTAAAACACAAGCTAGTAATAATCTCTTTGCATATGAATATGAAATAGTTTATAACTCTGAAGAACAATCATGCATCAGCATCTTCAGGAAGATCTCTGAACTCTCTTTATGTAGAAGCATCGACCTTGTAAAAGCTAGAGCTTTCTTCCCTGCCTTTGCCCACAGCTTTCTAAAAGACTTGCCTAAAAAAGTCATAAGCACTCTTGGTAACTTGCTGACTGAAACAGGTTTCTCAGTGACTGTCTGACTGGAAAGGACATTAGTGGGTGAGGTAGTATGTATCATTTGAAATTTTTGTACTATCAGCATCCATATCTCATTTTTAGCAGGATTCTCAAGTGTTCTAAATATTAGGCTTTTATTCATTACTAAAATATATGAAAAATACTTCTTAATAGTTATTCCTAAGAAAGTATCTAGTATATGGTCTTCAAATAAATGGATATTTTACTGTACAACTGTATGTCTAAAAGAAAGTAATGTCTGTTTTTTTCTCAATGGATAAGAAGTGAATGAACCTATGGAAAATCTTTGTCTTCTAATATGTCAGAAGAAAACTACACATTTGGAAAAAAAGTACCTTTGAAAATAATCAAGAGGATAGAGATTTAGATGGCCAACTTACTGTTCATCTGTGCTATTTGCTGCAATTCAATACAGAGGAGAAATCAATACATGTAAAACAGATAAAAATCTGATATAATCATATTAATACTAAAATGAATGTATAGTATCATTGTAGTCTTGTTGGGTAGTAAGTATCTGGAATGGTTTAGTGGCATTTTACTGTGTCTAGTTCTCAAAACTGTTTTAGTTCCTTTAGTCTATTTGCTTGAATTTAGTTGAATACACAAACACAAACACAGGGACGTTATGAAGCTTAGAAAATGAGAATAAAACAAGAACTTTCAGAAAGTCAATGTAGGTCAATGTCTTTTGCAAATAGTAAAACTTTATAGATCATATGTTGATCATGATGTTGTAAGATGAATACATGCCAGTAATTTCAGTTGCTTCTTGCATTTTAACTCAATACATTTCTGTTAATATATGCTTGCCACATGGCTCATAGCTTACCTTTGTTCCATTACGTATTGCCTCCCCTGCTGTGGGTGCCTTTCTTCTCCTTTTCTGCTTGGATTTTTAACCTGGTTGTAAACTGTTTTGCCACAGATTAAAAGAGTTTTTTATTAACCAATAGAAGCGAGATATATTCACAATATACAGAAAAAAAATCCATATGTAGTATATATTGTGTATCAAATAAAAATACCTATCAAGTAAAATAACCAGCCACAGAGTTAGTCATTGAGGTCAAACAGTGGTGGCATATGCCCTCAATCCTAGCACTGAGGAAGCTGAGGCAGAGGTCCATCTGGATCCCTGTGAATTCAAGGCCAAACAGAGCCAGGCAGGGGCAGCACATACCTTTAATCATAGCAATTTTGAACATATGTCTTTAATCCCAGCACTAAAAAGGTTGAAACAGGAAGTAATATGGCTGGACAGAGAAAGGATTTTAAGGTGAGAGGGACAGGGGAGTTCACCCTTTGTGCTTTCTTTCTATTTACTCTTGTGCTTTCCTTCGCTTCCCCAATGCAATCTGAGGATTTCTGGAAACAGAATCTTTCTTTTTTGGCCTGAAGATTCAATAGTGGTAAGAACTGACTGTGTCTTGTTCTCTGTCTCTCTGACCATTTGGCTCTTCCTCACTATCTGGCTCTAGGTTTTAATTAAAAGACCAGTTAGAATTTGAACTACTGAAATGTGAAGTCTGTTGCACAAATTGTAGGCTTTCCTCAATGCCCTGTAATAGTTCTAATAATACAGAGGTGTAAAAGCAATAGTTAATATTTACATCATCTATTCAGGCTTATTGCTTTAAAATGTATAGTAAGACCCAGTATCAGCATGCCATGTATTGTGAAATACCCAAGGAGAGTACAATAATTACCAAATCCATTATATTTCAAATGTAACACTCAATATATTTCTTAGGATACACCCAAATATATTGTATAAAGGTTAAAGAACATATGGGAAAAGTAAAACTTTGGAATTATCAAACAAAAATTGAACTTATTATATTATCTACATTTTTTGGAATGGGTTATAATAATTTTCTTGGTTAGTTATGTGAAACATTGATATCAACATTACCTACATTAAATTCAACATCTATTATTTTTTATAGTATATCACTTCTGTATACTATTGAGCAGAGTATTTACAACCTTCACAAGGGACTTTAGGGTTTGGTAAAGAAGTACAAAAATCTAGAAATATATTTATACTTACAAATAAAGAAAAGAAAAATGAGTAAGAAACACCTTTATTTACTGGTGAGAATGTAAACTTTTGCTGCTTCTTTGGGTATCTGGCTTGATCTCTCCATGGCTCTCCCCTCCTTCTGCCAATGCTCTGATTTCCCTGCCTACTTTTTCTATGGTGTCTGTGATAGCTGAAACAGTCCTTTATTTAAAGATTGATATTCACAGCAAACAGAAACATTCCCATATTACTTATGAGGCAGAAATTCATCTAGATCTCTGTGAGTTCAAGGTCTAACAGAGCCACATTGTATTGGCACACACTTTTAATTCTAACACAAGGAAAAATGAATCAGAAATTAAGATAGCTAAATGAATGGAGAGAAAAAGATAATCCAGGAAGAATTCAGCTTTGCTGGTACTTCCCATGGCAGTTGAGGCTGGAGAAGCTTGTAGTTGGAGGATTTAAGGAGACAGGTCTGAAAATGTTGTTGGGTTAGAAGTAGCTATGATTTGTTTCTTTAGCTCTGATATTTCAGCTTTTCACCAATATATAGCTTCAAGTTTTTATTATAATTCAAATATAATTTGTGCAATATTTTGGGCCCAATGTGGGGCTCAAAAACACCTCACAGGCTGGAACTACATATGACCAGTTTTTCTTTAGAAGTTGGCTTCCAGCCAGATTTGTTCTTAGACAGTTCCTGCCACATTTTGTTCTTCTCAACCATAACCTGGGGTAGTTTTTCAGACAGCAGCTTCCCTCTTCTCATAGATTGTAGATTTTTTATGGACCTCTTTGTTGGTCTGCTACCATATTAGGCAGCTGCTATCTTTACCTTCATCTGAATCATCACTAACAGCAAATCGGATAAGTACATTTGATTTTTTTATTTTTTAATATTTTATTAATATAAAAAGATTTTTTTCATACATACCACTGCCTCCCTCCCTTCTCTCCTTCCAGTCCCTTCCAGTCCTCCCTGAGACTCCCCACACACTATCCCCCATTCATTCCCAAAGGAGGGCAAGGAGTCCCAAGATGGGTCAGTTCAGTCTGGCATATCCAGTTGAGTTAGATTGAAGTCCCTCATCGAATATTAAAGCTGGATTAGGTGTTCTTCATTATGGAATAGGTTCTCAGATGTTAGCTGATGAACCAAAAGTATGCTCTGATCCTATTGCAACAAGCTCCACAAAGTACCCATACCATTTGACAGTTGTTGACATTTGGAAGGTCTAGTTTCTTTCCCTGGAGATTCTTCAGCATTTGTTTCTGATTCATTGAGCTCTCAAAAGCTCCAGTCAGCTGTCTCTGCAAGGCTCCTCCTCATGATCCCAATCCTTTTGCTCATATACTCCCTTTCTCTTTCCTCTCTCTCTCTCTCTCTCTCTCTCTCTCTCTCTCTCTCTCTCTCTCTCTCTCTCTCTCTCTCTCTCTCTGTGTGTCTCTCATCTGGACTGGGAGCTCAACCAGTGCTTAGCTATGCATCTTTTCTTCTTCCTCTATCAGTCACTGGGTGAAGGTTCTATAATGACAGGGTGGTTATTTATTTGAGAATATGTCAAGTCCTGTTTACGCACCTGTTTAAGAAGAATAAATAAATTGAATAAGATATCAGAAAATGGAAAGATCTCCCATGCTTCAGGATAGGTAGGATCAACATAGTAAAAAATAACAATCTTACCAAAATCAATCTACAAATTCAATGGAATCTTCATCAAAATCCCAACATAACTTATTACAGACCTTGAAAGAACAATATTCAGCTTCATAAGGAATAACAGGAAACCCAGGATTGCCAAAAAATCCTGTTCAATAATAGAACTTCAGTAGGAATAACCATCCCTGACTTCAAGCTATACTATAGACACACAGAAATAAAAACAGCATGGTACTTGCATAAAAACAGACTTGTTGATCAATTGAATTCACATACCTATGAACACCCAATTTTTGACAGAGGCCAAAAATATACAATGGCAAATAGTATCTTCAAAATTTGGCTCTGGCATAACTGGATAGTATTCAATTTTAATTTCTCTAAGGGGGATTAATATAAGACATAGAGATAGTTTATTTCTACATTAAAAAACAGAAAACATTAAGAATTAAGAAATTTTGTCCTTTTTAAATAATATTTAGACAGTTTGTAAATGAAACCATTAAAGCAGGAGATAATTAATGTAGATGGATTATTATAGTGTCTATTATAAATATGGTTTGTTTGCTCATTCTTCTTTTAGAACTAAAAGAATGATTTCTATGTATGTCAAATTGGTTAATATAAGTATCAAGTTAGTTGATATGAGTGCCAAGATAAAAGTATTAGGAAACCTTGTTAAAAACTGATCATGGAAATATTCACACTCATAAAGAAAAATTTAAAGGAGAACAAATCTCAACCTTGCCTTATAAGGTAACAGAGAAACAGCAAAATGCTTTTAAGCATTCAGTAACCTTGAAGAAATTGCCAAGTGGAAGAATTTGTGCAAGAGCTGAATGGTATCCTATATAAATGTTAGATTTAAGGAGACTCAGAAGTGTAATACAAGGTTTCTGGCCCAAACTTTTGGGCCTAGCCTCAAGGTTTAGGTCCACAGACACACAGACACACAGAGACACACAGATGTTTACAATAGTTTTTAGGCTGATCAGCCTAAGGCCCAGGCATATCATTTGCTAACATCTTTTCTCTTAAACTAACCCATGACTCTTAATCCTGTTCAGCCATGTGGCTTGGTACCTTTTCTTAGAGTAGCATAGTTGTCCTCTGCTTCCTCCAGCTTCTCTCTGGCATTCTGCTCTGTGATTCCTGTTCTCAGAGTTCTCTTAGTCTGGTAGCTGTGGGAGATTGTGTTGTTTCATGATAAATAATTGTCCCACCCACTGGTTTAATAAAAAGTGCTGATTGGCCAAAGGAAGGCAGGAAGTGTGGGCAAGGCTACCAGACTAAGAAAAACTCCGAAAACAGAAATCACAGAGCAGAATGCCAGAGAGAAGCCAGAAGAAGCCGGGGACAACTATGCTACTCTAAGGAAAGATACCAAGCCACATGGCTGAACAGGATGAGTCACGGGTTATATAAAGGGTAGAGAGCTAGGAAGTTACATGCCTTGGCCTTATACCAATCAGCCTAAAAACTATTGGAAGCATCTGTGTGTCTCTGGGGGACTGTGGGACTGCAGTCTGTGGGTCCTAAACCTTGAGGTTAGGCCCGAAGTCCAGGCCAGAAACCTCGTACTACAAATGACACCCAACGTGAGACATATGCATGAAATATACCCACAGAAAGCCACAGAAAGCTTAAAAAATGGTCTAGAGACCAAATCAGCCTCTAAATTGTGTCTCACATGTGAGCCATGGTACAGAGACACCCTGGTGAAGTGCATGGGCTTGAACTACAATGGTGGGCTTTTGGAATGCAGCTTAAGGTGTAAAATGGCTTGTTCCTGAAGTCTCACAGGACTCAATATAAGCAAAAAGTTGTAAGTCATGTATTTAAGGTTTCTTTTGATAAGGACAAAAAGAAAATAGAGTCAAAGATGGCTTCTTAGTGTCAATGATTTCTTGGATCAGCTCTGTTTGCCAGAGGCAAAGTGAGGCTTGGCTTTTTTAAGAGAAACTTCCTGATTCAGCCTTAGAGACAAAACACTTGTGAGTTTTTTACTTGTGAGATTTAGTCCCTGCTGCCTAATACTTAAATGGAGTTAATGAGCAGCAGATGGCAAAACTTTAATTGGGTAGTTATATGGACCCTAGTATTTCCCAGAGTACCTGGGTTAAAAAGTTAAATTCTGTGAAGTTAGACTAGGAGCTGGGTGGAGCCATCCACCTATCCTAACAACCTGGAACCTTGGCAGATTAAAGGTGTGTTCAGAAATTGAAAGAAATAGAAGAATCCTTGGAAGATTAAAGGTGTGTTCAGAAACAGAAAGAAATAGAAGAATCTGGATGTAGTCAATCACCCTAGCCAAGCAAAGGTGTGGTCAGAGACAGAAACGGTTAAGAAATAAATATACAATAAACACAGGTTTGTGCTTTTTAAAGTATAAGTGGTTTAGAGTGTGTTGAAAATACACACACACACACACACACACACACACACACACACACATGGGCTTAGAGAAAGAAAAGAAAAGGTAGAGAACGTTCTTTAAATATAAATAGAGTTAAATAAATAAATAAAAAATGGCCACATAAAGATGGAAAATACAAAGAATGTCTGACACTGTATATTATTGTCTTATTTTTGAGCTTCTTGATTGAAAGTGACTTAGTAAAAGCTGCTAAGAGACAGTTTATTATAAATGCTTTTGGTTTAATTCAACCTATATATTTTGAAAATGAGTTGACTTTAAAATTGAAATGCAAAGATATGCTACTTTGGAGAAGAGGTTTTCTTTTTATTTTCACAGAAAATGAGAGTCTGTGGATTTATTCCTGGATAAATAACATGAAGTTTGATAGAGGAAGACCCCGTGAAAAATCTCCAATGGAAATGAATGGACCAGATGTTTCAGCATTTCAGAGCACCTTTGTAGAAGTTTCCAGGTCTCTGTATCCAGAACAATTTCAAGGAGACTGGCTAAGATAACCCAGCCTTACAGACTACTCCACTAAAGACTTGTGCATAATCCCACATTTTCTTTGGAAATTGCCAATGCCCTCATTCAGCAGGAAGTAGCCTAGAGAACTACGCCCACATTCCCAAAACATGGATTATGGATGTTTGTGTTTATTTACAGTGTTGTTTATAAGTTGTTATACATAAGGGGGAAAGGAATATTAGATTTAGAGTAGTTCTTGTTTTAAGAAGAAAAAAATGGGATATGTGGGAGATTGTGTTGTTTCAGGGTAAATAATTGTCCCACCCACTGGTTTAATAAAAAGCACTGATTGGCCAAAGGCAGGCAGGAAGTGTGGGTGGGGCTACCAGACTAAGAAAATCTCTGAGAACAGGAAGCACAGAGCACAATGCTAGAGAGAAGCCATAGGAAGTAGAGGACAATTATGTTGCTCTAAGGAAAGGTACTGAGCCACATGGCTGAACAAGATGTGTCATGGGTTACATGAAGGGTAGAGCACTAGCAAGTTATATGCCTGGACCTTATACCGATCAGCCTAAAAACTATTGAAAGCATCTGTATGTCTCTGTGGGACTGTGGAACTGAATCTGTGGGTCTGTTGGTACTAAACCTTGAGGTTAGGCCTGAAAGTCCAGGCCAGAAACCCCATACTACATGTAGCCCCACCTACACTTCCTGTCTGCCATTAGTCAATCAGCACTTTTTACTAAACCAGTGGGTGGGACAATTATTTACAATGTAACAACATAATCTCCCACACAAAGATGCAAGTTATATATTAGAATAGAATAACGATGTAGGGGGAAAAACTGAGTCTTTTACAAGAGAGATTTAAGGGCCAAAAGACATTTTTATAGATTTCTTACAAAGACTGACTTCAGCAGTAATTAGAATGGTACCAGATTCAGAAGCTAGATAATAATTGAATTTGTGACTTTTGAAAATTGTAACTCAATATGCAAAAGTATAATTACACTGTTAAAGGCAATATCAACACCACTGGAGGATTGGATCTAGGATACAATCAATATGACTCATTAAACTGATGATAAGTGAGTAGAAAAGGTTATTTTTCCCATTCCCTGCAGAGGAGCACATATCCCAGCCTTGACTTTGGAATGAGGAAATCAAACATGCCTGGAGTGGATGTGCCACACTCATCTGACCCACCTTGGGACTTCTTGCCCTTTTGGGGGAGGGGATGGTGGTGAGAGTGAGGACTAAAGGCTGAATGGGAGGGATTGTAGGAGGGAAGGGAGGGGAAGCAGGAGAATACAGAGATAAATAAAACATTTTTTAACTAAAAAAATAAAATGAACATAAAACAAAAAATAATATGTTGGCCTCCAAATGGACACCAGGATATGTGTTACATTAGGGAAGGAGTTTTGCTTTTGTTTTTGCAGCAGGTGAAGAAAAACTATGGGTATTATCAAAATTAATAAAGACTTGATTCAAAGAGAAGAAATTCTTGATAGTGAGAAAGGATGGCTTATCCACCTATGTATCAATTCTCTAAATTGTAAGAAAAATCTCCCCAAACAAGGGTTGGGGCAGGATTCTGTTTTGTCTTTAAAAAAATATTCATTTTCAAAGCTCAAAAGACCTTGGACATACAGACATAGAGGGAGACTATCAAGTAAAAACTTACAAGCAGAACTATTGGAACAAATATACCCTACAGAGTAAATTCTTGCTGCCTACCATTTATACCTTTTTACTTCTAAGGAAGTGACTGTTCAGGCAGCCACCCGTTTCTATCATTTCTTACATTTTTTGGGAAGTCACTGGCTTGCACTTTCTATTTACTTAGTTAATACTTTTTCCTTCTCAGGTCTCTGAAGGTGTTGAGGATTAGTTATGATTATAGTTCTCCTTACAATTCAGAAAATAAACTCACTAAAATTGTAAAGAGTATAAGTGTGAGAGATATCAAAAGATAGTGTTTGTTTAATAATACAAGTTATATAGAAAATAAAGCAGGTACAATCCTTTGCACTCACCAAGATAGGGTAAATAGTGTAGTAACTTATTTTTAATGTGTGATTTCTAGTGGACTAGACATTGTTGATGTAATTATTTCTTATATTTATTATATGTAGTTTTGTAGCTATGATATAGCTTTTTATTTTCAATTTAACATTTTTATTTTTAATGCAGAAGTTGATATGTGATACAGTGTATATTTAATAAAAATATTCTACAATATCAGAGGACAGAACCTTTAAAGAGCCAAGCTATGAAGGTCAGGGAGTGATGACTCATGGCTTTGAACTTACTAGTTCAAGATGTAACAGTCCAAGAGAGATGGTACACACTTTTAATTCTATCACTAAGGAAGTTGAACCAGGAATTAAGATAATTCGAGAAAGAAAGATAATCCGAAAGAACTTCAGCTTTTCCAGCAGTTTCCTTGTGGGCTGAGAACAGGTAGCTGGTTGAGAAATGACTGTAGATTGTTTCCCTATCTTTCTGATATTTCAGCTTTTCCCCAATATCTGGGTCTAAGTTTTTATTATAATACTAAATAGATTATTTTGCAATTCTGTGTCTGAACCTGACAAGCTCCTAGAACACAGATTCAAGTGTTCAAAATATTATTAGGCATGTGTATTGTCAGTGTGATATAGTTTAGCTGTCTCATAGGACACTGACTTGGAAAAATATATAAATACATAGGTTTAAGAACAGGTTTTGTAATCCTTCTGCAAGAGGTCTACAAACTTCCCACCCCATTTGACAGTTGTGTTCTTTGGATGGTTTAGTTCCTTTCTCTGGAGGTTACTCAGCAATTATTCCTGAGTCAATGAGCCCCCAATAGCTCTGGTCAGCCTATATTTCTGGGCATAAACTGACATCTCGGAGCCCATTCCTATAGAGGAACACCTAGCTCAGCCTTTATACTTGGGTGAGGGAATCAGACCTCCCTCAACTGGATATGCCAGATGGAACTAACTTACATTTTTCTAATTGAATCTTTTTTCTCTTCCACATGGGCATTTCTAGATTTGATATATCTTTTATAAAACTGAGCTTTGGGGTTCTTCCCAGACTCCTCTCTCCTCTAACAAATACTAAGCAAATAGCACCTGGATCCAGCTTGGCTCAGTGCTCTCATAACCCATCTGGCTGCAAGCTCTATTGGGTAGAAGATACTACATAGGCTGTGGCAATATATTTCCTGACATTTCCATAGGTGGTCTTATCCCAGGTGTAAGTCTGGATAGCTACCAAGGCTTAAGGAGCACCTGTAGGAAAAATAATGAATCAACTCAGTGGACACACCATGTCACCCACTTTTGTTCTAGCTGGAAAGACCTAGTCATTTCCAGAAGAAGGGTTTTAGCCTCCCAGACAAAGTTGACTGCATTCCAAAGCTTCTACCACAACTCCCTGTGTTCAGAAAGCTTTCCAAATATTGACTTTGGTGTCTCCCTGCCTATGGGATAGTATTCCTTATCCTTCCAGAGAAATACTATGGGTACCTTGAAGTGAATACTTCAGAAATGTAGTGTTTCCAGTGTTTCTGTTGAGTGACACTAAATCTTCACATAATCAATGACACAGTAATCAACCTGAACTCAGGGATAAGGAAACTGAGTCAGACAAAAATTATAAAACTCAAACAAGAGGACATACATATGTTGTAACTGGGTTTAGAATTTAAATTCTATATTGTATGTCTATCTTTCTGTCTGTCTGTTTGGTTGTGTGTCTATCAATCTCTGCCTATCTCTGACTTTTTCTCTCTCCCTCTCTCTCCCCCTCTCTCTCTCTCTGTGTGAGTGTTTTAATGTATCACTATAGGCACATGCATGCCACAGTACAGTGTGGATGTGGAGGTCAGAAGATAACCTGGGGTATTTTTTCTCATCTAAAGCAAGATTTCTAAAGTTTCCCACTATGTTCACCAAGATGACCAGCCAATAAGTTTCCACAGTGTTTTCCTTTCTGCATCTCCCCAATTCATTGGTTCAGGTCTTCCTGAAACTACTGATTTCTGCTGGTACAGGAGATGCATTATTCCAAAAGTAGTTAGCTCCTTATTGCATTCATTGGGCTACCACTGGGATCCAGGACCTAGCAGAATCAGAGGGCAGTGAGCAAGAGAGACTTACCCCAGGAATATAAAAGGGAATACATGCCCCAGGCCAGCTCACTTTACCCTGAGTTTGTCCTGTGAAACCAAGGCCAAATAATGTCAATAAGGAGCAGAGCCTGGAAGAAGTTTTAGCTGGGACAGCATGAAGAGATTTGGATTACATTTCTAAGAGTGCCCTGAATTCATCTTTCAAAGGGACCCCTAATAAGATGCTGACTGTCTAGGTTACAGTCTACAAGTGCCCTGGCCCTAGAAGGGAGTTACAGTCACTTACATCTGATCTCACTATGGCTCACAACTGGGCACATGTGGCTTATTTCCTACAGCAGTTTGAATGTTACACAGCACACTTGGTTTTCCACTCTTTCCTATAAAGTGTGGGGGCAGCCTGACTTTCAGTACCACACTGCCTGGGCACACTCATATCAGAGTCCTGGTCACACCCACTCTGACCTCTGTTCAATGCCTGTCCATCTACCACTCATCCTCCCATCTCTGGAAACTCTCTTGCCATACTCCATTCCAGATATCATCTCATGCCTTTGACACATGCTATCAACTCCTTCAGATACCAGTTAACCTCCCCACTGCCACTTAACCATCTACCCATCCAGCTGCTTCTGTAGCTCATTTCTGAAACGCTTTGAGATAGGAATCCCAAGTCTCCTTGGCTGCTTGTATAGTCATCCCACTTATATTATATAACTGTCCATATGTGTCCAGGAATTAATGTATCAATGCATGAATAAACTGGGCAGACTTCCACATTGCTCCCTGTCACCAAGAACTTGAGGGAAAACATTAGCAAAACAGAAGCAGCAAATGAATTATGCTCTGAAGACTACAGTATTTTTACTGGAAGGAACTGGGTGGAAGTGTGGTCCAGAGATCCTGCTGAAATTGTAGTTTTATAAGAACTCTTTTTAGCTACTGTGAGTGCATTTGCTTGCTTTTATGTTTTTGACACAGGGTCTCTGGTAGCCCAGGCTGACCTTGAACTCACGATGAAGCCAAGAATGACCTCAAAATTTCTGATCTTCCACCTTCCAAGTGCTGGGATATAAATGCCAGATGAAAGCCTCCTAGTATACAAATTTGTGGCAAGTGGAAATTGGGGGTTGAATCTAAATTCTCAAGCCCCCATGAAGCTGGGTTGTAGTGTGTTCCTTGGGGGCTAGTGCTTCAGAGGTTGGTTCAGGTATGCTGATGGAGAGGTAGGTAGTAGGCCTTTGTGAGGCATGTGGGTGGGTCACTGGGACATTAGAAAGGATTAAGGTTAGTTCTCCCTAGAAAGCTGTGATACAAAGAGGAAGCCTGGCCCTTCCATCTTGCCTAGTGCTCCTATATACACTCCTTTATGATGCTATACACCATTGGGTCCTCAACAATTACTGAAACAATGAAACCCGATCTCACACTTCTAGCCTCCAAACTCTTTTCTAAGCCAGACATAGTATGCCTAAAATTCCAATACTCTGGAGGTTGTTAAGACAAGAACATGTAAGTATCAAGATGAAAGATTGCCAAACAACTTATCTCAAAACCTTATATCAAAATAACAAAACACAATAAACATTTAAACTTCCTTTCCTTATAAACTTACCCCTTTCCAGTGCTTTTTAGAGCAACATCTAACTAATACATCATTAATGTATTAGTGTAGACACCACAATTTTAAGGAGCAGCCAAAATTGGGATAGACAGAACCCAGGATTCTAGTAGCTTCTAAATTATTGGCATAACTTCATAGTCTTTTGGAGGGGTTGCAGAGTCATCACTTGCTTACTTGAAATACTTGGGGAATAGTAACGACTGTACCAATATTTGTTTTCAGTTCTTCAAAGTGATAAAGAAGTAAAATTTCTACTGCCGATTCTCCACCTGATTTGCAAAGCATTCAGGCTCAGCACATACAAAGGACAGGCCTGGTAGACACAAATAAAAATCCTCCAGGAGACAGCAAGGTTGGGAGAAAAAGTGAGAACAAGAAAGAGACATGTCCTAGGATGACCAGAAGCCAGGTGCTGGCAGGAAGCACCTTACCAGCTTCTTGCCTTAGGTGTTTTGGCACAGCAGAACTGTTCTGTCTTCTTAAAGATGGTTACAGTACACTGGACTGGCAGGAGCAGTTCCTGAGCCATGCATGAAGACCTACTCTGTCAAAAATGACCGTTACTATGCTTGGGAGTCAGGTTATGAGGAATCTAATCTTTCTCATATAATAATTTATTTATTCATGCACCTAACAGGTGGTAAGGGTGAAGATGTGCTGAACATGTTGGCACAGCTGATACACAGTGAGCTAGTTGACATCTAAGGTATGGGGGACACCCTGGGATAATTATATTTGGAGCTCTGATTTGGGCCACCAGGACACAGCAATGAAGACACTAATACTGAATCCAGGTCACCTTTGCAATCCCAGCTCTGCCCTTCACCACCTTGTAAAACCCAGGGCAACTTTCCTGACCTTTCTGTCTTAATTTTTCCTTACAGATGCAAAATAAAAGAAGCAAGACCCTGCCAAATCTGCCATAAAGACTGGATGACATGGACCCTTAGGACAGTGAGTAGCATGACTAGATGAGTGATTTTTAAAGACTAAAGAAGGGGAGTCCATCTTAAGCACTTCATAAGCTGAACATGAGTGTCCAGCTTTCTGAAGGCAATCAGGAGGATCAGAAGTTTTAAGTTTAGTGGCAGTGGGTATGCCATAATGAAACCAGTTTTTGTATATGACTAATTGTGGTAGTGGGGGTTTCTAGGTCCTGGGCAGCCAGAGGTCTGAGATGGACAGACCTGCTGCCCAAGACTGCTTAGGAACCCACCATGCTCAGGCCCCAGAAATGACTCAGATACTTATATTAATTTCATGCTGTTTGGCCTATGGCTCAGGCACATTGCTAGCTTGCTCTTACATCTTAAATCAACCCATTTCTATTAAACTGTTTGCCACATGGCCCATGGCTCACCTGTGCTCCTTACATTTTTCTCTGTTGGTGGCTTGCTCGATCTGCCTCTGACTCTGCCCTTCCTTTCCTACCAATTCTGATTCCTCCTCATACTTCTTCAATGGTGCCTGTCATGGCCCAAAACAGCTCCTTTATTTAAAGATTGAGGTTCACAGCATATAGAAAGGCATTCCCACATCAACTAATATATGCTAAGAAAAATGTTACAAAGAAAAAGGAATGTTTACTGCTCTTGTAAAGGACCTGGGCCTGGTTCCTTGTACCCACATGGTAGTTCACAATTGCCTGTGAATCATCCCAGTTCTAGGTGATATGATGCCCTCTCCTGACCTCTATGAGGTCCTCTGGGTACATAAACTCACTTGTTCACACACACATATACATATATATGTACATATATATGTATATATAATAAACACACAAACAAATCAATCCTTTAAAGAAATTAAAAATCATCTTCAACTATATATCAAATTCGAGGCCAATCCAGAATTGAGACCTAGTCTCAAGTGAGAGAAGTCTAAATGTAGACAGAATGACTAGGGAAAGCCAGAGAGAGAGAGAGAGAGAGAGAGAGAGAGAGAGAGAGAGAGAGAGAGAGAGAGAGAGAGAGAGAGAGAGAGAGAGAGAGAGAGAGAGAGAGAGAGAGAGAGATTTAAAATAGACATAAAGCTTGATGTGTGTTAAAAAATGAATGTAAATTTTAAATGTAAAAATGACTTGTATTTTGGTATTGGAGTCCAATGGCTCTTCAATAGTCACACTGCTTAATTCACCTGTTTCACTTGTATGGTGCAGCCTGCAGCCTTTGCTTGCTCCCTGAAAAGCCATTGTCCCTAACACTACCGCAGAACACCATTAGCTGTATATAGTCAGCTTTAGCTGTTTGGTGTGAAGCAAGACACAAGAGAATAAGCACACAGGGGACATTTTCACCCACTGGCTCTCATAAGAGGCATGCTGGAGGCCTTCACACTTTTAGGCTCTCTATTCAGAACACTGGATACATAGAGGGTATCCCTGGTGGGATCAAGTACACCTGGCTCTGCCTTGCCCTTTCCCCATTCCCATCCTGGGATTCTCAAGAGCTTCTCCAGCATCCCATCTCTTCAAGTAACTTCCTGAGCTTTTTCCCAGGACCCCCTTTCCTGCTACTGCTTAGGAGCAATTCTCTTTGATCCCAAGTGACCACTAGAAATTTCTATTAGGATGTTTCTTGGCTATACATCCACATAATAAGGTTTTCTCTAGACAGCCTAGCTCAAAGAGTAGAACACAAGCAAGACCTACCCATTCCCCCACACACAGACAGACTTAGTACCCAGCCATAAATGCAGGTTTTTGAGAAGAACAATATCTAAAAGGGATCAAAGAGCAAGCAAAGCTTTTTAAAGACTTAGCTTGCAGGAGACAAACGACACTCTGATTATCAACTGCTTTACTTCTAAGTTGACAGAACATAAAAAAATGTGAGGTTGAGCTCTGGCCTCTCAGAGTAAAGTACAAGACTACTCTATGTGAGTAAAATCTCTCAAAGTCTCACACTGGGTTGCTGCCATGCTTGTGCTAGCATTTGTGCTATATTCCCTCTGTATAAATATACTGTTTTTTTTTTACTTTGCCAAAGTGCTCTGGATTATATGGTTGCTGTCCTGAGACACATCCCTACCCCATTTCTAACAATTGATCTGAGGGTCACTCTGGCCAGCCTCCATTTGCACTCAGAACTGAAGCTCAAGCCTTCTTCTGCTTCCAGGGACCTCTGTGTTTCATCTACCCCTTCTACCCTATCAAGGCTCATGCTCTTGCAAGGAAGTGCAGGCAGGTCTGGGAGAGAAAATGCTCCTGAATAACTAAGTCATTATGGCTTCCCTGTATAGCCTCAATTTCTTGCCACTGAGCTAGTCCACAGAAGGACTACAGCTCAGGGTATGAGCCAGGATCCAAAAGAGGGATCCCTGAATCAATGCGGGTAAAGTGACAGGCTTGGTTGAACAGGTCCATAGCCTCCTGACAACATATGAGAAGACCAATCTTTTGTCTATGGGATAGAGCTTTAAAAAATAGATGTGTTTCCTTGTCTATGGACATGTGCTAGGGTGAAATTATAAATAGCAAGATCACAGCAGGTTCCAGCTATTGGAAGTTACCCCTGAAACTCATGCCCACACTTGTGGTGAACTGGGAGTGTCCTTCTTATCAGGAGACAGTAGTCTTGTGGGGAAGAGCCCTTGAGCATGTATTTTGATGTGAGAACAGTTCTATACTCAAGTCTTCTGTGAAGGGGACATGAACTTAGCCCAAGGCTTTTATTATTCTCTAATTTTATCTGTGAAGAAATAAAAAGCAGTCTAGAATAATTGGTGTAGACAGCAACAACAGAGGACAGGACAGGGAATGTAAGTTTGAAAAAGAAAGTGGTACCTGACAGGATAAAAGACAAAGATGTATCTCAGTAACAGAAAATAGTAGGAAGTTACTGAGAGTTTCCTTTGAGGTACTGAAGTTTTCTTAATTTTTATGAGGTCATATTTGTCACTTTGGGGCTTTAATTTCAGAGAAAATGCAGCCTTTTTGAGCAAGTTTTTTCTTATATATTATCTTTTAGAATACTGCCTATTATGGTTTATGCCCAAGAATGATAGGTCAGAGACTTGAAGTAGGTGCATTCCCAATTTCCTAAGAAGGCATCATATTAATTTCCATTGTTGCTGACCCCAGGGATCTAGGACTAGGACTAAGTTTACATTTAAGGCTGACAAATTGCTAATACATACCCACAGGTAACAGTTGTGTGATATGAGGGTATTGCTGACATGTCTATTACCACCATGCATTTTTCTCTGGTATCCTTGCTGTGTTTCTAGAAATGGTCCAATTGAGCAGCTATGACAGTCCTGATACTCTGGAGACAGATGATTCAATTTAAGTAAAGATCCTGAGCTCCTGCCACAATCTTGGATACTGAGCACAGTGAAGCCCTATAAGTTTGCTCTCAAAGGTTGTCTGGGTACTGAAAAGATGAGTCAGTGGTTAAGAGCACTGGCAGCTCTTCTATCAGGTTCATATTCAATTATTAGCACCCACATTTGTGACTCTCAAACAACTGTAACTCTAGTTGCAGGAGATACAGTGCATTCCTCTGACCTCCGTGGATACCAGTAACATAAACATCATGTAGACAAATACTTAGAATGTAACAATAAATATTTCTTTCTAAGAGACATCTGAAGGGATGGGGAGATGGTGCTGCTAACAATGAGAAGTCATATGGTTCCTGGGAAATAATAGGCAGGAGTTGCATGAATGCCCAGTTGAGACTGGGAACCCAGCTTCCCCAGGCATATGTATCTGAAAATCATATCTACTTCCTTTCTTTTCCTTTGTCTTCCATGGTCATGGGACATCCTGCCAAATGAAAATACCCCCCTGAAGAGTACTTTGAAACCATTAAGCTCATCATCAATGGCACCTATGAGTAGAGGCATGGGTCAAATTGTGGCCACGACAAGAGCTGAATCAACTCTTGGTCTCTTCCTTCTGAAAGTCTTGTTGTTTTGTGCACATATATGGGATGAAGAGGCAATATGGGGCTGTGTAATGTACAGTTAAGGTGCTAAGAGCCCCTGGGTACTGAGCTAGGTTGTCTGTCTTGCCCAGGGCTGTCTTTCTTGTGTAGCACAAGTCCACTCAGAAGCAATTTGCTATGAAGAAAATTAATAAGCAGAACCTTATCCTACAGAACCAGATTCACCAGGCATTTGTGGAGCGGGACATACTGACATTTGCTGAAAGCCCCTTTGTGGTCAGCATGTTCTTCTCCTTTGAGACAAAGCATCACTGTGATTCCATCATGGTGATGGAATATGTTGAAGGTACTGGGGAAGTTTGGCCTGTGTGGAATTGGAACTATAATCTATGCCTTCAACCTAAATAAAGACCAGCTTCTGTGTAGAGCAGTGAAATATCAGGCTCTAGATGCCAAGACTCTTTGCCATTGATTTCTGCTTAGGGGCTCTGAGACCACTGAACACAGAGAGCACACAACTCCCCTCTCTATGCACACAGGTACAGAGGCTTTTGGCAGCAGCCACAGAAGCCCAAAGTATGGCACTTCAAAGATCACCCCCTTCTGATGACTTATAAAGGGGCCATCCCTACACCTAGTCAAACACTGTAGGAATAGACTTAGAGAAACAGCATTGGCAGAGCACTGGAGAGAGGAAGGCAGCAGCTTTGCAGTGGCCCTTCCTCAGAACCCCATTCTATATAGATACAAACATATTTTCCCCAAGACTTAAAGTTAAACCTGAGTAATGCAATGCTTTTACTTCAGTGGCTGGAGGTTTACTTGTTACTTTAGTCACAAATAAAAAGAAGGAAATAAGTGAACAAACATGAATGTTTTAGGAGATGCATTTGTTGAATGCAGTATTTCTAGCCTAAGAAACTTAATCTTATACTTGCAGGTCATTATGAAGGTATGAGGGCCTGGATTCCTTTCTTCTGTCACCTAAAAGATAGTCTTGGGAGCCACTGGCAAATCCATTTCCTGCTTCCTAGTACCTATCTCCCACCCACACTAGTAGCAGAAGGTCTGGAGTCATAGGGTCCAGCATCTAGATGTTCTGTGAGGCTAACTCCTTAGGTACTTCAAAGCCTGAAAACTTGCTGGAGAAGAATACTGGAACATGATAACCTTTCTTCATAATAGCCCGGTCTTTATACAAGGGGAGACTGTGCCACTCTGCTGAAAAAAATGGAACTCTGACTGTGGATATGGTGTATCTGTACTTTGCAGAAATTGTGGTGGCTTTGGAATACTTACACAACTGTGAAATTGTGCACCATGACCTCATACAAGCATGACAAGAATGCCCACTGTTTTTATTACCCAGGTCTTCCTTGTAGAGAGCTGTGTGGCCGCACCTTAAAGATGGTGCTGGCTTCCACCTTCCACTTTCCTGATGGTGAGCACTCTCTGAGATAAATAATTTCTTATTTGGCTAAGGCTAAGCTCATGGCTTGCTTCTGTGCACCTGGATCTATTGGCATGGCCCACATGGCACCCCGAGATTGGCAGTCTAGAAGGTATTTAGCTGGGAGCGGGTTTTCCCCAGCAGCAGAAGAAGCTCTGTTCAAGGTTCCTGAATAAACTGCTGAAAGAAGAGCCTGGTGTCACGTCGTCCTTGCTGGCGAAGTTGTGCGCGACAAGTGGTGGCCCATACGGGGAGAATGTGTTTTTGCCGTACAATCAACAAAGGCTCAGAACTTTCTGCAGTCAGGGGGTGCACCGGTAAGTCCCCAGGTAAAGTTGGGGATCCGCAACAAAAGTGGGGAATAGTCCTCAGGTAAATTGGGGATCCATGACAAAAGTGGAGGGAAAAACAATTTGCTCTTCTTGGTAGATAAAGAGAGAGCGGAATAAGACTCGCTGACAAGCAAGTTCAAAAGTGAAAGAGAAAAGGATTTTGCTGTGGGTGCTTCTTCTTCGCACCCAGTTTTTTTGGCTCTACAGGAGCTACTTCATTTAAAACATTTAAAATTAAAAAAGAAAACCCTAGAAAGTTCCTGGAGGAGTGTGACGTTGTTGCCCCATGGTTCACTGTAACTGGGAGCCTTACAGTCCCCTCATGGGAGAAATTAGGGAGAGACCTAGATTTTGCTTATGAACAAGGAACACTTAAAGCTGGAGTGAGACCCATTTGGAAACTGATCTGAAGCTTCCTCGAGGATCAACGCTATAGTGAGGCAGTGGAGAGTGGACAGGCAGCCTTAGAGCAGCTGCAAGCAGTTAGAACTTATGGCATCATGGCCTCTTTTACTGTAGCTCAGGTGGAAGCTCTAAACAGGCATTGTATGACACCTGGTGACTGGAGTGGCTTGGCTCGAGCATGCCTGAGCCCTTGGCCATGCTTGCTGGTGGGCTACATGCAGTTGGCAATTTTCATGGAGTTCTTCCCAGAATTGGGGACAGTGGGAAAGGAGAGGCCTGGATGTAGGAGTAACAGCCTCCACAAATCCAGGGTGTGAAAATCAAGGTATTGTGCCTCTGATGAATATTACTTATAAGCCCACTCCTGTGTGTGTTTGTCCTCCTTTTGTGTTTGTTGCAAGTAGTCAAAAGCCTAAACCTTGAATAATCTTTATACAATATGAGAATTTTACCCATGCTGCAAATTTATCTCAACAGTTGTCAAGTTATCTTTTAGGTAATTGGACAGGACAGTTTGAAAAATTGATGGAAGATATCCGGGTGGCCATCGTGACTGTCAACTCGACCTGGATAGATGCCGGAATGGCTGAGGGATTAGCTACCTGGTTCACCATTACCATGGATCATCTGAAGGAGTGGGCAGGACTAGGAGCTATGGCTGGCCTGATGGCACTGATCTCCAGGGTCTGCCTGTGGTGCCTCTGCCACATTAGGACCAGACAGTGCCGAGATGCAGCCATGATTGCCCAAGCCTTTGTGGCCATAGAGACTGGACAGTCTCCCTACGTTTGGCTAGCTGCCTTAAAAGATTAAGGTTTTTTGCAGGTTGTGAGGCTAGTGCACTGCAGTTGAGCACCTCAGCTATGTTTTGGAGGGCTCAAGGAGAGCCTGTCTGCTTGCATGTGGGTTTCTCACCCTAATGTCCCACCTTTGTGAAAAAAGCGTGTTGAACGAGTCCCTAGGGGGACATCCCAAAAGAAGTCGGGATAATGTTTCTTGCACAACAGAGAGTAGACCTCTGCGGTCACCTGCTAATTCCTTTATAAAAACAAAAAGGGGGAACTGTAGAGAGCTGCATGGCCACACCTTAAAGATGGCGCTGGCTTCCGCCTTCCACTTTTCCAATGCTGAGTGCTCTCTGAGATAAAGAACTCCTTATTTGGCTAAGGCTAAGCTCGTGGCTTGCTTTTGCACACCTGGATCTATTGGCATGGCCCACGTGGTGCCCTGTGATTGGCAGTCCAGAAGGTATTTAGCTGGGAGCGGGTTTTCCCCAGCAGCAGAAGTTCTGTTCAAGGTTCCTGAATAAACTGCTGAAAGAAGAGCCTGGTGTCACATCATCCTTACTGGTGAGGTTGCGCGTGACACTTCCTCTTACATCTGTTCATATGTGGGACAAACAGAACATATTTGGATTATTTTCTTAGAATGGCCACTAAGAAACAGACAAAACTAATCAGAACAAAAGAATCAGCACATCTAATAATAACTAAAAAATAGCTTTGGGCCATGTGGTCATGGTACACACCATTAATTCCAGCACTTGGGAGGCAGAGGCAGGTGGATCTCTGTGAGTTTAAAGCCAGCCTGGTCTACAGAGCTAGTTCCAGGACAACCAGAGCTACACAAAGAAACCCTGTTTCAAATAAATAATCAGATGGATAGATAGATAGATAGATAGATAGATAGATAGATAGATAGATAGATAGATAGATAGATAGATAGATAGATAGATAGATGATAGACAGACAGACAGATGGGTGGATGGACAGACAGGCAGGCAGGCAGGCAGGCAGGCAGACAGACAGACAGACAGACAGACAGACAGACAGATAGATAGATAGATAGGTAGATAGATAGATTAAAGTAGTCTCTGTTCTCTAGTTCTCCCTCCCAAGTCAAAGGCATGGAAAAGGATTTCATCAGTTTTCCTTCTCCATGAGATGGTTACTGTAAGTCCTTCAGCTTACAGAGGGATTGTTAATGTCTACAGCTGATACTTTAGGAACACTGATCTCAGCTGTGGAGGAAGACTCTTCTGCCAATAACTAGGTGGAAATAACTAGAATGCAGGTGGAAAAAAAAGATGGAGTTGTAAGAAATGACAAAATTGGTACTCACAAAGCTAGGGCTTCTGCTTTATAGCTGCCTAGCTCCTCATTTGAATCCCTTGGTACCATGCAGAGGCTGATACTAAATAAGTAGTAATGGATAACTGGGAGTAACTTTATGATTTTACTTCTTTGGTCTTACAGCCTTTGGACTACATCCATAGGGTACATCGAACTCACTGACTTTGGACTTTCTAAAATTGGCCTCATGAGCCTGACAATCAACTTGTATGAGGACCACATTGGAAAAAAAATGCCTGGAAGTTCCTTGACAAACAGGTAAGAAGCATGGGAAAAACTTGGGGCATTGAAATTTGGGTCTCAGAATAAGACTTTGGAGCTACTTGCTTATAATCTATGCTTAGGTATTAACATTGGGAACTTCACACTTTTGCCTTTAGTTTTAGGAAAAGATTGAAATATATATTACACTTGAAAAAATAGAGAGAGCCCTGGAATTTGGATGAAATGGCTTTCTTAATTGATGATTTATTTTCATGTGAAATCAGTCTGAGGCACAGGGCTTCATCAGGGCGACCTCATCACCCATGTCAATGATGAACCTATGCATGGACTGGTTCATACAGAAGTCATGGAGCTTGTCCTAAAGGTTAGTTCCGGAAATGCTATGTGAGGTATGAATGGTCCTAGACTTGAGAGCCTGGACTAGGCAAAAAGGAGCAGAAGTATCAAGTATACACACATATATTAAGGACGTATATTAGAGACAGTTCAGGAGATTTGTTCCAATGGTAATTATCCAAAGACTAACAACTCTTCTAATCTGTTGGAAGCATTTTCTAGAAAATTTCTACACATCATTTGTGTATACTCAATCCTTCTCTCCCTTTATCTTTCTGATATTTCTGAGTTTCTCCATCCTTATCTCCTTTCACTTTTGTATAAATGTTAATGGTTTTCTTTTTCTGTGGATATCTTGGTCCCTAACAGGGTTGGTGTTAGAAAAAATTGTCAGTCCCCAGTCCTCTAGCTTTGGTGTTCCAGAATCTAGAGTTCAGATTGGTGCTCATAGAGCACTAAGTTCTAGAATGTCCCTATTTTGATCATCGCAGGATAAGTTTGAGGCAAGGAAACAGAAAGGCTATTTGGTGTCATGCAGGCCTGGGGCACTGTGGTAGTGGCCTTGGCCATAGTGATGGCTGCCACTGTGGATGCCAAGATTTATGAACGCTGTGACCTGGCAAGGAAGCTGGAGAAGGCTGGCCTCGATGGCTTCAAAGGCTACAGTGTTGGAGACTGTAAGATTCCCATTGCCCCAAGTGTTAACCATACTCCAATTCACCCACCTCACTCAGACCAGGCTCCTTTTGTAATTTTTCATCTATTTGGGTCAGGACACAATCTTTTCAATTACCACCTGATTATTATGACTATTTTAATTTAACAGTAAATCCATCATCATAACTGTCTTTACAATCCTGACCTCTACCATCAGCACCATCATTACCATCCATAGCATCATAATAATTACTATTAACCACCAGCTTCAGTGATATGCCACTAGAATCAACAATATACCACCAATCCAAGACCACCAGTTTTTTCTCTAAGATGAGATATCTATGTTCTTCTCATTTTTCTCAGCCTTCTTTCTTCTTATGCAATGCCCATCTCCTAACTACATTCTCTGTTCCAGGGCTTTGTGTGGCACACTATGAAAGTGGCTTTGACACCTCATTTGTGGACCACAATCCAGATGGCAGCAGTGAATATGGCATTTTCCAGCTGAACTCTGCCTGGTGGTGTAACAATGGTATTACACCCACCCAGAACTTATGTCAAATGAATTGCAATGGTAAGGCATCCATAGGGACACATAGACATGCTGTCTGACCCCAATGTTACACACTGAAAGCAATGTCTGCTATTTTTATTGGTTTTTGAGATAGGGTTTCTCTCTTCATGGTTTCCTCAAATACAAAGATTCACCTGCCTCTGCTTCCTTAATGCTAGGATAAAAGGCATGTACCACTATATCTGGCAGAAATGTATTTTAAATTTTAATCTATTGCTGAAGCAGAAAAATAACAGGAAAAATAGATATTCCCTGAATCCTTAGCCAGTATGTTCCAAAAGGTTGTTTAGGTCCAATATAGTGCAAATGCCACCAACATCTCAAACTCAAAATGCAAACTGAAATTTCTTTGATATTTGGGAAACAGTATAGTTTGTTCTCTATGAACTAGAGCAGAATAGTGGCCTGCTTTGGAAAGAAGGCTATCTAGGCCCTGAGGGGAAAAAAAACATAAATATGGAAATAAGAACAAAAACAAACTACCCTGGGAAAGAAATTAAAGACGTTTTCAGGCAAAAAAAAATTAATATAGTTAAGGAAAAAATAATAGCAATTACACTCTTAAGGTTGACCAAACTGATGGCTGAGATTGTCTACAACAGGCCAAAATGGAGACAATGGTTATCTGAGGCCAGACCAAGTGGAGGTTGAGGCCGTCTAAGTATTGTGAACATAACAGAGGATGTCACCAAAGATGAGTAAGACTGAAGGCTGAGGTTGTCCAGAACCTCAGATGGACTTAGAAAGAGCAAATGAATAATGAGCTTTTAAATAAGTAGGTAAAAATTAAGATTAAAGTTTTACAGTTTGGGACAACATGATCTTTAAGGTCATTTAGGATTAGCTACAATAGAGGACAAAATTATAACTAGTCACATTTGTATTATCCAGGGAGCTGAAGATGACCCAAGTTCTGTTGCTAGCAATAATGCTGAATAGCTTAGAATCCCTTCTAATTTCATTCCAGGAGATCTGATACCCTCTGATAACCCCTTTGGGCACCAAAACACTTGAGTCATAGACCCACACATACATATAAATAATAAAATAAGATTATCCAGGACTAGTCAACATGGTTGAAATCATTAGGCAAATAGAAAATAAATCTTATCCTGGCCTAGCCAACATGGCAGTTTGTATCGTGTATGCACTATGGTGGGTAGATTTAAATGCAGCCAGCCAGTATAAAGATTAAGTTTTATTATTTTTATAAGATTTTTATACATTTTATAGGTATGACTATTTCATGGGCATATATATGCACTACCCCATGCTTGGTGATTGTAGATGGGTCAGAAAAGGTGTCAGGACCCATGGATTTGGAGGTAGAGTTGGTTGTGAGTGGACATGTAGGTTCTAGAAATAAACTTGTGTCTTTAAGAGAAGAGCCTACTGCTGTGCTAGCTCTTCAGGCCTGACTGAGTATATTAATAACAGATAGTAGTTTAACTGATCAAGGACCTAATCATGTAGGGCCTAAAGTCATCAGGAATAATCAATATAGAAAGAAAGTATGTTCCCAATTAGACACATGATAGTGGAGGTGAAGCCAGACTAGTTAACCATATAGTTGACATTAGTCAACTCAAGACATGATGACTGTTGATGTCATTCAGAGCTTGCCAATATGGAGTTTGAGGGTTCCCAGGGCCTCATTGTGGTGTTGGGATTATTCATAAGGAGCCAACATGATAGTCAAAGTCAAGAAAGATCATTCAACATGAATTAAGATTGTATAACACCAGTCAACATGGCAGGTGCAATTGTTTATATAACTATCTAGCAAAGAATAAAAGTCATTTATAATTTGCCAACATCATAGCTAAGGGATTTAGGCCCCAAGGAATCTGGAAACTTTAGGGCCTTCAAACACTTTACTGTGTCCATAATATACCAGATCACCTCATCCTTTTTTCCTCACACCAGAATTGCTCAACCGCAATATTATGGATGACATCATGTGTGCCAAGCGGGTTGTATCCTTACATGGAAGTATGAAGGCTTGGTAAGTTCATGAAGATGATCTGGATCTTGGACTGCCACAAATAATGATACAATTGCTCCATCAACTTCTCTACTCACTTTCACTCCCTTTTTTCATTTCCCAGGAATTCTTGGAGCCAACACTGTGCTGGTCATGATTTATCTGACTGGCTCAAGGGTTGTGATTGGCATCTGAAAGCTGATGCAAGCAATACTGAGTGGCAATTCAGATTTCATATGGATAGAGATTAGGTTTTTCCTTTGTGGGTTTAATAAAAGATGGCATCTATAAACAAAGATCTACCACCTGTCTGATGCTTTTCTTCATGTTTTCCAGTGGATGAAAGTACTCCCATTTAATCCTTTCCTTCACAACCTCAGAGATCTAATCTGAAGATACAAGACCATTTTGGAGTGGGGAAGATTGTATTGTAATCAAGAGCATAGATTTTATTTGGTTTAAATATCACATCTACCACTTCCTGGTTGTTATTCCTTTGTATTGTAGCTTCCAGACATCTCAGAAAAGTAACTGTACCTTAACAAAAATATATAAAACCCAATGGCACACACACATACACACACACATACACAGATACAAAGGCACACTGACACACAAGTACACACACAAACACACATTCACACAGACACACACATAGACACACACAGATGCACACACAGAGACACATATGCACTCAGACACACATACACACAGACATACACACACAGACATACATACACATACACAAAATTTGACATATGTGATAGTCTTGTTATAATTCTTTAAACTTTGTGTTTATACACATTCACTTTATAGAATATATAATAAAGTGTTAATTCATCTCCTCATATGTAAAGTTTATTATATAAATATATCTCCTCACATATAAAGTTATTATGTAGGCATCAGACATTGTTCTTTTCACACATTAAACCAACTGATCTTCCTGATTCCCATACAAGGTCAATATTATCATTATCATCCTGACTATTTTCATTTCATAGTTAAGGAAATCAGGGAATAGAAAGTTTTGGTCAGAAAAGTTTGCTTCCAAGGAGTCTGTGACTCTGTTCCCAATTTATAAGAGCAGGAACCTTAAATATATCATATGCAGCTTGTGGTTATTTCAAGGCTTCTGTGTCAGTGCAGGAATGCATGTTGCAACTGAGATTCAAGCCTTCATATCGCACCATCTATATACTATGGCCTACTTGAGAGACACAACTTGGAAGCTGATAAGGGCTCTGGAAACAATTTTTAAGTGTTTGCAGGATTTATGTGACTGTGACACACACTACCCAGTGTGCCCTTTGTCATAAGAAGATTCAGGCCCATCTAATCCCTGGACTGGCCCACACCCCTGGTGCTATATAACCCCAAATAATCACACAGAGTTACAAGTTGTTCAGCCTATGGCTAGGCCTATTGATATCTAGCTCTTGCACCTTTACCTATTTTTATTAATCTGTCCTACCACGTGGCTCTGACTCCACCCTCCTTCCCCTTTTTATGTGTTCAGATTGTCTGCCTGCTTCTAAGATACCCCACCATAGACCAAAACATTCCCTTTATTAACCAATAGTTTTCACAGTATCCAGGAAGTCATCACACATCTCACAGAGAGTTAAAAGCACAAGAGAGAAGGACTTTCATGTATACTCTTAAACCTGGATTAGGTGAGTGGTGTGAGGCAATCCCAATTTGTGTAAACTTTATAGGAAATACCCCAAGGTTGTCAATATTGAACATGGACCCAAAATTATTCAGTTAAAAGCAATTAGACACAAACTACAGACTATGGCTGGGTGTTCCCTGATATAGTCTGGGGCAAAAAGTATCCTTTTTCAGAATGTCTCCCAAATGAATCCCTAGGATCAGGGATTCTCCATACCCCAGAACAGGGAGGAATATAGCCTCACACCCTGAGATGATGAACACTCAGGAGGGATCCTGCATTTCATTAGAAAAGTTTGGTTTGGGATGGATAACTTACCAAGCATGTTGGTCTAAAATAGAGAGGTTGAAGAGAAAGGGAGAGTGGCTATTAACAGCCATGTGGTCAATGGATATACTCAACATGACACAGGTTCAGCATCAAGATTTGGATCCCCCAGTTCTCGGGTATCTTCTGCCTGTATAATAAGCTATTCAGTCTAAATTAATGAGCCAAGATTTAGAAAAGGGTGCAGAGTAACTCCTGGGTGATTCTGAGGAAGGCAGGAGAGCATACAGTAGGTCTGGTAATGAGGTCTTAAATTCCTTGGAGTCAGGTCCTGAGCAGCTCAGACAGAGAGGTGGACTTACTATGAGATTTCTGAGGAGTAAGGTATTTAAGGGGCTGCTTCAGAGGACATGTACAATACATATGTTACATTGAAAACAAGCCACATCTGTAAAAGAATATGAAAATAAGTGAAATGTATTTCTTTTTTTCAAAATAATGAGAAGATATGTAGTACTCCCCAGTTTGAGCAGACTTGCTGAATATACTACACTTTTACAAGTAATCCATTTCCCTACTGTAGGCGGAGTTTTACTTACAAGGCACAAGTCAAAGATTAATATTTATTAGAATATAAATCAACACTCACAATACAGGTAACAGCTTATAGTGTCACCTGAACAGGGACTGGAGTATCAGAGCGATGGACAAGCGATGGACAGATGATGGATTCCAAACCGGTCTCTCCAACAGCCAGGAACCAGGAAGAGAGTTGTCTTCCTCATGTCCCAGCAGCCCCTTATCAGTGGGGTTGGCCACACCCCCACCAGGTTGGCCACAACCCCTCCAGGAGTCCGGGACCCTGGATAATCATCTTTGGACCTTACCAGTTGACACTTGAATACCACCACATCTCCCCCTTTTGTCTAACTAAGAAGGCTCTAAACTAAGACTATGTACAATAGGAATTATTATGAGGTTGTACCCTTAAATACCTATTCTTAAACCCCTTCAAGATCTGAGATGGAAGATGTATCAAATGAAAGTCAGAAGTACGTGGAAGTAGTGGCTTCAAAAATTTCGGAGAGGACAGCAACACAGCTACCTGGACAATCACCTCTGGTTTTGTGCACTGTTGGGGCATCTATCATAGTGGCTACGGGCCTATGGTATCTGACAGATCTTTTCACAAGCAGGGCAATTTTGGAGGGACTGTCTTATCCTTTCCAGGCAGGTTTCATAAGTCTCCATCCATCAACATGTTCATCCAGCTTGGACATCATGTGTGTACTGTCAGCAATCAAGGTAAGGGCAGTTCTTTACCCAAGAGGCCATACTCTGCCAAAAGGACAAACTCCAAAGAAGTATCCTCAATGCTCAAAACCATCTTGGGAAAGGAGCAGTGACACCAGGAGTAATTGTGTCTCTTGTGGCTGAATTTCAAATGTTAAATGCTATATTCTCTTGGTCTATGAAGTGATTGAAGATTCCTGTCTATCTATGATATTCTAACCTGTATGAGATGACTGGGATATGGTACCTTAAGTAATGTTGACTGCAGTTCTTATCATCTTAAGGAATAAACCCTGTACTCAAAATTAAAATACCTATATAACGGATGTATAATCTCTGAACAATAACTTTTAGTATGATTATCAAACATTAGCCAGGGGTATATTACTATGTACAGTGGCCACAGCATTTTAGACATGTATATACATATATATCATTTAAACAGAGGTATCTAAACCATCTTGTGCATATAGCATAACTAGTGCAATCATACATTATATCAAGTATAGTTAAATGAAGGTAGTAATTGCATAGTGGACATGACAATAATGTGAAAATATTTTAAACAGAGATAGAAGCATATATAAAATATAGCAATTACAGATCCAATTTTACATAATAGTTACAGATTCAGATTTATATCAAAGTACAAGTTGCTTCGATTGTATTTCAATTTCAGATTGAACTTTGTACCAATGTACAAATTATCTCAATTAAACATATAAAATGATTTCACATTTTTATCAATATACAAATATCCTTGTCTTTAGCTTAGCCCATATATTCGGCTAGAATTGTGTACAGGTAGGTAGAACAATCTAACTTTATCGTATCTATCCCCCTTCTCTTTTTCAAAAGAAATTTTTGATGCTATATTATAGTTCTGTCCTTCACCCAATTTAAACTTATAACTATTCTATTAGAATAATAATTACCCACAACCCTCAGAGCACAAAACTTATTGGGAAAGGGGGCATAGTCTTTCATAAGGTTGCTTCCTGCTGACTTAAGGGCAGTGGCATCTCTTTGGGATCCTGTAAAAGCTAAAACACTGGTTAGATCTTAATGGACTGACTATATACATCTTATAACCATTCTCAAAATAGTGGTTAACTCCATCTGGAATTCTAATTAGATGTGTGATTTGAAGGATAATCATAGAGAGCTATCTTGTGGCCAATTTTGAATAATCTATTTTCTGAAAACAATCATTGATTGGTGAGCATCAAGTTCTTGGTTTTTCTATTTTTGCCTCTGTCTACCTGCCTCTTACTCTCTCTCTCTCTCTCTCTCTCTCTCTCTCTCTCTCTCTCTCTCTCTCTCTCTCTCTCTCTCTCTCTCTCTCTCTCTCTCTCTCTCTCCCTCTCTCATACTCTCCCTTTTATTCTTGTTTCACTAGTAGGAGTTGTTGTGGTGGGTGAACCATCTCAGTTCCAGATTCTTTGTAGATAGCTCATAGGAGGAAATGTTATTTACAATGCAAAACTTAAACATTGTTGATACTCAAAGAATATATTCTTATTATCTATGACTTCAGGAGATTGTATGCAGACAGGATGTTTGAAAGGTACAGATACAGAGAGAAACAAGGTTTAAGATGAAGTCACAATAATATTGTTCCCTAAATATTCTGTCTTCTGTCCCACACCAGGTGTCCTTCTTGATATGAGACAGAATTCTTCACATTTTCTTTTCCAATATGCTTGGGGTTATAGAGGGAGAAAGCCACTTGCTCCCAATCCAAATCCAGCCCCATTAATTGTCAGATCAGGACCACATTTTATTGAGGTGTAGATGCAAGATGCAAAGCAGTAAAAATTGAGAGATTACCCAGTAGTGCATATGTGTATGAGTTGGTCTCATGGTCAGTCATGTACATTCTTTCATTGATTTCTCCTCGATTGCAAGTATGTAATTATTCAATGTCTAGTCAATGTCTTACAAACAATTGTATCCATTTTCCTGTAAGGACAAAAATTGAGACCCTGCCCCAGGTTTGTTAAATGTGTTTTCCTTATCATATATCCATTTGTCATATCAGGGGTGAGCAATTATGTCTCCTCAGGAAGGTACTTCTTTTTGAAGCGGACTTTTATTTGTTTTGTTGGTTCCTATATCTTTTCTGTCCCTGTTGAAACAAAATCAAAACCCCTACCCCATCGAAGCACATATCCAAGCTTCCACTCTGAAGTCAACACATCTTTAAAGTAGATGGGTTGATTTATTTCGGAAGATTTCTCTATTACCCAATGTCTCTCAGCAGCTAATGTTCCCTTTTCATCAGTGTTAAGAAAATTTAAAGTCAATAAGGCACTGTGCAACCTCTCTCTGGGTTTTCTCATTTCTTTCTTCTCTTTATAAAGCATCTCTTTCAACATGCATTGAAATCTCCACACAACTGCCTGTCCTGTAGGATTGTGTGGTATCCCTGTAATATGCTTTATATTATAGTATCAAAAAATCAGCTTCATTTTTTGGGAAAAGTAAGCTGGAGTATTGTCAGTCTTAATCTGAGTGGGAATTCCCATTATGGCCATGGCTTCCAAAAGGTATTTTCAGAACTCAGGGCAGTTGCCCATTAAATTCCAGAGTAAGATTCGATAGTATGATGTACTGATTTCATCTTTCCAAATTCTGGGAAGTGAAACACATCCATTTGCGAGATCTCATTTCTCTGTGTACCCTTAGGATTACATCCTGCAGGTAAAGATGGTTGGTTATAGAAAGAGCAAGTGTTACAATTCCTTACTAGTTCATTTGCTTGATGTGAAGTGATGGAAAAACTCTTCTTTAGTCTTTTTCTGTTAACATGATGTTTCTCATGAAATTCTGTGTGGCATCTAGCACATTTCCTATCAGCAGCCAATCTATTTCATCATTACCCTGTGCTAGAGGGTTTGTGAGACCCGTGTGTGCCCTTATATGTGTTATGTACATAAGATGTATTCTATCTCTGATGATATCTTGTAGTTGCATGAACAGTAAGGTCAAGTCTGTATCATCAGGAATGAAGTCAGCAGTTTCAACATGTAAAACATCTCTATCTGCATATTGAGAGTCAGTAATTATGTTGAGAGGCTTTGTGAAATCCAACAACACCATAATAATTGCATATAGTTCTGATTTCTGAACAGTTATAAGGGCTCTCAGCCACCTTAATTAAGTCTTCAGACTGTAGCCAGCCTTTCCTAAATTGTTTGCATCAGTATAAAAGATGGGGGCTCCAGAAATGGATTTATCCTGTACCACATGAGGAAAGATCCAATTAGTTTCCTTTATGAATTGAATTCTCTTGTTTTGAGGATATTTATTATTAATCTCTCCTAAAAATTCACTACAAGCTATTTGCCAAGGTTCACTGTCTGCCCATAATCGATCAATTTCTTCATTAGTCAAAGGCACAACAATTTCTGCATGGTCCTTTCTAGTCTATTGACAAAGTCTTAATTTACCTTTAAAAATCAGATCAGAAATTTTTTTAATATATGTCTTCATCTTCTTGCTTGGCCTATGTGGCAGAAATATCCATTATAATATAATGCTTTCTATTTGCATTGAGATTCCTGTTTGACGTTGTCTAGAGGGTTATATAACAAGTATGTAATCTAGGACTGGATCCACATGATCTACATGTGCTTCTTGAAGTTTCTTTTCCACCAACTCTAATTCTTTCTTGGCCTCATCAGATAATTCTCTTGGACTATTTAAATCCTTGTCACCATCCAAAGTCTTGAACAAATTAACTAGCTCACAGTTTTTTATGCCAGTCATGGGCCATATATGAGCAACACCTAGTAACTTTTGAAAATCATTACAATTCTTCAATTTATCTCTAATTTTACCTTGTGTGGCCTAATTCTTTTGTAAACCTATTTTATGTCCTAAATAATTGATAGAATCTTCCTTCTGTACTTTTTCTGGAGCAATTTGTAGTCCCCAATCAGGCAATATTTTCTTTAATTCTACAAAGAATGTTTCTAATGTCTTTAGGTTTAGGTCTGCCAACAAAATATCATCCATATAATGGTAAATGGTGGATTGTGGGAAGTGCTTGTGCAGTATTTCTAGTGGTTGTTATACAAAATATTGGCATAAGGTAGGACTATTCAACATTTCTTGGGGAAGGACGCTCCATTGGTACTTCTTCACAGGTCCTGTATTATTAAGAGTAGGCACTGTGAAAGCAAATTTCTCTTTGTCCTGTTCCTGTAAGGGTATGTTAAAAAACAATCCTCCAAACCAATCACTGTAATAGGCCAGCCCTTAGGTAACAGAGAAGGCAGGGGAATACCAGATTGTAAAGAGCCCATAGGTTGAATCACTTTATTAATTGCTCTCAGATCCATTACCATCCTCCATTTTTCAGATTTTTCTTGACAACAAATACAGAATTCCATGGATGATTGATTCTTTAATATACTGAGCCAGTAACTGCTCCTGTACTAACTGTTCCAAAGCCTGAAGTTTTTCTCTCATCAAAGGCCATTGTTGAACCCAAATAGGCTTTTATGTTAACCATTTCAAAGGCAGTACTGTGAGTGTCCTTTTAGGTTCTGTGGTTATAAGGCAATACTTTGTACAACCTGAATGGCAGGCAAATTTTCTTCATAGCACCTTAAAGCATCACTTTAAGAAACATAATTGAGTCTCTGATTGATATCAGAACCGAGAGGGATTTTAATCTTGTATTCCATTGCATTAGAAGATCACGACCCCACACATTCACTGGTATGTCAACCATATAGGGCTTCAACCGTCCTTTCTGACTTTCTGGTTATATGTATTCAAGTCATCTCACACTGTTTCAACTGAGATATTTTTTCAATACCCAGAAATTGGATATCTACTGTCCGTAAGGCCATCTTGGATGCCATTATTGTGGGGTTATGATCAAAACATCAACCCCCATGTTGACTAAACCCTGGATATAAATATTATCTATCCGTATTTTCAATTTTGGTCTTTGTTCATTTATTGAAGTCTGCCAAATTATTCGTTTTGTGATCCATTTTGGAATTTCTGAATTTTCTTTTGAATTTAAGTTATTATATAATTAATACTGTATGATCTTCTAGATTAAGTTTTGGATGCTCTATTCATCCTGAGAATGCTAGTCTTCTACTATGACCAGATATGATCTCCCTGTCCTCAAATTTTGAGTCTGATTTTTGGGGGCTTCTCCATGGTAGAGGGTTTTCTTATCCCTGGTAGATCTATGTTCATTGATCAAATGTCATACATTGCCACACCTTCTGCATAATCCAAAAGGCAATGGCCTTCTGTTTGAATTGAACCTAGATCATGCATTATTTTCAAGAGTACCTTGTGTACAATTCCTTCTTATATGGCCTTGTTTACCACAGTTGAAACAAGTGATGCCTTGGTTCATCACCCTAATGTTAGCAATGGCTTGGCCTACCCAATTCTACTCATTGCAATGGAGAGATTCAGCATTGATCCATTCATCTATAGGTGTAGCTCTGATCTTTAAAGGCATAAGCATCCTTCTACATTCAGATTAGCATGATCAAAGGCCAGAGAAAGTATTAATTGCTTCCTAACTTCTGGGTCTAATGTTGTTCTATGTACAGCCATGGTAAGCCTTTGTAGAAAGTTGGTATAAGGCTCTTTTAAGTCTTGTTTAACCTTAGTATAATGCCCTATATTTTGAATCGCGTCCAAAATCTTTTCCCAAGCATTCAGTGCAGCAGTACGGCATAGCAATAAAGTATGCTCATCATAAGTAGTTTGAGTCTTCACATCAGCAAACGTGCCTTCACCAAGGATTTGGTCCTGATAAGCAAAGAAACTCCTAATTTTTCCTTGTTGTTCTAAGGTCCGGGCCTTCTCTCTAAACCAGCTTCTCCACTGTAAATTCTGACTTTGGTCTAAAACAGCAGTCATTAGCTGCATCCAATCAATTGATGGAATCAAGTTGTTTGCTGACCATGAATTTAGAAGCTGCTTTACATAAGTAGAGTGTATACCATGCATTGATATTGCCTCTTTAAAATCCTTGATGTCTCTCACATGTACTGGCTCATAGCTATACTCTACATATCCTGGGGATCCCCCAGGTGCTATCTTTGTCTGAATAGTATCTGGGAACCATAGTGGTGGGGAAGGAGGTAGCCCTGTCATGTTTATCACCTTAGGTAGAGTATCTCTTGTACCATAATATCCCATCGAGGGTTGACCTGAACTGAGCATAAGATGCATCACTACCCTTTTCCAGTATTACAATACAGTCCTCCCATTCTTGTATTTTGGATAGTATGGGTTCCCATTCCTGGATTTTGGATACTACCTGTTTCCATTCTTGAAGTTTAGATACTATTGATTTTTCTAGAGCTTGAGTGTCTTGATGAAGCAATCCTTCTAAAGACCTCACCGAGCCAGTAATTTTTTGATCCCCATTATTAACATAATTAATAATTTTCTTGTTCTCATCATTAATGTAGTCAACAAGTTTCTTGTTTTCATTATTTACATAGAACGTATTTTTTTATCCATATCTTAAGAGGAAGCCTTATCTGAAAGCTTGTTGTAACCAATTTCCAGAGTATCCATCTTTTCTACCACTTTAGTGTTGGACAGTTCCACACCTTGGACATCAACTATTGATTTACATTTTGTACCTGTTTAACCTCATCTGCCACCGTAGTGTTCAATAGTTCCATAATATGTAACCTGGACAATAATTGTTAGTTTCCATTTGTCACCTCTGTCATTCTCTTATTTTGAAATGCAAAATAGAGAAACAAGCAAAAAAAAAATGTAGGACTGGTGTATTGAATCCTTCAAGATATTAATTTAAAAATTTGTCAACCACCATGGCAAAATATGTCCTAAAGTCTTCAAAAGAATAATTTTCAGCCATTGCATCAATTCAGGTGTAATTACTCCATTTAGTCCACAGGTATCACAGTAGCGTTCAATGCCCTGCCCACTTCATGGCAAACTCAGAGACTCTGAGCAACAGGCAGCTACCTACAGACCCTACATGGTTTTTAAGGGCCCTGGCAGGCAGAATACAATCCTTGGAACAAGCAAATTCTCACAAATTAAGGCAGGATGTTAATCACAAAATAGAAGGGCTTTTGTTTCCTTTGTTTCCTTGTGCAAGTAATTTACAGTTGCCCATGTCACAATCAGTGACCACATGGGCTGATGTGGAGGAGAGGAGTGCTCTCACTTTAAACTAAGCTACTCAGGCTAGATGGGTTGATCTGCCTTACAGCCAGGCAGTGGCAGACCAAGCGGATGTTGGACCATGCCTGTGCACTGTGCCAGCAGGCCAGGTGGGCATGTGCTGTGCTGGTAGGCTGAGCAGGCAGAAAACTGTGCCTGTGTGCTGAGCCAGCAGGCTGAAAACCATACCTCTGCATTGAGGCAAAAATCACGCCTGCGGGCAGCGGGTTGAAAACCATGCCTGTGCACTGGACCAGCTGGCTGGATACCTCATCTGGTAATCAAGAGGGAGCTTTAGGTCCAGGCACTGGAGTTCAGGCTCCCAAAGATGAACAGTCTGTATGTCCCCTGCCCTCTTACAGTTTTCAAAACACAAAGGGACCCTGTTTACCCGAGGGTACATGGCTGAGGACATTGAGCGCCAGACATAAGCAGAGTATTGCTTACAATGCACCAGTCCAAGATTAATATTTATTAGAATATAAATCAACACTCACGATACAGGTAACAGCTTATAGTGGCACCTGAACAGGAACTGGAGTATCTGTGTGATGGACAAGCGATGGACAGACGATGGATTCCAAACCGGTCTCTCCAACCACCAGGAACCAGGAAGAGACCTTCTCATGTCCCAACAGCCCCTTATCAATGGGGTTGGCCACACCCCCTCCAGGAGCCTGGGACCCTGGATAAGCATCTTCGGACCTTATCAGCTGACACCTGAATCCCACCACACCCTAATTATTTGAGAATATGTCAATAAACTCACAATGCAGAAATCCCTATGAGGATTAGAATTGCAAGATTTCTATTTGTCCTGATTTACTATACAAATGTTTTAATATGACTCACAATATAAGCAATTTTATGAATGTAATAAATATATTAGAACCCTGAGCTTTCTATTCTCTTCAAATATGAGAATATGATATAGAAGAAAAGATCCTATAAATGTGAGCCCTGTAATAAAGGCTCTTCCTATGACAGGTATCCTAAAAGACACTAAACAACTCATAATGATGGGGAATACCATGAATGTACACAAAATCATAAAAACCTTAAAATCAAATTTCTTTTTACAACTATATGTAATTTTAAAAGTAATTCATATGATGTACATATCCAACAGTGTAATGAATATGGCAAACCTCAAACATGTTACACTTATCCCTGAAGACATGAAAGAAATCATCCTGGAGAGAAGCTTTCTGAAAATAATATCTTAACACCTTTGAATATTACAGTTACAATCAAATATATATATACAAAAAACATAATAGTGACAAGACCTATGAATGTAATCACTGTGATAAAGCCTTTGCATATTAGTCATCTTCAAAGATATAAAAGAATGCAAACAATATGGTAAAGCCTTTTCTCAACCTAGTAATCTTCCAAAACTTAAAAAAAACATATACCAGAATACCAGAGAGAAACCATACAAGTGTAATCAATGGGATAAAGCATCTTGACAGAGTAGTAATCTACAAAGATACAAAATAACACATACTCTAGAGAAACCATATAAAGGGAAGCCATGTGGCAAAGCCTTTGTATGCCACAGTTATCTCCCAAACTATAGAAGAACACACAACGGAGATAAACCCTATGAATGACTCTTTACATGTCACAGTGTGCCCCAAATGCATAAAAGAGCATACACTGGAGAGAAACTCTATGAATATAGTTAGTGTGGTAAGGCCTCTGCATGTAGTTGTAGTCTTCAAAGGCATAAGAAAAAAATCATTCCACAGAGAAATCCTATAAATGTAGTCAGTATGAAAAAGTTTTGCAATTCATGCTACTCTTTATGCAAGAGTGTGGGATGATGCTGTAACCATTTTCCCCTAGTATTTGTTTAATAAATCACAAATAGGCCTGAAGGTTGGCAGGAAGTAGATGTGGGGCAACCAGATGAGATGAACTCCAGGAAGAGGAATAGCATAGATAGTCAAGCATAGTGTTTCAATTAGCATCATTTTCTTGATTGGCTTTGTGGGTTGTCACCAAGCATATGCATGGCTCCTTTAAGAGATCTTCCTGAGTCAGTATTAGTGGTAAAACCCATATGGTTGTTATTTGACTTCATGGCAGTTAAGACCCTAAATTTCCCAGAATTGGGACAGTGAAGGTGGTTTCTGAAAGCACCTTTGCCATGAAGATAAGCTCTTCCAGACTGAGATACTGTATAAAGGAAGCCACTGTAGCTGAACCTTTAATTCTACCTATGCATTCACACATTAAAAGTGTGGTAAATAAAAAAAGAGATATACAGTAATGACAGATTCAGACCTGAAACAACCTTCTAAACACTTTACAGTACATTTAAAAATAAATGTAGACTGAGGACAAGAAAAAAAAGTAAAAAAGTAGAGAAAGTCTTTTAAAATGAATAAAATAATTATAATAAGCCACATAAAGATGGAATGTACACAGAGCATCTGGATACTGTATGTTTCTGCCTTATCATTGGGTTTTTTGACTGCAAAAGAAGGAATGAGAGCTGATAAAAGACACTTGATTATAAGTGCTGCAATGTTAATCCAACCTGTATATTTTTAAAAGGCTTTGACTTCAAATTTTAAGTCAAAAGATAATGTTACCTTAGAGCTGAGGAAATGAAAGGCTGTGGATTTATTCTTAGTTAAAGAAAATAAGGTTTTACTGAGGCAGAAGCCCTGAGAAGTCATCCATGGGAATGGACAACCCTCAAGATTCAGTGGTTCAGAGGTATTTTGTTGCATCCAGAACAGCTTCAAGGCCATGGGGAGATCATTTAGCCTCACAGATGACTCCATTCGAGACTTGCCCACAATCCTCAATTCTCTTTGGGTCCCCCTAAGATGACATCACCTCCAAACAAGAGGATGCATTCTAAAGAATGATGCTCACATTTCCAAAAGAATGGATGATAGATCTTTGTTAAAGTATTGGTTACTGGTTATTATGGATCATGGTTTGGAAAAATTATACAAGGGAGATTAGATTTAGGGTTCTTGTTTTTAAAAGAAAAAGTAGTAAATGTTAGTGATGCTGTAAGTATCTTTTACTTGTATTTGTTTGATAAAATGATGATTGGCCAGAGAGTTAAGGCAGAGAGTCAAGGTGGGGCCACCAGATCAAAGCTCTATGGAGGGGAAAAGCAAATGTCAGCCTTACACTCAGGAAGCAGGATGAGTACTCACTGAAAAAAAGGTATCAGGCCACCTGGCTAAACTCAGATACAATTTATGAATTTGTTTAACATGAAGATTTAGTGATAATAAGCCTGAGCTGCAGGCCAAACAGTCCATGATGAATACAAGCCTTTGTGGGATTATGTGGATCTCAATGGCTGTGGGACCATCCACAGGGGAATGGTCAATAAATGGCACCCAATAGGATATGTTATATCTCCGCAGGGCCTCGGGACTGGGAATGTGGGCAAAGGGGCAGAACTGCTGCCTTCTCCTCCCTTCCATTTATTTCCCCCACACAGATATATCAACTCCTAGTTCAAAGTTTATGGCATTCGGATTAAAGGTGGCACTATTACCACCTGGTTCTGTGCAGCCTTGAACCCACAGAACTCCAGAAAATCTCAGGCTCCCAAGGGCTGGGATTAAAGGTGTGAATCCCTGGCTATCATTGCTTGGCTCCATGAATAGCTTTGTCATCTGATGTTCTGAACTATTTTTATTAAATATAAAATATATCATCCCACAAGAGTAAAATTTTAGTTTGTAATTAGGATGTTTAAGCCTGTGTATATCACATTAATATTTAAGGATCCAAAAAATGTGTACATAAGGAAATCTGACTGTAAAATATTTGGTGGGATTTTTAGATAACATACTTACACACAGTTACACAGTGTAATTCTGGAGAAAATAAATTTTAAACTCTGTATAGCTTTACAGGATGCATTTCTCATTCGAGGACAAAATTAATGACAAAATTAGTTTAAAGATGTAGCATGTATTTTAGCTTTTTGTTTCATGGGATAATTTCTACAAGAATGAAAATCATGCTAACATGACTCAGTCATTATGGTAATGTGGCAAAGCTTTCTTAATTTTACCAACTCAATTTAAAAAGCTTCCAGTGTTATCCAAATTAACAAAAGTCGTTGTTGGCTCCTGTTTCTGTGACAAATAACAGATGAAAAGCAACTTACAGAGAACTCACATTATGTTGACACTTTTGATCAACCATCCATTATGGAAACATCAGGGCCCAGTCTAAAAGCAGATGGAAAAAGAAGAAAATGGGCCATGTGAGAGTGCTGTCTTCTCAATCTGCTTCTCATATAACCCAAGACCAATAATACATGGTGTTTTCTACACAACAGATTACATTTCAGAGGCCTGTTTTCAATTCTGATTTCCTGTTCTCAGATATGTCTATGAATAGTGGTCTCTGTCTTTGTTACTTTTCTAGTGCTTTAGGCAATTTATAGAAACAAGTATTTATTTGGGGACTAAACACACAGATGGGTCAGGTTCTTCCCACAGGTCCAGAACTGTGGCTGCAACATGGATGTAAAGTGTGAAGGGCCCTGCAATGGCTAAGGGCTTTAGGAACCATAAATTCCAGCTGGTGACATATATCCTCCAGGGACATCCAACCACATAAAGTGCTCAAATGGTCACAAACAGAATCATGGATAGAGACACCTGGAATACAAAGAAGATCCAGTTAAAAGCACCATGATGAATCTTCCTTTGATCTTCATATAAGAAAAACCTCAAAAATCATCAAGATGCTTGTAAATTTTATCATTCAATCTGCTCAGAATTCTGCTTGGTCTTTTATTATTTCACAATTGTTATAGATAACTTTTCCCACAAAGAAAGTAACTCCATGTATTGTTTTATCAGTGCCATTGTCTTCTCCAAATGACAATGGTGCTATCACAAGCAGAAATGTCCCATTGTTAAAAAAAAATCAATGTTATTACGTAATCTTAAATGTGTGATTCTGTAGATCTCTGAAGTGTTTAATGGCATCTCATCTACCTGATATACATCAGTTTGACCAAATTTTATATTATATATATATATATATATATATATATAACTTGCATGCCCTTATATTCTAATGGGTAATAAAAATTGTGACAGACTAGGACATTGCATTAGAGTGTTAAATAAGTTGCATATATACAAGACCTTGAACAAGAATAGAAATGTGTGTGCAGTATGTTCTCACAAAAATTAATCTCAAATCTGTATCAAAATACAAAATTTGTGTACAATACATAAAAATCAAATCTAATGTAAAATATTTAAAATGAGTAGTTGATTTTTAAAAGTAGATTCTTTAATCTACCGTTTTATATTATTACAAATATATATTCCATCTTTTTTTTCTTTTCAAAGGAAATTCCATAATCTACCATGTAACCATGTCTTTCCAATCTCGAGGAAAATTTATATTACAAATTGAACATAAGTTCAATACATGCTTCAGAAAAGGTGAATGCATGAAACTATTACTTTCTTAAGCCTCCTCAATTCTAACATTTGCATGGACAGCCATTCAGCTCTTATATAGCCTTGGAGATATCTATCATTTGGCTGTTACTATCATGTGACTGAATAAACTGAGGTTGGCTGTTTGAAAACATTATATTGTTCCTCTCTAATCTTACAATTCAATAATGACATTAGTTCTCTTTTACTCAGTCTGGGTCTTCATGTATCTATGATCTGTTTTAATAAGTTTTTCTAAAACTTGTAACTTGACAGTCCTATTAACCAATTTTCTACAGATAAAACAAAAATAATTTAATAGACATGTAAATACCATCTAAGTTAAATGTCATTTAATTCTTCTAATTTCAAACTGTTCAGCATATTATCATACAGAAACTCAACTCCTTTCATTGGAATAGTTTTTCCAATTTTTTAATGTGGAAAAAAACACTCTCCCTTTTAACTAATTCCTCTATGAAAGAATTCCCAACCATCTCCCCAAATCTGCTGATGGTGACAATTTAGATGATGGTGACAATGGGAGGCTGACAGATTTGAATAAACAGTAGGAGCCTAAGTGGTTTTCCAGGCAGTGACCCAGTATGGCAGAGACTGATCAAAAAATATCAGGCTCCCTCAGAGGGCTTGGAAGGGAAACAATTTAGCGGTGTGGAAGTGACTTTGGTTGTATGTTGTTCCAGCATAGGCCACTGGCCACAAAACCATGGATCAGCAGGGTTTTTATGATTTTCTGCCCTAAAAGTGAAATGTCAGATGTTGCAAATATCCTAATTGGTCTTATAATAAAACCTGGAGCTGGATATTGGGGAAATGTTGAAAAATCAGAAAGACAAAAGAACAAGCCACAGTCATTTCTCTAATCCCCAAGTCCTCAACCAAATATGGAGATGCAGTTTCCACCCATTCTGAGTAAACACATCCTTGGATGGATTTTCCTTATCAGGATAAAGACTTTTCATACTGAATGCCCCTGATAAACTGTCTCTCTCACTTTATATTTATGTCTCTGTCCACTTATATCATTTCCTGTCTTTATCTTTGTAGGGCTGGAATTATATGCATATGACATCTAAATACTGGTCCTAGAGGTGTCAGCCATCACAACGTCTCTATTTTTTACATTGATTTTATCTTATGTAGCTCAAGATGGCCTCAAATTCATAGAGGTTGATCTGTCTCTGCCTCCCAAGGGCTAAGGTTAATAGTGTGAAATTCCAAGTGCTAGGATTGCAGGTGTGTGACACCACAGCCTGGCCTCTGTGGCTGGCTCTGCCCTCTGATCTTCAAATAAGCTTTATTTGTTAAAGCATTCACAAAATATCATATGTACACACTCTGACATCATATGTGTGGATGACATAAACTTCACATACCTGACCATCCACATATATGGGCAATCTCTTTTGTAGATCTATTGTGATTTGAGTAGAATAGGCTCTCCTTCTCAGCTAGATGTTAACTTGCTAGAAGAGGGAGGTTAATAGGGGACATTTCAAAAGCCCATGTCTATCCCAAGCTCTCTTCTTCCTCCAATGCTGCGTCTCTCTCTGTCTCTTTCAGTTGCTCTGTCTCTCTCTGTGTCCCTCTATCTCTGTCTGTCTCCTGTCTTCCCCCTTCCCATCAAGAGATAAAGCTCTCAGCTACTGCTTCAGTGCATTAACATCTATTTCTTGACATTGTGGTCATTCACTAATCCTCTAAACACCTTTGAGGTTTATCAATAAATACTTTCTTTTATGAGCTGGTTTGATCATGGTGTATCTTCTCAAGAAAGAGGAGAGAATGGTGCCTGTGAATAGAGTATTATGGTAACAGTATTGTCAATGTTTCAGGGGATATGGAAGATTTTAGGTATTTGTATTTGGAAAAAAAAATAAGTGCTTTAAAAACTTTTAATGGGCCAATCTTGTAGAAAATGGAAGCTATCAGTACACTAACAGCAATACTGATTGTGGTGTCTTAGCAAAAATGTGACTATTCTTTGATATTTTCTTTCTTATATTCTTCTTGTTCTTGCTTTAATCATCTCCAAGGAGGTAAATTGAAAGAAGTTTTTTTCAAACAAATACCACTCATAGAATTAATTACAAGATAGTCTAGTGCTGACTGTCATATAGTTATGAGTAGTTATCATTTTGCAGATCTCTAATGGAAAGCAGATAATCTGCTGAAAGGAATAAATGAGTGGTAAATTCAGGACAAGACTCAGGCTATATAATACTCAAACCACTGCAAGCAAAATGTGGGGCTTTTTCTAAGTCAAAACAAAGAAGGAAATCTCAAAAAAATTATTTCAATAAAGATTAGAGACCCAATAAGCAGGATGATTAACAAATTCTACCATGTGATTCTAGATTTAGCATTAAAAGGCTTTGTGAGATCTTCCTGCCCAATTAAGGGAGTCAGCTGAGGCCAGATTTATGATGGGGGTATCCTACTCTCAAGGCCCAGAGAGACTATGGTGTGAAGTTGTCAAAGTGAACCCTGAAACTTATTGTTAATATCAAGATGTAAGGGATGCCAGAGGCATCAAACACCCACTAAGGAAGAGCTGATGATGTGAAGACAGAAACTGGCCATTACAAAACTTTATCTTGTAGAAATGTAGTAGTGTGCTTTCTCGGGTCCCGGGCAGCCAGAGGCCCAGAGACCCACAGACCTGCCACCCAAGCATGCTTAGCTGCCCAGCTGCCCAGGTCTCCAGAAATGGCTCAGATGCTTATATTAAGTCCATGCTGTTTGGCCTATGGCTCAGGCACATTGCTAGCTAGCTCTTATATCTTAAATCAACCCATTTCTATTAATCTGTCAGCCACGTGGCCCATGGCTCACCTGAGCTTTTACATGTTGCTCCTTGGGCGGCTTTAGCTTGGTCTGCCTGACTCCGCCCTGCTTCTCCTACCTATGCTCTGATTTCTCCTCCTACTTCTTCTATGGTCCCTGTCATGGCCCAAAACAGCTCCTTTATTTAAAGATTGAGATTCACAGCATACATAAATGCATTCCCACATCAGGGAAAGACCATTCTGTGTCTGAGAGAAGGGCCAAGGTCTACAGAGAATTTAGGAAAAATATCAGAAACACACTTGATGGCCAGTCCATTCAAAACTTGATTCTGTACTGAAAGTTAAACCAAAAATTTTTAAGAACTACTCTCCCCAGATCCCTCTACACCATCCACAGATGCTAAAATATATACCACCCCACTTTGTAGTATGAGGTTTCTTGCCTGGACTTTCCAGCCTAACCTCAAGGTGAAGGTCCCACAGACCCACAGACATGCACCAGTCCCGCAGTCCTTCAGTCCCAGAGTCCTGCAGTCCCACAGAGACACACATATGCTTTTAATAGTTTTAGGCTGTTTCACATAAGGCTCAGGCATATCACTTGCTAGCTCTCTACCCTTCATCTAACCCATGACCCTTATCCTGTTCAGCCACGTGGCACAGTAACTTTTATCATAGCAGTATGGTTGTCTCTGCTTCCTCCGATGTCTCTCAGGCATTCTGCTCTGTATTTCCTGTCCTCAGAGTCTTCTTAGTCTGGTAGCCCCGCCCACACTTCCTGCCTGCCTTTGGCCAATCAGTACTTTTTATTAAACTGGTATGTAGGACAATTATTTACAATGTAACAACATAATCTTCAAGATTTCTCTATTTAAAACAAAAAGAACTCCACATCTAATATTCTGTTCCCCTCTTATCTATAATAACTCATAAACAACACTGTAAATAAACACAAACATCCATAACCTATGTTTTGGGAATGTGGGTGTCATTTTCTAGGCTACTTCCTGCTTAATGAGCATGATGGCAATCTCATGGGAATCCAAAGAAAAATGTGGATTATGCACAAATCTTTAGTGAAATAGTCTGTTAGGTTGGGTCATCTCAACCAGTCTCCTTGAAATTGTTCTAGATACAGAGATTTGGAAACTTCAAAAGAGGTGCTCTGAAATGCTGAATCATCTGGTCCATCCATTTCCATTGGAGATTTTTCAGGGGGTCTTCCTCTATCAAACTTTATGTTCTTTATCCAGAAATTAATCCACAGCCTCTCATTTTCTGTGAAAATAAAAGGAAAACCACTTCTCTAAAATAGCGTGTCTTTGGATTTCAATTTTAAAGTCAACTCATTTTCAAAATATATAGGTTGAATTAATCCAACAGCATTTATAATCAGCTTTTTTTAGCAGCTTTTACTATGTCATTTTCAGTCAAGAAGCTTAAAGATACGACAATAATATAAAGTATTCAGTATCAGTAGTCTTTGTATTTTCCACCTTTATGTGTCTTAATTTTTATTTATTTATTTATTTATTTATTTATTTGTTTGTTTGTTTGTTTGTTTATTTATTTATTTATTTTACTCTACTTTTAAAGGGCTTCCTCTACCTTTTCTTTCTCTTTCTCTAAGCCTATGTATATGTATATGTATATATATGTATATGAAGATGTAGATGTAGATATAGATGTATATATTCAACACACTTTAAACCAGTTAAACTTTTTTTTAAAAAAAATGTCTTTACTATATATTTATTTCTTAACTTTTTTCAATCTATGACAGCACACACATTTGCTTGCCTAAGGTGATTGACTCCACCTAGATTCTTCTATTTCTTTTAGTTTCTGAACACACCTTTAATCTGCCAGGATTCAAAATTGGTAAGGTAGGTGAATGGCTCCACCCATCTCCTGGTCAAATTTCATAGAATTTATGTTTTAGCCCAGGTATTCTGGTCAATTTTAGGGTTCATATAATTACCAAGTAAAGCTTTGCCATCTGCTGCTCATTAACCCCATTTAAGTATTTGGCAGCAGGGCCTCTTAAAAGACTCACAAGTGTTTTTCCTCTAAGGCTGAATCAGGAAGTGTCTCTGAAAAAAAGCCAAGCCTCAGTTTGCCTCCAGCATACAGAGCTGATCCAAGAAAACACCCATCACCAGAAAGCCATCTTTGATTCTGTTCTTTTTTTCCCTTATGAACAGAAACCTTAAATACATCATTTACAACTTTTTATTTTATTGATGGTCCTGTGAGACTTGAGCATTTTACACCTTAAGGTGCACTCAAAAGCCCATTGGTCATTGTAAACCCAAGCCCACACACCTCACCAGAGCATTTCTGTACCACATCTCAAGTGAAAGATGCAACTCAGAAGCTGCTTTGAATTCTAGACATTTTTTAAGCTTTCTTATGGATTTTGTGGGTATATTTGACCCACGTTGGGCTGCCATTTGTTGTAAGAGGTTTCTGGTTTCAGGCCTAACCTCAAGGTTTAGGACCAACAGACCTGCAGACCTGCAGTCCCTCAGTCCCGAAGTTCCACAGTACCACAGTCCTGCAGTCCCACAGAGACACACAGATGCTTTCAAGAGTTTTAGGCTGTTTCTCCTAAGGCTCAGGCATATCACTAGCTAGCTCTCTACCCTTCATCTAACCCATGACTCTTATCTGTTCAGCCATGTGATTTAATACCTTTTCTCACAGCAGCATTGTTTCCTCTGGCTTCTCTCTGGAATTCTGCTCTGTGCTTCCTGTTCTCAGAGTTTTCTTAGTCTGGTAGCCCTGCCCACACTTCCTGCCTGCCTTTGGCCAATCATCATTTTTTATTAAACCAGTGGGTGGAACAATTATTTACAATGTGACAACATAACTTTCCACACCACTTTCATATTCTTTCTTCTTACAAAACCTTCACATACTGAGCTCAGGGCTGAAGTCCCTCTGATGCATTGGAACATAGAATTTGGGGCCCAGGTTCAAACCTTACCCAAAGGCCCTTGTTTGTTTACCTCAGAATCAAGAAACCTGGTCATCTTCAGGGCCCCCTTGACACAAGTACAACAGATAAAACCATGTCAACACAGCTCAAGTGAGGGAAGTCTATGCTGTGGTCTACACTGAGGAGAAGGAGCCACCTAAAAAACTTCAACATCTGTCATAAAGTGGCAGGATTTCACCTTTAACCTGATGGTTTATACTATTTCTTTAACTGAGTACCCATTGATATGGGCTATTAGTCCCTGTTAGGGAATGTGAAAAGTATCAACACCTCCCATGACTGAGAAAATCTCAGGCTCTAGAATAAGAGATGACTCATAATGGAGTCCCAGAAAAATTAAGACCCTTTAATTTGGATACAAAGCCAAAGACTTTGCCTATTTCCTGCCTTTTGTTTTCAGACACACAGCCTGGACACACTGTCCCCCTAAATACCCTCCCTACATAGGACAGATTGTTTGTCATTTGGACTCATGGCACAGCCACTTGATATGACCTTAGGTTATTAGATAATAGATGAATATATACAGGTGAACATAATACATTAAACCAGATCTGGACATTGATGCTGTTCCCAGGAGTTTCCCTGAGAAAATTTCTGTGACTACTTCCCTTTTTTCCTCACCAAGACACTGATTAGTGAGAGGAAGCAGTAACTTTACATCAGGCATTCTGAACAGGAATCTCAACAGAGGTAAAAGTCTACAATGGAACTCTTCAGTAAATATCGGCATGGAATAAGAGGTTTCTGACCCATCTGGTGGGTGGTCCTTCAGTCCCCGACAAACCAGCCTCAAATAATCACATAAAGACTTAAATTAATTTCATTATGATTACCTATGACTCAGGAATATTACTAGCTAGCTCCTGCATCTTAATTTAACCCATTTCCATTCATCTGTCTCGCCATGTGGCTTGCATGTCACCTGTGTTACTTTTACATGTTTATTCTTGGGGGCTGGATGATATCTCTTTGGACTCTGACCCATCTGTTACAGTGAGGTTTCTTGGTCCCAGGTGGCCAGAGTTCCAGACCCATAAAACTGCAGCACCAGACCACTTAGTCGCCCAAAACTGATCAGGCCCCCAGAAATGATTCAGACACTTATATTAACTTCATGCTGTTTGGTCTATAGATCAGGCAACTTGCTACCTTGCTCTTTCATCTTAACTCAACCCATTCACTTTAATCTGTCTGCCACATGGCCCATGGCTCACCTGTGTTCCTTAATGCTTCTTCTTTGGTGGCTGGCTTGGTCTGTCCCTGACTCCACCCTGTGTCTCCTACCTATGTTGTGATTTCCCCTCCTTTTCCTATGGTGCCTGTCATGGCCCAAAACAGATCCTGTATTTAAAGAGTGATATTCACAGCATACAAAAATCATTCCCCCATCACCTCCCCCTTTCTGTCTAATCAAAAAGGAAGGTTTGAATTTTAACATAGCAAATTTACATGTAACAAAATAGCCATCAATCAAATATTATAGTTACAATACCTAGTCTATTTGCATTTATCAAAATTAAAGAAAATATTCTATCATCTACCATATCCCTATGAATCTAAAGTTTCATATCCAATATACCTTTCAAGTGACTAAGAAAATTTATACCTATAACTAAAGAATCTTCAACCACATCAAGGACCACAGAGGGTTATCTTTACTCAGTAAACCAGAAGTGCAAGCAACTTCCAAAATCTAGAAATGACAGAGATGACACCTATCTGCCTGGACAGTCACCCAAAGTTCCTTTATAAATTTGGGGCATCCATCTTCAGCCTATAGGACAAGAGTCTCTTCATTTCCATGAAGTAGGAAATCTGCTCTGCCCATTCATCAATTGCTTCTCCTCGAGAACTGAACCTGAATGACCATCTCGGGTTGTTATACCAAAGTTCAGAGGTCACCTTCCTATGGAAACTGCATATCCAGTTTAAACAGCTTAACTGTTAAGCAGTCAATATAAGAACAGGTTCATGTCCAGTGGCTAACTGATGCTACAATGAAATTGATCTTCATATGGAGTTTCTTTAATGTTCATTTTTCTTTTGCAGTAAATTGGTGATATGAGGAGCAGACCTGTCCTTTTGTCCAGAAGAATCTATGATTTAAAAACATTTTGAATGCCATATTTGTAGGTCTTAGAAGTGTCTGAAGATTACCTGAGTTATATCTTTCTATACCTAAAATCTAACTAACATGTATTTTTTAATTATACATTGCAATTTTAAATCAGTTACATAAACATCATATCTTAAACAAGAATAGAAAAATACATACAGCATAAGAGAATTGACCTTAAATTTGTAGCAATAAACCAAAATCCATACCAATGTAAAACATTTTGAGATTAACAGCTGATTTCCTGATCTAAGTAAATTCAATAATCTAATTTTTAAAAAATAATGCATATACCATATCCCATTTTTCTTCTTAGAAATAGATTAAATATGACCATTAACTACTTATAATGTAAGCAAACATTTATAAACAATATTTTGGAAATTTGCACATTTTCCATTAATACTTCCAGCTGTTTATGGGGCATTGAAAATCTCATGGGTTCTTGAGACTGGATCATAGTCTGCAGCCCTGAAGCTGATATGGCCAAAAAGTGGTTCTTGGTTGATGAAACCATATTTTCCTGGAAGCAATCCACAGGTTTGCATCTTCTATGAAAACAAAAGCAGAACTCTTTCAAAGCAATAAATCCTTAGACACAAATTCAAAATCAAAAATATATATTCTTGTGTAACTTAGCAGCCTTTGCAAACTATTATCTTTCTACAGTTAGCTCATTAATAGTTAAAAATTAAAAGAAAACACAAGAATAATAAAACTCCATATTTTGTGTTTATTTTCCATCTCTACATGGCTTATGATATTTTATTACTCTATTTCTCTTTTTAAAGACTTTCTCTACCTTCTTTCTTTTCTCTCTGGAGCCTATGTACTTTTGACACACATTAAAACCCATTTACAGGTTATTTTTAATCTGAGTCTGTTTTTTTATTATTGTGAATCCTTAATCATTTTCGAATCAGAAGAGTTTTAAAAATACTAACACTCTCTTAAAGAGCTACATAGTTTTTTCAGATAAAGCTGAATCAGCAAGTTCTCTTAAAGGGGCCTTGTCTCTGCTTGCTGCCAGCAAACAAGGTAAACCCAAGAAAGTTCTACTACTAAGAAACTGTCTTTGTTTCCTTTTGGTTCAAAATAAATAGAAACCTTAAATCAATTACATGCTACTGAGTCTTCTCTAACACTTCTGGAACTGGGCTGTTTTCAGCTTATGATCCTGCCACCAGTCTGCCAGTGCCATTTTGAATGTGGCAGGGATGCCATGCTATCTGTACAATGACCTGCTTCAGATACACTATTTGGAAGCTGCTTTGACTCAGTTTCTGTGATAAAACCCCTTTTAAGCTTTCTCAGGCTTTAAGTGGATATTAGGCCCTCCCAGGGACATGATCTGTTGCAATGAGGCTTCTTGGCCCTGGGCAGTCACAGGTCCAGACCCATAAACCTGCCTTTCCAGACCCCTTAGCTGCTCACAACTGATCAGACCCCCAGAAATGACTCAGATTCTTATATTAACTTCATGCTGTTTGGTCTATAGACAGGCAACTTGCTAGCTTGCTATTTCATCTTAATTCAACCCATTCATATTAATCTGTCTGTCACATGGCCCATGGCTCACCTGTGCTCCTTAATGCTTCTTCTTTGGTGGCTGGCTTGGTCTGTCCCTGACTCTGCCCTGCTTCTCCTACCTATGTTGTGATTTATCCTCCTACTTTTTCTATGGTGCCTGTCATGGGCCAAACAAGCACCTTTATTTAAAGATTGATATTCACAGCATACAGAAATTCATTCCCACATCACCCTTCCCCAATCTATGCTCTGATTTCCCCTCCTACTTCTAAGATGCTTGTCCGAGGCCAAGAGAGTCCCTTTATCAACAAATGATATTCACAGCATATGAAAGACTTTCCCAAATCACATTCTCTTCTCTGTTGAATCAAACAGGAAAGTTTCAGTTTTAACATAAATAAATTGCATATAACAATATAGCTATCAAGCAAGAATTACATTTACAGTATTTAGTCTATTTTTATTTAGCAAAATTTAAAAAATAATCCTATCATTTATATTATCCTTGTGAGTCTAAAGTTTCCTATCTAATATAACTTTCATAATAACTAAAAAAAAAAACTATACTTATAACTAAACTTCAACTATGTCAGAGACCTAAGAAGAAAATAATATTTACCCAAGTAAATGGGAAGTGCAAGCAACTTCCAAAATCTAGAAATGACAGAGATGACATCTATCTGCCTGGACAATCACCCAAAGTTCCTTTATAAAGTTTACAGGCCCAGAGTCTCTTTTTATTTCAGTGAAGCAGGAAATCTTCTGTGCCCATTCTGATATAGTTCATCAGTCACTTCACCTTGAGTACTGAAGAGTATCTGACAGTTTTCTCTGAAAAGAGGGAACCTGGAGGATCATCTAAGTTTGTTCTGCCAAGGTTCAGAGGTCACTTTCCTAGGGAACCTGATTGTCTAGTTTAAACAGCATACTGTCAGCAGTCAATACAAGAACAGATTCTTGTGGAGTTGCTAAGCACTGCCACAAAGAACGTAGAGTCCATATGGAGTTTCTTTGATGCCCATTTGTCTCTTGAAGTAGATTGGTGCTTCCAGTAGCGGATCTGTCTCACTGTCCAGAAAAGTCTAAGTTATTATAATATTTTAAATGCCATATTCTGTAGGTCTTAGAAGTGTTTGAAGATTACCTATCTAATTGAAATGTATCTTTGTATACTTAAAAATCTACAAACATGAATTTCTTAATTATACGTTACCATTTAAATCAGTTAATGAACATCATACCTTAAGCAAGAGTAGAAAAAATACATACAACATAACAAAATTAACCTTAAATTTGTGTCAACAAACAGAGGTTCACACCAATGCAAAACATTTTAAGGTTAATAGCTGATTTGAGGATCAAAGTAAATTTAAAAATCTATTTATTCAAAATCATTCATATACCATATCCCCTTTTTTTCTTAGAAAGAGATTAATTATGACCATTAACCATTCATAAATGAAAGCAAACATATTTGTAAACATTTTGAGAATTTGCATATAGTTTTCCATTATTACTTCCTGCTGTTTAAGAGGTGCTGGCAATTTCAGGGGTTCTTGAGACTGGATCATCTTAGTCTGCAGCCCTGAAGCTGATGTGATTATCTCTTCCCATCAAAAATTTTTCAGGGGGTCTTGGTTGATAAAATACAATAATAACCACAATCCAGATTTTCTCTTTATTTTTCATCTTTACATGGATTATTATATTTTTATTACTCTATTTAACATTTTATGAACTTCTATTTCTTTTTTTTCTGAAGCCAATGTGCATTTTATACTCACTGTAACCCGTTAACAGGATTTTTCATCTGAATCTTTTGTTGTAAATCCTTAATTATTTTACAACCAGAAGAACTTTTAAAATATTTACACTCTTAAAGAGCAACACGGAATTTGCAGATAAAGCTGAGTCAGTAAGTTCTCTTAAAGGCGCCACATCTCTGTTTACCACTAGCAAACAGAGCAGACACAAGAAATGCTGCTACTAAGAACCATCTTTGACTTTGTTTCATTTTTGTTCAAAATAAATGAAACCTTAAATCAATCAGATGCTACTGAGTCTTCTGTGAGATCTCAAGAACTGGCCTGGTTGCAGCTTATGCTCCCTGCTCCAAATCCACTTCCGCCATTTTGAGTCTGTTCCAGGTGCCCTACTATCTCTGTACAATGACTCACTTAAGATACACAATTTGAAAGCTTTTTTGGCTCAGTTTCTCTGCTAAAACCCTTTTTAAACTTTTTCAGGCTTTATTTGGGTGTTCAGACCACCCAGGGATGCAAACTTATTCAGTAAATCTCATTTGCAATATACCAATACAGGATTAATATTTATTGGAGGGAATTTTAACACTCATGGATACAAATTAAACCTTAGCATGGTCCCTTGGCAAAGGATAATTCTGTTGTTGGATGCTGATCCAATGTCCCAGAAAGCAGGAACAAAGAGATAACAGCAGCCCTTTCCAACAGGGCTGACCACACTCCCTACATGTTGACAGGACTCTAGAGATATGACTCCCAACCTTATCAGTTAACACCTGAATCCCAACACATCTCCCTTTTTTGTCTAACTAAGAAGGTTCTAAACTAAGACTATATACAATAAAAATTATTATAAGGTAATATTTGGGGGAGAAAAGGGCACAAACTTCAACTAAAACCCAACACATACAAGGTAGATCATACATTTCTAGAATACTGGTAGATGGTAGGGTGTATAAATTACTCCAAAACTGTTCATATGGAATAGTAAAAGTCCAACATCTGAATGTTCTTCACTAAGGGATAATAGGGTAGTAACCTTAAATACCTATTCTTCAACCCCCTCAAGACCTGAGAAGGATGATATATAATGTGAAAGTCAGAAGCACATGAAAGTAGCTTACAAAATTTGGGAGAGGACAGTGACACAGCTTTCTGGACAATCACCTCTAGTTTTCTGCACCATTAGAGCATCCATCATTTTAGATATAGGCCTATGATATCTAACAGATCTTTTCAGAAGCAGGGCATTTTTGGAGGGACTGTCTTATTCTGTCCACGCAGGTTTTGTCAGTCTCCATCCATCACTCTGTTCATTCAGATTGGACATTGTCTGTACTGTCTGCAGTCAAGGCAAGGACAATTCTTTGCCCAACTGGCCATTCTCTGCCAAAAGTACAAACTCTAAAGGAACTTGATGCTCAACACTGTGTTGGGAAAGAAACAGTGACACCAGGAGTCATTGCATCTCTCACAGCTAAATTCTGTATAACAAAATGTTAAATGCCATATTCTCTGGGTCTATGAAATGGATGAAGACTCCTGTTTATTCTAACCTATATCTGGGATGACTGTAACATGGCAAACTTAAGTAATGTTGACTGCAGTTCTTATCATCCTAAAGGACTGAAGCTTGTACTATAATATTAGGTTACTTATAAAGGAATATACCATCTCTGAACAATGAATTTTAGTATGACTCTCAAACATTAGGAAGAGGGATATATGCTGAGCAAAATGGTAGTATTCTACATATGTGTATATAAGTATATATATCATATACAAATTATTAAAATAGAGGTATACAAAACATTTTGTGCACATATCACAACTTGCATAATCATACATTATATCTAGTATAGTTAAATGGAGGTAACAATTGCATAGTGGAAATGGCACTAATGTGCAAATATTTTAAACAGAGGTAGAAATGTATGTAAAATGTAGAAGTTACATATTAAATTCTATATAATATTGCAGATTCACTTTTATAGTAATGTACAAGTTGCTTTGGACATATAAAAAATTCAGATTTAAATTTGTACCAATATACAAATTATATCAGTCAAACATAAAATGATTTAACATTTGTATCAATATACAAATATCTATACTAGTGCATTTTGTATTTGGCTTATCCCATAAATTTGGCTAATAATTGTTTATAGGTAGGTAGAACAATATAACTTTATCTATACTATCTATTTCACTTTCTCTTCTTTAAAAGAGATCCCTATGTTTATATTATTGTTCCATCTTCAACCCAATTTTTACTTATAACTATTCTATCAGAATAATTGTCCATAACCTTCAGAGAACAGAACTTATCTGGAAAAGGGTGTAGTTTTCATAGGGTGGCTTCCTGGTCTCTTGAGGTTGATGGCATCTCTGGGATCCTGTGAAGGCCAAAATAATAGTTAGATCATAATAGACTGACTATGCACATCTATAACCAATCTGAGAGTACTGGGTAAATCTATCCATAATTCTTATTGGAGATGTGACATGAAGGATACTCATAGAGAGCTATCTTGCAACAATTTTGAATTGTCTTTTTTTCTAATAGCAATCATTGAGTGGTGTACACCAAGTTCTTTATTTCTCTATTTCAGACTCTGTCTGTCTCTCACTTTCTGTTGCTCTCTCTCCTTTTCTCCTTTTTAACTAGTATAAAATGTTGTAGTGGTGGCCCCATCTTAGATCAAGATGCTTTGTAGATAGCTGATAGGAGGAAATGATGTTTACAGTAAAAAAAAAAAAAAAAAAAAAAACTTAAGCATTATTGATACCCAATGAAGATATTTACATCCTTTTTGACTTTAGGAGAAGATCATATGCAGAGATGATGGTTGGGGGTGTAGATAAAGAAAGATAAGAGATAAAAGTTATGATAATATTGGCCCCTAAATATTCTGTCTTCTGTACCACACTAGGTGCCTTTTTTGATATGAGACAGAATCTATCACATTTTCTTTACCAATTTGCTTGTGTGTAGAGAGGGAGAAAGCCACTTACTCCAATTCCAAATCCAACTTTATAACCAAACAAGTACCACATTTTTGAAGAGGTATAGATGTAAGATGTAAAGCAGTGAGAATTGAGAAATTACCCAGTAGTGCATATTTGTGTCAGTTGTTCTCATAGTCCTTTGTTTATATTCCTTCATCATTCATCTCCCTTCCATTGTAGCTGAGAATAGTTATTCAATATCCACTCAATGTATTAAACATATTTGTATTCATTCTTTTGTAAAGACAAAATTGAGACCCTGCCCTGGTCTTGTTAAATATGTTTTCCTGAAAATGTATCCATTTGTTATATTGGGGATGAGCAATTATTTCTCCCCCTCAGGAAGGTACTCCTTTTTGAAGCAGATCTTTATTAATTTTGTTGGTACCCATATTTTTTCTTCACCTGTGGAAACAAAAGCAAAACCCCTACCCCATTGAAGCACATATCCCAGCTTCCACTCTGAAGGCAACACATCCCAGAAGTAGATGGGTTGGTTTATCTTGGAAGATTTCTCTATTACCCGATGTCTCTCAGCATCTGATGTTCACTTTTTATCAGCATTAAGGAAGTTCAAGGTCAATAATGCAATGTGCAACCTCTCCCTGGGTTTTCTCATTTCTCTCTTCTGTTTATAAAGCATGTATTTCAAGGTACAGTGAGAGCTCTCTACAACTGCCTATCCTGTAGGATTTTGTGTTATCCCTGTAATATGCTTTATATTATAATATCCAAAAATCACCTTCATTTTGGGGGGAGACATAAGCCAGATCATTGTGTCTTAATTTGAGCAGGAATTCTCATTATGACCATGACTTCCTAAAGGTGAGTAAGTACAGCATCAGCATTTTCAGAACTAAGGGCAGTCACCCATTGCGTTCCAGAAAAGGTATCGGTAGTATGATATACATATTTCATCTTTCCAAATTCTGGAAAATGAAACACACCCATTTGCCAGATCTCATTTCTCTGTGTACCCTTAGGATTACTTCCAGCAGGTAAAGAAGATTGGTTATAGAAGGAACAAGTGTTACAATTCTGTAGAATTCTTTTGCCTGATGCCAAGTGATGGAAAAACTCTTCTTTAGTCCTTTACTATTAGCATGATGTTTCTCATGAAATTCTGTGGACTCCAGCTTGTTTCCTATTAACAACCAATCAATTTCATCATTACATTGCGCTAGAGGGCCTGAGAAACCTGTGTGTGCCCTGATATGGGTTATATACATGGGATGTATTCTATCTCTGATGATTTTCTGTAGTTGTATGAACAGTGAGATTAAGTCCATATCATCAGAAATGAAGTCTGCAATTTCAATATGTAAAAAAAACTCCTTCATACTCGAGTCAGTTATTATGTTGAGGCTCTGTAAAATCCATCAACACTATAACAATTGCACATAGTTCTGACTTCTTAGCAGAGTATAAAGGGCTTTAAGCTACCTTAATTAAGTTTTTTGATTTGTAATCAGCTTTCCCTAATTTGTTCACATCAGTATAAAATGTAGGGGCTCCAGAAATGGGTTTATCCTGTACCACATGAGGAAAGATCCAATTAGTTTCCTTTATAAATTGAATTCTCTTACTTTGAGGATATTTGTTATTAATCTCTCCTAAAATTTACTATGGGCCTTTTGTCAAAGTTTACTGTCTGCCCATAATTGATCAATTTCTTCATTATTCAAAGGCACAACAACTTCTGTAGGGTCCATTCCAGTCAATTGGAAAAGTCTGAATTTATCTTTAAAAATCAAAATTTTTTGATATATGTTTTCAGCTTTTTTCATGGTCTATGTGTCAAAAATATCCATTCTAATATACTATTGTTTTCTTTGCACTAAGACTCCTGTTGGAGATTGTCTAGAGGGTAAAATAACCAGTATGCAATCTAGGTCTGAATCCACACTATCCACATGTGCTTCTTGTAGTTTCTTTTTCACCAATATTAATTCTTTCTTGGCTTCAATAGAGAATTCTCTGGGACCACTTAAGTCCTTTTCACTGTCTAGAGCCTTAAACAAATTAACTAGTACATAGTTTTTGTACCAATAATGGGCCATGGTTGAGCAATGTCCCCTAGTACTTTTTCAATGTTGTTCAGAGTCTTCAATTTATCTGTTTTCAATTTCATCTTTTGGGTGCCTAATTTTTTGTAAACCTAGTTTATATTTTAAATAATTGATAAACTCTCCTCTCTGTACTTTCCCTGGGGCAGTTTGTAGTCCCCAATCAGGCAATATTTTCTTCAGTTCTTCAATGTTTCTAATGTATCTAGGTTTGGGTCTGCCAACAAAATATCATCCACATAATGGTAAATTGTGGGAAGTATTCGCACAGCAATTCTAGTGGCTATTATACAAAATATTGACATAAGGTAGGACTATTCAACACTCCTTGGAGAAGGACCCTCCATTTGTACCTCTTAAATGGTCATGAATTATTAAGAGTTGGAGCTTTGAAAACAAATTTTTCTTTGCCCTGTTCTTGCAAAGGTGTGGTTAAAAAAACAGTCCTTCAAATCAATAACTATAATATGCCATCCCTTAGGTATCAGGGAAGGCAATGGAAGACCAGCTTGTAAAGAGTCCATAGGTTAAGTCACTTTATTAATTGCTCTCAGATCCATCACCATCCTCCACTTTCTACATTTCTTCTTGACAACAAATACAGAATTCCATGGATGGTTGATTCTTTAATATACTGAGCCAGTAACTGCTCCTGCACTAGCTCTTCCAAAGCCTGAAGTCTCTCCCTTTTCAAGGGCCATTGCTGAACCCAAATAGGCTTTTCTGTCAACCATCTTAAAGGCAGCACTGTTAGCATCCTTTAAGTTCAGCAGCTATTGGGAAATTCTTTTGTACAACCTGAACATCTGATGAATTTTCTTCATAGCACCTTAAAATCACTTTAAGAAACATAATTGAGTCTCTGGTTGATTTCTGAACCTGTAAGGATTTTAATCTGGGTATTAACATTGCAGTAGAAGATCACAACCCAACTGATTCACCACTATGTCAACCATATATGGCTTCAACTGTCTTTTCTGACCTTGTGGTCCTATGCATTTGAGTCATCTAACACTCTGTTTCACTTGAGATATTGTTCCAATATTCAAAAATTGGATATCCACTGCCTGTGAAAAGCATCTTGGATGTCATGATTGTGGGGTTATGATTGAAACATCAGCCCTAGTGTTGACTAAACCCTGGGTATAAATATTATCTACCCATACTTTCAATTTTGGTCTTTGCTCATTTATGGAAGTCTGACAAAATATCCATTTTGTGGTTTTTATTGAAACTTTCAATTTCTCTCTTGAATTTATCCCACCATCCAATGCCATGTGGTCTTCTAAATTAGGCACTAGATTTCCTACTTGTCCTGAGAATGCTATTCCTCCACTGTGACTGGATATGATTGGACCTTCTTTGGCTTTTGAATCTGATTTCTGGGGATTTCCTGGGTGAAGCCCCAAGAGGCATTTTCTGATGGTAGTAGGTTGCTTTCTTTGTTCCTGGGTAGATCCACATTGGTTTGTCCAATGTCGCCCTTTACCATACCTTCTGCATAACCCAGAAAGCAATGACCTGCTGTTTGAATCATACCCAACATGGATATTTCCAGAAGTACCTTGTATGAAATTCCATCTCATATGGCCTGGTTTACTGCAGTTAAAGCAAGTGATGTCTTGGTTCCTCATCCTAACATTAGCAATGGCTTGGCCTACCAGTTCTCTCTATTACAATGGAGAGAATTAATTACTGAATTCATTCCTCTGTTGGTGCAAATCTGATCTTTAAAAGCATAATCATTCTTTTACATTCCAGATTAGCATGGTCAAAGGCCAGAGAAATATTAACTGCTTCCTAACTTCTGGATCTGATACTGATCTATGTACAGTCTTGATAAGCCTCTGCAGAAAGTCAGTATAAGTTTCTTTTAAGCCTTGTTTGACCTTGGTATAAGATTCAATTATCTTATCAGCATGCAAAATATTTTTCACAAGCATTCAATGAATCTGTATGGCACAGAAACAACATATGTTCATTATAGGTAGTTTGAGCCTTCACATCAGCAAACATGCCTTCACCAAGGATTTGATCCTGAGAAATGAAAAAGCCCCTAATCTTTCCTTGTTGCTCTAAAGCCCTAGCTGCCTGCCTAAACAAATTTCTCCATTACAAATGTTGGCTATAGTCCAACACAGTGGGAGTGAGCGGATCCAATCACTAGGAATTATCCAATTTTTTTTGTTTACCATGCATTTTGTTCACAACAGCCAAGACAGAATAAAGAAGACTTTGGCTTCACTTCTTCTGTATTCTATTGCTCTAACCATTTCATTTTTTCTCTTAAACCTGATGTGTTTTGACACAGCACTGAATATTCATGTGTTATTCCTCTGAACTTGTCTCTTCTGTTACATTTTATGCATCTCTAAGATTCAGGCTATTTGGTTCTCAAAATTTCAGAAAAAATAATTCATTGACTTTCAATGCACCTTAAAATTTCCCTTCCCAAACTTCCCTAAACTGTGTCAATTTATACTCCACTACAGATAAAGACTATCCAAGAGTGTACATTAGGAAAAATAATATGGAGGAATGTATATTATTACAGCATTACAATAAAGACTTTAATATTGAAGGTAGAAAACAATGGGTTAATTTAAATTTTATTAGATATTATTTTTAAATCCTGAATTGAAGGACATAGGCTTATATCCAACATTTGACCCTCTGAGTAAGATAAATTTGTAATTTCTCAGATTAATAATGCACTATGAAATATTAATCTTGATAAAATTTAATCAATATAACACACTGATGATTTGCTCAAGAGAACATTTGATGTCAGCATCTCTAATAAAAAACTAAAGATTTTTTGTCTGTTTCTATTAAGAGTAATGTTTCTTATGGATCTGGTTGTACACAGAAGAATTAGGTTATGTTTAGTAGTACAATAACAATTGATAGGCAATCATAAACATAAGGAAAATATTGTCCAAAATATTTTTCACAGACCACTTCTATTATGGTATTTGGGGAACTTTTAAAATTAAGTATACATGTAGAATACATATATTCTGGGATGTGCAAAATTTCAAAAAGGGAATATGAAATCACTTGGAATTAGAGTTAGAGAAATTTGCAAGCCATCAGGCTGAGAATGGAGCCAGGGTCATTGGAAGATGAAACAGAGACTATATCCAGTGAACCATCTTTCCAGACTCATGGAATATATTAGTTAATATGAATATATGTTAGTTCATGTGATAGTCTAAAATGTAGTGAGAAGAAAGCACACTTGTGAACCTAGATAACAGATGCTTGTTGGTGGGTGCTACAAGTACAAGTTTTTTGGTAGCTGCTGGGTAATTTTGAAGCTAGATGCTGGGTGCTGGTAACTAGATGATTAGTTGTAGGGTGTTAAGTGTTGGGTGGTGAATGTTGGTGTCTGTTAAAATTGTGGTGTTAGATGCTAGATGTGGCTTGATAGATGGTTGTTGCTTAATACTAGGTGCTGAGTGCTGGGTGCTTAGTTCACCCCTGTGAATTGAACATACTGTGTCTATGGATTGTGACCTCAGGGCTCCCTTCCTTTATCCTTCACTTTCTCTGTCCCATGATCCCTTCCTCTCCTCATGAAAACATCCAAAGAAATGGAGGCATGCTTAAACTGAAGGAAACTCAATCCTTACTTCAGGCTTCCTTCTTGAAGGTGGTGGGTTTATCTCAATAGAAATTCAGAATAAATGAGGTCAAAGATCTCCTGATGTATATGGGTAATAAAGAAAAATAAGCTGAGATACTGGATTAAAATACCAGGGATTTACAAATTGTTTTCATGAGAGAAATGATGGAGAACTTGAGAGAGGAGGGGAAAGTAGAAGGAGGTGAGGGAAGTGGTGGGAGAGGGAGGAGGGGAAAAGGAGAAATAAGGCTGGAGGAGGGAGTAAGGGAAGAAGAGGGAGAGGGAGAGGAGGAAGGAGGAAGCAGGAATGGAAGAGGCAGGAGGAGGGGAAGAGGTGGGAGGAGGGAAAGAGGAAGGATAAGGGGAAAAGAAGAGGAAAAGGGAGGAAGGGGGAAGAAGCATGAAAAGGGCAAAAGGAGGGATAGAAAGAGGCAGGAGGAAGGGGAGGGAGAGGGAGGATGGGAAGAGTGAGGAAGCAAAGAGGAGGGGGAAGAAGAGGAGGAAGAGGAGAGAGAAGAGAAAGGAGGAGAAGGGAGGAGGGAAAGAAGATAGAGGAAGAGAATAGAAAAGAGAAAAGGGGAAGAAGTGGGAGGGAAGGTGGAGTCACAGGACACTAATGGCATGTCAAGAGGTGACAGATTAAAATTATAAAATTAAAAATGGCAGCCTGGCCCCATCTCATTAACATTAGTGTGGAGAAGGGATATGGAGGAAAGACAGGGAGCTCCAGGGCATGCTGGGACTGATAGATTTCCCACTAAGATTAGTTTTGTCTTGATTTCTGTTGTTATTTTCTTTAGCTGGCACTGATGTTCAAAATCTCAGTAGGGGTGGGAATTGACATCACACAACCTCTCACACACAAGGGTCACACTGTGGTCATAGGCCCCTGAACAGCAATTTTAAAAGTTAGGGGAGTATTCTAAAACAGAAACCAGAAGCGAGACTGGGTTGCCTTCACCTTTGCACTCCAGGTTGTGAGGGTGACCTTTGACTAACATATTGACAGCTGGGCCAGAAAAATCCAAAAATTATCTGGAGAGCTCACGTAGTCACTCAACAAACCCCTTCCCTGGTCACATTTTCTAAGCGGTTGTCAACAACCCTGGTGTTGTGCCCTGGGGGATTTAAAATTTAAAATATGATTAAATTAAAACTTAAAAAATACTTAAATTTTGATTCTAATTTTAAACAATTTAAGATTAAAAATAATAATTTTAATTTAAAATGTTTTAGTTTAAAATTATTTTTAAAATTTATTTTTTACGAAGCTACATTCTTTTTTTTTTAATTTTGCCCTTTGCAATATCTGCAAGGCATGTTGGAAAATGTGGTTTGTTTTTCTTGCAGCCCCTGAAGGCAGAAGAAAAAAGATTAAAAAATATGGGTTTCACCACAGATTAGGCAGAGGGGGAGCTGGTCCAGTCCATCAATCCCTGACACTGAGAGGAATGGTGAGTGTCAGCAGCCAATACCTCCCCTAGCTACCAGGGAGAAGCACACTGAGCTGGGAGTCTTGTCAAAGCAGAATCTTATTTATTGCATCAGGCAGGAGAATTAGGGAAGGTGGAGGCAGGAGTCTTGGGTGAGGGAAGAAGTATGAGGATTTAGTGCCAATGAGATTGTTAGAACAGCAGTATTAGACAGAGGTGGTCTTTGGGTGGGCTCTGCTGAATCACTCATATGCAGCTGTCATGGTCAAAGATAGGGTGCCAAACTTGAGCCAGGCTCTGAAAATTGCACCAGGCCCCAGGATCATTATGAGGCCTGGAGAAAGGCCCAACAAAAAATAAATTAAAAGTGATAAAACAAAAAAAAATCAGGTTAGAAAATAAATGAAAGTTTAAAAAAAAAAATAGATTAAAAATAAAACTTAAAAATCCCCCAGGCATTGCCCTAAATGTCACAAATTTTAGCAAAAACCAGAAAAAGAACATATTTTCTTTTTAAAAACTTTAAAAAAGAATAAAAAAAATTTAAAACTTTAGTTTTTATTTTGCAGGAGTTTCTACAAAAATTATTTGTGGGAGACTAAAGCATGTGTGAAGAGGAAGACAGTTTTAATTTTTCACCCAAAATGGGTGCTGATAAATATCTTTATTTCTATAATTTTAATTTTCACATTTAAGTTTTTTAATATTATTAATTCATAATTTAAGTTTTATTTTAAGTCATATTTAAATGTTTAATTCTGAATTGTTTTTGCACAAGTATGTGGACTTCTGAGCCAGTTAATCTTTAGGGTATGGGAAGGGTACAGAAAATAAGTATAAATAAACTGGAAATGAACAAAATTAAACTTGATGGAAAACCCCTCACACTTTTCTAGGTTTTATCAAATTTTAAAATAGAAAAAATTAATATTATAATTTTAAAGATTGAAAAATTAAAAATTAAAAGACAATTGCTGTACATAGAACTGATGCTATTTCTGGCATCTATTTCTACTTCTCATAAATAAAATGTTAAAAGGATATTTTCTTTTGTAAGTACTTCCTGACACAAGTAAGTGTCAAAGTACATGAATTGGGTCACAGGGCAAGCTCCCATCTTGGCTGCCATCCCTCTACCTTACTGCAGAATTTCACTGAGTACTGTGACCTACGCACCTGTAAGGTCAGGGATGAAAGGTCAAACTTGGTCCCTATTGCAAAATCTAGCCTGGGCTACATGAAAGAACAGTCAGAATGGGTCAAAGGTCATTCACATGGAACGGATAGAACCATGGGTTAAAATTGACACCACAGGGTGAGTTTGGTTAGTGTTTGGGATATGTGAATGACTAATGTGTGGGAGTGGGCAGGACAGGTTGACTGACAGTCTCTCCTCATCTGTGGGCATGACCAGTAAGTAAATCACAGCTTATGTATAGTGAGAATATTGATGGAATGGCAACTGTATTGTTAGTGAAGCCATTGGGAAATTGACAAATTTTAGAGGCAGGAATAGTAAATGACTGACTGTGGGTATGTGGGTGTGACCAAGAGAGTGAGTGACAGCATGTGTGGGGGAGGGGCCAGAGAATTACTGACAGTGTTGGAGATTGGGAGGCTAGGTGTTGGGGGGATTACATACACAGTGAGTGACCGCAGGTGTGTGAGTGGAATCATGAGGGATTGACAGCATGTGGGGGGCAGAGAATTACTGACAGTGTTTTAAGATGGGGGCCAAGACTTTGGGGGAAATACATAACATAGTGACTGGCAACCTGTGGGGAGAGTGGAATGACAGCATGTGTGTGGTTGAGGCCAGTTGTAGTATGAGGCTTTTGGCCCAGACTTTCGGGCCTAACTTCAAGGTTTAGGACCCACAGACCCACAGTCCCACAGTCCCACAGAGACATACAGATATTTACAATAGTTTTCAGCTGATCGACTAAGGCCCACACATATAACATGCTAACTCTTTACTCTTAATCTAACTCATGACTCTTATCCTGTTCAGCCATGCAGCTGGGTACCTTTTCTCACAGCAGCATAGTTGTCCTCTGATTCTTCCAGCTTCTCTCTGGCATCCGGGCTGTGATTTCTGTTATCAGAGTTTTCTTAGTCTGTTAGCCCCGACCATGCTTCCTGCCTGCCTTTGGCCAATCAGCACTTTTTATTAAACCAGTTGGTGGGACAGTTATTTACAATGTAACAACATAATCTCCCACAGCCAGTAAGTGATTGTCAGACATCTATGGGCAGGAATAATGACTGTCTATCTGTGGGTGGCACCAATGAGTCACCTCAAAGTGTTATGGAAGAAGCCAGTGTGATTTATAACCATCTTCTTTGCAGAAGCAACAGATATCCCATTTATATAAACTTCTGAGGTGAGTCCTCCTTCTGCTGTAGGGGTGTGAATTCTAGCTCTAGCACTCTAACCCTTGCCCATGCCAATACTGCAAGAACACCATACACCAAAGTTTAAGATCAGTATTTGCAATTTGTACTTCTCCTAGATGGCACATCCCTTGATATCACTTCTTGCTTGGCCTGTCAGTCATTTGAGGAACACCCAACTGTGACCCATGCCTTTGTTCCCAGCTCTCAGGAGACAGAAATTAGTCTGTATCTCTGTGAATTCAAGACCTATCAGACCCATGTAGGGTGGCAGACACTTTAATGTCAGAACTTGTAATCCCAGATATCTTTACTCATGTCTCAAGACCCCCAGACACTACCAAAGAGCCAAATAGCAATGCAAGCCAACAAGTTTACTTCTTCTTCTTCTTCTTCTTCTTCTTCTTCTTCTTCTTCTTCTTCTTCTTCTTCTTCTTCTTCTTCTTCTTATTATTATTATTATTATTATTATTATTATTATTATTATTATATCATTATCACTATTATTATTATTATTATTATTATTATTATTATTACTATTATTATTTTCAGGGACAGGTTCAAACCCATTTCATATGGAAACCCTGTGTTTTGACACAGCAAAAGAAGAAATGTGATCATAAGCTCAGGGATAAAAATGTTTTAAAAATAAAAAAGCAAGTGGGGAGCTACATGCCTTGACATTTACAGACTGAGTTATGAGATATGGAATATAATTTTCTGAAATAGAAATTTTCCTAGAGCAGATAGATAAGACTACATACCCTATCCTTTATTTGGCAGATAGTCCTGAACATTTTGAACAGCTTGGGATCCTCTCAAAAATTCTCTGGAAGAAGAGTCACATTCTACAACCCCTACTTGTATAGCAAAGGATATAGTTTTTTTGCCATGTGCTGAGTGCCTTTGGTAGTTTCTAAATGTTCTAGGGCCTGTGAAGTAGATGGAGAAGGTTTCTGTTCACCTAGTGCAGAGGGCATTGACCATTGAGATGTCTGAGGAGATAAGGAAGACTCCAAGACTTCTGCAGGAAAAATGTGACTGTGGTTATGATGTCAGATGAAGAAATGTCTCCATTGTTTATGACAAATGCACAAGCTTCTTAGGTTCTGGCTCTGATGATTTCATGATTCTTGGAGAAAATACCAAAAGTCCTAGAACTGTGTGGTTAGAAGGAAAGGATCCAGCAATCCCTGTTCTGATAGGGATCAATCAATTGTTCCTTCAGAAGACTGCAATTTACATAGATTTTGTTTAATTGGTACAATGGACAAGAATCTGGTAAAATTATTTAATTTCCTGCAGCCTTTGGAGTTGATAGAGGTCTTTGTATACTAATGACAGGTCAGCTAGATCCAAGACGCCCTTTGTCAGATAATGAATGGTGATGAGGGTCTTCATACAATAGAGTTCTTGAAGCCTCCTGTAAAGAAGTATAAGGTTTCACTAGTTTTTCAGGAGATGGTACATTTTTTGTTCTCCCTTTAGTGGGTATAGACAGTTTCAGAGAGCTTAGGAAAATGACAGTGTTTCAATAACCTCTTGTCCAGAAAAGGACTTTTTCAAAGTCTTTGGGGTAAATATCATATGTCCAAGTGTCCCTGTGACAGAGGATGAAGATTTTGTAACTGCTTTGTCATGGTTTGAATGTTCTGGTGTTTCATTTGATAATGAAAAATGTCCCACATGCCCTGGAGCAGATGAAAAAGCTCCTAGAGTTCTTCGAGTACTTGGAGCACATTCCAGAACAATTTGTGAAGGTGTCAAAATTCTAGGACTCTTGTTTGATTGATTTAAAACTCTTAAGTTTTAAAGATCTTATTGAATGTTCTAAATATTCTTGAGTCTCTTGGGTCAACAGCGAATTACCAACAAGCCCTTGTGCAGGTAAGGAAAGTTTTTCTGTATTTTTGACATATCTTATATGTGAAGAGCCTTTGGAGCAGATGGAGAGGATCCAAGGCCACCTATGACAGAATGAACTTTCTACAGGTTCAGGGTGTGATGGCAAAATCTGAAGACACTTGAGAAGATTTCAAAAGTTATTATTCCCCTTATGATAATGGAAATGTTTACAAGCTCCTACACTAGACTGTTCTTGAGTTCTATGTGTGGACTTGGTACTTTCCATATCCTTGTCAGAGGGCATGGGTACTATGTTCCTTTATCAAGATGAGGAACTTGCCTGAGGCTTGTGCATATGGCATCAAATTCATGGCCCCCGAGCCATACTGAGATAATTTTCCAAATCCATGAACATGGATTAAATGTGATATAGTCTTGAGACACAGCCAAATGGCTCAGAAGTTCTGGAACCACTGGTAAGTGTTCAAAAGCTACAAAGACTGACGGGGAAATTTGAAAAGCTGCTCAACAGATGGCAAAACTCTTATCAATCCTCATACAGATTAGGAAGTTTGTATTTTGCTTGGTAAAGAAAATGAAGTTCCTGTAGCCCTTTGACTAGATGGTCATGTACCAGTAGCCTCATGAGCAGACAAGGAAAGATACAGGGGCCTTTGTAAAGATCTCAAAGGTCCTTTATCCACAGGTGAGCATGAAGAATTTTCCAGAGCCTCTTGTAAATGTTCTCAATTAACATGTGCTAATGACCAAAGTTCTAGGTCACCTGGGAGGTGGGGCATATGTCTTGTAAAATTTATTGAGGAATGAAGATATTCCTGAGTCCCTTGTGCAAATGGAAAATGTTCTATTGTTCTCTGTGCCAGTTGGAAACAGCACAGAGTACCTGGGGCAGACAGTGAACATCCTTGTACAGATGGTGACATTGATAGATTCCCCTGCTTAGATGTTGATGGTTTTTGAGACCCTGAGAGAGATGGTAAATGCTCTACAGCAAGAAGGTAGACAGTGGTCAGATGCTTAAATGAATTAGAAGAAACAGGAGGTGACAGAAACACTGGTGCTAAAGGCATAAGTCCTAGAGATTTTTCTACAGATGTAGATTTTGCCTCTGACTCTTTGGCAGATAGAGAAGGTTTGACAGCTTTTAAACCAGATTTGGAATTTGATAAAGGCACTTTGGTTTTAATAGAATTTTCTGGATCCCTTGTCAGAGACAGAGAATGTATCTGAAACCCTGGATTTGATGCTGACCATTGTAAACTCTTTGGGATAGTTACAGAAGGGCACTGCATGTCTTCAGAAGACATGGAATGTTCAAGAGGCACTAGAATAGATAGGTAAAATCCTCCAGTCCTTTGGTAAGATGTGGAACTTTCTGTGGTGTTTTGGACAGATACAGAAGGTGTAGTGCTTTCCTGAAGATTATTTATAGCCATTGGTGTTTCTTTGGGAGCAGTAGAAGCTGCAATACCCTTTTTGTAGAATGGAGATAGATGAAGACATTCTGCTCAGATGAGGAATGTCTGAAGCCCAATTGGTCATGAGGTCATCTCTCAACTTCTTTTTGGTATAAATGGGATACACAAGGTCTGCTTGAGTAAAGGAAGTATGTTTAATATTTCCCTTCTGAGAATGAATATGCACAAAATCATCTTGTGTAAATAGTGAAAATTGTAAAGCACCTTGTGCAGATATAGTATATCCTAGGGCCTCTCAGATGAGGAAGAGTTCAATGAGTCTTGTGTACATGTGTGTTTTTTGACTGTTGCTTTAGAGTAAAGGGGAGGTACTAGAATTTCCTGTGTAGATGCGGTCTCTTCTAGAGCATCATGGACATATGTGAGGGGGTCTATGAGCCTTTTGAGCAGGTAAGAGAGTCCCCATATTTCCTTGTATATATGTGAAAGTTCCAGAAACACATTGATCTGGTGTTTTGGATTATAAAAAATTTGCTATAGAGGTGTCAGGTTTTTGAGGCTGTAGGACAGAACAAATAGGTTACAAAGCCTCTTGAGCAGTTAAGATGGAACTCAGAGGTTTGGGGGTATTTGTGTGGTGTTCTACTAGGGGATTTAATAAAAGCTCCAAAAGTTTCAGAGATATCAGCGGGATCTAACCACAGTCAATCTAGGAGGATCAGAGAGTGGTGATTCACACCTTTAATTCCAGCACAGGGAGTATCCTTGGAGCGGTGACCTACACCCTAATCCCAACTGAGTTCAAGGTCATTTTAGTTTATAGAAGGAATTCCAGCCTCCCAGGCAGGCAGTGGTGGGGCCACATCTTAACTTACCAAGAGAATATTTAAGAGAGGCATAGAAAGACAGAAGTTAGAGGAAGCCAAGAGAAGCCAGGCTGAGGAAGCTGGAAGACAGCTGGGTAAGATCTGACTGTGGGGTTTACTCTCTCTAATATCTCTAACTTTCTCAGAGATCTATCCCTGAGTTTCATTTATTTGTGCAACATTCTGCAGATACTTTTGGCTATGGGGAAGGACTAATAAGCCTTTCTAGAGATGAGGAAGGGTCTTGTGTATTTGTGGCAAATTGAAGATACTCTTGAAAAGAAGGGCAAATTCTCATAGCCACTTGTGAAGTGTGTGAATGTCTTGTGCTTTCTGGTGTGAATGATGAACCCATGTAACCAATTTTTCTACTTATGGACGTTGGGATAGACACTTGTGTGAACATGTCATGTTCCAGAGTTCCTCTCTGAAATAGGTTTGTACAGGTGGATTATGTACTGGAACATCTTTTGTAGATGTGTAACATTTAAGAGCCACTTCCAATGATGATGATTTGGCTGGAACCCCTTTCACAGATGTATCCTGTTCTACAGTCTTTTTATCAGATAGAGTATAACACAGAGAGTCCTGGACATATAATGAGTGGTCTAGTATACCCAGTTGCATTTCTCTTACAATATGAAAAGTCATAGACACCACTAAGAATGTAGGGAAGTTTGTTTTGTCCCAGTACCCTTGGCAGATGTAGAACTTGCATGGCTAATTTTGTGTTTCTTGGCATATTTGTCACTATTTTGAACTTAAGGACATAACAGAAGGGCCATTGTGGGTATGGCCCAAACATGTCTCCTCTTCCAGAAGGAGTTTCATAAGTCCATCCTCTACTCAAGGGGTCACTAATCTTTCCAAATTTCCCCCAAAGTGTTTAGTCAAGGCCCTACTGATCAAGGGGGCCTCAAACAGACTACATCAGACCAAGAAAGTTCTAAAACTTTATCTACAAAGGGAAACTCAGTGATTTATCCTTTTCCCAAATTGGATTGAGTCCCACCACAACTTTCCAGGGGCATTTAACACCTTTGACAGCTGCCCAGGGATGTTTATGTGATACTCCCTCTCAGGCAGACATCTAAGGCTATTTCTTATCTTTCTAAAAGGGCCCTAAAAGGATATATGAAACTCTTTTCTTGTAATTGGGACACAGTGAAGATCCCTTGTTTAGAACACATTCTTTTGCTAGTGAGAGAATATTCAGGTTTCCTTTTCTGAGCAAGAAAATACTTAAGTCAACCTTTGTGAGAGAGAATAGATCTTTGCCCCTCTGCTCTAGATGTGAATAATTTTGCATTCCCTTTGAAAGATACTAAAGGGATCATATCTCCTGTGGAAGATGGTGTAGGTGCTAGCACCTTTTGTGTATGTTGTCTGCCCAAGACTCCCTTGGGCAGAATATGGAGATCCTACCTCCTCTTGTGTATATGTGGGACTCTCTAGGGCACCTTCAGAAGATGTCAAAGGGTCTTGAGCCCATGATGTAGATGTGGATATTTTTGTTTCCACTTGGGCAGGTATGAGTGGTGTGAGGCTCACTTGGGGGATAGTGGTGGGGCTTAGGCCCCATTGGGCTTTAACAGAAGATCTGAGACCATTTTGTAGTGTAAGAGGATGATTCAAGTCCTCTCTGTTTAGTGGGGAAGTTATAAAGTTTTCATCATCAGACGGGAAAGGAGTCAAGTTCATTTCAGGAGAAGAGGATTTGTCAGGGCCCTTTTAGGAAGATAAGAAATTGCCTTAGATGTCTTCCTGAGAGGGAGTATCACATAAACATCCCTGGGCAGCTGTCAAAGGTGTTAAATGCCCCTGGAAAATTGTGGTGAGACTCAATCCAATTTGGGAAAAGGATAAATCACCGAGTTTCCCTTTGTAGATGAAGGTTTAGAACTTTCTTGGTCTGATGTAGTCTGTTTGAGGCCCCCTTGATCAGTAGGGCCTTGACTAAACACTTTGGGGGAAATTTGGAAAGATTAGTGACCCCTTGAGTAGAGGATGGACTTATGAAACTCAGTCTGGAAGAGGAAACATGTTTGATTTTTGTTTTACTACAAGAGGGAGGTTTTGGGGATGGCTGGGCAGATGTGGAATGCCCCATAGTTCCTTGATTCCACTGGATTCCTCCCAGAAATGCTTGGGTAAAAATGAGTAGTTGCTTAGCATCTTGGGAAGAAGCAGAACTCCCCAGAATTCTATGGATAGGTGTGTAAGGTTGCTGGAACCTTTGAATATGTGGGGATATTCCTAGTCCATGTTAGTCAGTGGAAGAGTCAGTAGATGTCCCAGTCAATACATCATCTTCTTTGAACTTTTCATTGGCATCTCCAGCACTGTTTTCTGAAGATGTTGAGGTACTCTAGTTCATAACTGTTTAAAGTCCATATGTTCTTCAAGCACAATGTGCATATTCAGGTTTCTTTGCATCTTTCTGTGCATGTGCCCCAAAACTGAGGCCACTCACTTCTGGTGGTAGGCTGTAAGGAATAGGGTTTTGGTTTGCTGCTTAGTAGGTTACACTTGGACTCAGGAACCATTGGTGGAAATGAAATATTTCCTTCCAAGATCTCTTTCAGCTCTTTTATGGGATCCAGGGCCATCTTAGTGGATGAAATCTTAGTAAGAGCCCTGAGAGTGTGCAGTCTATATGCAGTCCAAGCATCGGGGACTTTGAATGTTTTGTCCTTGTAGGGCTTTTGACAACTGAACTTGTGCCAAATCAGTCAAAGCACTCCTTAATGTGTAAAGGCACTTGTATCTTTGGAGCTAGTCATGTGCTTTCCCCATTGAGATGAGGTGCCATCATCCCTTTGGGAGACACTTAAGGGGGTCCTATACTGTGGAGGCTGAGAAAACTGCAGCCTATATACAGAGGGTGAGATGACATCATTTCTTTGGGGGTTCCAGGCAGAGGAGGATGAGAAAACTGCAGCTTATATTCAGAGCATGAGGTGGCATCACCCCTTAGGGGGGCACTAAAGGGATTCTCAGTCTGAAGATACTGGATAAACTGTGGCCCGTGGTCAGAGGAGAGCCTCTGGGTTGAGGCTTACTACCCTCTCTCCATAAAATTGGCCTTTTAGTCAATAAGGTAGTGGAGCAAGGAAAAGAAAGGTGCTTCTCACAAGGGGAAGTAATGTACTTGCCAATGCTGACTCACATGAAGTGGCAGCTAAGAAATAACCTATGAGAGATGATGCTGTCATTTTCTCAGATCTCTAGTAAGTCTGGAGGGCAAAAGCCATAGAATAAGAATGACAGATGGCCTCAATAAACATGCAGGGCTCTTGAGTTATTCTTGGTTGCCTGTTTTCAGGCCTGCACAGACCAAAGGGGACAACTGAATGGCTGTCCTCATGACTGCGAGGGACAACAGGGATGCTTGGATAGCTGTCCTTGGGTCTGTTGGAGCCAGTCCCAAGATGCTCACCTTGTTTTTCTGCAGGCAGTAGCAGGACACACATGCTTTCTGGATGAGGAGGGATACTGAGAACCCTCTCCTCTTCCTTAGGATCAAGAGTGTTAGTTTGGTGTTCACAGTCAGAGGTCATGACAAGGACTGTTGAAGGTACAATATTATTGTGAGAGGTAAGGACTTCTTGGGAGACTGTGATCTCTTAATGCATCAGATTAGGATCTGATGTCATCAAGATTCAGTGTTGCAGTGAGATCTGGTTGAGCTTCATAACTGGATGAGAAAGGGTGATACAGAACACTGCTGCTTAGAGACTGTGGGGACCAGGCAACTACTGCTTATCATGATAGGGAAATAACAACAACTACTGTTGGACTAGAGAAGAATACACCCACAATTGATATTATTATGTAATCCTTCATTTTAAGAATGGAATATCCTGGGATTTTTCAGTTAATTTGTGACCTCTGTGAATGTCTTCATGCATACTGAAATATAGCTCTAAGTTGTTTAATAATACAGCAATGAACATTGTTATATAAATATATATACTTTAGAGAAAGAAGACAAGAAACCTAACTGTGTTATAGTACAGATAAAAGTGGTTTTTCAAATATGTTTACCTGCTTTGGTTAAGTTCACAGATTCAGAACACAGGCACGGTTGAGCTCCTGGATATAGAACTCCCTATGGCCTTAAATAATAATTTTGTCTAAGTTTACATGTTGGATCCTATAATATTTACATATTCAGATTGCTTTTGAAAGGCATATTATTCCCCTGAAGGCACATTATACCTAATGGCTTTTATTAGTACCTCTGCCTGAGCCATTCACTCTAATGATGCAGCTTTAGCATAGTGATAAGATTGAATTTGAATTCTTTAGTAAAGTTGAGTGATGGAAAGGTCATGTGTTCATAGCAGCTGATATGTTGAGTAAGTGTAAATTTGAGGAAAAGTATGAAGACTTTATCTTACTTGCATGTTGGACACTTTGCCAGTGTTCTTTGAGAAATTTTCTTCTGCCCAATTAAAGGATTTTGTTTATTTCTTTAAGTGGTATATTTGACTTTATGTAAAGAATTTCTGTTTCCTTTTTGCTGCATATACAATAAGTCTTGCATCTTTCAGAAGCATCAGTGTACTTTTATATCATTTAATTATCTTCCTGCATCAATTCTTGGTGATCTAGCACAGGCTTCCTTAATATTTTTGAAATCCTTGTCATTCTCTTACTTTTTTGACCCAATTTATTTCATTAATTTCAGTTTTAAAGGAAGTCTAGGAAACCAACTCTTTACTCTCTGGGATAAATTAACCTCTTGTTTCATTTTGTAACTCACCATAATTATCTGCATACTATCACCTATCATAGCCTAAATAACTTTTGACTTACACATCTACATTTCCTTTCATCTTTTGAAGTTCTAGAAAAACATTGCATTTGCATGCCAGCATAATGCAGCTAGGCATTGAGAAGTTAGTGTAAGTTAGTGTAAGATAAAATGGACAGACAATATGAATAGGTAATTCAGATAACATAACTTTTTGAGAATTAACTTGGCAATTCCTATGTCACCAGAAAATAACTTTCTTAATTTAAGTTACAGTGAGTATGCTTAGAGTTCAAATAATCATTCAAAGGGAAATGGGGTAGTTTAACAATACATGCATGAGGGCTCTAAAAATGGTAATATATATTCTCTCATGATCGCTTCCCATTTATGTTGTTCACTCCCTCAAATAATCTCAATTTGCTCAGGAGATCTTCCCTGCATCCCCTTCCCAGAGAAATTCTTGGATGACTCTCTCAAGTTTCTCTTGTTACCTATCTGCATGTGGTTGTGGATTGTAGCCTGATTATCCTTTGGTTTATGTCTAAAATCCACTTATGAGTGAGTTCATACCATGTCTATCTTCCTGCATTTGTGTTACCTCACTCAGGATGATACTCTTCAGATCCACACATTTGCCTGCACACTTAAAGATGTCATTATTTTATTGATGTGTAGTATTCCATTGTGTACATAAACCACAATCATTAATCTCTTTTCTGTTATGGGTGCATCTAGTTTTTTTGTTTTTTAGTTTCAGGTTATTACAAATAATGCTGCTACAAATATAGTTGAGCTGATACCCTTGGCATGAATCATCTCACTTATGCCAAACAGTGGTATTGCTGGATTATTGGATAAATTGACTCCCAGTTTTCTGATGACTATCATAATGATTTCCAAGTGGGTGTACAAGTTTACATTCCTATCATGAATGTAGGAATGTGCTCTCAAGCAAAGGCTTTTATCTGAGTTTTTGGCATTACACATTTTGACAGCTGTAAGGTGTTATCTCACAGTGTTTCGATTTGCATTTCTCTCATGGCTAAGAATGTTGAGCAATTCTTTAAATGTCTTTCTGCCATCTAATATTCTGTTGAAAATTCTCTAATTATCTCTAAATCCCATTTTTAATTGAGTGATTGAGATTTGGCCTCTAGTTTAATAAATATTTTATATAATGTAGAGGTCGATCTTTCAGATATAAGATTGGTGAAGATTATTTTCTTATTCTTTACACAGTCATATTGTCTGGCTAATGGTGTCCTTTGCCTTACAGAAGCTTCCCAGTTCCCAGAGATCCCATTTACTTATTGATATTCTTAGTGTTTGACATAGTTGTGTGGGAGGAGAAACAGAGATGGAAAATAAAGAAATCTATATCTCAATAGAGCAAGCCATTGTGGAGTGAGAGAGAAACCTGGTACTAAGGAAACTTCCAAGAACCCACCAGATGCCCCTTGCTAGGACTCAAAGCAACACTGGAGAGAGAAGGTGCCTAAAGAGGACTTCCATTTCCACTGTAATCAAATAAATGACTACCTAATTGTCATTATAGAACCATCACCCAGAAAATGAAGAAGACAGTATCAGAGGTACATAGCTAAGCACCATGTCATACTCCCGATCCAGCTGAAGAGAGGGAGGAGACTATGAGCAAAGGAATCAGGATCCATGAGGTGGAGACCCACAGGGACAGTTGACTCAAGCTATTGCAAGTTTACTGACTGTAAGATAACCACTGAGTATTTGTTGCACAAATAAAGGAAACACAGGCCCAGATCTCTGAGAAAGGTGAGGATATCCAAGAGGAAACACCACAGTCAGATCATACACAGCTGTCTTCAAGCTTCCTCAGGCTCACTCCTTCTGGCTTCTTCTGCCTTCTCTGTCTTTCTATGCCTGCCTAAAATACCTCATTCACTTAGTTAAGGCATGACACCACCACTGCCTGCCTGGGAGACTTAAAATTCTTCCTTAAACTTAGATGACCTCAAATTCTGATTTGATTGGATTAAGGGCATAGATCACCACTCCCAGATATTCCCTGAGCTGGAATTAAAGGTGTGAGTTACCACTGTCTGTTCCTCATTTTAGACAAACTGTGGAAAGATTCCTTTGATACCTCTGACTGTTTTTATGATATTTGAAACATATCCTCAACATGTCCCCTTTTGTGTCAAAATTTTTAAAAAGGTTATAGATAAAATAAGAAAAACCATACACAATAGGCACAATAATTATGTACAATATATACAAACAATAAATGGATAATGTCCAGTCTATTAACAATTGACAATTCAAAGAAAATGTTTCATTAATTGTCATCTTAATTTGATGAGTCCAAAGGATTATACCTAGTTCACTTTTCTTCTAACTTGTATTCCTAACTAAAAATGACTATTTTGATGTCTCTTAAACTTATACACTTTAACTTCAAAGTTTCTTTTCTAAATCTGTCACTAGAAAATTATAACTATAACTATTTCATCTTAATCTGCCTCAGAGATCCATGAAGTAAATAATATTTATCCAAGTAAACAGGTAATCCAAACAACTTCCAAAAGCTAGAAATGACAGAGATGACATCTATCTGCCTGGACAGTCACCCAAAGTTCCTTTATAAATTTGGGGAATCTATCTTCAGCCTACAGGCCCAGAGTCTCTTTTCATTTTATTGAAGGAGGAAATCTATAACTGTTCTGGTATAGTTCCTCAGTCACTTCACCTTGAGTCCTGAAGAGTGTCTGTCAGTTTCTCTGAAAATAGGGAACCTGAAGAATCATCTCAGGTTGTTCTGTAAAAGTTCAGAGATTACTTTCCTAGGGAACCTGCATGTCCAGTTTAAACAGCATACTGCCAGTCAATACTTGAACAGTTTTTTCTTCAGTGTCTAACTGGAAAGTAGACTATGGAGTTTCTTCAATGCCCATTTTTCTCTTGAAGTAGATTGGTGTTGACAGGAGCAGACCTGTCTCACTGTCCAGAAAAGTATAAGTTGTTAAAATATTTTAAATGCCATATTCTATGGTCACAGAAATGTTTGAAGAAAAACTGTTCATGAAAAATATATTTTTTGATCTTCAAAACATATTTAAAGTTAGTAAATACTTTTAAAAGAAGATTCAATAATCTATCCTTATATTCCATATGTCTGTATCCCCTTTTTTCTATTTTTAACACAAATATTGAATCTAATAATTGGTTTTGTTTAAATTTTTCTAACCATAATCATTAACAGTTTTTAACCAATTCACCTAAACAATGACAATAATCCATAATCCACTGAAGGACTGAAATCCAGCCACCTCACTTCTTGGGAATGTGGGCACTGTGTTCTTAAATTTACTTTCTGCTGTCTGTGGGTGACAGCATCTTTAGGGGACCCTGAAAAGAAAAATTTTGTTAATTGTCAAGTCCTGAAATGAGTACGGGTAACATTTGTTGTCCAGTATCTGCATGGAAAGTACATGGTTTGTCTCAAGTCCTGGCTATAGTAGTCTGTAAACCTAGTTTATCTCAAAAAGCTGCAATTGGAATTGTCCTGGGCAGTTTGTAGTAAAAATCTGACATTTAGTTGGGCATTTGTCAGCCTAGTGGCTTTAAAGTACAGGTGAAATCATCATTGTAGGGCTTCAACTTCCTTTGGGATACTTCAAGTTCACAATTAGGTATTGTTATGGATCACTGTAGAAAATAGATAAGAGACTAAAACCCAACACAATGTATGAGAAGCTAAATATATAAGTATTTTTTTCAGCATAGGATTAGTAACAATAGAATAGTCCCTTATTTTTAGTTATTCTTCTGTCTCATAACAGGTGGTTCTTCTGATATGATATATTTTGTATTTTCCTTTAAGAAGTATGACTGAATTTAGAGGAGAGAGCCACACTCTGACTCTAAAGCCAGTTTTAAGTTATAATTAAACTGGGATTTCAACTTTCAAAAAAATAGATGTTAAGCAATGAAATTTTGCCAGTAATTCTGAAATTCTTCTGCTTGTACATTTTTCTGAATCACCTCCCTTCTGCTTTAGCTGTCTAGATGACCAAGGTATTTTCACTTCTTGAAGATAGTCATTTCCAGTTTTCTGTAAAAAAATAACCAGAAATTTCCCCCACACTTTGTTTTTTCTTACAACTTAAAAAAATGTAATATGGGTGGATGGGCTATCAATTCTTATTTTCATGAAGTTTTTCTAATTCAAATCAAATTTTTATTAAATTTGATGGTATCCATAACTTTCCTTCACTGGCAGAAACAAAAGCAAAACCCCTTCCCCAACATAGCACACATACCCTGGCTTCCATTCAGAGGTTAGTACATCATTGAAGTTAAAAGACTGATTTAGTTCAGCTATTTTTTTTTCTGTAGTTCCAATGCCTTTCAGCAGTTGTTGTTCCTTTCTTGTTAGCATTGAGAAAATTCGAAGTAAATAAAGCTTTATGCAATCTATCTCTAGGGATTTTTGTTATTCCTTTATGTTTATTTAGCATATGCTTTAGAGTTAAATTTGATCTTTCTATGACTGCTTAGTCTATAGGATTGTGTGGTATTCCTGTGATATGCTTTATATTATAGTAAGCATTTTTTTTCCACTTTACTAGAGACATATGATGTAGCATTGTTAGTCTTAATGTGTACAATTCCCATGATGGCCATAACTATTAGAAATGTGTGATAACAGTATCAGACTTTTCTGAACTCAAAGAAATTGCCCATTGAAATCTTGAAAACATATCTATTGTATGATGGTCATATCATAATTTTCCAAATTCTGTAAAATGAAATACACCCATCTGCCAGATTACATATCTATGTATACATTTATGATTACTTCCTGCTGATAATGGAGTTTGGTTATAGACAAAACAGGCAGAACACCTTTTAACAATTTCTTTGGCTTGTTGAGAGGTGGTTGAGAATTTTTTTTTAATCCTTTGCTATTGATGTGATGCTTTTTATGAAATTCTGAGGCCTCTAGTACATTATCTATTAATAATTTATTAATTTAAAAATTTCCTTTTGCTAAAGGACCAGGCTGACCCATATAGGATCAAATGTGTGTTATATAGAAGGGATAATTTCTAGTCCTGATTATTTCTTGAACAGAATAAATAATAAAGATAATTCTGACACATCAATAATAAAATCAGCCATTTCAATGTGTATAGCAACTCTGTAGTAGTGGGGTTTCTTTGGTCCCGGGCTGCCAGAGTTCCGAGACCCACAAACCTGCTGTGCCAGACCCCTCAGCCACCCAGTCGCTCACCGCTCAGACCCCCAGAAATGACTGAGATGCTTATATTAACTTCATGCTGTTTGACCTATGGCTCAGGCACATTGCTAGCTAGCTCTTACATCTTAAATCAACCCATTTCTATTAATCTGTCTGCCATGTGGCCCATGGATCACCTGTGTTCCTTACATGTTTCTTCTTGGGCATCTTGCTTGATCTGCCTCTGACTTCACCCTTCCTTTCCTATCTATTCTGATTCCTCTTCTTATTTCTTCTATGGTACCTGTCATGTCCCAAAACAGCTCCTTTATTTAAAGATTGATATTCACAGCATACAGAAAGGCATTCCCACATCACAACTCTTTCTTCATACTCAGAGTCAGTGACTATATTAAGGGATTTGATAAAATCTATTAATACCATCAGGATAACACATATTTCTGACTTTTGAACAGAATTATCAGGACTTTGAGCCATTTTACTTACATGTTCTGATTTGGAAACCTGTCTTTCCTGAATTTTTTGCATAAGTATAAAATGTAGGGGCATCAGAAATTGGTTTATCTTGTACAATATGAGGAAGAATCCTATTAGTTGTCTTTAGAAATTATTTTTTTTCTTTGAGGATATTTGTTCTTAGTATCTCCCAAAAACTTACTGCAGCTTCTTTGCCAAGGTTCACTTTATAACCACACTTGATCAATTTCATCATTAGTTAAAGGTACATCATTCTGCTTCATCCATTCCTGTCAATTGGTGAAGTCTTAATTTTTCTTGAAAAATGAGTTCAGAATGTCTTTAATGACTTGCTCTGTTTCTGTGGGGAAAATATTCTTTCCAATATAACATTTTCCCTTTGCCATGACTCTTGTGAAATTATTGATACATCTGCCACTGTATCCAATAAGCCTTCAATAATAACATCATTTATTTGTACTTTTAATTTTGGACTTTGCTAATTGATAGAAACTTGCAAAAATATTGACTGTATAATTTTTCCTAATTTTTTTCTTTTTCTGTAGATCTTCTATCATTCAGTATAATATTTCTTTTTTAAAATAGGTTTAGATTTTTGATTGTTCTGGTAAGGTATTTCCTCCTCAATGGCAGGGTAAGATTTGATTGGATTTGATATGGTGGCTTTTGAAAGCCCCATTTGTGTGTATCCCACAGTCAGAAGGTTCCCTGATAGGGGAGATTTTGAAATCTCCATTGGGGCATTCCCCAATGGTAGGAAGTTATCTTGTCTGTCCCTTGTTGATCCGCACTCATTCATCAATTCTATTCCTCTTCCATACCTTCTGTATACTCCACAAAGGAGGGGTGTTCTCTTGGGATTATTCCTATTAGAAGCACTGTTTCTGGGAATGCCTTGTTTACAATCTCTTTTTATGTAACCTTGCCTTCCATAGTTGTAACATTTAATATTTTGACTTTTTCTTATATCTCTACAAATAAACTCTCCATACCAGTTATCATCACTGTCATAAGACTCTAGATTAATTGTCTTTTGCATACAGTCTTCCAAGGGTGTTGTCCTTGCTTTTAATATTCAAGTATTTTTCTTCATTGGGCCTTCTGAAAACCAGTGATTCAATTACTATTCACTGGATTCTGAGTCTGGTACCATTCTGTTTACTGCTGCAGTAAATCTGTGTAAAAAGTTTGTAAAAGTTTCTTTGGGACTCTGAAATACTTTCATGAATCATTCAGTTTTCTTTCTTATTTCTTCAGTCCATTCCCAGGCATTTAAAGCTGCCATACAACATAAACCCAGAATATGTTCATTGGATGATTATTGCCCTTCAATATGAGCATAATTTTCCTTCCCAAGAAGTTGGTCTTTGGAGAGTCTATGCCACTGGACCTGCTTCTTTGTTCTATTTTTTAGCCTCCTCACTCCACCATGATTTCCACAGTATTAATGACACTTCCTCTAAGATAGCTGTAATCATATATAACCAATCTTTCAGGGTGACCCAGTTATAGCATGACTAGCTGTTCAACAATTGTTTTACAAATGGTGAATGTAGAGAGCTGAGGAGCTGCACCTTAAAGATGGTGCTGGCTTCTGCCTCCCACCTTCCTGATGGTGAGTGCTCTCTGGGGTAAACAACTCCTTATTTGGCTAAGGCTGAGTGCTTGGTTTGCTTCCTCATATGTGGACCTATTGGCAAGGCCCACGTGGCACTTGGTGATTGGTTATCCTGAAGGCATATAGCTAGGTGTGGTTTCCCCCAGGGAGAAAGGAACAGAGAGAGAAACACAGAGAGAGTGAGAGAGAAGATCCATGTACATGGTCCTATATAAATCACTGAAAGAAGAGCCTAGTGTCCTGTCTTCCTTGCAGGCGAGGTAGAAGCGACAGGTGAATGCATCTCATATGTTACAATTGCTTCTTTTACTCTCCTTAATTCTAGCACTTGTACTGGAGCCCAACTAGTTTCAGTATCATCTTTATCATTCTTCATTTTTTAGAGGTTACTGGGCATATTAATATTGGCTGTTTTTGTCTAATTATAGATGACCTAAATTGGTTCTTCATATTCCTCTGAAGTTTAACATCTTTGTGATCTCTTTAAATGGGCTTTTTTAAAGAACTTTTTTCTTTGTATTTATATTAATTGACTTTTTAAGTGATAAAATATTAATCAAACAAATAACATTTATAATAAACAGTATGATAAGCATTATGATAGCCCCATCTATCTTATTTTCCTTTAACTTCACTGACTCTATTATCACATTATCTTGAGAAATACCACAGAAGGACCAAGTACCTTTCATTGTCTACAACAAATTCATACTTAAAAAAATTAATAGCAATTTGTTGTCTGTTGAGGATTCAATTGATTGTGAATTAGGGCAGCTCCCTAGTATGATAGCAGCCCAAAGAAGCAATCAAAAAAAAAAAAAACCACCAGGAGAGAGAGGCCACTGTCTGAAAAACTTACCCAGATGAGAGTGAATGTAAACACATGTGACCAGTCTGCTGTGGGAGATTATGTTGTTACATGGTAAATAATTGTCTCACCCACTGGTTTAATAAAAAGTGCTGTTTGGCCAAAGGCAGGCAGGAAGTGTGGGTGGGGCTACCAGCTATTAAAACCCTGAGAACAAGAAGCACAGAGCAGAATGCCAGAGAGAAGCCAGAAAAAGCAGAGGACAACTATACTGTTTGAGAAAAAGTACCAAGCCCCATGGATGAACAGGTAAAGTGTCATTGGTTAGTTTAAGGGTAAAGAGTTAGCAACTGATATGCCTGGGCCTGAGGCTGATCAGCTGAAAACTATTGTAAACATCTGTGTCTGTGGGCCTAAACCTTGAGGCAAGGCCCAAAAGTCAAGGCCAGAAACCTCCTACTCCAGTCTGCCTAAGGCTGGAGGCTACCTCAAAATAGAAAGCCTAGCCAGTCAGTAATTACTCATCCAGCCTTATGTTTTTTGGCCAGCAAGTGTCCTTTTTTGGAGTGGATATGGAGTGAAAGAATTAATGACCCAAAGTTGGATACCAAGTGTTGCACAAATAAAGGAAAATCAGGGCCAAATATCTGGGAAAGGCAGAGATATCAGAGAGGAAACACCAAGTCAGATCTCACCCAGTTGTCTTCCAGCTTCCTCACTCTCACTCCTACGAGCTTCTTCTGCCTCCTCTGTCTTTCTATGCCTGTTTTAAATATGTTCTTTACTCAGTTAAGGCATGATACCACCACTGCCTGCCTAGGAAACTGGAAGTCCTTATGTAAACTAAGATGACCTCAAAATCTGATTTAATTGGCTTTAGGACATAGGTTCCCACACCCAGATATTCCCTATGCTGGGATTAAAAGTGTGAGTTACCACTATCTGTTCCTTCTAGACTAACTGTGAGTAGATCTTCTGATATCTCCAACAGTTTTTATTATATTTGAAACATTTCCCCACAAGTATCTTTCTTTGAAAGGAGCTAAATGCATATTCAGATGACCATAGAAAGGCATGGACAGTTTGTGGAGACTTTTGTAGTAGGTCTAAAGTTTTTTTCCTGATACATGAACTGGTTTCTCTGGTACCATTCCCTATGGAGGAACACCTTATTCAGTCTTGATATATTCAGACCTACCTCAACTGGATATGCCAGACTGAACTGATTTACATTGAGATTTCTTGCCTTTCCAGAGGAATAGATGGAGGGATAAAGTTGATGGATGCTGATGGACCACTGGGAGAAAGGGACTGAGGGAGAGGAGTAAAAATGGATGAGAATCTGTAGCATTTACCTCATTAACTAATATTTTTCTAAAGCTTTTTACATTTTATTCAACTTTTCATCATACAAAAATGTATTTTAGTACAGCACCTTCACATATATGTTTTTATTAATTTATTTTGTGTAAACATGTATAATATAAATGACCATTGTTGTCTAGGTGACTGTAAATTTTTTTGATAATGAACAAGCATTTGAATTAGAGAAGACCAAGCATTGTAGAAAACAAAGTTAATAATTTATATTTCAGTCTGTGACAAGTCTGTGACAAACAAGAAGTTTTCCAGAGTAAAGGTGATTAGCCATAGTTAGCATTGTGGGGTATTGGAATCTGAGTTCTTGTCCTCATGTGTTTAGAAAGAACCTTATCTGCTGAACTATCTACAATCATATCATTTTAAAAAATTATTAAAAATTGTTTTTATTCCCTTTCTTTCCTCCTCAGAATATAATTTGTAGGCATATAGAAAAAATGACCTTTTATGGGGGGGAGCTTAATAACTTTTTTCCTTTTTATTTATTTTATCTTAAAATTAACAAACCAGATATGGCTTTCACTCACCAGATCAATATAAGCAAATTTATTCTCATTAATAACATTCACCTTTGAGGAAGAAGCTATTTATCTGTGCACAAGACCTTCACATAAACTTAACTTGCTATATTTAATGAACAAATAAATCTTTCCCAAGACCTCTCCCTGCCTAATTTGATTTGATCACAGAAGAAACTACCAGCCATGCTTTTATTCATATGTCAAAGTTTAAGGGAAAGTCCATAAAGTCAGATCCCTATAGGACACTGAGGAAAGCTAGGAATGGTATATGTCTTCTGAGAAGAAAACACTTTCAAGCTCATTGCTAATTAGCTTTGATAATAAATACCCAGAATGAGATATCAAGGGTGAATGTTGAAAGATCAGAGAAGCAAAGGAGAAGTGACAAGGAGATTCTACAAAACCTTCAGATTCAAATGGGATCACAAGACCCTGTCTCAACCTGCCCTATATTCCTGTGCTTAGTTCCATAATTCTGGGACCAAAAGGGTGCACCTCCCAAGAATTCAGTGAAAGAAATTGATCCTAAGTGCTGAGATTAAATGTGTGAGCTTCCACAACCAGGCTTGAATGACTGAACTTCCTACTTGTTATTCAAATGTACTGTGTTTAATGTGTGCCACCATTGCCAGGACTTTATGGTTATCTAATGTTTAAATCTTCCCTTTGATTCTCCAGAAAGCTATATTTGTCAGAATACCAACACAATACCATACACTTTCCCCTTTTGTCTAAATAAAAATTAAAGGTTTTAAACAACATAGAAAAAAAATATGAAATAAATACAATAGCCATATACACAGATAATAGTTATTTTTAAAAAGCCTGGTGCATTAGCCTTTGAAAATTCAGAGAAAATATTCCATTATCTATCTTAAGTCCAAATTGCTATACCTAATTCACTTTCTATCCTAACTGTTATTACCAACCAAACACTATTTTTTCATACCTTATATACTTATATATCTTTTGTGTTTTTTCAAAATTCACTAAAAAGGAAAACTATTGCTATAAAGTCTTTAAGTCCATTAGGGACATGATGAAGATATATTATCTGAGTCAACAGGAAGTATAAACAAATCTAAGATATGAAGATAGGGCTCAAAGTCTGGGCCATCACCCAAGATTCCTCTAACTCACTGAGGAAAATATCTTTGGGCTACAGGACTAAAACATCTGACAAATTCTTATTTGAAGGGCTGTCCCACTTTGTCTTGGACAAGTTCTGCAGTCAATTTCTTTTATGTCCTTAGTTTGTCCAATTTGTACAGCATATTGTCAGTAGTTGAGGCAAGAAAGTTTTCTTACCCACTGGCTAACTTTTGCCACAAAGATTATAAATTCCGTATGGAGTATTTTGAATGCCCATCATCTTCTCTGAAGTAGTTGGTACTGCCAGGAACAGACATGCCTAACTGCTTTAAAACACAATAAAAGTAAAATAAAATAAAACTTTATTTTATTGAAACATTTTATGTCATGTTCTATAGCTATCTGAAGTTTTAAAAGAAAACTTGCATAATTAAATATATTTGTTTGCAATAAAAATTAAGCTGACTACAAGTTTGATTGAAATAGGTGGCTAATTATAATTATTACAATTATAATTATAGGCCACCTAGAGAGCTGGGCAGAAAGATGCAAGTGTATGCAACCTGCCTGGATAAACCAAATCCAAGAGATAAGGCATGTCATAAAAATAGGATCAGAGAAACCAGTTATCAGTGGCACATTTTTCCATTATTGTGTATATCACATAATAATAGTTTTTAAAAACTAGAAATTTACATTGTTAGATGAGTTGTTCTTGACCAATATTAGAAACAAATGTACAATATGTTCTAATCAAAATAATCTTAAATTTGTATCAATATACAAAACCCATACCCATGTAAAATGCTTAAAACTAGTATTTTCTATTTTGGTTAAAGGATATTCAATAATCTACCTTTTTATCATATATATATATATATATATATATATATATATATATATATATATATATATATATATATATCCCCATTTTTTATCTATGAAAATAATTGACTTTGTTCAATTTTGTTTCCAACATAAACAATAAGAACCTTCTCCAACCCCTCACAAAAAGATGACAAATATCAATATCCACCAAGTAAACCAAAACCCATCTACCCACCTTTAGGAAATGTGGGTGTTGTGTTAGTAAAATTACTCCCTGCTATCTTGGGGTAAAGGTAACTTGAGGGGACCCTGAAAAAAGGGGACAATTGTTATGTCCTGAGAAAGATAGCTATACCATTCGTTGTGAGACTGGAAAAGTGCAGGTCCTGACTAAAGTCCTGGCTGAGTAGTCTGGTGGACTATTAAATCCAGCCACTTTTATTGTCCTGAAAAGTTTGTAGTCCAAGCCTGAGATGTCCTTGGTCTCCATACCTATCAAATATAGTACTCAAAATAATATTTTGTCTAATGAGATATCAAATGAAGATCAAGTGGATATATTCTGGAAAAGAGGAAAGAAAACTTTTGTTTTTCACAGGTGATATGATGGTATACATGTGACCTCAAAATTTCTACAAGGGGACTCGGGCAGTTGGAACATGGTTTTTGAACTAGCTTTTTGGAGCCTACTTACAATAAAGTTATATGTTACACAAACTAATACAGAAGTTAGAGGCATCACCTTTCTCAAATTTATATGTGAGAATTAGCAGCCTCCACATGGAAGTATTTTTCTTCTTTGGGGAATAGGTAGGGATAAGGGTGAAGCTGGAGAGGTGAGTAGGAGAAGAGGGAAGTAGAAACATAAAATAACATAAATAAAAAAACATAAAATAAAAAAGGAATTACTTTCAAAATATTTAATAACAAACAATTTATAAATGCAGTAGAAGTGTTTAAAGAAAACGAATCTGAATTACTTCATTCACTGTTACACCTGACTGTTGGTAGAGTTGCACTGTAGAGAGAGACTTTCAGCAATTCTGGGGTTTACAAGAGTGTACTCTCAAAGCTCACCACCTCCCCAAGTTTGTAGTGCATGAATGAGTTAGAAATATGTGAATATTGTCTTTCTACTGACTAGAATTAAATCTTGGAAGCAATATCTTTATTTCTTTTTAGTGCTGTTTTTCTTCTATACCCTGAGATTGTATTTCATAGAAATCCCTCATAGTAGATTAAAATACCTTTGATCTAATAGGCCAAATATTGTAACAGGTTTAAATGTTCTTCCATTAAACTGAAATTCAGTCACTACAGAAATTTAAAAGAAATGTAGCAAATAAAAATATAATACACTGAACAGAATTGCTCATATAATGACATGAATGAGAGGCAAAAAAATTAAAGGGAGAGGTAGCATGAATTTTATTGCAGGGAATTGGTTTAGAACACGTTTGAATAACTTTTATATTGTATTAAACTTAGTTATAATCATAACCATAATTATTTGTTTTATAAACTGTCATTGCCTGGCTTGAGGTGAATCATAACCATAAACAAGAGTAAATTTATAAAATATTACTCATGGGGCAATTTTAATTATTTGTTTTATAAACTGTCATTGCCTGAGGTGACAGTATGATGGTAAGATAGTGTGATATGGTCAAGTTCCAAGAGGACAACAGTCTCCAAAATCTTTGGTCTTCCTGCCCACAATAGCCCTCTATTTAGGAAAATGAAATAGAAATATGTTTTGCAGTGACTCTGGCGTAAATGAAGCTTAGTTATGTGTTTCTCAACCTTTCTGGGCTTGCAGTTTTTCACCCTAGGTTTTGCCTTTTGAGGCTTATTGAGAAACTAAAATATTCCAACCTTTTAGAAGCCGAATATTATGGCTTCTGATTGGGTACAGTGATTTGTGGGGCAGCAGATGATAATTAATATATCAGAAGATTCATGGGCAGCCACAAAACTGACAGAAAAATATCAAAATAATTATGAAATGTTGCTTTAGTGTACCTTTTAAGTTTTGTTGAATTTTTCAGAACGTTTTTATATTTTTATAATGTATTTTCTAGATGTTATCATAGGCATGTTAATTTAAAGCTGTCCCTTTCAGAATAATATCAAGAATTCTTAAATTTCAGAACTTCCATTCAATATAGCTCCTTTTGTTTTCTTATAGGATACTATTATTATTACACGAACACACATACATGCACATCAGATTTATGCATTCTATATGCCCAATAATATAGTAATGTAGTCATTAGTTTATGTAATGTTTTTAAATGAACTGCTACTGCTACTGAACCTATCCCTATAACTAAGATTAATTTTTTGTGTCTGTATAGCTCTATAGTGTTTATCAGCATGTTGTGTTCAAACTAACACATTCACTGACCTTTGCATCACAGGAGTAAATTTTTACACTGGCTATTTTCAAGAATGCCATGGTTTTAATTTTCAATAGTATTTTTCATTGTCTGTATGTATAGTTCTAGATATGTAGATGGCCAATGCCTACTTAGGTATTTGCCCTACATATTTGCAGGTTTGTTCTAGAAAATAAAAGTAATACCAAAATCTGTAGTTGATTCTTTGCTTTCCCTAATCTGAGACAATGGGAACTAGTGTTGCTCTTTGCTTGTCACAGAGATCTCCTATTGACAATTGACAATGTCTCAGAAAACAGATCACCTTCAAATAATACTGAAGTTATTTCCACTGTTAAATTCCTTTACCAATCAGTGTGAAAAAATGGGAATAACCCAAATTCAAAATATTGTAGACTCAAGGTATTTATATCCATAACAGATGTTTTGATTATTGAACAATAAGACAATTTTGTAAGCCTTTTATTCCTTTCAGATTACTGAAATGATTGGGCTTTGGTTCTGTTAAGAAAAGAAATTATATCTTTATTTTATTACATGAAAATAGGAAACATGTATGCTTATGACTAAAAATTATTTTTTAAGAATAAGACATATTTTGAACTTTTTGTATTGCTTATCATTCTTTGTGTAATATTAAATATTAGTAACTTCAAATATACTCTTTGAAGTAAATTCTTAATTTTTCAAAGGGTCAATTACTTTGAGTTTCATGGATTTGTTTCTTTGATAATATTTTAAACTTATAATATAGTTACATTATCTCTTTTTTCTCTTCTCTATCAATCACTGCTATATACCAACCTCTAGATCCATAGAACCAAAGAAATTGTTTCAAATAAGTGGCCAAAATTAATATAATATACAGTCTTATGAGCCAACCTGGAGTCTGCCTGAAGGCCTAGAAATAGCCACTTTCCAATGTTCCTGAGTGCTTGGAATGTGCCCAGCAATAGTATCATATCTCCTGATTGTGCAAAGCCAATGTGAAATAGACATTCAAAATCACCAGATTGTAACAGAGCCTGGCTGCTGGAAGGAGGGTGCATATGACTCTCCCCATTGTTGAATAAATGAGTTAGTCCTTTGTTCTTCATCTGAATCCCAGGTTCTGTGTCATTGACTCAGTACCTTCTCACCCCCACCAACAAGTGATTTGTTAGGACCCAGCAATATCTGTTACCTACACAGCTTTCTGATTGTTTCTCTGTCCTCCCTCTTGGTGCTGGACAGAACTAGAACCTCAAAGATGGTGTATTTTGGTGAGGATGCATCTTAGTGACATGTTATTTCAGTCATGGTCAGTGTGGTATTCATTTAGGTTCTTGGATAGGTGATAATTAGGACCCCACTTTTCTCTTATTTTATGTTGTTTGTTGCTCCTTCTTTACAGGAACTTTTCATATTCACTGACATGTTACTAGTCCCTTTCTTTCTTTTCTGCTCTTCTCAACACTTTTTTCTCATTTGTTTTCTCCTTTTTCTCTTGAGAGGAGCTAAGTTTTCACTCTTTAAATAAAAGATTTATGTTATCTCTGTTACATCAGTAGCAGTTTATTCTTTCTTTTTATTTGTGTCATTATGGTGGGGTGGATGTGGTAATGACCATGGTTCTGGAGAGTCAGAATCAAGCCTGGAGCTTGGAGACAAAATGGCCATTTCAGACTATTGTTCCTTTTTATAAAATTCAACACATTTTGATACTGTTTAGCTCCTACAGCTTATGCTATTTTCTGACATGTTTTTCTTCAGAATTATCTAGAAGAGTTGTACATAAACAACTTTAAGGAGGAAGAAACAGCATACAACACAAAAGAAAGAAATGACAGTTCTAATGATCACTGCCAAAGTGGCAAAATGAGTATTACACTCATGAACACTCATGAATCTTGGTCATACTTTACAGCACCTTCAGTGAGTAGAGGGAAACAATCAGAACCCAGTTCAGGGTGCCAGAAGTTACTGAATCCTAACAGTTCCTTGGTGGAAGGAGTGAGAAGGCACAAAATCTAACATACAGATACTGGGAGTTAGCAAAAAAAGTGGATAGCCTAATATACTTTCCTCTCAGAAACCAGGCTGTGTCATTATCTGGTGATATGGCATGGCTGTGCCACACTGGCTGGTCAGGATCAGGAGATATGATAGTGTATGCTGCTAGGAAGTTTCTGAACAGTGAGGAACTCTGGGCAATGCCTGTTCCCTTGGCAGATTCTGTGAAATCAGGACCATTGGTCAGCAAATGCTATTAGGTTCTCAGTCAGACTCCAGGTTGGCTCATAAGGGAGTACATTATATTCATGCCTTGGCAATAGGCTTGGTGTAATTTCCTTGGCACACTGGGCCTGTCCTATTATATTCCTGAAAGAAAACTCAAACAAAAATAAAACCTAACTTTATTCTTTTCATGTTCTTGGCTGCCTTCGCAAATGTAGACATATTTTAGAACTAATATTTGAGATGTGAGATTGATATCAAAATTTTTATGGGAATAACCAAAACATATGAAGCTATAATTCAATTTTATTTTTGGATTTGTTTAATGAATAAATAGACCTGAAAGCTGAAATTTAGAAATAAAACAAAGATAAAATAATTGCTATAAATTTTATAAAAATCAAAGGATGTTTAAATTCCTGAGTATTAATTATGTGCCTAATCTATGCAGGTATGATGTGATACTTTCACCAAAGCCCATGAAGAATGGGGCCCCGGTAGTAGACTAGAGCTGTAACAGTTTTTCTGAGGATACCCTCCCTTGCTTGAGAAAAGTTTTTAATCTTGCATTGGAAAACCAATTCGCCCTGGAGCAGAGCTGTAAAGTATTATGCTTACAATAACTTGGTAGAATTGTCTGGTGCCCATATGCTAGGATCCATTTTCATCCTAGACATAATACTCATAAATAAGATTTATACAAAAATATTTGGAAGACACAGTAGAGTTGTACATGTTACATGTGACTTGCATTATAAAAACCTTCTTTTGCAGTGACTTTGCAACCAATCAAAAATTGCACAATCAATGGATATTTTCATTATTATTCATCACATTAATGGATAATCCCAAACACTTAAAGTTTGTGGAGCTTTGAAATAAATGCACATACCCCTCTGTTTTGAAACATTAATCTTATTCTTATTATCAAAACTTTCTAAAGTTATTTCAAGGAGATGCAAGTCTAAATCATCTCTCAACATAAAGTGAGTGTATTGAGAATTGGAGCTTCAACATATTGATCATACCTTTACTTAAGTCACTCTAATAAAAGTATGGAATAATGTGAGTCTGGATATAAGTGAAAATGTAGGTAATCTTAGAAACTTATATTTGAACAGCTCAGTGGTAGCCAGTGCATAGATGGAAACATCTAGGACCATACCTTTATTGTGAAGTAATATCCTTGAAATCTGTGCTAACACATTTAATTACATCATTTGCTCCACTCATTCTTTCATAGTAGTTCAAGAGCACTGACTGTTCTAGTTGGCTGATCCTTGGGATGTGAATCAAGTGAATCAAGACACTTGGACCCTTCAAGGAGAAACATTCACTCATCTTTGTGTTTGAGGTAGGTTTGTTCTAAACATTACCACATAAAGTGAACAACTGGTGAAAAAACTGTTAGCCTTTGTAGAGTACACATTTATTTGTGTCATTTTGTTGCTATAGCAATCTTAGGAATGACTGATATACATTCTTCTATAGAATACCTCATAGATCTAGTCTTATATCATAAACTCCAGTGACACTATTTTTAATTGAAAAATATTCTTTTAATCTCAATCACATTGACTATCAACTATCAATAAGAAGTATGGTTTAAATCTTTTAAGGGACTATTTTACCACCTTTTCTGGTAATCATATCTCACTTTACCCTATTACTTTAAAAAGCATCACTGTTAGTAACCCCCAAAGCACACAAATTAGTGAATCTACCACTTTCCTGCTGGGTAGAGCCAATATTTACTTCTCTGACAATTTAAAAATCATCCTCCTTCCATTTGACCTTTGGTAATAAAATCTACTTTACTACAAAATATCACTTTAGAGAATGCACACATGGAACACAGTATAAATGGAGTGTGATTCTAAAATAAAACATTGAAACAGTTTTTCTGTTCATGTACCATCATAATCATATTTTGTTTACAAAACAAAAATAAATATTGCATGCCTAATAGCTTATGTAAATGAACTTTCTTAGTATAATAATCTCTTTTGTTGAGTAGATTTTTATATTATTTACATAATATATTAAAATTTAACTGTTATAAAAATTGTGAAGGTAAATTGGAGCAATGATTGTAAAGATAGAAAAAATGATACATTAGATTTTCTTTCATATGATGAATTGTGTACATTTAAAAATATGTATTCAGAACATAAAGATATAAGAGGGGATGATAAAGAAGATGACCTATAGAGGAAGGAGGTTACACAAAAGATAGTGGAAGGTTAAATCCGAGAAATTATAATTCCTGTATTTATAAGGAAATCAACCTTTTGAGTGCTAGATAATTGGATAGGTCAATTGGAGAATTCATTTTGAGAGACATAAATTGCCTCGTTTTATTAAAAACAAATTTGTCTTTTGTAAAAACCAATTCATTTTCTCTGCCTTTTGAGAAATTAATAATTTACCAAATGACCCAGTATACTCATTACAACAATTCAAAATATTATCAATGTTGTTGATATTGCTTTTTAAAGACATTTTAAAATGTAGCCTAGTGTGGTCTTGTGTTCTCTATTCTCCCATTAAAGCATTTAAAAGAAATTTTATTCACTTTCCATAATTATCACAGTTCTCCCTTTTATCCATTTTCCAACTTTTCTCCCAGTGCATACTCATCTACTAATTCAAAAGTTTAAGTTCTCCCATATAGAACCAACAAAGCCTTGTACATTAAGTTGAGAAAGGACGTAGCCCCTTCTTCTTGTATCAAGGCTATAAAAGGAGTCCATATATAGGAAAAAATTATAATAAACCATATATAGGAAAAAATTATAATAAACCATATCATGCAGAACAGATATACCCTGCACCCCTGGAGATATTCCTTCAGATAGACCAAGCTATACAAATATCTTCCAAATGCAGAGTGTTTAGATAAGTTTTATACAGGCCCCACAGCTATCAGTGTAATGTTTGTTTGTTCCCAAAATCTCAGTTCAGTTGTCTCTGTATATTTCCCTTTTAAGAACTTGTCTTCCATCCTCATATAAATTTTGTCTTTTTGACTGGACTCCTTGTGCTTGACCTAGTGCTTGGCTGTGGATCTCTATTTCTGCTTCTATCAGTTACTGAATATAAGCTCTATTATGACTATTAGGGTATTTACTAATCAGATAATAGGGGAGGCCAGTTTTGTTACTCTTTACTCCTCTATTGCTTGTAGCTCTTAGCAAGGGTAATCTTGGTGGGCTCATGAGATTTTTTAGCACCATGTTTTTCTCTATCTCAGTAATATTTATCTCTCTCAAAGTATTTTTTATTGCTCTCCCATTCTTTCCCTTTACCAGCTGGATCATCTCATCTCTTCCTCTTACATTTCATCTTTTATTTATTTTCCTCTGTTGCTTCTTCTCACTCCAGGTTTTCTCAGGAGATCTCATATACTTTGCTCTTCTAGAGTAATCCATGGGTCTTTCTTAAGGTCATTCTTGTTAGATTACTTTTCTGGAGATTATGGTTGTATCCTGGTTTTTCACTTTACGTCTTGTATCAACCTATAAAAGAGTATATATCATGCTTATATTTCAGAGTCTTGGTTACCTTACTCAAAATAGAATTTTGTGCATGCATCCATTTGCCTGAAAATCATATGATGTCATATGTTTCTCAGTGATAAATATTCCATTTGTTTATACTCCATATTTGCATTTTGGTTTTTGGTTAAAAGGTAATCTAGTAGATTCCAGGAAATGAGTATTAATTTTTAATAGACCAAATTTTTATATGTAAGAGACCTAGCTGTTCTGAAACTTTTCTCTATTGACCAGTGTGGCCATGAACTCACAAAGATGCACTTGACTTGGGCTTCTGAGTAATAGCATTAAGGTGTATAGCACCACCATTGGGTTGTTTCTGGCTATTACAAATAATGATCTGATGAATACATTGAGTAAGTGACCTTGTAGTATGATTAAGCATTTACTGGGTTTATAAGCACAAGTGTCATATCATTTGGAATTGATGTAGATCATTTTCCATGTTTCTGAGAAGTTATCATACTGATTTCCAAAGTATCTGTTCAAGTATGAACTCCAAACCACAGTAGAAGAGATTTTTTTATGCCACATTCTCTCCAACATAGCTGTAATCAATGTTTTATTTCTTAGCTATTCTTATAGGTGTAATATGGTAAAAATCTTAGAATCAGTTTGAATTGCATATACCTGGTGGCTAAGAATTTGAACACTTTCTTTAGTGTCTTTTATGCCATTCAAAATTTGGTGGAACATTCTCTGTTCAGCTGTGTAGTTCATTTTCAAATTAGACTTTTTATCTTCTCTAGAGGTTTTTATATAATGTGGACATCAGCCCTCTCAGTTGTGAGGTTAGTAAGTAGTTTCCCCATTCACTATGCTTTCAGTTGTGTAATTTAATGTGTTATTTTTCTTTCAGAAGATTTTCAGTTTCAGCAGGTACTATTGATTGTATCTGTGCTACAAATAGAATCTGTGCTACTGGTATTACATTTAAGAAGGAATCTACTGTACCAATACATTCAAGGCTACTTCCAACTTCCTTGTCTATCTGGATATATGCTGAAGTCTTAATTTTATGCATGTTGACAGGTATGTCTTTATTACTGTAGAACTAGAGTTGAGCTTTATATCAGGGATGTGATATCATGAAAAGTTGTTTATTATACAGAATTGTTTCTGGTATCTGTTTTTTTTCTACATAAAGCTAAGTATTGTTCTTTTGAAATCCATAAAGAATTGGGTTTAAACTTTTTATGAATTCGTTGAATCTGAACATTGCTTTTGGTAAGAATGCCAATTTTATTATGTTGGTCGTATTATCAACTAGCATGATAGATCTTTCCATTTCCTGATAAGACAGCTCTTGTCAATAAAATCTTTGAGTTGCTTATTTAGATATAATAAAGTATTTTTATTATTTTTGATATAAGAAAGTAAATTCCTGATATTTTTCTCTGCTCATTAATTAATAGTATACAAAAGAATGACTTAATTTTACATAAATCTTATAATCTGTCATATTACTGGAGTGTTTATCTACTGTAGAGGTTACCTCAGAGCAATTTAGAATACTTAGGTATAAAGTGAATGTTTTAATTCTAGAGAGGGGGTGAGATGTATCCAGCCAATTTGAGACTCATGCTATACCTGGAGCTACCAAGACACCTCTGACAGCTCTAGCTGCAATGGGACATATCAGCTCTGTGAGTGGAAATGTCTACTGACTAGAGAGGTTGGAACAGCTCTGAAGACTGGAGCTGCAATGAATCATCTCAGGCTTTAATTTCAGGGCTAAATTCTGCTTTGTTCACTCATTGTTTTAGGTTTTAGCCTCTAGTTCTTAAACCAAGGCACATATCTCTCACTGGGTGTAAATCCAGTACCAAGTGTGTTCTTTTGGTACTAGTTTCAGAACAAGGCATATTTCATTTTTTGGAGTTCAGGGATAAATTGCTCCTTTCACTGCTTCATGTTTCATATGCAGGCATTGCTTTTTCATTGCCCCTTTTAGGTGTATAGGTTTATAATACTTTGGTACTTTGTGTGATTTTATCATTTGACAAGGTGTTTTTATGTTTCTTGCATGTGAAACAATTTGAAGAAAATTTTATCTAGATATTTTAAATTTTGGTAAAATTCTGTCCCCAAACAATCTGACCTTTGTTGTTTGAGAAACTTTTTTGACTTTTATCTTTAAGAGTTACAATTCTATTTAATTTTTTTACATGCCCTTAGTTTAATTTTTGTTGTGATACCAATCTAGAATATTGTTTATTTCTTTGAAATTTTTTAAATTATGTGTAGTACTGGATTTTGCAGTGTGACCAGATGATTCTCTATATTTTATAATTGTGTCTTTTGTAATTCCCTTTTCATTTTTGATTTTGTTAATTTGAATATTCTCTCTCTTTCTCGTGTGTGTTTGTGTCTATTTTTTGCTTAATTAGAATAAAGCTTTACATATCTTCTTGATTTTCTCAAAGAACCACTAGTTTGTTCATTTGTTCTTTATTTAGTTTTCCTATTTATATTTTATTGATTGCAACTTATCGTTTGTCTATTTTATTGCATATTTTCTTCCTGAGTAAGTTCAATTTTATTCTGATAGGCTTTCAGGTATTCTGTTGTTGGTACTGTCAGATTTTTGCAACTTCTTTATGTATGCATTTATACTATGGATTTTTCTGTTGGCACTCCTTTAATAGTGTATCATAACATTGAATTCTAGAAAGTCATTAAATTTCTATTTTAATTTTTTTACCCACCAGTGAATTAAATAGCATTATTTTGTTCTACAAAATTGTAGGCTTTCTGTAATTTGCATTTTTAATTCTAACTTTCAGCTGTGATTAATCTTATAAAAGACAAGAGATTATTTTAACTTTAGGTATCTGCTGAAATTTGCTTTTTGACAAACTTTGAGATCAATTTTATAAATGATACCATGGGTTGTTGTGAAGAAGTTATATTCTTATGTGGTTGAATTAAATGTTCTGTAAATATCTATTTATGACCATTAGAGTCATAACATCTGCTAGATCTTTTATTTCTGTCTTGTTTCTATCTGCAGACCTGTTCACTGCTGAGGTTGTAATGTTAATGATTTCAGTATTATTGTGTGGGTTTGGTTTGAAATTTAAGTTCTATAGTGTTTCTTTTTGATGTTTGCAATTCTTTTTATGACAAATATGTTCAAATTTGAAACATAATTTAATGTTTTTCCCCTATGGTGAATATGAAATGACTGTAGAGATCTCTTTTAATTGATTTTAGATTTTGTTATTTTGTTAAATATTAAGATATTTACACAAGCTTATTTATTACACAAATTTGATTGGAAAGTTTTTATTTCAACATTTTACTCTGATATACTTCTGTCTTTTAAGTTAAAGTGTGTTTCTTGTTTGCAGCAGAATGATGATTTTTTAAAAATCTTTTCCATTACCTTGTTATTTATTGGGTGAATTGAGTCCATTGATATTCAGTAATATCAACAGTGATTTTTAATTTCTTTATTAAATTTAATTTATTTTGATAATAGTATTGTGCTTTTAGTTTCTTTGGGATATGCTGTTGTAGGATTCTTTAAAGCTTGGGTTATGTTATTGCATGTAACTTCTTTAGGTAGAAGATTTTCTTCTGGTACTTTTTGTAGGGCTGACTATGGAAAGAAAATGTTTAAATATGGTTTTGCTCTGGAATATTTTATGTACACCATCTATGATGATTTAAAATTTTGTTGGATATATTAGTATGGGGTAACATTTGTGATCTCTTAATATTAGCATAATTTTTTTATAATTGTCTTTCAATTTTTTCCATTGAGCTTTTGGTTTTATTCTGAATAGTTTTCTGTTATAACTTGCCTGGCATTATTTTGTACATCTTTTAATATTCTCTCATTTTCTTTGTTTAGTTGTTTTATTATTATGTGACAATACTCTCTTTATCCACAAGATATTTAGTTTTGTGCTTATGATACTCAGTTAATGATCTTAAACATCACACTGTTACCAGAGTTATGAAGGCAGACATTTCCTGCACAAAGACCCCTGCAGATTATATTTGTAAACAAGAATGTCCAAGGTGAGGTGATATGGTGGAAATTTAACTTACCAGATTAATTGGCCAATAAATAGTGTTCTTGACATTGGTAAGAAAGTCACACCAGAAAAGAGATATAGTAGTTTCTCCAAAGGAAATGCAAAATTCTCACACTCTTTCTTTCTTCCTTTCTTTATCTTTCTTTCTTTGCTTCTCTATCTCCCTCACTGTTACTTTTACTGTCTCTCACCCACATACATATGCACACATAGAAGTGTACACAGAGACATATTCAAGAGAGTGCATGTTTTATAAGTTCTTCCTTCATAGTCCTGGAAATATCACAATGTTGGTTGGAAATAATGTTTGTGACAGCCAGACTTTTATAAATCTGGGTGGCGAAAAGTGTCTCCAAGACAAAGCACTGTGGGGATCCTTGGAAAGAAGCTGCTGCTATGTTTCTCATTTGCATTTTACATTGTCCAGGGTAGAATTTTGAGATTCTGGATGAACCACTAAGTCCCATTACAATGAAAGTTGTCTGCGATAAATAGCACACATGTCCAACAAAGTTGCTCTGTGCTTTCATTTTTCTCTTTTATAGTCTTTCAAAGATATTTTCACATACTTTTCAGAAGAGGAATGGGCAAAGCTGACCAAATGGCAAAAAAGCACCTATGTGTTTATGAAAAGAAACTACATCAGAATGACAGACTTAGTTAAAAGAAAGTTTTTGTTTGTTTGGTTGCTTGGTTGATTTGTTTTAAAAAGCCTGGATAAACCCCAGTCACTTTTCATGACATGGCTTCACCTTCGTATCTCTCTTACAATGTTCATAATCTTTCTTTTTTCTAAACATTATGATGGTAAAGGCAAAGACCAGCTATCATAAGGCTTAGGCCTCTGATCTGTACTTCCCATGACTGAAGATAGTTGACCTGTTAAGTTTTAATATCTGTGCTGAAACACCTGCCCTGCATTTCTCCTCTGTCTATCTGTTTAACTAAAAGTTCTTACCTTTTTCCTAGGAGTCCTAGTCAACAAACCAGTTTTTATGTTTGGAAAGGAATCAATAATGAAAGAAGCCAATGAAGTTAATGTAAATGGATATTTTGGTGAGTAGACAAAATTGGCCATAAAAAAGCACTTTTAATTTAAATCTTTACTATTTTGCATAAGGACTGATGGGAAGTGAGCTTACTCAGAAAATTACTAGAAGAACCTGGCATATAAAAGTCTAAAATAGAATTTGCAATAGTATTGAATAGAATACAGCAGTATGACATAGAATAGTGTGTAGATGAGAAATATGTTTTAATTAGAGTAATAGTATTTTTAATCCTATTCTAAATAAGGGTAGACACTAAACACAAACATATACACAGAAAGTGGAGGAGAAAATGATATGAGGAAAAAAATATAGTTCATCAATGTGTCATGGATTAAAGGGTAAGTGGTTTAAGAATTAAGATATTTGTACATTTAAAGAACAAGTGTAATTAGGAGACAGAAGATGTGTTCACTTATTTTTGGAATTTTTTATTTTAACATAAAACCTTCAATATAGTCAAAATATCTTATGTAACACTGACATCTGGCTCCTCAAAAAAGAACACTAGATGGAATAATCTAAAACTCTAGAATAGGCTTCTATGCACAGTGTTTGATGATTATTAAAATTCTTTGATAATGGTTGCACTAATTGGAACTCAGTAACACTGGGCTAAAACAGCTACCTTTTCTCACATGCATAAACATTTTAATTGAGAGAATTATGTTCATTTTTCTAAATATTTAAGTGAAAATTATTTAAAGCTATGATGAGGCTTTCCCTACACCTTATAAAAACACAGTAGGAAATTACTTAATTAAAAGTTTAACTTACAAGAAATTAGTAAATGAAAGAAGTCATGCTTTACCTATTCTACATCAAGAAGTAATGCTGTTATCCCCCATTCTACCATTCACAAGAGCTTCAGGAACTTAAACTTTGGAAATATTTACTAATATGCAGCACTTTCTAATTTGTCAGCTTTTATGGAAGAACATTTTCAGTAGACAATTTGTATTGTAAAGACAAAAAGCCTGAATGAGTATCTGCCATATGTATATGAGAGAAGAGAGAGAGAGAGAGAGAGAGAGAGAGAGAGAGAGAGAGAGAGAGAGAGAGAGAGAGAGAGAGAGAGAGAGAGAGAGAGAGAGAGAGAGAGAGACTAGCAAACAAACACTTTGGCTTGAAAAGTGATGCTTTTAGGCTCTATTCCTCCAAAACTATTAATATAGAATTTTACAGTTTTAATAGTGAGAATCAAAAGAGTTGAGAGAAATTAGATGTGTTTGGTGAGTGAGAGATATGTATATATGTAAACCTTGAATTTCTCTCAGTTTATATTCTGGTTGGTTAAAAAAAATGTGAACTGTGAACTACCCAGCTTCCAAAATAGAAGACGTGAACTACACAGCATCTATACCTTTACTCTCCATTGTTGTTTTTGGTGTAGTTCTTATATTTTCTGTTTCTTCTTACCACTTCCTTGCTTTGCTGTATTTTCCTTTACTTTTTTTTTGTAGTACAGAGAATGTGTCCCAGGGCTTGATACCTAGTAACCAAGGATTCTCTCATTCAAGAAACTTCTATAGACTTCCTGATTCTAATGCACAAACTCTAATGAAACATCTTAAGTTTAATAAAAATCAATAATGTTTCTTATGAGTAGTGCATTTCTAGTTGTCACAATACTTGGAGACTCAATCACTTTCTTTTTTCAAATTATTTTCGTAGTACAATTTGATTTCAGTTCCATGGAGAGTAGTATGAGTCATACTGTATCCTAATTTTTTAATATACTCAATAGAGTCTTCTTTAAGAATTACTGAGTCTGCACTCTTTGTTTCTTGATAATAATGAACATGAGGCTCTTGTGACAACAAATAATAAATATTTGACATGTACAGAAAAATTCCACCACATTTAAAATTCATAGCCCAGAATACAGAAATATCTTAACTACTATCTATAATTCTCAACTAATTTCTCTTTTTTTAGAAATACTGTGTATCTCTCTAGGTTCCTATATTTTTTGTGAAAATGCTATGTGTATTAAACTTCCAGTTATATGAACATAATTTAAATTTTATAAATATTTTATTGGATAAAAGATAAAAAACATTTTAACTCTGGAAAATTGGTTTATTTAGTCTATTTTTTAACTTTTTAATCTTTTGAGTTTCTTTTTATTTAGAACCAGTAACAACATACAATAAATCACTTTAAAAGACTAGCAGACCAACACTTTGGCTTGAAAAGTGATGCTTTTAGGCTCTATTCCTCTAAACTATTAATATAGAATTTTACAGTTTAAATAGTGAGAATCAAAAGAATTGAGAGAAGTTAGATGTGTTAGGCGAGTGTGAAATATATTATTTAGTGTTGTCTATGTCTACTGGCTAATTTTAACTGCATTATAAATAATTACTTTTCTAATTTAAAAGACATGTTCAAATCGGTTGTAATAAGTCTGGCCATCAACATGATTAGAAAATAAGCAGGAAAAGATTAATGTTTTACAATATATTTATACATTTTTGAAATTGGCACAAAAATAAAGTTTATGTGCTTAAATCCTTGGAAAAACATGAATGAAAGGGGATTTTGAAAACGAAACACAGTTTCACAGATATACTTTACATGTTTCTTTAATATTTGAAAGATGCAGAAGGAGTCAGCATGGAAAGATTTTTGCCAAAAGATCATGCCAGTTGTATATGTTCCACAGAGGCTCAGAAATGCCTGGATACCTTAGAGAACAAAAGTGTGTCTCAGAGAAAAAATAACCCAAGAGGTGAGAAAATTAACACAGTATTGTGCTGTTATTATATGATTTGGATATGGGTATATGCCCTGTAACCAATACATCTCAGAGGTTACACCAGAATGTCAGCCTTTTCATGTTTGTTCTCTATCTAAAAGCCACATAATCCATGTGACGTCTTCATATAATGATTTACTCCATAGATGTAACTAAAGAGTTACTAGTTGTAAACTTCTTCAAGTATTTATACTAAATCCAAGTAGCTTCTGTTCCTGAGAGTACCTTAAATAATTATTTTTTAGAAATATCTAGACTACATATTTTCTGCTAACTTCTAACTGAAAATACTCTATTTTCAGACAATATGCTAAATTAAAAAATGCACAGAAACATTTTATAATAAAAGGTGAGGTGAAAAATATATCTAAGTATGACTATAAAAGGGTTCTGTCCTACCTAAAATAACCTCTGAGTGGTATTGGTACTATTCTAAAGTCAAATTCTCATGAAATTTCACACTAGACAATGAGGAAATCCTATAGCCTAATGCATGGAATCAATAATCTGCTTGTTTGATAAAATGGAAATGGACATTTCTTCACAAAAATAACTGTCATTTACAAACCACTTCTTATATAGGACACAAGAGGAGTCATGAGAATGCCATAAATCAAAGCTGCAGAAAAGAAGTAATATATCATTATTTGAAAAGCACAGTGATGAAGACATAAATAATTAACTATAAAGTGAACTATTTATAAATTTCATGCACATTTGAAAATAAATATACTTTATAATGGTATAGTCTACAGTTTTATTTTTCTTGCTCTTTTATTTGGCTTTCTGCCTCTTAGCTTTTAGTGATTTCCACAGCTACCAAATAAATATAACATGTTAGTTATTCATTATTTATACACAACCTGACTCACCTGAGCTTGAATGCACACAACATTTTTAATGTATAAAATTAGTCTATGTTTTTAATCTGGACTGTTACCTTTTTCAATTTCTGTATACCTTTTTTTACTTTTATCATTACTGGCAGTATAGCTAGGATGCTGACCGTTGTTGCCTCTACTCCATCTTTTATTCCTTGACCTCTTTATTTTGCTTCAGATTTTAGTCCTCTATTATTCTTTTTGCATAGCAGTCCATTCTATTTTATCTCCTGACTTGCTACTGGATGTTCAGCTCTTTATTGGACCATTAACTGTTTAGACATGCAAAATACCACAGCTTCATGAAGCTAAATACAACATAAAATAATTCAACATATATTTGCATCATCAAACAAACATTCAACAGCATTAATAATCATCACACATCTTAAAGCAATGTTTGACAATAATAGGCCTTTGTTTGCCCAAATAAGTCAAAAAATCTAATTCTTTCCACAATTTAAATAATGGGACATTTCAAAATTTTTAAGTCTTATTTTTGTATATGAGACTATTTTCGTACCTGTAGTACTCTCAGATCCCAAAATTCAAATCATCTTTCATTATGCAGGACATGCAGAGAGATGTTAAGAAGTCACTGTGATTTGATCACTGGTGAAGAACCATTTAAAATTCATTTTTATCTCCCCATTCCTCATCAAAAAACAGGGTAAAAACTGATGACAGAAATTTTGTGTTCATTCAGGATGCACAGGGAGCACTTTGTATTTAAACCAAATTAAGAAATTCTACCATAAAAGGTTAAGCATTGGTACTCTTACCTTATGCCACAAACATCGTAAAGCTTCTCAGCTGTTTGGTTATTGCATGTATTGACTTTGATTGTAAGATTTTTTTATACATTTATGAGAATCATGTGTTTGTATGTTCATGTTTGAGTGGTAGTACCTAAAGAAATTAGATGAGTGCATTGTATGCCTTGGATATGGAATTATAGATGATTGTAAGCTGCAAAATATACATGATAATAACTCAACAATTACAAAATTGATTAGTATTTATCTTTCCACATATAACCATTGTTCTCAATCTGTGCCAATCTATAAACATTGTTTTCTCCAGTTAGGGAGCACTTTTTATCACTGCTCATACTGAGTAACAAAACACCGTGTTGGTATTTTTATACTTATGCCAAACATCTATTCCCACTGGTCTGACTATATGTGAATAATTCTATAAGCTTTGTTATTAGTATTTGCCACACTAATATAAGAATTGTCCTCACTCAGCCTAGAAGTCTGAAAATGTTTTAACTGAATGATGAGCACTCTGAAAATGTGTGACAAGTCTTGAAACTAACTTAGAATCACATTCTATCAATAATTTTCTCAATTAAAATAACCTATTCTCTTCTTCAAATATGAACATGAAAAATACATATATTATATTCTCATAGTTAGAATTGGTTGTCTCACCTCTACCTCCTATATAGCTATTTGCAAAACTAGTCTTTTATTAACAAACATTTACAGTGACAAACCTGACAACATACCAGAGCAATATCTCAAATATTATATTCTCATAGTTAGAATGGGTGTCAAATCATGTTTTTTTGAAATATAAAATATAGAAGTAAGCTAAAATGTAACAGGGGTGAGAGAGTAAACTCCTCAAACATATATTCATACATATTCTCAATTATAACAGTAAAAATGTTTCCAACTTTCGTGAGAGTTGAACTCTCTACCATAGTGGGAAAAATATAGTTATATACAAGTACCTCCAATCAGATGTAATGGCAACTTTGACCGCCATATATGCACAGCCACATTCAATGTCTCACTTTTGAGAGTACATGTGCTGGGAAGATTCCTCTGAGAAGTCCATGTTGCCCAGTCAGGAAGTCATTGCAATTAACCCTACAAAAAACAAATTTTCACAAAATCAGAAAAATATAGGGAAACAATAAAGCTTTGGCAATCTAAGTTATTTATTACTGATCATAAATAAGCCAAATATCTCTTTAAATAGCTACACAATTCCATTAGTACTTGGATTATGGTAGTGTATAAATTTACAGGTACAAAACCAAATGTCAAATTAGGAATGTGTGGGATATAGTGAAATATGTATGTATGTGCAGGAAGAGCAAAAATAATCCAGTGGTAGAGGGAGTTACATGGTTATGTGACAAATGCTAGGAAGGATACATTACACTAGAAAGGGTTTGATCCAAGTAGAAAAGTAACAATCAAGAAATGGGAGTGGTAAATTAACAAGTGGTAAGATCTACAGGAAAGTCAATCAAATTTATGGTAAGAGAACCCTGAACAAACAAAACATCCTAGTCTCAGATCCCAGAGTCACATATTTGAGAGAGCCTGCAGTCAAGAGGTTCTTCTTTCCCAACACAACTTTAATAAAAAAATACTTTCATAAAATACATTTATAAATCAAAATATTGCAAACAAGGTTAAAGCATCCAAAAGTTAAAAACTATTGTCTCAAATTCTTTTATATTTTTGTGCATATATTCTGTACATTTTTATCTGTATTTTGATTTTTATCCCTGGGTAAAAACAATAAAGATTCAAGGGAATATGTAAAGGAATGCTTTAATGGGACAAAAGTAGAATACTCTTACATACAGCTCTATTTTGATAATTTTTATATATTAGGAACTGAAACATAGTTTTCTAAGAACAGTATGTGGGAATATTTTTCACTTTTGCAAATGATGCAAATATTCTTTTTTATGTCTATTTTCAATATTATATGTGTATTACAAATTTTGTTATTTCTTTTACTTTATTTTATTTTGTAAGAGGTCTTTCTAACTAGCAACAGAGTTACCAATATACTCATCCTTAATTTTCTTTTAAAATGTTACTATTTGAAGTTATGTGTGTCTACATGTAAGGGCATGTAAATGAATGCAGGTGCTTGCTTTGAGATATTGCTCTGGTATGTTGTCAGGTTTGTCACTGTAAATGTTTGTTAATAAAAGACTAGTTTTGCAAATAGCTATATAGGAGGTAGAGGTGAGGCAACCAGACTTCAAGATCCCTGGCAAGTTGAAAAGAGTAACAGATGGCAGGGAGACACAGCAGAAGTGGAATGAGAATGATGAATTGAGCAAAAATCACATTACCAAATATAAATATGGATTGACTTAAAGCATAAGAGTTAGTAAGTCATAGCCCTTAGCCATAGACTAATCAGATTATAATTAATATAAAACTATATGTTATTATTTAATACTGCTGGTCTGGACCTTGGAACTAGATCAGGTCTAGTTGCCAGGACTTTGTCAGTCATGGCGGGCTGGACCTATACCTCAGCAGTGGCACTGGCCCCTTGGGGTCCACTGAATGCCTGGGCAAGGAGATCACAGTGTGTTGTGGTCCTTGTGTCATGGTCATGCTGAGGCAAGTGCCACTGTGATACTTGGGCAAGCTGCATAAACCATCTGTAAAATTGTTATGTAACCTCTCTATTTAGGCATGGTGGGTGTCTGGTTAGAACCTCGCTTCTCTCCTCCTTCACACCTGCCCATAAACCCAGTTTAGTTTCCTGGTATACTAGTGGAAGACTGGGTTACAAAAGCAGACTATGAAATGAGTCAAGCATGCAGTTTGAAAAGCATTGGAAACTCGTTATGAACTTCTTCAGTGCACAGAAGCATTTTAGTTGAGTAATTGGCTTAACAAAAAGCAACTCCAGTTTACTTTGTGGTGGAAAAGCTGTGCTGTCATTTTTCTTGTCCTTTATGACAGTTTTGACAGGAATGTTTTCAGGCATTGCTGAGGTAATGTCTGAAATATGTTGTCTGTTTTCTGCTTAATATTTGGATGTTGGTGGAAGTAAGGTCTGAAATGTATCAACTTTGGGAACTTATTAGTTCACATTTTGACAATAATAAAAGGACACTGAGCTTCTATCTAGTGTGCTATTAATCACGCCATTAGTCCCAGCACTTAAGAGACAGAAGCAGAAGGATACTTGTGAGTTCAAAGTCAGCCTAGTCAACAAATCAAGTTCTAGGACAGGCAAAATTGTTACACAGACAACTTTGTCTCAGGGGAGGGGAGAAAGGCTGGAGGTATGGTTCTGTTCTCTGATATTCCAGGATGATTATATTAAATATGCAACATATTACCACAAACATCAACTTATCAAGCTCCTTCCTTATTCTAGGATAAAACTATATTTTTCTGAATGTTTTAATATACTACAAATCCATAAGACTTCAGTCTATAAGTACAAAATTCTAAATGAGGTCTAAAGAACTGAGTAGGTTGTTAAAACTGCCTTTTATTACCAAACAACAATATTGGAAACAAGTGTAATTTCAATAACAACTTGTTATCACATGTGAGAAAAGATCTCAAAACAATATCATATAATCTACTTTATAGTTTATTGGATAGAACAAGAAAGGGGGAAGTAGACTGGTCTCAGAAAAAAAAAACATGAAAAGAGGTTGTGAAAATCCAGAATGTGCCTCATAAAAACGCATGCAAATGGAGTTTATGTGGCCATACTTGCTTATTGATGTGGAATAAACTGATCATGCATATGATTGATATGTCATGTATGTGTGCATAAAAGGACATGCCATGATACACATGCCTATCTGGCTGCCTGGTTGTATGCCTGATTCAGGGCTATGACCCCACCAGAAATTATAACATCAACACAATTAAATTTGACCTATTATGTAGTTACATTTCTCATCTTTTGAATTCAGATTTGATTCCAAACATCTTAATTGAAGTAGTATAATGCTTTGATTTTTTTGTTTCACACATGATTCTTTGGAGACTTGCAAATAGATTTGAGTTGTTCTTTAGCTGTTACTTATCCCAGAGTATGCTGGGTATTTTTCTTTGATTATTTTTATTTAATGAAATAAAGTAAAAAGTCTGTATTTATTAATAAATATTCTCATAAAACAACATACATACAACATTTTGAGATTGTGAAGCACAAGTTTTTAAGCCTTGGTATTGCAGTAGGCTCAATGTCACTTGTTGAATTATTAATGTACAACTTATATTGTAAAATAATTTTTTATTAATTCACTAATTAACTTGTCTATTTGGTGGGTAAAGAAATAAGACTGGGTCTGGCTTTGTATAGTCTTACTTTGAATTGACAATTTCTCTGCCTAAGACTTATGAATTTTAAGGCCAAAAGAAGATGAACCCACAACTGTTCCAAGGGTTGGTTAAGATTAGTTAATCATGTATATGAGGAAGAGAACAGCCAGAGGTATCAAGGTGATTCCAGAATGAATATGGCTAAAAGTATAGTCCTGGCCATGAGACAATAGAGCAGGGGAGAGTTGGAGAGAAAAGAAGAAGTCTAGGGTTCAATGGCAGAATCAAGAGCCAAGAGGATGAGTAGTCATTATGGCTATGGTACTATAGGAAAGAGAAGCTGGGGGAAGGAAAGTGAAGGCAAGGAGCTGAGAGATTTTGAGTAGGGCATGAGGTGTGCCACCTTGATAACATTGCACCATGTATTTGTGAATCAAAACTGAGGTAGCCTAGAGGTCTGCATAGACTTTGATATGCTATTAGATACTCCAAGTATGGGTTAACAAAATAGCCATATGCTTCATCTATTTACCAGTGACAAAATGACCACTTTTAGCAAATATAAACTTATTAAATCCCTACAGTAATGTTGGCTTTTGTTTAAATGCCTGGCTTTGGGAAGAGAAATTTCATGGGAGCTAACAAGGACCAAAGTCCTAAATGCCAGACTTAAGTCATCTTTTGTAGTAGTTTCTTTCTGTGTCATTTTCTTTGTTGTTATTTTAATTGAAGCAAGGTCTTATATTTTATCTCAGATGATCTGGAATTCATTGTATCTCCCATTGATCTTAAACACCTTGATAATTTTTGTTGGTCATCACCCCTCCAGTATTGGGACTACATGTATGAGCCACCATGCTTTTAAAGTGACAAGGTCTTTAAATCAAACTATTAGTGTGGTAGTTTAAATAAGCCAACCAAATCACTATTAGAAGTTGTGGCTTTTTTGGAGTCAATGTGGCCTTGCAGAAATTGTGTCACTGTTGCAATGGGCTTTGAGATCTCCTTTGCTCAAGTTTTGTTTATAGTGTCATTCAGATTACTTTCCAATGCCTTTAAGATGTAGGGCTACTCAGCTACTTCCCCATAACCATTTCTGCTTGCACAGTGCTATGTCCTACTATGATTTTGATGGAACTGACTGTAAGCAAACTACACCAATTAAATGTTTTATTTTATAAGAGTTTCCATGATGTTTCTTCACAGAAATAGAAACCCTACCTAAGACAAATAAGCAGAAAGAATTAGACCATCAGGATTATATACTTACTCAAATCTGTGTGTATTTCATTTAGTTGTCATTTCTTGTGATCTTCAAATAATTATGTTGAAGTAATGAGCCATTGAGATATATGGAAAGATAGAAAACAAAGTCAAGAATGATTCGTTATATATAATATATACCTTAATAATTGGAAATCAACACTATATAAAGGAATATAGAAATAAACTATTATGAAAATTTGATAAATTTGTGGTGATATATATTTAATAAAATTAATCTGAATTATCACAGACAACCACAGAGGCACAAAAGGATAGGAAGTGGTGATGCATACCATTAATCCTAGCTTTAAGAATGTTCAAAGAGGAAGATAAGAGAGCTAGGCAGAGCAAGGTGAAAGAGCTTTTCCATTTTTTATGTAATATTATTTGTCATATATAACATTAGTTTCACTATGTGTTTCTCTTACATTGTTGATACACACACATTTATGTAGATATCAAATCGAGTGTGTCTGATTCACTAATCCTCGAGTTATTGTCAGTGAGCCCAGATAATATCGATGCCAAGGTCTCTGATCCTTTGCAATAGCAGCAAAAGCCCTCTTTCACTGGTGACTCATTGCTTCCATTTATCCTCATCACAACTGTGTCCTTAAAATGGTTTATTGAATATTGTCTGTCTTTGGCTTTCTAAGTTTACTATGGGCACATAAAAACTTAGAAAACTTTGTACAGAATGCTTTCCTTTATTATCCTTTAAACCTACTTTCTCCTTCATATACCAATCTTAAGATAAGGAAATTTCTAAATGCTCTTGGAAAGATGATGTAGGTTATAGACTCCCTTGTCCACATAAAGAAATTACCACATGCTCTTTTGAAGAAAGCACAGATCTTGGAGAGTGTACAGCAGGGGTCTATTTGTTGAATGCTTTGGGAAGACTGCAAAGCCTTAAACAGACATTCCTAAAGTGTCCTGTGAATATGTGAAAAGATCAAATTTCCTGCTTTGGATAGGCAATCTACTAAAAGGCTTTGGGACAAATGCAAATGTCTTAAGTTTGCCTGAGTAGACAGAGTCTTTTTAACAGATACTACTTGTCCCCGGGTATCTGTAGAAGTTTTGCCTGTACCAGGAGCAGATGATGTATATCCTGGTGTCTTTCTGGGTGATGACAAAGTTTCTAGAGACACTTGTGTAGTTATGAAAATTCTTGGAGACCATTTAGAAGATTTTAAATTTCTTGTGATTTTTTAAGATTATAAGGATTCTTTTTGTGATATACCTTTTGAGTGTTTCTTGTGTATGTTGGCAAGATCCATCATTATTTTATCAAAGATGAAGAAAGGGCTAGACTTGCTTGTGCTAGTGAGGAATGGCTAGGAACCAATCAAGCAGGTGGCAATGTTTCTACTTTCATTGGGTCAAATTGAGAAATTTTTAAAGCATTTGGGACAGATGACAAATGCCTCTATGCTCCCTGGTAGAATAGGATGGTTCCAGAATCTCTTGGAAAGATGTTGACTATTGTAGATAGAGACTGTTGAGTTTGTGGTACATGGCACAGATTTCCCTGGTACATGCAAAGTTGGGTAGATAGCAAATTTGTTAGATCCCTTGAGACTAACAAAGAAGATTCCTGTTTATTTAAATGTTCCATGGTACCTGAAGAAAATTGCAAAAGCCCTGTAGTCCCATGGACAGATGCCTCAGATTCTACTATGGAAGAAAATTGCCCTAACTTATATTTTTGAAAATATATGGATGTTTGAAGAACAGTTGTAAATAAGGTAAGTTTTCCTGTGACTCTGAGTTGGATGGGAAAGCATCTGATATATATTTTACAGACCTACAATGTTTTTGATTCCCTTGATTAAATATGAGTTGGTAGAGTCTCTCAAGTAGTTTGAAGAGTTTTCTGAGAATCTTTTGCAGGTGATGAAGTTGTCACAGCTCCTGGAATAGATAAAAAAGGCTTTTTAATTCCCTGAATAGAAGAAGCTATCAGACATTACTCAGTAGACGGAAATTTTTTGTGAGATATTGGAAAACCACAGAATGTCTAGAAGTATCAAAAAGAGAAATGGTGTCTTTTGTAAGTCCTTGCTCATACACCAAATTTTCTGGAGCCACATTTGCAGATACGGTTAGTCCCAGAACACCTCTACAACATAAGGGATGTTTTGTAGCCTCTTGTGTAGATGGCATTATTTCTGGATTCCTTACAACATATGGCATCAACCTGAGTGTGAAAGTGGTACATGTTAATGAGCCTATAATCTCCAGTACAATTATAGACTGTTCTGCAATATTTGTTTCCAATTTAGAATTTTTCTATCCACTTGATCAGATGCCAAATGTCCCATGATCCCTTGTGCCAATGGCAAAGTTATTACTTTTTTATATGAAGGTATGTTAGGTCACACTACTTCTTGGTCAGTTAGCAAAGTAGTTGAAGTCATTGGAGTAATGAAGAATGCATCCGAAGTGGTCAAGCAGATGGTGAAGTTTCTGTGGTACCTGACACTGATGGTGAAGCTTCTATAGGCTCTACAACATGACATAAATACCCATAAATCCCTTGGGAAGCTTGAGATTGATGTTTCTTCACCATGGAAAGATTCAGAAGGTTATGAATTCTTGGGTAGACCCTGAAGGACTTAGCATCCCATGAGTTGCTATGGAAGGTTTCTGAGGCCTTTGGGAAGAAGGCAAATGTGCTAGATTCCCTGGGCCAGATTGAGAAGGTTCTTGAAAATTTGGGGTAAATGAAGAATGACATAGATATTTGTGGTGTAAGAGCATTTTTTATGTATTTTGTAAAGCTGTTGGGGAATATTTGCTAACCTGACCTATAGGTGACAAATACTGTAGCTTCCTAAGGGATGACTGATGGGTTTCCACAACACTTTTAGAATAGTAAAATGTCCTGGAAACTCTTGAGCATATGCTGATGGATCCAGTATCCCTGACTCTTGGTAAGAAAGTAATGGTGCTAGATCCCCTTGGTCACATTGAGAATGTTCCTGAATAAGTGGGCAGATGATGAATGCCTTCTATACCTTTGGGATGAAGACAACATTCTTGTAGTTTGTGATACTGTTGGATAATATTCTATAGCTTGTCTTATACTTGATAAATATCCTAGTTTCCCCTGGGCTGGTTGAGACACTCTGAAATTGATGTGGAAAGTTCTATAGCCTCTATGGTACATGATATAGGACCCAGAGTATCAAAAGAATATATACAGAGTGTTTTGGAGACTCTCCTCTACTTATCAAAGAGTATTGAGTCAATAGGTTAGATAAAGAAGCTTCCTTCACCTTAGCATCTGGTGCAAATGGTGAATGTTGTATTCATTCTGAGGGAGATAACAAGGATTATTCAGTTTTCTTATCAGACAGAAAAGCTCTCAAAGTCTCTGTGACACATGGTAAATGTAGTAGATGACCTCGGTCAGATAGAAATTTACCAGACTCTTGGGAACATGTTGTAAGATTCCAAGCCCCTTTATCATGTGATAAATTTTCTTTTGTCCTTCCTATAGACTTCAATATTCCCAGAGAACTTTACCTAGACAGAGGAAGTCCAAGATCTTGATGGAGAGAAGTCAAATGTACCACCTTCCTCTGCTCATTAAGTTTAGATGCTGAAGATGTAAGAAAAGTTGGAAAGTGTGTTTCTGTCCCTGGTGCAAATGCAGACAGTTCTATGGTATCTTCTTCAGATGGAAAAGGCCTCCTATCCTCTACCATATATTCCTTTTGTCCCAGGAAATCTTGAGCAGATGGAGATGGTAGCAAAGACTCTTCACATAGAAAAAATCCCAATAGATCTTGAGAACAAGCAGATGAGAGTTGAGTTGTATTTGGTAATGAGGAAAGTTATAAAGACCCTGGAGCAAATAGAGAAATATCTGTCATACCTAGACAGATAAATATGACTCATACCCTCTCCTTTACTTGACAGATGGTTCTGAACATTTTGAACAGCTTGGAAAAGTCTCAAAACCTATCTCTTGAAGAGTCATGTTCCACATCCTCTATTGTGGATGGCAAAGGACACAAAGTCTATTTGGCTTGTGTGTAAATTCGTTCAGGGCCTTGGGTAGTTTTCTAATGTTCTGGAGCCTGTAAAGTAGATAAAGAATTTTTCTGTTCACCTAGTGATAAAGTTAGTCTTTTGTACCTTCTGTGACAGAGAAAAAAGGCTGTTGAGATGCCTGAGGAGATGAGGAAGACTCCAAGACCTCTTCAGAAAAACATGACTATGGAGAAAATGGAGAAGAGACTTTGGCTATGATGTCAGATGAAGAAATTTCTCCATGGTTTCTCACATATGACAAATGCACAAGCTTCATGTGTTCTGAATCTGATGATTCCATGAACCTTGGAGAAGATACAAAAAGGCCTAGAACTCTGTGTTTAGATGGTAAAGAATCCAGCAATCCCTATTCTGATAGGGATTGATCAATTGCTCCTTCAGAAGACTGCAATTTATCTAGAGTTTTTTCAATACACTGCTAAGATTGACAAGAATCTGGTAAAATTATTGAATTTCCTGTAGCCTTTTGAGTTGATAAAGGTCTTTGAATATCAATGAAAGGTTGGCAATGTCCAAGAGTTTCTGGGACAGATAGTAAATGGTAATGAGGGTCTTCACTCAATAGCATGCTTGAAGCCTCCTGTAAAGAAGAAGAAAATTTCACTGGCTTTTCAGGAGATGGCAACATTTTTGCTCTCCCTTTTGTGGCTATGTACAGTTCCAGAGACCCTTGAGAAGATGACAGTGTTTCAATAAACCCTTGTCCAGAGAAGGAATTTCTCAAAGACTTTTGGGTAAATGCCATATAGCCTAGAACCTCTGTGGCAGAGGAAGAAGATTTTATAGCTTCTTTGTCATATTTTGAATGTTCTTCTGTCTCACTTGCTAATGAGAAAGGTCCAATATGCCTTGGACCAGATGAAAAAGCTTTTACAGTTCTTGAAACACTTGTAACATATTCCAGAACAGTTTGTCAAAGTGTTAAAGTTGGTTGGCAAAGTTTTAAATACTTTACTGAAGGTTATAAATGTTTTTGAGACTCTTTGGTATACAGTGAATTACCAAGAAAAATACTGTGCAGGTGAGGAAAGATTTTCAGGACGTTTGATAGATATACTTCAAGAGCCCTTTGAGAAGATGGAGAGGATCACAGGGCACCTATGACAGAATAAGAATTTTCTAGGTTCAGGGTTTGATGGAAAAATTTGAAAAGACTCTTGGACAGATGTCAAATATTGATTTCCATTGATATGAGAAATGTTTAAGAGCTCCTACACTAGACTGTTCTTGAGTTCTATGTGTGTACTTGGAACTTTCCATAACTTTGTCAGAGGACATGGGTGCTATGTTTCTTTCTGAGGATGAGGAAATTGCCTGAAGCTTTTGTGCATATGGCATTAAAATTATGGCACCTGAGCCATAGTGAGATAATTTTCCAACTCTATGAACATGTATGAAAAATGATAGAGTCTCTTGATACATAGCCCAGTAGCTCTGGAGCAACTGGTAAGTTTTCAAGAGCTACAAAGACTGATGGTGAAAATTACAGAGCTGCTTTGGGCAGATGGTAAAACTCTAATCAATCTTTGTACAGATTGTGAAGATTCTTCTTTGTTTGACAAAGAAAATAAATATTATGGAGCCTTATGAGCAGGCATGGAAAGATACAGAAGCCTTTGTAAATACCTGAAAGTTCCTTTATCTCCAGATGAGCATAAAGAAATTTCCAGAGCACAGTGTGAATATTCTAAACTCCCATGTTCTATTGACCTAAGTCCTAGGTCACCTGGGAAGTGGGACATATGTCATGTATAATTTACTGAATAATGTAGACATTCCTGAGTTCCTTGTGCAGATCAAAATATTGTGTTGTTCCATGATCTGACAATAAACAACACAGAGCATCTGGGGCAGATGGTGAACATTCTATAAACTCTTGGACATATAGTGACATTTCTAGATTCCCCTGCTAAGATTTTGATCATTTGGGGGACCTTTGAGAGGTAGTAAAGGCTCTGCAGCAAAAAGTCATGAAGCTGAAAGATATTTAGATACATTGGAAAAAAATAAGAGATGTCAGAAACTCTGAGGATAAATACCAAAGTCCTAGAGATTTTTGTAAGGATATAGAATTTGTCTCAAACTCTTTGGTAGATAGGGATTGTTTCACAACTTTTAGGTATAATTTGGAAAGTGACCAAGACACTTGGGCTTGAGTAGAATTTTCTGAATCCCTTGACAGAGATGCAGAATCTCTCTTGAATCCTGGATCAGATGCTGATCATTGAAAACCCTTTCTGACAGCTATAGAAAGCTGTGTGTGTTCAGAAAATATGGAATGTTCAAGAGACTCTAGAGTAGATTGGCAAGGTTCTCAAGTCTTTTGTCAGATGTGGAACATTCTGTAGTCTTTTGCACAGATCAGAATATTTAGGACTTACTTGAGGATTATTTGTAGCCATTGGTATTTCTTTGTGAACAGTAGAAGCTGCACATACCCTTTTTTTGCAGAAGGGAAATAGATGAAAAAGTCCTCCACAAATAAGGAGGGTCTGAAGTCCAACTGGTCTTCAGGATCATCTCTCAAACCCTTTCTGGTATAAATGGGATACACAGGTCTGCTTGAGGAATAGAAGCATGTTTAATATTTCCCTCATGAGAATGGGTATGCATAAGAGCATCTTGTGTAGATAATGAAAATTGTAAAGTACCTTGTGCAGATATAGTAGATCCTAAGGACTCTCTCTCAGATGAGGAAGAGTTCAATGAGTCTTGTATATATATATATGTGTGTGTGTGTGTGTGTGTGTGTGTGTGTGTGTGTGTGTGTGTGTGTGTGTGTGTGTGTGTGTGTGTGTGTTTTGACTATGGCTTTAGAGTGAAGGGAAGGTAGTAAAACTTCCTGTGTAGATATGTTCCCTTCCAGAGCATCATGGGCATATGTGAGGGGTATATGAGCCTCTTTATCAGGTAAGACAGTTTCTATATTTCCTTGTGTATATGCAAAATTTCAAGGGAGACTTTCCTCTGGTGTTTGAAATGATAAAGACTTTGCTATAAAGGTGTCGGGTTTTAGAGGCAGCTGGACAGAACAAATAGGTTCGAAAGCCTTTTGAGCAGATAAGATGGAACTCAGATGTTTTGGTGCATTTGTAGGGTGCACTTCAGACACTTGTGGGAATGTGGAAGGTCTAACAAGCCTTTGTGCATATGGGAAAGGGAATATAGCTGCTTGTGTATTTGTTGCAAATTACAGATACTGGAGAATAAGGGTAAACTCCCATAGCCTTCTGTGAAGTGTGTGAAGTTCCTGTGCTTTATTATGTGCATGAGGAACACACAGAACCAACTTCTCTACATATGGAATTTGATATAGACCCTTGCATGAACATGTCACATTCCAGAGCTCCTATATTGCATCAGTTTGGATTCCAAACTCTGTTTACACATGGGCTATATCCTGGAACATTTTTGTAGGTGTGTCAGAATCAAGAGCCACTTCCAAAGATGAGGATTTGGCTAGAACCCCTGTTATACATGAATCCTGACCTAAAATCCCTTTATCAGGTAGGGTAGAACACAGAGAGTCCTGGACATATAAAGAATGTTCTAATATAACTGGGAGAGCCTCTCTTACAGATATGAAAGACCTAGGCACCCCTGAGAATGTAGGGAAGGTTGTTTTGTCTCAGCACCCTTGGCAGATGTAGAACTTCCATGGCTCACTCTGTGTTTCTTTTTATCATTGTAGCTATTTTTGACTTGATGACATGACAGAAGGGCCTTTTGGGGTGGCAGGGGATATATGAAACTCTCTTGTTGTAATTAGGACACAGTAAATATCCCTTGTTTAGATCTTATCCTTTTTCTAAGAAGAGAATATTCAGGCTCCTTTTTCTGATCAGGAGAACAGTTAAATCAATCTTAGTCAGAGCAGATAGATCAGTGACCCTCTGCTTTATATGTGGACAATTTTGTATTCCCTTTGAAAGATATTAAAGAGCTCACATCTCCTGAGGAAGATGTAGGAGGTGTTAGCACCTTTTGTGTATGTTGAGGATGCCCAAGACTAATTGGGCAGAATCAGGAGATCCTACCTCTTCCTGTGTATATGTGGAACTCTCTAAGGTACCTTTAGCAGATGGCAAAGGTTCTTGAGCCCATGATGTAGATGTGGATATTTTTGTTCTGCTTGGGAACGTATGAGTGGTGTGAGGCTCACTTGGGAAATAGTGGTTGGGCTTAAGCCCCTCTAGTCTTGAAGGGAAAATCTGAGATCATTTTATCATGTGAGAGGACCATTAAAGTACTCTTGGTTTAATGTGGAAGTTATAAAATTTCCATCTTCAGAGGGGAAAGGAGTCAAGCTACTTCAGGAGAAGAGGATTGTTCAGGACCCTTTTAGGAAGGGAAGCAATTACCTTGGATATCTTCACGAGAGGAAATATCACGTGAACCTCCTTGAGCAGCCTTGAGCAGCTGTCAATGGTACTAAATGCCCCTGGGAAGCTGTGGTGGGACTCAATCTAATTTGGGAAAAGGATAAATCACTGAGTTACTCTTTTAGAGAAGGTTTGGAACTTTCTTGGTCCTATGTGGCCTGTTTGAGGACCCCTTGATCAGTAGGGCCTTGACTAAAACACTTTTGGGGAAACTTGGAAAGATTAGTGACCCCTTGAGTAGAGGATGGACTTATGAAACTCCTTCTGGAAGAGAAGACATGTTTGATTTTTTTCAACACAAGAGGGACATTTGTGGGATGCCTAGGAAGATGTGAAATGTCCTGTAGTCCCTTGCTTATACTGGATTGCTCCCAGAACCTCTGAGGTAAAAATAGTTAGTGCCTGAGCATCTTAGGCTCCATGGGTAGGTGGGTAAGGTTGCTGATACCTTTAAATATGTAGGGATATTGCCAGTCCACATTGTTCAGTCGAAGAGTCAGTAGATGGCCCAGGCACTTGTTCATCTTCTTTGAACTTTTCATTGGCATCTCCAGAACCATTTTCTCAAGATGTTGCAGGTACTCCAGTGCCTAACTACTCAAAGCCCATATGTTCTTCAAGTGCAGTAGACATATTCAGGCTTCTTTGCATATTTCCATGCATGTGCCCAAGAACTAAGGCCACTCTTTTTCTGGTGGCAGGTTGTAAGGCAGATGATTTGGTTCACTGCCCACTTAGTTACTCTTAAACTCAGGAACCTTTAGTGGAAGTGGACTATTTTCTTCCAAGATCTCCCTCAGCAATTTTATTGGATCCAGGGCTTTGTTACTGGATGAAATCTGTCTACAAGCCCTGAGAGTGTGCAGTCCATCTGCAGTCCAAGTGTCAGGGACTTTAAATGTTTTGTCCTCATAGGACTTTTGACACCTGAACTTCTGCCAAATCAGTTGAAGTGCTTCTAGTGGTGTAAAGGCAATTGGATCTTTTGTGCTGGTCACATGCTTCCCCCATTTAGGTGAGCATTCATTTGGGGACACTAAAGGGGGTCCCAGGTAAAGAAGGATGTGAAATCTGTAGCATATGGTCAGAGGATGAGGTGACATCATACCTGAGGAGGACACTGAAGGGATTCCCAGGCAGAGGATGGTGTGGGAAATGTGGACACTGTTCAGAGGGTGACCTCTGGGCTGCAGCATGCTGGCCTCTCTTCACAAACTTGGACATTTAGTCAATAAGGTAGTTGAGTAAGAAAAAGGAAGGTGCCTCTCAAAAGGGGCACAGCAATGTACTTGCCAATTCTGACTCAGAAAGTTTCAGCTAAGCAGTATCCTCTGAAAGAGGCTCTCTCTTTCTAAGAACTGTGGACATGTCCAGATGGTAAAACTCACAGAACTCGAATGACAGTTGGCCTCAGTAAACAAGCAAAGTTCATGAGGGACACTTGGTTGGCTTTCCTTGAAACTGCATGGGACAAGAGGGAGATTGGATGGCTCTCATGGGGACCAGTTCCAAGCTACTCACCTAGTTATTCTGCAGGCAGAAGAAAGACACACATCCAAGATTTCAGGATGAGGAGGATCACTGAGAATCCCCTCTTCTTCCTTAGGGACAAGAGTGTTAGTTAGTTTGGTGCTCAAAGTCAGTGGACATGACAAGGACTGTTGAAGGTACAACATAATTGTGAGAGGCAAGGACTGCTTGGGAGACTGTGCTTTCTGATCCCTAATGCACCAGGTTTGGACTTGATGTCAGGAGACATCAGTGTTGCAGTGAAGTCTGGTTGAGCATAACTGGATGAGAAAGGGTGATCCAGACCACTGCTTCTTAGAGACTGTGGTGACCAGGCAACCACTGCTTACCATAATAGGGAAATGACAACAAATACTCTTGGACTAGAGAAGAATATGCCCAAAGTTGGTATAAATGTACTCCTTCAGTTTAAGAATGCCATATCCTGGAATTTTTCAGTTAATATGTGAAAACTTCTGTGAATGTCTTCCTGTATACTGAAATATAGCCCTAGGTTACTTAATAATACTTATAGCAATTAACATTATTAATTATTATATAAATATATATATATGTATTTAGAGAAGGAGGCAAGAAATCTAATTGTTTTATAGTACAGATGAAATTAGTTTTTTAAATATGTTTACCTGCTTTGGTTAAGTTCACAGATTCAGAACATAGACACATTTGGACTCCTGGATATAGACCCTGTGGCCTTAAAACATGATTTTGGCTGTTTATGAGTTGGTTTCTATAATATTTATATACTTAGATTGCTTTTGGAAGGCATATAATTCCCCTGAAGGCACATTATAGTTAATGGTTTTTATTAGTACCTCTGTCTGAGCCATTCATTCTAATGATGCAGCTGTAGCCTAGTGGATGAAATGATTTTGAATCCTTTAGTCAAGTGGAGTCATGGGAAGGTCATGAGAATAAGGATAGAAAAAGCTTTAATGTTTGCTTATTGCATGCTTTGCCAGTTTTCTTTGAGAAATTTTGTTCTTGATCAATTAAAGACTTTTGTTTATTTCTCTCAGTGGTATATTTGATTTTTGTAAAGAATTTATGTTTCCCTTTGGCTACATATACAATAAGTCTTGCATCATTCAGGAACATCAGTGTACTTTTATATCATCTAATTATCTTCCTGCATCATTATCTTTGTGATCCAGCACAAACTTCCTTGGTATTTTTGAAATCCTTATCACTTCCTTATTTTCTTTAGACCCAATTTATGTCATTAATTTCACTATTAAAGGTATATAAATCCAGAAAACCCACTTTTTACCATCTGGGAGAAATTATCCTCTTGTATAATTTTATAACTTACCATAAATATCTGCATACTACCACCTATCATAACCTTCATAGACTTTTGACTTACACATCTATATTTCCTGTTGGGCTCTTGAAGTCCTTGAAAACATTGTATTTGCATGCTAGCATAATGCTGTTAGGCATTAAGAAGTTAGGGTAAGTTAGTGTAAGATAAAATGGACAGGATAAAATGAATATTAATTAAGATAACAACTTTCAGTATTAGCTTGACAATTTTAATGTCACCAGAAAATAACTCTTAATTTAAGTTACAGTGACTGTGTTTAGTTCAAATTCAAGTAATCTATCAAAGGGAAATAGAGTAGTTTAAAAATACCTGAGTGAGTGCTCTAAAAAATGGTAATATATATTCTCTCATGTTCTCCTCCAATTTTCTGTTGTTTGCCCCCTCAAATAATCCCAATTTCCACAGGAGATATTTCCTATATCCACTTCCCAGGGGATTCTTAGATGACTCTCTCAGGTTTCTCCTGTTACCTAGCTGCTCAGGAATTGTACCCTGATTATCTTTTGCTTTATGTCTAAAATCCACTTATGTGTGAGAAAATACCATATCTATCTTTCTCAGTTTGTGTTACCTCACTCAGGATTATACTCTCTAGATCCATACATTTGCCAGCACATTTAAGGATGTCATTTTTACTGCTGTGTAATATTCCATTATGTCTATGTGCTGCAATTATTTAATCCATTCTTCAGTTGGAGGGCATCTAGGTGTTTTTAGGTTCTGGCTATTAAAAATAATGCTGCTATAAATATAGTTAACCTGATGCCTTAGGAGTAAGAATGCATCCTCTGAATATGCTAAACAGTGGTATTTCTGAATTATTAGATAAATTCATTCCTAGTTATCTGATGACTACCTTAATGATTTCCAAAGTGGGTCTAAAAATTTACAATCCAAACATGAATGTAGGAATGATCCCCTTGCTCCACATCTCCTCCAGCAAAAGCTGTCATCTGAGTTTTTGACTTCTTGATATTTAGTGTTTAACATAGTTGATTGGGAGGAGCAAAAGAGATGGAGAACAAAGAAATGGATATCTTAATAGAGGAAGCTATTGTGGAGCTGGAAAGAAACCTGGTGCTAAGAAAACTTCCAAGAACTTACAAGATGTCCTCCACTAGGACTCTAAGCAACACTGGAAAGAGTGCCTAAAGAGGACTTCCACTGTAATCAAATAAATGACTACCTAATTGTCATTATAGTTCCATCATCCAGCATATGAAGAATACAGAATCAGAGATACAGAGCAAAGTACCATGTCGAACTCCTGTCCAGCTGAAGAGAGGAAGGAAAGAGTATATGAGCAAAGGAAAAAGGATCCATGAGGTGTAAACTACAAAGACAGATGACTTAAGCTATTATGAGTTCACTGATTCTAAAATAACCACTGAGAATCATTCCAGAAAAAGAACTAAACCCATATTCAGATGACCACCAAAAGGCATGGGCAGTTTGTGTAACCTCTTGCAGTAGCTCTAGTGTTTTTCCTGGTACCTGAACTGGCTTGTCAGATACCATTCCCTATAAAGAAACACCTTAGTCTCCATACTGGGAGGAGGAACTCAGGCCTACCTCAACTGGATATGCAACACTTGACCTCCCTGGGGAATGGATGGGAGAACACAGTTGGTGGATGCTGATGGATGGCTGGGAGAAGAGGACTAAGGGAGAGCAGGGGAAATGTATGAGAAAAAGCATCTACCTCAGTAGTTAATATTTTTCTAAAGCTTTTAGATTTTATTCATTGTTTCATCATACAAAGTAATGAGTTTTACTACAGCACCTTCACACATAGGCTTTTATTAACTTATTTTGTGTAAATATGTATGATATAAATGATCATTGTTGTCTAGATTATTGTCAAGTTTATTTTCAGGAATGAACAAACATTTGAAATAGCAGGGAAGACCAAGCCTTGCAGAAAATAATGTTAATAACTTATTTCAGTCTGTGACCAGCTTCAAACAGGAAGTCAATTAAACACACTGAAGTATTCCAGAGTAAAGGTGAGTAGCCATAGTTACCATTTTGGGGAAATGAAATCTAAATTCTTGTCCTCATGTGTTTAGCAAGAAATTTATCTACTGAACTGTATTACAGTCCTATTACTTTAAACAATTATTGGGAATTTATTTTTATTTCCTTTATTTCTTCCTTTGCACGTAATTTGAAAAACATTTTTGGGGGGTGTTCTTTAAAATTTTTCCTTTTTATATATTTTATCTTCAAATTGCCAAACCAGGTTTGACTTTCATTCTCCACAAGATCAATAAGCAAATTTAATCTGCATCAATAGCAATCATCTTTGAGGAAGAAACTATTTCTCTGTGCCCAAGACCTTTTCATAAACTTAAACTTAATTTTCTATATTTGACAAACAAATAAAATTATTCCCAAGACCTCTTCCTATTTAGAAAATTTCAAGTATTGCTGCTTAATGTGATCTGAACACAGAGGACACTATCAGACATGCTTTATTCACATGTCAAAGTTTAAGGGGAAAGTTCATGATGTCTGAGCCCTACACAGTAAACTATAGACCAATGAGAAAAGCTGTGAGTGGGACATATGTTTTGAGAAGGAAACTCTATAAAACTCAATCCTAATAAATCTTGGTCAGAAATACCCAAAATCAGATTTTAAGGGTGAAAGCTGAAAGATCAGAGAAGCATGGAGCAGCCAAAAGGAGACTCTATAAAAATTTTTACAAAGGGACCTCTGGCATTTGGAACAGAGTTTGTGTAACATATCACTCTATTGTAAGTTGGCTCCAAAAAGCCAGTCCAAAAACCAATACAGAAGTGAGAGGCTTGGCCTTTCTCAACTCAAAGTATGATCATAAGATAGTGTGATTGGTCAAAGTTACAAGAGGACAACAATCTCCAAAATCCTTGGTCTTCCTCCCCACAGTAGCCCTCCATTTACAGGAGGACACTGTCTGACATCATCTACAGAGGTGACTATAGAGCTGGGAATAAGGATGCAAGTGTATGCAACCTGCCTGGATGAACCAAATTCAAGAGAGAAGGCATGTCATAGAAAATAGGAACAGGGAAATCAGTTATCAGTGGCACCTGAGGGTACAGAGGAATTTTATTTTTGTTTGCACACACTTCAGTCCACAGCCAACTCTGGCTGCAAATACTAGGATTCACTCTGAGACACCAACCTTTCTTGAGCTATTGCTTCAAGATACACACAAGCACTTTGCATAAGATGATAATTGTGGTAGAGGTGCTGCTTCCTAGATCACTTGCAAGGTTCTAGATGTGTGTCTCTTGGGCACAAAACTAATCTGACGGGCTCCAGTGTCCAATTTCCACAAGTAACACACTTCAAAGATAAAGTCAATTGTAAAAGAAACCAAAAGAAAGTCAGACAAAAATAAAGACAGAGAGGAGATATGATGGAGGGGAGAGGTATTTGGACATGTTGGCTACCTGGACCTGAGTTCCTGAGATGCTGGCCAGAGAGTGTGGCTTCCAGAAGTGAGCTGTGCTAACTAGTGCTGGGGAGGCTTGTCCAAAACCTAGGCCATCCCTGGGTGGCCTTGAGAAGACAGGGAGGGCTGGCAGGAAGATAAGCTGAAGTGCTCACTGGCAGTCAGAATAAGTTCACCATTGAGAGTGTACACATATGCTGCTGGGATGCACAATCTCCTACACATAGATGCACTCATGACCCCAGAAATGGCAGTCCCAGGACTCTGAAGGCTAAGCTTCTCATGTACAGGGAGTTGGGCCTCTTGGAGCCTGGTGCATGTCCCCTGCTTCCGAACCCATTTCTCCTGGGCCAAGGAGACCTCAGGAGAATGGCCTATTTTGTGGACCCCTTTCTTAGCCTGCAGGCAGAGATGTCCATACAAACAAATGCCCTCTTGTGCATTACTGGAGATAGCAGAGAAACACTTCCTATTGATGGCAGTAGAGCACCACGAATGCCAACTGCCCTCCAGGAACTGCCTGGGGATTATGCAGAAGGGGAGGTGGTGGATGGAAGGGAGAAAAGAATACATGTCAAGCCTCCAACCTACCCTATGGGAATGTGCTATAAACCACATGCCAATCTGGACCATAGGGGAGAAGTATCAGAAACCATCTCAGAAATCAGTAGACTAGGAACTAAGCATTTCTCCCTTGTGTTCAGGTGGTATATTCTGACAGTCCCCCTCCTATCTCCCAATCCTCATCTGTCTCCCATTCCAAACCCTCTTTGCAGGGAAGTCAATAATTCAGCAGAAGCCTATTTCAGTCTTCTGACATTGGTGACCACTACAGCTGCAAGAGTAGCCTCGTGTCTGCTGACAACTTACAAACCAGGAAAAAAATATGCTTCCAGGCTAAGGCAGAGGCCAAGAATGTGTCTGCCCAGGCTGGCCCTGGAATGCTTAGGCAGCTGGGTCCTCATGCAGTCGAGTTCAGCACACAAGGGAAGCTTGTCACATGACAAAGGGCAAAGGACCTCCACACCTCAATGAGGCCCTAGGATCAGAACTGGCTTACCACGTGGCAGAATGTCTCTCCTCAATGGATACAAGGCAATAGGCAGGTGGCTGTGTGCACTTCTGAGGGCTCCAGATTCCTAACCTGAACTCCTATGATCTGATGTTCTGATGTTCCCATGGTAGAAGAAAAGGACCATTTTTTTTGGAAAATGGAATTTTGGAAAAGCAAAAATTTCTAAGTCTTCCTGCAAGTCACAGTAGTTTACATGTGTCTTCAGGTAGATTATCTCTGAATTCATTCTCTACTGGGATTGCTGTGGAGCCAGGAATGTCTATATTTCCCCTAATGGCAGGTTAACAAGGACCCTGATAAGGATATAAGAATACAGGAAAAGAATAATGAAATTTTCCAGCTCTTCTGCCACCCATCCTACTAAGCCCTGGATTCTAACCACCACCAAGGCTTCTCTAGGAAACCATTTAGAGTAACATCCAGCTCTATCACAACCTAAAACCTTCCCACAGATCTGCATCCCTCAGCAATCACTCCCACCCTACACCAACCACCAGACAACTACTCAGAAAAGTTCTATTTTATTTCTCATAGTCCCCAATTACCTCTCAGATACAGAACATTCTGTAGTCTCTCTGGACACTCACAAAACTTTGGTGGGGCACAGACCCACAGGATAATTTGATCTCTCTCAAAATATTCATGGAGACCAAAAACAGGCAACCAAGACATCATGGGACAAGAAGCCATTTCACATGTCAAACAGGTTATCCTGCAGCACATGCCCATCCCTGTCCTATTCAGTGAATTCACAACTCACAGGAAAACTCAAAGTGCCTTCATCCTTATACTCCTCGGACCAGACCCATAGAACAAAAACAAGAGTCTCAAGACAGGAAGGGATCTGCCCACATCCTAATGGTATTATCAATTCTTCATAAACACATATTCAGTCTATATCTTTCTTCTTTCAGGTTCCCATCTGCATGCACTCTCCTCTACTCCACCTCCACCTACCTTCTCCTCTATCCCGGACTCCTATGTTCAGTCTTGTCCTAGTTGTCCAGGGCAGCTAGTCTTCCATAGATACTAGAATATTGTTCATCTACACTTAAATATGATTTTCATTACTCTACTAGAAGCCCTCCATCTCTCAGCACTGAGTCCTAAGAAGCCCAACTCCATACTGCTGAAATCTTCCATGATGGTCACTAGAAGTACCCTCTCCCTAACTCCAGCAGACAATCATGGTTCTGCTCTCCAAACTCTTTCTCTCTACAAACCCTCCTGGATTTGGGGCTAAGAAATGGTACCCCCAGTGTACATATGGGTATGTCTCTCTGTCTCTGTCTCTGTATGTCTCTCTGTCTCTCTCCCCTCCTCTCTCTCTCTGTGTTTGTGTGTGTGTGTGTGTGTGTGTGTGTGTGTGTGTGTGTGTGTGTGTGTGTGTGTGTGTATGTAGGGACTGATTTCCAAGAGCTTCAAGCAAAGGAAAAAAAATAAAAATAAAAATTAATCCTTCCACCATCCCAATGGTTTCCAAATTGCTCTCCTTCAAAATGCTAGAAGAGAACCTCCATATGCCCCTAAAATCCACAACCTGTTACCCAAACACACATAGGACAGGAACATTTCATACCTTGTGCCTACCTTTGCTTCATCAGAAGTTGGTTACCAAAAACACTTCACATGCATGCCAACCTATCTTTCCACATGGAACCCTGAACTGAACATAATTATTACACACTATGCCCTCTCTGGCACTGATTTGGGGCTCTCAGAGGACTATCTACCTGTTTAGAGAAGAGTCAGAGAACAAATATACCCACTCAGAGAGAGAGAGGGGGGGAGAGGGAGAGGGAGAAGGAGAGGGAGAGGGAGAGGGAGAGGGAGAGGGAGAGGGAGAGGGAGAGAGAGACCAGTGCTATTATACAGATAATGCCCTCTGTTAATGTCAAAGCCTTCTCTAAGTATGCTTCCAATTGAGATTATGCCTAGACATAACATTTCAGGACAGGAGGAGACTTTTTTATTTTTGACATTGGCAGGTCCCTCTAGTTTTTAGGCAAAGTGAGCTAGGCAAGGAGAGGCATCCTGTTTTGGTGCCCACATTACAATGAGGAGGCTTCTCAAGGGAGGTAGAGGAAATGAAGCCTGTATTCAATGGTACCTATGGTACTGCCTGGCCTCTTTGACCACTTCACACCCTGTTCTTAATGCTTCTAATGGATTTCACTGTAAGAAACCACCCTGACATGAGCAGGTTTCATATAATGATAATGATGATGGTGGTGGTGGTGTTGGTGGTGGTGGTGGTGGTGGTGCTGCTGCTGCTGCTGCTGCTGCTGCTGCTGCTGCTGCTGCTGCTGCTGCTACTACTACTACTACTACTGCCTCCTAGATCCTTTGTAGGGTCTCTGGGAATGAGACTCTGGGAAACAAACCTTATCTGACAGACCCCATTCCCATAATTACACCTGTAGGACACCATTAGGAGAAATCCATTCATAAAAGAAACCAAAAAAGCAATAGAGAGGGCAGGTATACAGAGAGGATAGAGAGTGTCAGGGAGGGAGCTCAAAGCAGAACAGATATTTGGCCAGTTTAGTTCCCTGGACCTGAGAACATGAGATGATGGACAGAGTGAGTGGTTTTTGTGAATTGACTGTGCTAGTTAGTGCTGGAGAGGCTAATCCAAAAGCCTGGGATTCCCTGGATATTTAGAGGATAGGAAGGGCTGGCACGCAGGACATGGTAGTCAGGACATGCTACCCTAGTGAATTAATTAAGATGCAGCACAGGCTGCACAATCTCCTGCATAGAAATAGTCTTATGCCTCCAAAATGATGAGCCCAGGAGCTTGTATGCTAGGCTTCCTTCTCCGAGGCAGCATGGCCTCATTGATCATGATGCTGCTCCACTGATTCCTTCCCCCACCCCACCTGGCCAAAGGAGACCTCAGTACACATACTTCTGTCCAGTTGGACTACCACTGGAGTCCTTTCTAGCCTGTTGGCCACCATGTCCCTACAAACACAAGGCCATGCTGGCTAGAGTAGCAAAACAGTTCTTTTTGATGGCAGTAGGGAACAAGAAATACCAACTGCCACCAGTCAACTTTACATTCCCTCCACACTTTCTGAAGCAAAAAACAACTATAGTGTAAGATGAACTCCAACCATCTAGGACCAAATTTGCCACACATGGGTCACTAAAACTGTGGCTATGGACCTAGGGGATCTGGAGAATGAGAGTAGGGGTGCAGTGAGGATATAGGACAAAGAACTCATGGGCCCCATCACTGTATTGCCCTGTGATCATGGTTTTGGTATAAGCAAGATGTTGAAGGTGCCGAGCTAAGGATGGAGGCTGTGGTTTTTGGGAGTGGCACTGAATGGAGGTAAAAGGAGAAGAATCTGGCAAGCCTGCAAGATACTCTATGGGAATGTACTACAAGCCAAATGCCAATATGGACCAAAGGGGTGAAGCCTCTGAAACATCCCCCAAAACCAGGGGCTAAGTATCTCTTCCTAGGGATCAATCTGTTTATTCTGACAGTCCCCTTTCCCTCTCCCCACCCACAGCCATCACCATCCACAGTCACCCTGTTTCCAGGTCAATAATTCAGCAGATGCCTATTTGACTCTTCTGATCTTGGTGACCACTACAGCTGCTAGGGTAGCCTTGTATCTGTGGAAGACAACTTGCACTCCAGGCAAAACCATGTTTACAAGTCAAAACAATGGTGAAGAATGGATCAGCCAGGCTGTCCCTGGACTGCTTAGGCAGCTTCTTCCTAGTGCAGACCAGTTCAGCACACAAGAAAAGGCTGTCACATAACACAGTAGAGTTCCTAGACACTTCAATGTAGTCCTGGGACCAGCACTTGTTTTGTACCTGGCTAAATGCCATGATAAATACAAAGCCACAGGCAGCCTGCTGTGTTCAATTCTGTGGGATCCAGATTCCCAGTATCAAGTTCCCATGGTCAGATGTTCTCATAGTATAGAAGGGCCATCAAAAAAAAAAAAAAACTTTAGTCCTCCACTAGTCACAGTATCCAACATGTGGTTTCACATAGATAATATACCAAGTCATCCTCTGCAGGGGCCACTGTATGGCCTAAGATATCCACAAACTTGTCTCTAGAGACAAGTCAACAAGGTGACAAGACACATGAAAAGAAGCATGAATCATTTCAGTGCACTCCCTCCCAAGATCCTAGCCTACCAGACCCTGGATTCTAAACACCTCCTAGGAGATTCTAGACAACAATTTAGAGCTACTTCCAGCTCTGTCACAATCAAAGTCCTCTACACAGCTCTACAACCCTCACCCCTTAACCCTCAGCCCTACTCTACAACAATTACCAACCAGTCACTCAGGAACCTTCTTTTTTTCCTCCAAAGCCTCAATTCCCTTACAAACATGAAATTTTCTGTAATCTCTTTATATAACCACATATCTGTGGTCACCACTAGGCCAGAAAACACTGTAACCTCTCTCAAGAGTTTTATTGAGACCAAAGACAGGCAACCTAGACACCAGGGGAGAGGAAAATATTCTCACCAGTCCAATAGTATGGTCTGTATCATATCTTCACTCCTGCCCTACTCAGAGACTTCACATATCAGAAGAAAACCCAAAGTACCTTCATCCTTATACTCCTAGAAGAAAACACATGGAACAGAAAAAAAGGTCCCAAGACAGGAGTGGTCTGCCCAAATCCAGTGTGGCATCACCAATTATTCATATGCAATAATTCAATCTATATCTCTGTCCTCTCATGCCCTCATTTGCATGCATTATCCTTTACCTCCACCTCCACCTACCTTCTCCTCTGTCCCAGGCTCCCTTTATTTTTGGTTCCCTTTATCCCTGGATCCTATGATCAGACACATCCAATTTGTCCAAGGTAGCTAGTACTCCATGGATATTAAAAGAGGATCCATATTCCCTTGGAGATGCTTTTTCACTACTGCACTGGAAGTCTTCTGTCTATATGCACTGAATCATCAGAAGCCCACCTCCACACTACTGAAATCTTCCATGATGGCAACTAGAAGAAGACCCCTTTTGTTGCCTCCAGCAGAAAACTATGGCTATGCTCTCCCAACTCTCCCTCTGTACAAAGCTTCCTGGAGCTATTGGCTCTGATCTGAAAAGGGTTATACCCAGTAGTCTGGAATGTGTGTGTGTGTGTGTGTGTGTGTGTGTGTGTGTGTGTGTGTGTGTGTGTGTGTGTGTGTGTGTAGAGGCTGATTTCCATGAGCTTTCAGGAAAGTAAAAATATAAAAACTAAAAACAATCAGAACATTCCTTCCACCTTCCCTCTGGTTATCACAAAATGTTCTCTTTCAATGAGTCACAAGAAAGAGAAACTCCATATGTTCCCACAACCCATGTCTTGTGACCCAAACACACACAGGACAGGAGAATCCTATAACTTGTCTTTCCTTAGCATCATCTAAAGGATGGTTATCAATGTTTTGCCTACATGCCAACCTATCTTTCCTCATGGAGCCCTTAAATGACCATGATAAACATTACACACTGTGATGTCTCTGCCCTCCTCATGTGCTCTAAGACTATCTTCCCATTTATAAAAGAATCAGAGAAGAAATACCTCCCCCCCCACACACGAAGACACAGACACACATACATTAAATAGTACTATTCTACAGATAATGCCCTCTGTTAATGTAAAAGCCTGCTCTAAGTATGTTTCTACTTGAGATGATTTCTAGACAGAATAGATCAGAACAGGAAGTTTTTTATCTTTGACATTGGCTGGTCCCTCTGCGTTTAAGGCAAAGTGTGGTAGGACAAATGAAGCAGCCTACCTGGGTGCCAACCTCACAAAAGGATTCTTTCTATGGGAGGTAGGGGAAGTGACCCCTGTCCTTGATGACACCCTTAAGTCCACACTCTACTCAGGCTGTTTCTACTGGAATTCACTCTGAGACACCACCGTGACCTGAGGTCCTTGCTAACAATCTACACAGAAGCATGTTGCTTATGATGATGATTGTGATAATGATGAAGGTGGTTAAAGTGGTGGAGAGCTGATGCTGCTGCCTCATAGATCCATAGTAGGGCTCTGGAGCACAAATTTCATCCTACTGACCAAAGTCTCCCAGTTCAACCTGTCACACACCTCATGTAGATAGCCATTTGTAAGAGAAATTAAAAAATGCCAGATAGAAGGGCAAGCATACAGAGAGGAGAGAGAATGGCAGGGTGGGAGTTCAAAGGACAACAGACATTTGGCCACATTGGCTACCTGGTCTTGACATACTGAGATGCTAGTCAGTGTGCATGCTTTCCATCAGGAAGGTGAGCTGGAGTGTGCCCAGACCAGTGTTGTTTTCAATGGAGACTCTAGAAAAAGCACTATGAATGTAAAGGAAAAGAGACACAATAAATTGAGAGAAAGACATTATTCTGATCAAGCTGTAAAATTTTATTTTCCTCAAGCAAGTTTTATAAAAGGTGCAGGCTAGAAATTTTTCAGAGTCAGATTGCCTCACAACATTACCACAACTTGTTCTCAGTAACAGTCAATTGCATAGGTACCAGAACTTGGGTTTTGGTATTATTTCCATGACCATACATAGAGGAAATATAGAAACTTAGTCTCTGGGAGGTGAAATAAAACTTAATCTCTAGCAGTAATATGCCATGGCTTTTGTTAGTCCCTAACAGGAGCTAAGAACCCTCTCCCACCTCCAGAAGACAACAATGGCTCTGTTCTCTCTCCACTCTTCCTTTCCAATGCCTCTTGGAGGAGGTGTCTCTGAGGTAAAAATGGCTATCCCAGTTGTTCAGACATGGGTCTGTGTGTATGTGACCAGATTCATAGAGTTTTCAGAAAAGCCAATGGATGACTATTGGCCACAGTGGCTACTTGTTCTGGATTCCTTTATATGCTGAGGCATGTGTGTTGTTTCCGGAAGTGAGCTGTGGCAGCTGCTGGATTGGCTTTGCTTTTCCAACTGTCCCTTTCTGCAAATCCTCTCTGTATTAATTTGGGGAAAGTTGAAGACTTTGGCGGCCAGTTCAGTAGTGTTATAAAGAACAAAATAATATAGAAAGCATATTTAAAGCTACCGATGTATCAAATCAGTTTAAAGAATATTCAAATTTGGGAATTAGAGATGGCTGAATCGTCCAAGTTCCTACTTTCATGCCTAGTTTACTGAGGAAATATTGATAAACTTTGTAGAGACAGAATAACTAAATAGATAGCTAACTCACTTTGTATGGTTATGTTTGTAAAAGGTCAATAAAATTCTATAGTATTGAGGAAGCTTAACTATTCCTACATTTGAGTAAAAACACAGGGAAAAATACCCATGGCTCTGTCAACATTATATTCCTCATAGTAAAGAAACTAGGAAGTATGATATGAATCTCTTCAGAAACTCTAAATTAAATATAATGCTATTTGGTAAAATTTTGCTTCAGTAAATTTAACAAGATATTCAAGTATACATAGGGAAATCCACAAATACAGACAATGTTCTAATTTGTAAAGAATTAACATTTTGGAAGAAAGAGGGAGTAGTCATGGGTTTGGATGAAAAGCAATGTAAGTAAAAATAGTAAGTGAATAAATTTTATAAATTAGCATTTGACCTATTATGTAAACAAGAATTGTTCAACTTAGGCATATTACATGTTATAGACTTTGGTATCTGAAATTAATTTTTCTATATAAATTTAAAATTAAATTTCATTATTCTTTTAATATTTAAGGAAGCATGTAATTCTATGAAGAGTGGGTTTCCTGCTGGCTTTCTTACTCTACACTACCCCATATTCATCTGGCACACTTAGGTCTACCTAACACACTGTTAACTTTTTTGTTTGTTTTATTTTTATTTTTGCTTCTTATGTGTTAAATCTCTGTGTAGCTCTGGCAGTTCTGGACCTCACTCTATACGATAGGCTGATGTGAAACTCAGAGATCCATTGCCTCTGCTTCCATGAGTTTGAAACACAAGGCTTGTTCAACAGCTACCAGGTATTAGATTTAAATCAGCAGGAAAAATGTTGGTTGCTTTTAATTGATGTTGTTTTTGGTTTTTGAGACAGCATTTTTCTATGTTGCTTTGGGGACTTTCCTGGAACTTGCTCTATAGATCAGGCTTTCCTTGAACCCACAGATTCTGCTTGCCTCTGACTCTTAAGTTGTGAGATCAAAGGCATGCACAATTACAAACCAGAAAAATATTATTGATGTGATATTTTCACAGATGTGTTTCCTTTTTCTTTGTTCATTCTCTTTTTCATCAATATTCCATTGTGCCCCTGGATTTCCTCTATCTTGTTTCTCATATGCCTCCACATCAATTAGTCCTTCTACTACTTAGTTAACTGCAGTGCTTTCTACTAAACCCCCCCTTGTGAGTGTTCTTGATGCCATTTTGATTATGATCTCAAGTATGAAAAAAAACCCTTCATGTTCATTTATTGATGAATGTTCAAGAAACATGCTTAGTCCTTACCATTCTTGTTTCTGAAACAAGGACTCCCACTGTAGCCTTGTTGCTTGAACTTAAAATCCTTCTCCCTCAAGCCTGGCCTTAGAACTGTGATGGTCAGATTATGCACAATTTGAATATGAAATATTATAATGTAAATGACATAGGGGAGAATATTGTAAACCAAAAATCAATCTATACTGCAAGGAAATGTCACTGTACAATGAGGCATGGTCCAGGTAAGTGCTGTCATTGAAAGAATGAAGCCTGCGGCTCACCTTGTCACTACTGAGTACATGAAATTCAGTTTGTAATGGGATGTGTTCAAGAACAAGGTGTAATACTGATTGTGAGTAATTTCACAATACAAAGGCAAAACAATCACACCATAACTACCATCACCACTACAACCATCACCACCAACAGCAAGTCCCCAAATGAATTGGAAAATAGTAGAAACTAACATACAGGGAATCCTTATTTTGAATGTGGAAACATAATGGGCAGTCATAGTATATTCTGTTTCTTGAATGAAGTATTCCCAGAGCCAAATCACAAAGAAAGGCTGAGATATTGAAGACAGGAAACACCATATTTAATTTTGACCCAGCTCTCTTTCATATTCTTCAGCCTCTCTCTTTGTAGCTTCTACTACCTACCTGCTCTGTCTTTCTATGTCTGCCTTCAGAACCCCCTTCACCCTGTTGTTTTACATCCAGGTTAAATGCATGGAATCATCAATGGTGGCCTTGGAGCCTTGAACTCCTTCTGTAAACTAAGCTGGCCTCACCCTCAGATTTGATACAATAATTATACACAAAATATACAAGCAATAAATGAACTATATCCCGTCCATCACAATCACAGAAAAAAATCCATTAATTAGCCTATTTTGATGAACCCAAAGTATTCTACATAATTCACTTTTGATCTCATATTACTAACTAAAAATTATTATTTTGATGTCTCAAAGTTATATACTTTAACTTTGAAATTTCTTTTCTAAAACTGTCAGTAGAAAACTGTAAATATAACTCTCAACTTCAACTACCTCAGAGGCCCAAGAAAGAAAAAATATTAACTAATTATCATAGGCAAGCAAGCAACTACCAAAAAATGAAAAAAAAAAATGAAACAAATGGCTTACTGGATAGTCACCAAGGTTCTTAACTATCACTAATGCATTCATCTTCTCACTATAGGCCAAAAACCATCCATCCCACCTCTTGGGAAGGTAGGCATTGTGTTCTTAAACTTACATCCTGGTTACTGAGGTCAACAACATCTTTCAGGGGATCCTGAAAAGTTTTGTTAATTGTCTGGAAATAAGTAGCTATATAATTTGTTATCCAGCCTTGCATAACATGAAAATGCAAGGGCTTGTCTCAAGTCCTGGCTATAGTAAACTGTGAAGCTGCTTCATCTCAGCAAACCAGCTCAAAATTGTACTGAGAAGTTTGTAGTCCAAATTTGATCTTTGGTTGGTGTTTGAAAGCCTAATGTCTTTGTCATTGGCATTGTGAAATAATCATTGTAGGTCCCCATCTTCATTTGGATAGTTCAAGTTCACAATTAGGCATTGTCATGGATCACTGCAGAAAACTAATAAGAGAATAAAACAATACAATGTATAGAAAAATACATATATAACTATTCAACATAGGAATAGTGACAATTGAATAGTCCCTTGTTTTTTGTTATTCTTCTGTCCTATATCAAATGGCTCTTCTGATATGATACAGAGATTTTTTTTATTTTCCTTAAACAAGTATGCTTGAGTTTAGAGAAGGAAAGAGCCACACTCTAACTCTAAAACCAGCTTTAAATTATAATTAAAGTAGGGCTTCAACTTACAAATAAAAGGATATATAAAAGTTAATCAATGATATTTTCCCCTATAGAGTATATTGGTGCTGATAGGACTGATATTCTTTCACTATAAATTTTCTGGATAGCTTCCCTGTGCTTTAGACATCTAGATGTCCAAGATCTTTTACTTCTTGAAGATGAGTATTTCTATATTTCCCTAAAGACATAAATCAAAAAACTTCCTGTTTGTTTTTTCTTGCAACTTTAAAAATTGCAATATGGATGGAGGAGACATCAATTCTAATTGTCATGAAATTTCTGTCATTCAAATAAAATCTTTATTAATTTTGATGGTATCCATAACATTTTTTTACCTTTGGAATCAAAAGCAAAACTCCTTTCCCAGTGTAGCACATGTTCTGGTTTCCCTTCAGAGATTAGCATACCTATGAAATAAACAGGCTGATTTAGTTCAGTTGTTTATTCTATAGTCCAAGGCCTTTAGGCAGCTGTTTTTCCTATATCATTTAGAAGATTCAAATTTAATAAAACAAATAATTATCTAGTCTCTCTCTGGGATCTTTGTTATACATTTCTGTTTATGCAGGCTATTCTTTAGAGTTGGACTTGATCTCTTTTTGACTGTTTGCCTAGTAGGATTGTATGGTATTCCTATAACATGCTTTGTATTACAATAAGCCAAAAAAGATTCCTTTTAGTAGAGATCTTTGCAGGAGTATTGTCAGTTTAATTTGTATGGGTATTCTCAAGATGCCCATAACTTCTAGCAAATGTGTGATTACAGAATCAGCTTTTTCTGAACTCAAAGCAGTTGCCCATTGAAATCCTGAAAATGTATCTATTATATGATAGACATATTTTAATTTCCCGAATTCTGTAGAATGAAATACCTCCATCTGTCAGATTTCATTTCTACATATACCTTTAGGTATTCTTCTTGCTGGAAGAGTTTTATTATAGAAGGAACAGGTGGGAAACCTTTTTACAATTTCTTAGGCTTCTTGCCAACTGATAGATAAATCTTTTTTAATCCTTTCCTATTGATGTGATGCTTTTTATAAAACTTTGAGGCCTCTAGTACATTTCCTATTAGTATTTTATCAGTTTCATCATTACCTCATGCTAAAGGACCTGGCAGAACTATATGGGATCGAACATGTTTTATGTAGAAGGTATGATTTCTAGGCCTCTTTATTTCTTGTAACAGAATAAGTAATGAAGTTAATTCTGACTCATCATTAATAAAACCAGCCATTTTAATGTGTAGAACACTTTTTCTACATACTGAGAGTCAGAGAGTCAGGGACTAGGTTCGGTAAAATCCATTAATATCTTCGAGATAGCAAATAATTCTGATTTATTGAACATAATTATAAAGGCTTTGAGCCACTTCTATGTTCTTTTACTTATATCTTCTGCCTTTCTTTATTTGTTTGCATTGGTATCTACTGTATGGGCTTCATAAACTGTCTTCTTCCATATACTATGAGGAAGAATCCAATTAGTTTTCTTTAGAAATTCAATTATTTTGCTTTGAGGATATTTGTTGTTAACATTTCCCCAATAATTACTACAGGCTCTTCGCCAAGGTTCACTTTCTACCCAAAATTTGTCAGTTTCTTCATGAGTTAAAATACAAAAATGTCTACTGGGTCCATTTCTGTCAATTGACAAGGACTTAATTTTCCCTTAAAAATGTGTTCATATATCTTTTCCACATATGTCTTTAATACCTTATTTTGTTTATGTGGAAGAAATATCTGTTCCAATATTACATTTTCCCTTTACATCAAAATAACTATTGGAGGATGCTTAGAATGCAAGATAACTAGAATGCAGTTAAAAATCTGGATCAATATTATCCACACAATCCACATGTGCCTCCTATAATTTTTTTTCCACCAAAGCCAATTCTTTCTCAGCTTCAGGTGATAATTCTCTCAGACTATTAAGTCCTTGTCACCATTTAAAGTTTTGAACAAATAATCCTGTTCAACATTCTAATTCCAATAGTGGGTGTAAATTGGCAATGTCTCCTAGATATCTTTGAAAATAGTTAAGTGTCTTCAGTTAACCTCTCCTGATTTGTACCTTTTGTTGTCTGATTTTTTTGTTGGCTTATTTTGTAGAGGGAATAATTAATTGAATTTCCCTCTTTGTATTTTTTGGGGGCAATTTGTAATCCTCAAGCAGACTTTTTTTTCACTTCTTCAAACTTTTTTTCTAAGATATAAATATTTGAATCAGCCAACAATTTGTCATCCATATAATGATAAATTATAGATTGTGGGAATTTGTTACATATTTGTTTATCTGGCTTTTGAACAAAATAGTGGCACAGAGTGGGGCTATTGAGAATTTCTTGAGGGAATACACACGACTGATATCTCTTTACAAGCTAAGAAATACTGTAAGTGGGCACTTTATAAAGGGAAACTTTTCTTTGTCTTACTCTTGTAAAGGTATTGCAAAGAAGCAGTTTTTCAAGTGAATAACCATAATTTGTCATTCTTTTGTAACAGAGATGGCAAAAGTATTCAAGAATGTAGAGAGCCCATTTGCTACATCACCTTGTTTATTATGCTTACTTCTGTTATCATTCTCTACTCTACAGACTTCTTTTTAATAACAAATAAGGACAATTCCAAGGGATGATTCATTCTTCTATATGCAAACATTTAACAGCTCCTGTACCAGCTGCTCTAAAGCCTGCATTTTCTCAGTTGTTAGAGGCAATTTATCAACAAATGTAGTCTTCTATGTTAGCTATTTTTAGAGGTAGTGCTGGTGTTCTTTTTGAAAGATCAGCAGCTGTTTTGGCTTGTTTCTGTATAACTTGAATGGTCTGGGACTGTTTCTCATAATACTGTCTAATGATCTTTCTGTAAACAAGTTTTAGTTTATGGTTTATTTCTGTGTTTGGAGTAATACTAATTTCTGTGTCCAGTTGTTATAATAAGTATCATCCCCATAAATTTATAGCAGTGTTAGCCTCATATGACTATAATGTTCTTCTCTGTCCTCCTGACTCTATAAATTCAAACCATCTTGCACTCTGTTGTTCTGGAATAACAACCCATCTCCCCAAAACTGAAGATTTATCAACTGAAGAGGCCAAATTGGATGCCATGACTCTGGTGAAATTATTGATACTTCTTCCCCTGTGTACAATAAACCTTCAATAATAATACCATTTATTTTTACTTTTAATTTTGGCCTTTTTACTGATAGAAACTCACCAAAATATTTTCTTTTTAATTTTCCTGAGTTTTTTTTCTTTTTCTGCATATTTTCTATCAGTCAGTGTGTGTCTCTTTAAAAATAGGTTTAAATTCTTTAATTTTTCTAGTGAGTTGTTTCTTCCACAATGCCATGGTATGATTGGAGTGGATTTGATATGGAGGCCTTTGAGAGCCCTTTGGGGCATATCCCAAATGGAGTAAGTTACCTTTTTTGTCCCTTTTACCATAACTCATTTGTCCAATGTCTTCCTTTTCCTCACCTTCAGCATACTACAGAAGGGAGGGGTGTTCACTTGGGATTATTCCTAACAGAAATACAGTTTCTGGTATACCTTATTTACAATCACTTTTTATGTGACCTTGCCTACCATAATTGTAACATTTAACATTTTGACTTCATCTAATAACTCTAGAAAGAAGCACTCCTGTGCAGTTATCACCATCATGAAACTCTCAATTGTCTCATGAATCTAATCCTCTCAGGAAGCTGACTTTGCTTTACCAATCTAAATTTTTTTTGTACATTATGCATTAGCATTCTCAATTATTATTTGCCTGGCTACTGAGTCTGGTACCAATTCAGTTCACCAATGCAGTTATAGGGTTATAGGTATGAGGTACTTGATCTCTTCTTTTCTATAAATTGTTCTGTTTTTCTATTCTCTTTTCCCCACATTTATGAGACAACAATTCCTGCAATGGAACCCTATAGAAGTTTACTTTCCTATCTCATGAGAGACGGAAGGTATTTATTAAAAATCTGATATAATTACAAAGGGAAATGAAGCAGGTTGCAGTGCTGGTACAAGTCTTTAATCCCAACACAGACAGATCTCTGTGAAAAAGTAAATACAGACATGTCTAGAGAAAAAGTTCAAGGACAACCAGTGCTATCCACAGAAACCCTGTCTCAACAACCAAACAAACATATTTGGGGTCCTAGAGTTCTATGTCTTTTATCCCAGCATTCAGAGGCAGGGGCAGGTGGATCTATTCCCTGTGGGGAGGGTCTGGTCCCCAAACCCAGGTAATGGACTACCACCATTTGCACCTCTACATTCAAAGGATCCGATTCCCTCTTTTCACCTCCAAGGGCAATGGAAATGTGGAAGTCACATATACACATATGCACGCAAAACATGTATTCACATAACACAAACAAACAAATGAATAACTAAGTAAAACACCAAGTTGTGACTAGAAGGATGGCTTTGTAGTCAAAAGTACTTGCCCCTTTTTATAAGTCCTGAGCTTGGTTCCATGCAAGAAGATTCAGAAGCTCACAATCAACTCTTACTTCAGCTCCAGAGCATCTGACTCCTCATCTGGCATCTGAGGACAGTGCACATGTGTCATATCCCCATATTTGCCTTCATCTATGTTGTTTTTCTTGGAGAAAATAGAAAAAATAATATAGTGAATGTATATTGACAGTGTTATGAAAACAAAGTATATTATAATAAAGCTCATGATGAGGTAGGTATAGGATGTATATTCACACCCCAAAGGCATTATCTCACTATGTTTATAGCAACATTATTCATAGTAGCAAAAACCTGGAAACAGTCTAGATGCCCCTCAACTGAAGAATGGATTAACAAACTGTGGTAGATCGACACAATGGTGACATACTCAGGAGTTTAACAAAGAACATCCTAAATTTTTCAGGCAAATGTATGGACTTGGAGAATATTCTCCTTAGACAGGTCTCACAAGCCTAGAAAGATAGCCATGGGATGTACTCACTCATAAATGGATTTTAGACAATAAACAGAGAATATCCAAACTGCAAGCCATGATTCTTACCCTGTTCATCCCTTTGGTTTGGTACCTTTACTCCAAGCACCATGATTGTCCTCTGTTTCTGTAGAGTTCTCTATAATCTTCATTGCATCTCTGCTTTGTTCTCTCTCTTCCCAGCATATTCTTAGTTTGGTAGCACTACTCACACTTTTTCTCTGGCTTTAGACTATCCGGATTTCATTAACAAGTATGGAGAAAAAATATTTACAATATAACATAATCCCATAACAGGCCAGCCTGGACTACAGCAAGATTAATCCAGTCAGTAGAGAAATAGAGCCAAGCAGTGCTGGTAAACACCTTTAATCCCATCACTCAGGTTCCCATGCCTCTGCTCCCAGTACTTGGGAATTATAAATGCCTTAATCACAGCACTAGAAATGTTTAGACACAAAGTGCTATGGCTGAGAAGAGAAAGGAATATAAAGCAATGAGGCATGAGCAGACTAGAGTATGGCTCTTTCCTATCATACATTTTTAACTTAAGACTCAGATCACATAGGCTGTGGATTTGTGAAGATGGGATGATTCTCTTCTATTGTACAGAGGATTCAGTATTTCTGAGAAGTTTTTCTAGTTGATTGTTTCTCTGATCCTCAGATGTTTTGTATTTACTCCAATATCTGGCTCTAGATTTCATTATCATAAACTTAGGATAAGTGCCATATATGACATCCAAACTTTGGGTCACAGAATTACAAAAAAAGCTACTTACCTCTGCCTTTGTAGTCACTGACACAGGCTGGAGCTAAGGGTATCTAGAGTCACTACACTGCTAACTAGATTTTCTTCTTGGGTTAGCCTCTCACCACCAGCCATATCTGTCTTATAGACAATTTCTTTCACATTTGTTTTTTACCCATGATCCTCTTGGGTGTGTTATTCAGACCAGGGCTTTCATAACAAGGTGTGTTGTGCCTTTCACTGACCCATCCTCAGGCTGCTGTCACACTCGATAGTGCCTCAATTCCAATCATGTGAATCATCATTGTCAGCTGATTTGTTGAATCAATTTGGGATTTTTTTAAAGGGGAGAATAAGTTCAAAAAAAGTGTTTCTGGAAGTTAAAAAATGGGAAACACTATTACAATAGAAAGAATTTGGTGTCTGTTTAATGCAAAAAAGGAACAATGAAATGAGAAGATACTTAATATAATTGGGACAGGTGTAATGTCTATTATAAATATTGTTTGATAATTTCTGTTTAATAATTTAAAAAGATGGTTACTTTGAGTGACAAGATCAAAAATTTAGAAAAACTTGTTAAAACCTGTCATTGATATTTTCAGACCCAGAGAGATGAGTTTAAAGGAGAACCAAATTCAAAATTGCCTTATTGGGTTACAAAGCAGAAGCATAAGTCCTTAAGACATCCAACCTTAGTTTCTCCAGTAACTGTAGAGGAATTGCCAAATGATAAATATCTCCAGACTACATAAGATTTGAATGTACTCCTGTGAAATTTAGATTTGAGGAGATTCAAGGAAACAATATCTCATGTGGTATAAACTCAAATTGTGAGAGAGACATTTACTCATGGTCACTTTTTAATAAATGATCCCTCTAAATTGGAGCTATTTGGTTACATCAGTTCTAGAGCCTGGTATCCAATTATAGTGGAATACCTTGTAGAAGCATGAGGCTATAGCCCTTGAACAATACAATAGCTCTAGAGATAAAATGTTCTAAGACTATCTCCTTAAAAAGATTATGCTAATATAGAAAAGCAATCTGTATATGATGCCATACCCGTTGCCATGTGGCGGCCTTGAATGATTCAGATAGAACTGATGTAGTAGAAAAGAACTGGGTCATGCACAAAAATTATATACGGCCCAAAAGAAATTATCACTGATATTTTACAAATATTGACTTCAAAATTAAATAAAATAATACAAAATTCAGAGGCTAGACAATTAATAATTGAATCTCTGGCTTTTGAAAATGCTGATAATACCTAATGCAAATGGGTAATCAGGTTAAAAAGACAAGAACAACACTCTTGAAGAAATGGTTCAGATACAATTAATATTAAAACTCATATATACAATTATGCTTAGATAGGAATATTGATTTCCATATGTTAAAAGAAAAAATCAAGTAATCAAATATTTCAATTGTAGTAAAGAAGGTCAACTAAGAAGGGACTTTAAGCAGAGCCTTCCTAAACACAGTTTTTTTTTCTTTAGAATAATATGAAAAGATTGCTTCTCCCTTCTGGAGAATACCGAACCTCTAACAAATATTGGACTAGGAAGTACAGATAAACAAGGGACAGAAAAGTTAATCCTTTGACTTTACAGTCAGGTAACACCCTCAGGGGCTTCTTGAAGGCCCCTATGTCAAATTCATTTGAAGTATTTTATGTCATCATGGTGGAAAATATTTTCCAAAAAAGTTAAAGAATATAATGCCTATTCTAAAAAAACATAGTGCTCTTGATCTTAAAACATATATATATGAATGAGAGAGAATAAAAAATCAGTGGAATACATAAATGAATATTTATAAAGTATTATATTTGGAAAGTTCCAAAAGTGAGCATTGGGGAAGAACTTTGCTTCTGTATTCTCCAAAAAGTAAATAACCATATTGAAGAATATACAGACTTAAAAAAAAAGAAGAGAAAATTCCTCAAAAAAAATTACCTAAAAAGGAATAATCTAACCCAAAGTAATCTTTGAAATTTACATGGTAGGACACCCACAATGATAATTTCATATGGACTATAATAGTGTCATTACGCTGACCCTTCTTAACTACAACCTGAAACATGACAATTTTAAGAAGGCTATCTGAGGTGATTCATCCTCACAGACAACTCTAGTCAGAATTTCAGCAAGCCCTATACCTTCCTATTGTGAACAGACTGAACAAGAAATGAAAGTTACTACTTCTAGGATTTGAGAATTATGCCCAAAATCTCTCTCTACCTCTCTCTCTCTTCCTCTTTCTTTCAGGCACACACACACACACACACACACACACACACACACACACACACACACACACACACACACACATACATCCTGCCCAAAGTTTGGAATTGTAGTTGATCCCACTCTGCCATTTGTATTTCATTATAATACAGGAAATACATATTGCAACTACTCAAGGATGAGCATCTTATTTTGATACAAATATGACATTTGGGACTGTGTTCCCACCCCTCACTTATATATATTAATACCTTTCTGCATGGTGAGAGTTCTTCTATCCAGAAAAGTGTTTGTGGTTTTTAAACCTGTGTTTCCTTTGTGGGATGGATTTTGTGTTGTTTGCACAAGTAGACAAGTTAGTCCAGTGGTGTTTGCTCTGAATCATCTGTCCATACATTCCTACACTGTCTGTCAGTAACTGTTTAGGTGCTTTAAACTCGTAAATGTCTGTTAGATAAATCTCTGTGAGATAGACCTTGGGACCCATATCCATGTCCCCAGTGCTCAGAAGGTACAGGCAGCAAAGGCCTGCCTAGCTATATAGCCAGATCATCAAAAGAAAACTAACAACAGAACAACTTTTCAAGGGCCACACAGGGAAGGTGTTGTGTCCATTTGCTTAGTATGTAAGAGGCCCTATTGACCACCCCTCCACTGCCATTAAAATAAACAACATCAGTATTTGCCTAATGTGTCTGGATGCATGATTTTATTCCTTTCCCCAAAATTATTAACTTCAAAATGTCTTCCTGGTCAATCTGACAGACCAGAAATACTGATGTAATAGGACTTCACTCTTGTACTTCATTTGCTTTATGATTGTATTGAACTAAGCACAGGCAGCCAAGGTAGAGAATGCTGAGAATGTGTAAGGACCAAGGTTCTAGTCCAAATCTTCCAATCCCAGATAAAACTACTTTTGAGTTGTTGTTTATTGCTTTTCCCTCTGAGACAAGGTCTCCTGTATTACATGCTTGCCTGGAAATCTCTAAGGAGGCTAAGATGACTTCAGATCTTGATCCTTTCTGAATCCATCTCTAAACTTCTGTAACTACAGACACACCTTGTTTTAAGGTAGCCTATTATTTTGTGTGAACAGTGAAATTGAATAATTCAGGTCATAGCAATGCTTTAAAAATATATTCATAATTATATCATGTGCATTTTCTTTAGCCAACACTTATGTCTGTGAGAGGTTGTCTGATAATTTGGAACGGAGTCACAGAGAGATGTTGTGATTTCTACAGGGAGAAACAGGATTAGGCCTAGAGAGCAGTTTAAAGATTGGCTAGTGAAAATGATTTTAACAAGAGACTCCTGATAGCATTAGTAACAAGCTCTGGGGAGATTAGGGCTAAGAAAATAGTAGTGAATGGGGTGAGAATGAAAAATGGGATGGCTTCTTGTGATTTTGCATGTGAAAGGCACAGGGAAAGCCACTGTTTCCAATCTCTAGGCCCTGGGCTAGGCATTATCTCTAGGATCTACAAAATCCTAAGAAATCTCACCACCAGAATTAGGACAAAGTAAAACGTTCTGAAAAATACAGGCTTCTGTAAAATACTTCCTTTATTTTTTTCTCTAATGGGAAATCTGATTCAGAAGTATCCTTTTGAAACTAGATCTCTATATTAAAAAACATTTAAAAAAAAGGCAATGAATCCCATTATTACTTGGATCATTTTGGGTTTTGGCCTCTATTTTTTGAGTTCCCTATATATTTCAGTGATTCATCATCTGTCAGTTGTAGGGTGGGTGAAGAACTTTTCTCCTTCTGTAGGGTGTCATTTGTATTAGTGACTATGTCCTTTGCCTTACAACAACTTCTCATTTTCTGGAGGTTTCTGTAATCAGAGCTTAGGTGCCATCTGTAGTAGTGGGGTTCTCGGGTCCCGGGCGGCCAGAGGTCCAGAGACCCACAGACCTGCCGCCGGAGACCACTTAGCCGCCCAGCCGCCCGGGTCCCCAGAAACGACTCAGATGCTTATATTAACTTTATGCTGTTTGGCCTATGGCTCAGGCACATTGCTAGCTAGCTCTTACATCTTAAATCAACCCATTTCTATTAATCTGTTGGCCACGTGGCCCGTGTGGCTCACCCGTGCTCCTTACATGTTTCTTCTTGGGCAGCTGGCTGGATCTGCCTGACTCCGCCCTGCTTCTCCTACCTAAGCTCTGATTTCTCTTCCTACTTCTTCTATAGTGCCTGCCATGGCCCAAAACAGCTCCTTTATTTAAAGATTGAGATTCACAGCATACATAAACACATTCCCACATCAGGTTTCATTTATTAATTCTTGTTCTTAGTCTTGTTGTTAGCATGCTAATGATATTATATTTAGAAAGTGGTCACTGGTGCCAAAACTTTTGAGGGTATTTCCCAGTTTTTAAAAATCATGTTTAGTGTAGTTGTGTTTATGTTGAGGTCTTTGATCCATGAGCATTTAAGTTTTGTTTAGGGTGATGGATATGGATGTATTTGAATTCTACATACTATCACACAATTATGCCATAAATCTGAGTTTTCTCAATACTAATGAGAAATAAACAATTGATATGGAAAGGCATTGAGCTATAAAATTAAACTACTGAAGCAAATTAGCCTTTTTATTTCAAAGATGTATTGACCAGAGAATGGGAAAAATAAGATATGTGATATTTGTGGAAGGGTTTTACTTGCCCAAGCTATAGCTAGCATCAAAATTAATAAATACTTGATTTGAATAGGAAAATATTATTGATTAGAGGACATGATGGCTATTTGGTGTGAAAAAATAATTTGCTTTAACAAAACAATTTATACTTCAAGTTTGTAATGATGGTAAGGGGAAGAATTTTTTTGCCCTTACAGAAAACTAGAAATATCTATCTTCAAGAAGTCAAATGACCTTGAACATCTGGACATTTAAAGCATAAGGGAAAATTATCTAGAAAAAAATACAAGCAAAGGAGTATTGGAACTACTGTTATCAATATACCCTATGGTAAAATCTCACTACCTAGTATCTAGATCTTATTTCTAAGAAAATAAGAAGTTCCAGATAATTATAAGGTAAATCTTGCTTTGGAGTTGGACTGTGTCTTTCTTTTTTAAACTTAACCATGTTTTTGGAAGGAAAATTCAAAATTTCTTTTTCATATCAGAAGTTTCATGAGATATGGGATAGGAGAATAAATAAAATTAAGGACTGTGCTAATTCAACAAATTTTATCACATATAAATTTAAGTCAATTTATTAAAATATATATTTTAAACAATGTTGTAGTATTATCATATACAGTGCTAACAAATGGTAAAAAGGGTTAGGATAAAAAGAAATATGACTAAATCTACTATGAGAAGAAGGGAATACAGATGTTACAGGATATAAGGATAGATTATTGGATCTCCTTTTAAAATAGCAACTACTAGTTTTAAATAATTTACATTGAATTGGATTCTTCTATATAATATAGAATTTGTATCTATTGACATAAGGTGAAGATTAATTTTGCTTCTGTACATATGTTTCTATGCTTGTTCAAGATATTATAGCTATTCAGTTCATCAAAAATTTTATATAAATTTCTTGTCCTTGAAAGTTATTAATATTGACTTTTTAGGATATAAATCAATGCAAGTGATCAGACGTTACTATGAAACTTATACACAAATTAGATGTGCTTTAAGGTAAAATGGGCATATTTTAGATAGATGGGTCTTCAAACACTTCAGAGAGCTACAGAATATGGCATGTAAAATATTTTAATAACATGGGTTCTTTTCATTTTCATGACAATAAAAAATGTTTTTTTTGGTCCAGCACCAATTTACTTCAGATAAAATGATAGGCATCGAAGAAACTGTATTTAGTTGTTTTTCTTTCCAACTATAATTAGCCACAGGGCAAGAACATGCTTTTGCCTCAACTGCTGGCAGTATTATATCTGAAATGAGCAGAGAAGATAGACAAAAGATAACTTCTGAACCTTCCCAGCATAAGGAAGAAAGATCTTAAGCAAATCCTGCTTCAGAGAAAAATCTGCCAGATATTCTAGGCCTATATGCCAAAGATGGATACTGAAGTGCTGCAGAGGAAACTTAGATGACTAATTAGACTTCCAGGTGTTCCATTTTTCACATTTTATGTTAGAAGTTTGCTTACACATCCCTTTTCCTTAGTAAATATTATTTCCTTCCTTATTTTCAAAAGGAGTTGAAGATTGGAAAGTTATATTTATAGTTTCCTTGTGTCAGTGTTAGAAAAGAATCTCACTAATAGAATAGTTTTCCATTGGTAATACAATTCAGGCTGAAACAAAATAGGTAGAATTCCTTGGACTCATCAACATAGGATAATAATGAATTAATTTTTCTTTGAATATGCCCATCATTTCTGGACTGGATGGTACTGATATAATTATTGCTTGTTTATATTGTACATAGTTATAGCTACTGTATATAGATTTTATAATTTTTTTATAAAATTCTTTTTAATTTTTCACACAAAATAGGATATGTAGTCAAATATAGTTAAGAAATTAGTCTGAAATATCCTTGAGACAACCTCAGAGCCAACCATGGAGGTCAGTTTGACTTTCAATGTTAAATACTTGCTTTGGGAACATGAAAAGAAGAAAATAAGATAGCTGAACTGAGGAAAATTACTGGAGGATTTTCAGCTTTCATGTACACTTGCTTATTGGTCTGAGGGAAAAGAAGCAATAAGTGAACTTTATTGAGACAGGCCTGAGGCATGGTGGATGAGAAGTGGCTTTGGTTTGTTCCCCAACTCTCTAAGAGTTCATCTAACAGCTGGATTCTGGTTTTAATCATACAGAAAATAGAATTCATGCAATAGAGGCCTCTCTGACACATAGTGAAACTGTGAGGTCTGCAAAGGTTCATGTCTAATATCCTTAATAAGAGTGAAATCTTCCCGGAAATGGTACACAAAACTAGATGTTTCCATAGCTGTTTGGCTCAAGAGTGGATGTCTCTGACCATCTAGCACATTGAAAGAACCAGACACTTCCACATAAGATACCAGATCTTTTCAGCTGCATTAAATATCCCTGTGTCTAGCATTGCATTGTGTTCCCTATGTACTGATGAGAACCCTAGCTCCACAAAGACTGAGTTTTTCCTGAGGAATTTTGCACAACATGGAGTCGACCTTCAGCCATAAAGAGCTACCTTCAACCACTCCTACCAAGATATGGGCTATAAATTCATACCTCTAAATCCTTACCAAGGTAGCTGCACATAGAACTTTGCCTCAGTGAGTTCCATATATTCCTTCTGAGACCACAGCTACACCTTTTCTTTCTTTCAACAAAGAGTTTCCTACTCCATCAAGAGCACTATCTGCCAACCTCCTCTGCTCTGGTTTATCACAGTGCTTCTATGTCACCATTATTACACTGTTTCTCATGACATTCATCCCCCCCTTGAACGCTTAAGCCAGTTGCACACTAAAGAAAATTGCTTTGTTTATATCCATGTTTGTACTCAGAGAAAAAGCTATTCCTAGTTTTCAACAGAAACTACTTGTGTTAATTATAAAGGCTTTCTTAGTCATAAAATGTGATCCAAAGGAAATGTTGAATGAATTCTGTTTGTAATAAATGAAACTCAGAGCCAGATATAGGGAAAAGCTTGAATATCAGAGAAGGGAAATACCACAATCAAATCTCATCCAGATATCTTCCAGGTCCTCAGCCAAGCACTTCGTCACTTCAACAGAAAAAAATCTGTCTTTCTATGCCTGTGATAAATACTTTCTTTGTCAAGATGTTTCACTTCTAGGTTAAGATAAAATATGTAAGCTACTACTATTTGGTAGTTAGGCTTGTAATCACAGAAAAACAGAAAGTACCCTGTCTCTGATATTATGGGATTAAATGCATAGTTCACAAATTCTGGTTGGGCTTTTCATGAACAGAAACAGAGAAGGAATGGAATGGGGGGTGGGAATAGAGAGGGATCAATGTCTCGGGGGTGGGAGGAAATAGGATGCAGCTTGGATGTAAATTAAATGAATAAATATGCTTTTAAAGAATTGTAATTAGGTTGAAAAACTTAAAAAAAAACAAACACTAGTTTTGAACATAAATGTTCATCTGAACATTGTACAAAATGATTACATTTGCAAAATGGTTACAAATGGTTGTTACACAGTTCCCAAGACAAGATTTGGCACTAAGGTAATATGAGTATAAAGGTCTTTGTAAAGTGCCTTTGAAGGGAAGAGAGTACATTAAAGCATCCCTCTGTCAAAGGCTATATCTAAAGCTTCATTGAGCATAAAATAAAGAATTCTATCCTATTGGCCATGATCACCAGTTCTGTGGTTTTATTCATTATTGTGGCTGAGGCCAAACAGCTTAGGGAAAAATAGGTACTCTGTAGTCTTTCTGGAGAAAGGACATAATTATAGCCTCACCCCTTGCAATACATTGGATCGCATGTTGGCAAATATGACTTTCCCTTTCAGAGGGAGTCATATAAGTAAGGTATAAGTGTAAAATGGAACAAGTAAGTAAAGCTTCCTTGGTAAGATGAAATGACTTAGGCCTATTTCCAAAACAACAGAAATCATGAGGTTCTTTTCCACAAAATAAGCACTTGAGAACCCTTTGTGCAAATAGGAAAGTCTGCAGTAGGATGCCCTGGGATGGAGTTCTTGTTTTCTCTTCAGTGAAGTAAAAGGAGAACTGTAAGTTGAGAAGACAGGAAGCACTGGGCTCCAGTGTGACACAGAAAGTATTGAGAGCAGCTTGGGAAAAGGAATGAGCTACAAATTTTTGGAAAGAGAGGAGAACTGCCATGCACCATTGTATTGAAATGGAATGTTCCCGTCTCCTTATTTAGTGAGGGAAAATTATATAATTCCACTTCACCTTCCAATTCTTCTTTAGAATATTCACATGTTGTGTTACGTCCCACAGAGTTCAGGCAACAATGATAGACTTCTTCAAAGACCCTGGGTGTCTGTCCCAGACTAGATTGCCTCTTCTTTTATGTTGTGCCTTCCATTCATGTTGGATTGTGGTAGGTAATTGGCACACAGACCTATTGGGAAATCAGGAATATCTGATACTTGTTCTTTAGAGAGGTATAATGCCCTTTTAGCCTGAAACCTACTCCACTTTAATGAGAAAAGACTCAGATCCTCTTAGTAGGAATTGGAATATATAAGGACCATATAACACAAAATAAATTTTTTAGGTCACACTGGCCAAATGAGGTTTAGGTTATTTTAGTATTAATAGATTTCTCATATCCTCTTTCATGTACTAAAAATGAAGAGGTTAATAATAATAATTAAAAATAAAAGTAGAAGCACTGAGCTCCATGTAAGAGAAGAAATCTCATAGGTCCTACTAAAAAAGGATAAGGCCACAATCTCCTTTGGGCAGAGGGTGAACGTGCCATACAGCATTCTGTTGAATGTGAATATCCCTGGTATGTTATACAGTGGTGAATTTTCCCAGATTGATTAGGAGATTCCAACTCTATTCAGAGATTTGTAGCTTCGCTGTTTGTGTTCATTCTGGAAGAGACAAGAGAGCAACAACCTATGACCTCTTCAAAAGGCATAAAAGAGTGTTCCTAGTTAGGTTGATTTTATAGTTTCTGTTCATCTGACTAGATCTAGCAGAGATATTGAAATCAATGTATTCCTCTTGACTTGCCTGAAGCTCATGGGAGTGGTTCTATGCTCCCATTGCTAAATTTTGGATATGGGGCCTCAATAAGTTGTCTGCTATTCCTCTTTCAGGGAGAAAGTTTCTTATGGACCTATACCTGGTATGTTCAATGTGAGACCTATTTGTTCATTCATGGGTGAGATAGAGAAACAAACCACAGTCACCTCTCAGTCAAATCCTCAGGCCTTTATTAATGAATTGCCCAAACCTCTCTGTTCTCCAGTGTAAAAGAAAGTGCCAGGACCACCTGAATTTGCTTCTTTATCTCTACACTGCTTTGTCACTTATGGGTTCTACTGTTCTAGAGCTAAGATAAAAAGTGTGTGATTCCAGTGCCTGGCTGTTTTAAGGCCTGAACTTACAGGTGGGTCTCTGCCTTCCAAGTGATAGAATTAAAGATGTTGTTAAAACTCTCTGATCTTCATGTCTTGGATCTGTGTGGGGCTCTATATTCTGAGATTTCAAACTACTTTTTATTAGGTATGCAATATATAACCACACAAAAGATTAGTATAAAGTTACTATAAAAGGAAGCCTCTGAGTAATTGTTTCATAAGTAGCTGCAGGACAGGTCAAGCAGTACAGAGGAATTTCTGACTATTGATTGTATCCAACACAATGCACATATATCTACTTAAGACATGACAGAGCTTAAAAGAGGATCTTAAACACAGAAACAAAGCCAAAACAGCTTCTTAATTGTGTTTGTCAAGTGGGCCATGATAGAGAGTGGCCAGCAGCTTAAGCTACAACATGATGAGTTCACACAGCCACAAGCTGCATATGACCAATTTCAGGTTTCTCCTCATACAGACAAAAATAAAACAGAGTCAAGCATGGACTTTTTGGCAAAGTCTTTTCTTGGATAAGCTCTATTTGCTGGTGGCAAGCAGAGAAACAGCTCCCTTTAGAAAGGATTCTAACTCAAGGTTAGCCACAAAACCCTTGCATCTTATTTTTAAGAGGCTCTGCTGAAAATCACTTAAGTGATGTTTATGAGTAGCTACTGGTTATTCCCCTGAGTTGGAGTGGTAAGCTAGTACCCCTGCATAAAGCTAAACTCTCATAGATCAAAGAGCTGGGTGGTGCCAGCTATCATTGTCAAGGCTTTAATACTACCCATACCTTTTAGCATATTCAAGGATCACATGGTCAGAAAAGATAGAGATATATAGTAAAGCAGATTTAGGTAAAATTACTATTGTAAATGGTTTATATAAAAACTATACCTAGGTTAGAGAGAGAAAAGAAGAATAGCAAAAGAACGTTCAAAAGAAATAGAGGCATAAAAACAATAATATTCAAAGATAGAATACACATGGGAAGTCTGGATACTGTATATTATTGTCTTGTTTTTGAAATTTGTGGACTTCATTGAAAGAAGGAAGAGCTGCTAACTATTGATTACAAAGTTGCTGGATTGATACAACCTACATATTTTGAATTACTTTGGGGTAAAATGTAAGTACAAAGATATGTTATTTTGAAAGGAGATTTTATTCTTATTTTCACAGAAAGAGAGAGGCTGTTGATTCATTCTGATTTAAAGAAAATAAGGTGTGATTGAGAAATACCGTGTGTAAAGTCTAAAATAGGAATGGTTGACCCCAGTAATCCATTGTGTTATAGCATCTCTGTTGATCTTTTCTCTGAGTAATGCATCCAGAACACCTTCAAGGCTGAGATAATCCTGCCTCACAGAGAGGTTAGTGTTAGTGTTAGGGTTAGGGTTAGTGTTAGGGTTACAGAATTTGTTCATAATTCTAAATTTTCTTCAAGATCCCATTGGATTACCAATGTGCCCAATTACCCAGATCCCTATAAAACTATGCCCACATTTCCTTAAAAGTAGATTATGCATGTTATTCTTTGTTTTGTGTGTTGTTTACATGTTGCTATTGATAATGTTCATGAAACAATACCAACATAGGAGAATAGATTTGGGGGTTTTGTGTTAAAAAGAAAAAGGTGAAATGTGGGATAATGCTACTGTACACTATAGAGATTTGTTACATGTATTCATTTACTAAAATGGTCATCCAGTAGCTAGGCAGGAAGTGAAGTTTGGGCAAGAAGACTAGGAAAATTCTGAGAAGAGGAAAGGCAGTACTGCAGAAACCAGCCAGACACACAGATGAAGCAAGGTGAGAATGATGCATTGAGGAAAGTAACAAAGTCACATACATGGCTAAATCTAGAAAAGAATTCTGTTAATTTTAGTGTAAAAGCAAGAGAATAATATGTCTGATATATTGACCCAGTGTTTGCTGTAATTTAAGCCTCCAAATACATTATTTTATATGTGGTTTCATGACCACAGGTGAAAGATATTTACATGAGTCAATAAACTCCCAAGGAAAACCACATATGTCTGAGGTTTTGATATTGATAGATCATCAAGCTTCCAGAAAAGTTCCCCTATCCACTGAGTCATCTTGAAAGCCTTATTTTTCTTTTATGTATATTCATTTTTGGTGATCTGATTATATATCATACATTTCAATTGCCTTCCTTTTATTAATTTCCATGATTCACAAGTAAAAGTGAGGAGTAGGAGAAAGAAAGCACAACAGGAGAGAAGCAAAAAAAAAAAAATAATAATGGGTAGAGACGATGGTGTAAGCCAGAACAAAATAAGGTTGAAAAAATGTTTTCTTAAACAAAAATTGACTGGATAAAATAAGAAATTAAAGGGTATTATGTATGACTGACTAAAAAAATCATATTAGGTAACTCAAAGTCTGTTTAAAAAGCCAACAACTACTTCAGAGTCACAAAAGAAATATAGAAACTGGTAGTTAAAACAGTGCTTGGAGAGAAATTAAGATTTTAATACAGATTTTTCAAGAAAATTAATGAATGATCTGTAAATTCTGAGTTTAACTTGAAAGGACAGCAGAAGTATCTGTGGAGTAGGATGACTTGTTTTTGAGCATGTGCCAAGGAGGGGCATACCTCATACCTGACTCACATGATAGATAAAGTTGTGGGAATTTTTGATGACTTTTCAGAGTGATTTTTATAATTTTGATGATTTTCAGAGTGCCTTTACAAATTTCCATCCTTTTTCTCTCCAACCACACCAACATCTGCTTTCAGTCACTTACAGTTCATAGGATGAGTGAATGGTAACTATTTTTATCTCTGAATAAATTCATATGGAAGACTGCTATCTGTCTAAATGGGCAAAAGCATTAAAATGGAGATTATAAAAATGTAAGAACTAGTTAAAGGGGAAACAGCTACAGATTCTATTAAAAATAACGAAATACTAAAACTTTAGTCAAAAGGTTTAGAATTGAAGATTTACTAAAACATTTGTGCATGATTATGACTAAATATACAAATAAAGACTTAATGGTCTTGAAATGTCTTTGTATGAAACAGAGTCAATTAACACAGAATGATTTATTTCTCAAGGATATATAAATATATTGTAATAAAAATATACAATGCAAGAAAACGAGCTTTTGAAAACAACCATTAACATGAGAGCTTCTTGATAGTAAGACCACAAGCACATTTTATCTATTGACCATTTCAATATGAATGGACATATTGACAAAATTTAAAAATATACATAAAGTTCAAAAATAGCTTTGTAAACAATCCACTATCCATTACAAATAACTAGCAAAATATAACAAACCTGAATATAAAAATCAATCTTTATCTTCAAACAATAAGAAACTGTACATAAATAGGAGCCATACTCAGTCAAAACCCTTTAAGGTTATGAACAATACAAAGTATCATATATCACACATATTATTCTCTATATTATCAATTGCCTCCTTGATGTTTTTCTATATAAATTTAAGACAAACTATGAATTCAGAACATAGTGTGTAATTTATAACACATCTACATACGTGAGTGCACACACACACACAAACATACGTACACACAATTTATTTTCTGAAGTGTTCTGTTTTAGTGGGAATGTCTTAGACATTCTGCTTCATTTGCTTTGGCTAACCACTTAACAGACCTGCAATTTTAAATGATTATTTTATGTTCAGACATGTTAGATGTTATTCACAACTCTCCTGTATTCTATAAACTCATGAACAAATATGTAGCATATCTTCTAAATACTAGGTGAATTCATCTGCCTTTTTAAAGTTATTGTAATGTTCACAATTCACTATAATATCACTCATCATCTCCATTACAAAATATATTCATTTTACCTTTCTGCGTCGACCAGACTCCAAATGGTTCTTCACTGAGAAACATTAAACTCCAGATAAATGTTAGGGTATTAATTTTTTTTATGCGTAGTGTGTGCATGTATATTTATGTGAGTGCTTCTGCAGCTTTACATCTGTATCTGTAGAGGCACAAGCAAGGACCAGAGCATCCAATTTCACACAATCTCTTTTTTGAGAACCAAACTATCACTGAATCTGGAGCTCACTGTTTCATTTAGGTTGGCTGGCTCTCTGAATATTGAACTTCTAAATCTGACATTATACAAATTCCTTGTCCCACCCCTGAGAACACAGAAATGTATGTCATGCTACCTAGAATTTCTATGGGTAGAACTCAGAAAGGAGATGCTCATGGTTCTATATAACACAACATTTATCTATTTATATCCTTTGTCATCGTACAAAATATAAGCCAAAAGTGACAGGAATTCCTTTAGATCAAGTCCAATAATTTCTTCTTACCACTTCTAGGCAACAAATTTCTTAACTTAAAAAGATGCACCAGTTGATGTCTCAGCTGGTTTTCAGCATATGCTGGAATATGAAAGAAGTAGACTCTGACACCAGTGAAAGAATGAACCTTCCAGTGAGAAGGAGGAAAAGAAGGCAAAGAGAAAATGTCCCTTCTTCACTGTCTTTTACAGGGAATTCCACCAGAAGGTATGGCCTAGATTTGAGGTGGATCTTCACATTTCAAAAGATCTGAAAATAAGATAGCTTTTCCCACTTCAAGGATTTAATTAAGAGAAATCCCAGTGTACCTGGTCATTGAGGGTTTAGCTAATTAAGAATTTAGTGAAGTTGAAAAACAAGAACATAAAACACACTGGTCATGATTATAAAAGTAACGCAAAATATAAGTTAATTATTAAAAATTAAAACAATGGAAATTCATTTGACTGAAGGGTCAAAGACTGCAAAATGATGTCAGGAAGAATGATACCCAACTCTAAAGCAATGAATGCAAAATTAATGTAGCCCTAGGACAAGGATCTGACCTCCAGATTCTTAGAATGCATTTAATACAATTGTCTGTTGAACTTTATTTACCATTATTGGAACTGTGTCTCTCTTGGTCTGTGTTTAATGTTGAAAGGGTGAGCTAACAGGCAATTTTAGCTTCACTTCCTCACACTCTCCCAATACCAGAAATATCACAGAAGCCCCATCATGTCCATCCCAAACTGGTTTCTAGTAGGCTGAGACCACAGGGAGCTTCAATAATGTTAGTGATGCATAGGTCTCCCAAATTCTTGACCTTTCATCCTTAGTGCAGACAGAGAAGAAGCAATCAAGCATTCTCTGCTGAGTGTACTGAACTCACATCAGTACTGGAACCATTTATTTTGGCTCAGGGTTGTTGCCAATTAGTGGAGGTCACCTTGTAATCTAGATGGTGGGAATATTCCACCATGAAAAATCACAACATTTTGTAAATTAGCCTGGCTCTTGCCAGAGGGTGCCACCTTGTAGGCTCATTGAGCATGTGCTAACTTGGTTATGCACCAATGCTCATAGTGAGTGCCAATTTGTGACCACCACCCCAGTGAGCTATGAACCCTTAGAGGAAATATAGAATATTTCACCATGTGCTTTCATTTCCAGATAGATCATTCTAGGGCTGGAATAATTTGGGCATAAAGATAGGAAAAGGCTGTTACAGCCTAGAATCTCTGAGCAAGATAGCACAAAATGAGATGTTAACAGGTGAGGTGTGTTATATATGCTATAATTAGAGGTGGCTGCAATTATATTGAGGTTTTACCCCATTGGCTCACTTTTGATAAGAGTTGTAATAGGGAGCATGGCTCTTCAAATCAAGAAAACACTGGACAAACACTGATATTTATTAAATTTGTAACATATACCCACATATCCCCTTTTGTGTCAAAAGTAAAAAAGAGGGTTATAGCTAAAATAAGAAAAACCATATATAATAAGTACAATATTTATATACAATATATAAACAATAAACGAGTTTTGTCCCATCCACTAACAATTGACAATTCAAGGAAAATATTTATTAATTATCCTATTTTGGTGTGACAAAATGATTCTCCTAATTTTCTTTTTTTCTAACCTGTTTTACTAACTGAAAACTATTATTTTGATATCTCTTAAACTTATACACTTTAACTTCAAAATTTATTTTCCAAAATTGTCACTAGAAAACTATAACTATCTGATATTCCACTGCCTCAGAGAATCAAGAATTAATACTTACCAAAGTAAACAGGAAGTACAAGAAACATCCAAAATCTAGAAATGACAGAGATGACACCTTTCTGCCTGGACAGTTCACCAATTTTATCAATAAAGATGGGGCATCCGTCTTCTCTTTTCATTTCAGTGAAGTAGGAAATCTTCTCTACCCACTCTGGTATTGCTCATCAGTTGCTTCTCCTTGTGTCCTATAGAATATCTGACCGTTTTTTTTTTTTTTCTGAAAAGTAGGAACTCGAATGACCATCTCAAGTTATACTAAGTTCAGAATCACTTTCCTATGGAACTAGAATGTCCAGTTTAAACAGAATAATGTCAAGAAGTCAATACAAGAACAAGTTCTTGTCCAGTGCCTAACTGTTGCCAGAAAGAAAGTAGACTCCACATGGAGTTTCTTCGATGCCCATTATTCCCTTAAATTAGATTGGTGCTTCCAGGAGCAGATCTGCTTCATTGTCCAAAAGAGACTAAGTTCTTAAAATATTTTAAATGCCATATTCTATGGAATTTTGAAGTGGTTGAAGAAGACCTGTTCATCTAAAATGTATTAGTTTAATCTTGAAAACATATCTAATATGAATCTGTAATGTCTACCTACTAACTTGCATTACTTTATATCCTAATTATTTGGTAATAAAAAATTCATGGACTAGCAATTTGTATAATATTGTTAGATGAATTGAATAAGTATAATACCTGGAACCAGCATAGAGATATATGTACAGTAAGAAGATTAATGTCAAAGTACACAATTTGTATGCAATATACAGAAATCCAGTCCAATGTAAAATATTTAAAGCTAGTAAGACATTTAAAAGAAGATTCTATAAACTATCCTTATATAATATATATCTGTATCCCATTTTTGTTTATTTTTTTAACAAAAATCTTGAATCCAATGGCTGGTTTATCTTGTTTCTAACCATAACAATTAACTATTTTTAAACAATTAACCTAAACGATGACAATCATTCAAAACCCATTGAAGGACCAAATACCACCCACCCCACCTTTTGGGAATGTGTGTGCTACCCTCTTAAATTTAATTCCTCTTGACTGGGGGCAATGACACCTTTAAGGGATCTTGAAAAGAAATGTTTTCTTAGTTGTAAAGTCATGAGATAAGTAGCTGTATCATTTGTTGCCCAGTCTCTGTAAAACAGAAAAGTGCATGTCTTGTCTCAAGTTCTGGTTATAGTAGTCTGTATTTCTGATTTACCTAGGAGAGACTCCTCAAAATTGTCCTGAGAAGTTTCTAGTCCAAATTGGATCTTTGGTTTGTGTTTGTCAGCCTAGTGGATTTCCCATAGTCCGTTTTAAATCATCATGGTGAGGACCCATCTTCCTTTTGGATACTTCAAATTCACAATAAGGCAATGTTATGGATTACTGCAGAAAATGGATAAGAGACTAAAACTCAACACAATATACAGGAAGATAAATATATAAGTCTTCTTTCAGTATAGGATTGGTAACAATAGAATAGTTCCTTCTTTTTAGTTATTCTTCTGTCCCATATCATATGACTCTTCTGATATGATATAGAGATCTTGTATTTTCATTTTACAAGTATGATTGAGTTTAGAGAGGGAGAGAGTCATACTCCAATTATAAAGCCAGGTTTAAATTATAATTAAACTGGGACTTCTACTTACAGAAATATATATATATATAGAGAGAGAGGTTAAGCAATGAGATTTTACCTTATGAAGTATACTGATAACAAGAGGTCTGATATACTTGTTAATTTTTCTGAATAGTCTCCCTTATGCTTTAGATGGCTATATGTACAACTTAAAGATGAAAATTTCTAGCTTTTCTTCCACCCTTTGTTTATTCTTACAACTTAAATATATTATTGTTGGGTGCCTATCAATGCTTATTTTTATGAAGTTCCTGTTATTTAAATCAAGTCTTTATTAATTTTGATGGTATCTACCACTTTTCTTCATTTGTGGGAACAAAATAAACAATGCTTTATGCATACTGAGTGTCAGTGACTTTGTTAAGAGGTTCAGGAAAATCCATTAATACCAACATGATAGCATATAATTCTGATTTTTGAATAGAACTATAAGAACTTTGAGCCACTTTATGTATATGTTCTGATATGTAACCTGCCTTTACTGATTTTTTTGCATTGGTATAAAATTTAGGGGCTCCAAAAATTTGTCTATCTCACACAATATGAGAAAGAATTCCAGTAGTTTTCTTTAGAAATTCAATTATTTTGCTTAGAGTATAGCTGCTGTTAATATGTCCCCAATAATTATCGCAGGCTCTTTGCCAAGATTCACTTTATACCCATAATTTGTCAATTTCTTCATTAGTTAAAAGTACAACAATATCTGCTGGGTACATTCCTGTCAATTGATGAAGTCTTAATTTTCTTTTACAATGAGTTCAGAAATATTTCACACATATGTCTGTAATTTCTTATTTATTTCATACGGAAAAAATATCCATCCCAATATAACATTTTCCCTTTTCATTAAAATTACTGTAGGAGAATGCTTAGAACGCAAGATAACTAGATAACTAGAATGCGATTAAGGTATGGATCCACATATGCATCCTGTAATTACTTTTTCACCAAAGCCAACTCTTCTTCAGCTTCCAGTGACTCTTACAGAATACTTAAGCCCTTTTCATCATTTAGGATTTTGAACAAATTATCCAGTTCATCATTTTTAATTCTGGTAGTAGGTCAAAAATTGGAAATATCTTCTAGTAGTCTGTCAAAATCACTAAGTGTCTTCAATCTATCTCTCCCGATTCATACCTTTTGGGGTCTCAATATTTGTGGCGTATTTTGTAGTTTAAAAAAGTAATGAAATCATCTCTTTGTATTTTTTCTGGGGAAATTTGTAATCCTAGCAGGCAATTTTTTTCCACTTCCTAAACCATTTTTTTTAAGGTATCAATATTTTAATGGGCCAACAAGAAGTCATCCATGTATAGATTGTGGGAGTTTGTTACATATTTGTTCTAAAGGCTTTTTATGAAATACTGACACTGCGTGGTGCCTTTAGGCATTCCTTAAGGGTGTACTCTCCATTGATATCTCTTTACAGCCTGAAAATTATTATAAATGGGTACTTTATAAATGCAAATTTTTCTTTCTCTTGTTCTTGTAAAGGTATTATAAAGAAACAGTCTTTTAAATCAATAACTATAATAAATCATTCCTTAGGCTACAGAGAAGACAAAAGATTCCCAGATTGTAGAGAGCCCCTTGCTGGATCATGTTGTTTATTCCCCTTATGTCTGTTAACATTCTCCACATTCCAGATTTCTTTTTAGTTAACAAATACAGGATATTTCCAAGGGATGGTTGATTCTTCTATATGCTGAGCATTTAAGTGTTCCTGTACCAGCTACTCTAAAGACTAAAATGTCTCTGGTGTTAGAGGTCATTGACAAACTCATATAGGCTTCCCTGTTAGGCTTTTTAGTGGTAGCACTGTGGGTTTTTGGAAGATAAACAACTCTTGTACCTCGTTTCTGTATAACCTGAATGGTCTGGACATGTTTTTCATAATATGTTCTATTTTTCTGGTAACATGTGCTAGTTTATGGTTTATTTCTGTGTTTGGAGCAATATTAATCTGTGAGGTCCATTGTTGTAGTAAATCTCTTTCCCATAAATTTAGAGCAATGTTACCTACATATGGCTATAATATTCTTCTGTCCTTCTTACCCTATAGACTCAAGCCATCTTGTACTCTGTTTTATGTGTGATATTGACCCAATCCCCCCCCCAAAATTAGCACTTACTCCCTGAACGGGTAAACCTGGATGTCATGAGTCTCATGAAATTATTTATATATCAGCCCCCGTGTCCAATAAGCCTTCAATAATATCACATATTTGTCCTTTTAATTTTGGCCTTTGTTCTCAGATAGCTTTACAAAATTATCACTTTATATTTTTCCTCCCTTTTTTTTCTATCATTGAGTACAGTATGTCTTTTTAAAACATATTTTAATTTTTTTAATTGTTCTTGGAATGTGTTTCCACCACAATGGCATGGTAAGATTGGATTTTATTGATATGGGTGCTTTTGGAAGCCTCCTTGGTGCATTTCCTGAAGGCACAAAGTTACAATATCTGTCACTTTTTGATCTGCACTCAATTGTACAATATCTTACTTTTCCATATTTTCTGCCTATTTCAGAAACAAGGGCACTCTTTTGGAATTATTCCTAATAAAAGCACCTTTTCTGGGAATACCTTGTTTATAATCTCTTTTATGTGACCTTGCTTTAAACTACTATAATATTTAATATTTTGCCTTTTTACAATACCTCTAGAAATAAGGTCTCCTACTGTTATCATCACTTTGATAATTCTTTAGATTGATTGTCTCATGAATCCAATCATTCAAGAGTTCTGACCTATCTTTTAATGGTTTAAGTATTATTATTCTACATTGTAAATTAGCATTCTCAAATTCCAGTGATTCAATTATTATTCCCTGGCTTTTGAGGCTGGTACCATTCTGTTTACTGCTGCAGTTAATCTGTGCAAAAAGTCTTTAAAAGTTCTCTTGTGAAAGATTCAGTTTTCTTTCCTATTTCTTCAGTCCATTCCTCGGCATTTAAAGCTGACATGTGGCATAAATCCAGAGTATGTTCATTGTATAAGGATTGCCTTTTAATATCAGCATAATGGCCCTCCCCAAGAAGTTGGTCTTGGGAGATGTCTATGCCTCTTGCCCTGGTTCTTTGTTTTATTGTTTTAGCTTTCTCCTTCCACCATGATTCTTCCTCTTTCCACCATGATTTCCACTATAAAAGTGGTTCTGCCTCTAAATCAGCTGGAGTCGTATCTAAACAATCTTTAGGTGTGATCTGGTTACAGGATGACCAGGTGTTTCACTTTTGTTTTACAAATAGTGAGTGCATCCCATATGTCAAAATTTCTTCTTTACTCTGTAATTTTTGGGTTTATTCTGGAGCCCAACTAGCTTCTCTATATTTATCATGGTTCACTTTTAAAGGTTTCTGGGTATATTAATGTTGACTGTTCTTGTCTAATTTTAGATGACCTTGCTGAAATTGGTTCTTCATATTTCTCTGATTGAATTTGAACATCTTTGTGTTCTTTCTTGACAGGCTTTTCAAAAGGATTTTTTCCTTGCATTTATATTAATTGATCTCTTAAATTATAACATATAAATAAAACAAAAAATATTCATAATAAACAGTATGATAAACTTTATGATAGTCACATCTACTTTATCTTTTTCTTCACTGTTTCTAATATCACATCATCTAGAGACAGACCACAGAAAGACCAAACATCTTCCATTGTCTTATACAAATTTCCTCTTTTAAAAAATTGATTTGCCCATCCTTTTATGTCTGTGATGATTCAAATGACTGTGAAGTGTGGCATCTACATAGTGTGACAACCACCCAAGGAAGGCTCCAAAGAGAAGAAACAGATAAAACCAGGAGAAAGAGGCCACTGACAGAAAAACTTCTACAAATGAAAGTGAAAAGGAAAAAACATGTACAGTCTGTATAAGACTGGAGGTTAACTCAGAATAGAAAGCCTAGGCAACCAGTAATTACTCCTCAAGCCACATATTGCTCTTGTGACAAGTACCATTTCTTGGGTAGAGAGCAAAGGAAATCATGCTTCAAATTTGGATGCCAAATGTTACATGAATAAAGGCAACTCAGAGCCAGATCTTAGGTAAAGGCTGAGATATCAGAGACAAAACATCATAGTCAAATCTCACACAGCTGTCTTTCAGCTTCCTCAGCCTCACTCCATTTGGCTTCTATTGGGCTGTCTTTCTATGACTGCCTTAAATACCTTCTTCACTCAGCTATTATACATCCAGGTTAAGAATAAAGGTGTGGCACCATCACTGCCTGCCTTCGACACTGGAACTCTTTCTGAAAACTAGCTGACCTCTAATTCAGATCTTTTGGGATTAAGGGCTCCCACACACTCCCTTTGGCTGAGACTAAAGGAATGAGTTATCACTGTTTGATTCTCCTTGACAGTGAGTATATCCCTCTGATTTCTGAGACTGGTTTTTATTAAATTTGAAACATATCCCCATACCTAGCTGAGCACCTAGTTCAGTGCCCTGTCCACCAGTAGAGAGAAAGAGAGGAAAGAATATATAAGCAAAGGGATGAGGATCATGATAAGGAAACCCACAGATAAAAAACTGAACCAAGCTTTTGGAAGCCCTCTGACTCTGAAATAATCATTGAGGAAACATCTTGGAGAGGAACTAAAGCCTCCAAATGTAGACGACTGTCAAATGGCATTGGCATTTTGTGGAGTCTCTTGCAGTAGGATCAGAATGTATTTCTTTGTCTGAAAGTTAGAGCCCATTCCCTACAGAAGAACATCTAATTCATCCTTGATACTGGGATGAGAGTATTGAATCTACTTCAAATCATTATAGGAGACCTAACTGAGTCACCTTGGTATTCTGTGCCCTCCTTTGGGATTAGATCAGTGTTGGGGGTTGGGAAGTCTGAGGGAAGACTGGGAAGAAAAGAGGGAATGTAAACAGTGGTAGATCTTTAAAAAGCATTCTAAATTAAAAAAAATTTTAAAAATATCTTATGAAAATTCAATAAAGATATTTTAAAAGTAAATAAAATGAATAAATGAATAAAGTAAAATAAAATAACAAAGTATGTTATTCCTGATTCTCCCTTTTAACTTCAGCCTAAACCTGCTATTTCAGGTCTTTTTCTTTAGTCATTTGTGACAAAGGTTTTAGTTGAAAGAGAAGAATAATGAAAATATACACTAGCTTATAATAAGGGTTCTTTATTCTCCATTATGACAGAAAATAGTATTTTATGTTTTAGCATATTTGAAGCCCACAATATAATATTAACTACATTAAGATGAATACAATATTTGTAACATCAAGTTTCTATGTACTTACAATATAATTTTTCTACTGATTTATATTATCACCTAAATCTTTATTGCAATAATATGATTATTTAAAGTTAATCTATTATTTGATATAATAGAGATCAAACCTGTAAGGCATCAGTCACCTTCAGTGTGTCATTGTAGGGAACCTCAGCTATAAACTGACTCTGAAGAATGCAATATATTTAACGTTATTTATGAAAAATAAATTTGATACCAAAGTCCTCTAACTAAATATTTGTCTGTTAGAAAAGAATATGTCAGGTGTCTGTACTCACAGAAAAGTTTAAAAATTAAGACCTCTTTGTCCATAAGAGTTACATATGAAATTTCATTCATTGCTGGGAATTATCTGTGGCCATAAGGATTTTTTTTTCTGAAATTTCCTTGGCAAAAAACTATCTTCCCTGGGCAAAAGGGAAATACACAACCATTTTATGGTCTGGGTATATCCACCAGGTCTTTATAGCCACATCACATCACATCACAGAAATCATATTACACAGAGATTGACTCTCTGCATCACCAGTTACTTATATGGAAAAATTTGACTTACCATTGGTTCTAAATCTCACCTTTATCAAAGACACAAGATCTTAGGTTTACTTTCAAAAGAGTGTGACTTATATAGATGCCTTTGTCAAAAGTATGCATTTAAATCATCATACATACAAAGAAAGTAATCTTCATTACAAGGGCTAATTTATGAGCCCATGGGTTCAGAAGGCTCATACAAAACTCCAAAAATTTGGAGAGACAATCCAGACTGAATACATCATTTAAAAGGTTATAGTTATTAACACTCTTTAACACTAAATAAAAATTTAGTTTCTCTGGGACAGACAAGAAATATCTGAGGCAACAATGTGGAGTGGGTTTACTCATTCCTCCTCTATTGCATACCTCAAAAGGTTTCAGATTTTGCTCATACAACAAAGGACTCAGATCTATCTCTTATGCACAGGTAAGAAGAGGGCATTAATCTACTAATCAGAAGTAGGAGGCCTTATGGCCTTCTTTGAAGATGGGTATTGTATAAGAAGGCTATTGGAAGAAAGCAGATTATCTAAGCACATCCTGAGTAGAAGGTTTGAGGTCAAGAACCCCAAGCCCAGAAAGGAACAAATAATACCTTTTTCTTACATGACAGAATTTTAGAGGCCTCTTGTGGAAAATGGAAAAGGTTTGGGGTTTTTTCCCAATATCTGGATCCATGTTTTCATCATATAGAAAATAGAATTCATGCAATAGAGGCCAGTCTGTCACATGGTCTGCAGAAAAACATTCAGGTCTAAAAATCCTTAATAAGAGTGAAAACTTCACCATGGTGCACAAAAACAGAAATTTCCATAGCTATTTGGCTTAGTGGTAGATGTCTTTGACCATCATGCACATTGAAAGTACCAGACATTGCCAATTCAAATACAAACTCTTCTTGGCAGCATGAAGTGTTTCTATATCTGGCATTGGGTCCCTATGCCCTCATGATAACACTAGCTTCACAAAGACCCAGTTCTTCCTGGCCTCTGTCATACAGGATGTATTCTGCTCAATATGGAGTAGACCATCATTCCTAAAGAGTTACCTTTATCTTTTCATTCTAAGATATAGGCCATCAACTCCTACCTCTAATACCTCCTCAGAATAAATGCACACAGTAATTTTCCCCAGTTAGTTCTATTCATTCCTTCTGGTAAAATGGATACACCTTCTCTTTCTAACATCCAAGAGTTTCCTGCCCCATCAATATCTCCACCTGGAAACCCTCTCCTTTCTGGTTCTTCACAGTGCTTCTATGTCACCATTGTTATACTTTGTCTCATCTCCAAAGGGTCATCCCTTTCCCCATGAAGGCTAAAAACCAGATGCAACCTAAATCAAACTCCCTTGTGCATATCCATGCTTATACTGAGATAGAAAAGCATTTCCATGTTTCACCAGAAAGTGCTGATATTAATTAGAAAGCCTCTCTAAATCAGGAAACTACTGCTCAAGTTGTACAAGAAAAGCTAATATGGGCTTATATTCAAATAAGGTATTTATAACACTGATCAGATTTAAGTTGGCCCTATGGAGGGGCCAGAAGCATGTAAGAGCAGAATCTGTGGTAAAATTGCTCTAAAAAGTTTCTAACCTCAATACAACTATTGAATTTACTAACTCTATTTACTGCACTAAAATATCAGAAAAGAGGCATCATTAATAAATTAAGCATAACGAAGTGGTTCCTGGTATCTTTAGCAGACCCTGAAAAAAAATGAGACAATTGGTTAAGTTCTGAAAAAGATAGTTATATCATTTATTGTGAAACTGGAAAAGTGAAAGGCCTAACTCTAGTCCTGGTAGAGTAGTCTGTGATGCAGGACCATGTCATCCAGCCATAGGACACAGGCTAAGAATTGTGGAGAAAGGTAGGTGTTGGATGGAGTGGGAGAAATAAGACACTGGCAAGCCTGCAGACTACCCTATGGGAATGTGCTATAAACCACATGCCAATCTGGACCATAGGGGAGATGTCTCAAAAAACAGTAGACCAGGAACTAAGCATCACTCCCTAGTGGTCAATTCATTTATTCTGACAGCCCCCCTCCTATCTCCAAATCCTCAATTGCATCCCACCCTCAACCCTACTTGCATGGAGGTCAATAATTCAGCAGAAGCCTATTTGACTCATCTGACCTTGGTTACCACTAGAGCTGCAAGGCTAGCCTCACATCTGCTGACAACTTGCACCCCATAAAATACTGTGCTTCTAGGCTAAGGTGGAAGCCAAGGATGTGTCTACCAGGCTGACCCCAGACTGCTTAGACAGCTGGGACCTGGAGTAGTCAAGCTAAGCACACAAGAGAAGGTTGTCACATAACAAAGAGCAGAGGACTTTCAGATCTCAATGAGGTCCTAGGACTAGTACTGGCTTCCCACCTGGCAGAATGTCTCTCCCTGATGGATACAAGGCAATAAAGCATGTAGCTGTGTGTACTTTTGAGGGCTCCAGATTCCCAGCCTGAACTCCCATAATCTGATGCTCTGATGTTCCCATGGTAGAGGAGAAGGACCAGCAAAATTTCTGTCTTCCTGCCAGGTACAGTAGCCTGTATGTTTCTTCAGGTAGATAAACTCTGAAGTTATTCTCTGCAGTGTTGACTGTGGGGCCACGGATATCCACAAATTTTCCTAGAGTCAGGCCAACAAATACGAGGCTATAACGACACCTGAAAGGAAGAATGAAAATTTACAGCTCTCCTACTCCCTTGCCTACCAGGCCCTAGATTCTAACCAACTCCTAAGAGTCTCTAGGCAATCATTTAGAGTAACCTCCAGCTCTGTCATAATCTATATCTTCTCCACAGTTCCTCAGCCCTCACCCAACACCCTTAACTTCTATCCTACAACAACTACTAGCAAGCCACTCAGGAACCTTTTTCTTTCTTTCCTACAAAGCCCCAATCCCTTCTCAGACATGAAATTTTCTGTAATCTTTCTATGAAACCAACTACCTGTTGTTATCCCTAGGCCAGAGGACACTTTAAGCTTTCTCAAGACATTTATGGAGACCTAAAACAGGCAATTTATACACCAAGGGAAAAGAAGCCATTTTCTTGAGTCAAACAGGTTCGCCTGAAGCAAATCCCCAGCCCTGTCCTACTCAGTCACTTTCCACCTCACAAGAAAACCCAAAGTTCTTTCATTCTTACACTCCTAGAGCCTGACCCATGGAAGAGAAGCAAGAATCTCAATTTAGGAAGGGGTCTGCCCAAATCCTGTGTTATCTCCAATTCTCCATACCCAATGATTCAGTCTATTTCCCTCTCCTCTCTCTGCATGCATTCTCCTCTACCTCCACTTACACCTACCTTCTCCTCTATCCCAGACTTATTCTATACTTGGCTCCCTCTATCCCTGGCTCCTATGATCAGACCCATACAAGCTTTTAGGGAAGTTTTCCTCCTTTGTTTCTAGAAGATTGTTCATGTTTCCTTGGAGATAATTTTAACTACTGCACTGGAAGCCTTCCATCTATGATCACTAAGTCCTCATATGCCTACCTCCATACTGCTGAAATCTTCCATGATGGCCACTAGAATAACACTCTCCATACCTCCAGCAGACAATAGTGGCTCTGGTCTTACAAATACTTCCTCTTTATCTGGAATATTGGCCATGAGTCTGAAAGTGGCTATATTTGGTTGCCAGGTGGGTGCATTGGTGTGTGTGTGTGTGTGTGTGTGTGTGTGTGTGTGTGTGTCTGTGTCTGTGTCTGTGTCTGTGTCTGTGTGTCTGTGTGTGTGTGCAGGGAGGGGCAGAGGCTAATTTAAAAGAGCTCCAGGAAAGTAAAAATATAAAAAAAAATCAAAACATTCCTTCCAGCTTCCCTATGGTTACCACAAAAATACCCTCTTTCAACAAGCCACAAGAAGAGAACCCTAATCTTATGATCATCAAAGCATACACAGAACAGAAGCATTCCATACCCTGTGCTTACTTTAGAATCATCTGAAGAATGGTTATGAATGATACTTTGCGTAAATGCCTACCTATCTTTCCACATGGAACCCTTAAATGACCATAACTATTACACATTGTGATGTCTCTCACACTTCTCATGTGCTTTCAGAGGACTATCTTCCTGTTTAGAGAAGAATCAGAGAAGAAATACCACCCACACATACAAACATGCAGACACACACACACACACTTCAGTACTTTCTTACAAATAGTGCCCCCCCCCCGCTAATTTCAAACCTTGCTTTAAGAATGCTTCAACGTGAAATGCTTCCTAGAAAGAACAGGTTAGCACAGGAGGTTTTTCCATCTTTGACATTGGCTGGTCCCTCTGGGTTTAATAAAAAGTGAACTAGACCAGGTGAGGGAGCCTGCCTGGTGTCCATATTAGAAATAGGAGTCTTGCCAGGAGAATTAGGGGAACTGAAGAATGTCCTTGATGGCACCTTTCAGTTTACTCCCTACTCAGGCTGCTTCTACTGTGATTCACTCTGAGACATCACCCTGACATGAGACCCTTGCTAACAATCTACACAGAAGTGTGTTCCATATGATGATGATGATAATTGTGCTGATGATAAAAATGGTGGTTGTGGTGCTGCTGCTGCAGACCCCTGGTCATTTTTAGGGCTCTGGGGCATGAACTTTATAAGACTGACCGATATCTCCAAATTCTACCTATAGCACACCTCATGTAGATAGTCATTTGTAAGAAAAATGATTTTAAAAACGTCAGATGGAAAGCCAGAAAGACAGAGAGGAGAGAGAATTGCAGGAAGGGAATTCAAAGGACAAAAACATTTGGCAACATTGGCTACCTGGTCTTGAGATCCTGAATTTTAGGCAATATGCATATTTTTCATCAGATAGGTGAGCTGGAGTCTAACAAGACCAGTGGGTTCTTTAATGGAGACTCTAGAAGGGACAATGATGAATGCAAGAGACAAGAGACAAAAAGAACTGACAGCAAGACATTATTCATATCATGCTGTAAAATTTTATTTTTCTCAAGCAGGTTTTATAGCAAGCAAAGCAGGATTAGGCTCAGGTTTGAAAGTTCTCAGAGCCAGGTTGCATAGCAGCCTCTAACCACAACTTGTTCTCAGTAAGGTCAATTGCAAAGGTACTGAAACTTGGGCTTTTTTCTTAAAGGCTTCATATGATTTCTACTCCCAGGCAGAGAGATAGAATACAAACTTTGTCTGTGGGAGGGGAAATAAAACTTATCTCTGGTAGCAATATGGCATGGCTATTGTTAGTCCACAGCAGGAGTGAAGACACCTCTCCTTACCTCCAGAAGACAAAAATGCCTCTGCTCTATCCCAACTCTCCCTCTCTACAATGCCTATTGGAGTAGTTGGCTCTGAGGCAAAAAATGGCTATTCTGTGTGTTCAAATATGGATCTGTGATGTGGGAATGTCCTTCTGTGAATAGAAATCTTTAAATAAAGGAGCTATTTTGGCCCATGATAGGCACCATAGAAATAGTAGGAGGAGGAATCAGAATAGGTAGGAGGAGCAGGGCGGAATCAGGGAGAGAAGGAGCCAGAAGCCAAAAGGAACAACATGTAAGGAACACAGGCCACATGGCAGGAAATGGGTTGATTTAACATGTAAGAGCAAGCTAGCGTGTGCCTGAGTCATAGGCCAAACAGCATGCAGTTAATATAAGCATCTGAATCATTTTGGGGGCCTAAGCAGTGGCGGGTGGCTAAGGAGTCTGGGGCTACAGGTCTATGAGTCTGGGCCTCTGGCCACCCAGGACGAGAATCTACATTGTAACAGATGGCACCCAACGTGGGGTACAAATATCCACTTAAAGCCTGAGAAAGTGTTAAAAAGGGTTTTATCACAGAGACTGAGCCAAAGAAGCTTCCAAAATTGTGTGTATAAATAGGGTCATTGTACAGAAAAAGCATGGCATCTAGGTCACATTCAAAATGACACAGGCAGACTGGTGGCAGGCAGTGTAAGCTGCAATCAAGCCAGTTCCTGAAATTTCACAGAAGATTCAATAGCTTGTTATTGGTTTAAGGTTTCTGCTTATTTTGAACAAAAAAAACCCAGATACTTAGTAGCAGCATTTTCTTGGGGCTGCTCTGTTTGCTGGCCACAAACAGATGTGGTCCCTTTCAGAGAACTTACTGATTCAGATTTATCTGCAAAAACTATGCAGCTCTTTAAGAGAGTGTATTTTAAAAGCTCTTATGGTTAAAAGATGATTAACGATTCACAATCAAACAGATTCAGATGAAAAAGAAAAACCTGTGACTGTGTTACAATGTATGTAAAAGGTACATAGGCTTCAGAGAGAAAAGAAAGAAGATAGAAAAAGTCTTTAAAAAGAGAAATAGAATAATAAAAATATAATAAGCCACATAAAGATGGAAAATAGACACAAAATCTAGATTTTGATTGTTATTGTGTTTTCTTTTAATTTTTCAACTGTTAATGCAGAAAGCCAATGGATTACAAATGCAAAGGCTACTAAGTTAAACAAGAATATGTATTTTAAAGGTATTTTGATTTTGAAATTTGTGTCTAAGGATTTATTGCTTTGGAAGTGTTCTGCTTTTGTTTCCACAAAAGATGAGAACCTATGGATTGCTTCCAGGCAAATATGGTTTCATCAACCAAGACCCCTGAAAAAATCTCTGATGGAAAGAGATGGCCATATCAGCTTCAGGGTTACAGACTATGATCCAATCTCAAGAACCCATGAGATTTTCAACACCCCTTAATCAGCAGGAAGTAGTAATAGAAAACTACACCCAAATTCCCAAAATATTTTTTCTAAATGTTTGTTTTCATTATAACTGGTTAATGGTCATAATTGGTCTCTTTGTAAGAAGAAAATGGGGATATGGTATATGAATAATTTTTAAAAAACTTAGATTGTTGAATTTACTTAGGTCAGAAAATCAGCTGTTAATCTCAAAATGTTTTACATTGGCATGGACTTTGGTTTACTGATACAAATTTAAGTTTAATTTTGTTATGCTGAATGTATTTTTCTACTCTTGTTTATGATTATGTAACTGATTTAAAATTATAATGTATAATTAAGAAATGCATGTTAGTTAGATTTTTTAGGTATACAAAGATATAATTCAATTAGATAGGTAATTGTCAAACACTCTAAGACCTACAGAATATGGTATTTAAAATGTTTTAAGAACTTAGACTTTTCTGGACCATGAGACAGGTCTGCTCCTGGCAGCACCAATTTACTTCAAGAGAAAAATGGGCATCGAAGAAACTCCATTAGTTTATGGATATTAGTTTCTTTGTGGAATTGGTTATCCATTAGATATGAACCTTATCTTATATTGACTGCTTAACAGTATCCTGTTAAAACTGGACATGCAGGTTCCATAAGAAAGTGACCTCTGAACTTTGGCAGAACAAGCCAAGGTGGTCATTTCAGGTTCCTGCTTTGCAGAGAAAACTGTCAGACATTCTTCAAGACTCAAGGAGAAGCAACTGATGAACTGTACCAGAATGGGCAGAACAGATTTCCTGCTTCACTGAAATGAAAAGAGACTCTGGGCCTGTAGGCTGAAGATGGCTGCCCCAACTTTATAAAGGAACTTTCAATGACTGTCCAGGCAGATAGGTGTCATCTCTGTCATTTCTGGATTTTGGAAGTTGCACTTCCAGTTTACTTAGGTAAATATATCCTTCTGTGGTCTTTGATGTACTTAAAGATTAGTCATAGGTATAGTTTTTCTTGGTTATTTTAAGGTATATATGAAACTTTAAATTCATAAGGATAAGGTTGATAATATTTTCTTTAGGTTTACTAAATACAAATGGACTATATGTTGTAACTGTAATTCTTGCTTGATATCTGTTTTGTTATATGTAATTTTGCCTTGTTAAAATTGAAGCCTTCCATTTTTTATTAGAGAGAAAGGAGGAAGTGATGTGGGAATGCCTTTCTGTATGCTGTAAATAGCAATCTTTAAATAAAGGAGCTGTTTTGGCCCATGACAGGCACCATAGAAGAAGTAGGAGGAGGAATCAGAATAGGTAGGAGAAGCAGGGTGGAGTCAAGGAGAGAAGGAGCCAGAAGCCAAAAGGAGCAACATGTAAGGAACACAGGTGAGCCACAGGCCACATAGCAGGAAAGATTAATAGAAATAGATTCATTTGAGATACAACAGGAAGCTAGCAATGTGCCTGAGCCATAGAACAAACAGTATGAATTTAATATGTGTCTGAGTCATTTCTGGGGCCTGAGCATTTCTGTGGCGGGCGGCTAAGGAGTCTGGGGCTACAAGTCTATGAATCTGCACCTCTAGCCACCTGGGATGAGAAACTACAGTGTAACAGATCTGTGTGTATGTGACTGAAAGCCAATGGATGACTACTGGCTACTTGTTCTGGATTCCCTTAGATGCTGGACAGTGTGTATTGTTTCGTCAAGTAAGCTATGGTTGTTGCTGGATTGGGTTTGTTTTTTCCAACTGTCCCTTTCTGCAAATCCTCTCTGTATTAGTGTAGGGAAAGTTGAAGACTTTGGGGGCCAGTTCAGTAGTGTTATAAAGAACAAATTATAGAGGACATATATCTAAAGCTACCCATGGCAAATCCATTTGGAGGATATTCAAACTTGGGAAAGAAAGATGGCTACATAGTCTAAATTCCTACTTTCATGCCTGGTTTACTGAGGAAATATTGATAAACTTTGTTGAGAAGAAATTACTAAATAGATATATTCCTCATTTTCTACTGTTACATTTGTAAAAAAAAAAAAGGTCAATAAAATTCTATAGTATTGAGAAAATTTAAGTATTCTTACATTTGAGTAAAAATACAGGAAAAAATACCAATGGCTCTGTGTCAACATTATATTCTCCATAGTAAAGAAACTAGAAAGTATAATATCTATCTCTTCCGAAATTTTAAATTTAAATAATGCTACTTGGGACAATTTTGCTTCAGTAAATTTAACAAGATATAGAAAGATACATAGGGAAAACCACAAATACAGACAATGCCCTAACTTGTAAAGAATTAGTATTTTGGAAGGAGCAGAACTAGTCATGGGTATGGATGAAAAACATTGTAAAAAATATAAATAAGTGAATAAATTTTATAAATTAGCATTTTGACCTATAATATAAACAGGAATTTTTCAACTTGGGCATATAATATGTCTGAAATTATTTCTTCTTTATAAATTTAAAATTAAATTTAATTATTCCTTTAATATTCAAGAAAGCATAGATTCTATGGAAAGTGAATTTCCTGCTGGCTTTCTTACACTATACCTTACCCTAAAATTGTCTGGCCCACCTAGGTCTACCTAATAGCTTCTTAATTTTTTTGATTTTTTTTGTTTTATTTGAGATTTTGTTTTGTTAAAAATTCTCTGAGTAGCTCTGGCTCTTCTGGATCTTGCTCTTTACATTAGATTGGCCTCAAACTCCCTACTCATGGCCTCTACTTCCATGAGTTTGAAACCGAGGCATGTGAAACAACCTCCAGGTGTTAGTTTTTAAGTCCTCAGAAAAAAAAATTAAGCTGTAATTAATTGAGGTTGTGTGGCTTTTTTTTGAAGATAAAATATCTTGTTGTTGTTGCTTTGGAGATTTTCCTGGAATTTTCTCTCTAGACCAGGCTTTCCTTGAACCCACAGAGGTCTGCTTTTCTCTGTCTCCCAAATTGTGAGATAGATAAGATGTGTACCACATGAAGTAGCCAAATATTATTAATGTGATATTTTCACAGATTTTTTTCATTATCTTTGTTCATTCTCCCTTTCATCAATATGCCCTTGTGCCTCCAGGTTTCCTCTTTCTGTTTCATTTCTCTTGTGCCTCCACTCAAATATTCACTTTATTCTTTGGTTAAATGCAGTGCATTCTATTAACTCCTGTCCTGTGAATGTTCTTGATGCCATTTCTATTATTATCTCAAGTATGGAACAACGTACTTGTTCAATGACTGATGAATGTTCAAGAAGCATGCTTTGTCTGGTCCATTCTTCCTTCTGAAACAAGGATTTCCACTGTAGCCTCAACTGCCTGAACTTAAAATACTTCTCCCTAAAGCCTGGCTTTTGAAGCTTCCATGTTCAGAATATTCACAATTTGAATATGAAATGTTACAATATAAATGACAGAGGGGACAATATTGTAAGCCATAGATCAATCTTTACAGCAAAGGAATGTCACATTACAATGAGTTATAGTTCAGTTAGTAAAAGCATTTACTGAAAGTGTTCTCATTGAAAGAATGAAGCCTGAATCTCATCTTGTCCCTAATGAGTACATGAAATTTAGTTTGTAATGTGATGTGTTCAAGAGAAAGATAGGATGTAATACCAATTGTGAGTAATTTAACAATTCAAAGACAGAACATTCACACCATAATCCCCAACACCACTACTACCAACTACAACAACAACAAACCCCCAATTCATTTCTCACAAAACTGCAGAAACTAACATAAAGGGAATTGTTGGGAGCCACTAGCCCCAGCCCCTCAAGATGGCGCCAATAACCGGTGCTGGCCAACCCACCTGAGTCAGTAATCAAGGCAAGGGCACATGCCTTTGGTACTCTTCCGAGACTGCTCTCTCCGCCTCTCCCGTGGTGTCATGTGGGGTAATGAGCTGCAGCCTATAGAGAGGTGACACGTCCAAGGCAGAGGTCTTTGGCCTATATAAGGGCTGGGCTTTCCCTACCTCAGGGTCTCCATTTTCTGTAAGCTGATGCTCTCCCTCAAGATGCATTAAAGCTTTGCTGCAGAAGGATCCTACGTGTGTCGTGCCTTTTCTTGCGGGCGAGAAGTTGGCACGGGACAACTGGTGCCGAAACCCGGGAACTGAACACCATTTGCACCGTCGGAGACCCCTCGGAAACGAGGTGGATTCAGAACTGCAGGTAGGTTGCTCGGAGAGATATGTCTGAACTGGACTTTGGTTTGGGACTTTTGCCACCCTGGAAAGGATTTTTTGAGGCCTTGATGCTTGTCTTGGCAGTGCTGTTGATTTTCTTCGTGGTTGCCTTTTGCTTCCACCGGTGCATGGGATCCTCCCAGTCTATCGTAACAGCACTAGACTCCCTGCTTAAGCAGCATGATATTAACATGGCACAGCGTACCCTAGAGAACTTTGTAGAAGATAAAGCCTGTAAAGATCTGATAGCTGAAGGGCGAGATGTGATGGAAGAAGTTCAGGACAGCATGTCAGAAACCGAGCGCCATGTGAGGTTAGGCACATGCCGTAAAGTAACAATACTCAATAAGGAAAAAGGACCCCCCCCCGGTAAAGTAAAGAATAAGGGGGAGTTGGGGAACCAGAAACTAAAGCCTGGTCCCCCCACCTTGTATCCTGTACGGGAACTTAGAAATTTACATTTAAAGTTTGGTTCCTTAAGGTATGAGGAAGGACAGGGCCTGGGGCGGTTGGGGCAAGGACGAACCACGCCCATCTCCCACAAGATTCATAAACAAAGACAGGGCCTGGGTTTTTCCTAGGTACCATTGGGGCAGCACGACCCATGCCTTGGAAGACAGAGGTGTCGGTATGGGTTCCTCAATGGCCACTGACCTCTGACAAGCTTAAGGCAGTGATTGAGCTTGTTGCAGAACAGCTTGCTAGAGGACATATTGAGCCTTCCACTTCTCCATGGAATACACCCATTTTTGTGATTAAAAAGAAATCTGGAAGGTGGCGTCTGTTACACGACTTAAGAGCTATTAATGCGCAGATGCATCTTTTTGGGCCCGTTCAGCGGGGACTCCCCATGCTCTCTGCCTTGCCAAAAGATTGGCACATGATTATTATAGATATTAAGGACTGCTTTTTCTCCATTCCCTTAAATGAGAGAGATAGGCCTAGGTTTGCCTTTACGGTTCCCTCTATTAATCATCTGGAACCGGATAAAAGATATCAATGGAGAGTATTGCCTCAGGGGATGGCTAATAGTCCTACCATATGTCAATTATATGTTCAAGAAACCCTTGCACCCGTATGGCAAAAATATTCTAAGGTAGTTATAGCCCATTATATGGACGATATACTCCTTTGCTATTGTGATTTAATGATTTTAAGAGAGGCTTATGTTTTATTACAAGAGCAATTAAAATTATGGGGACTTCAGATTGCAATAGATAAAATTCAGACTTCAGAAGTTGGACAGTTTCTAGGGTCTAATATATTTCCTGATAGAATTGTTCCCCAGAGGATTGAAATTTTCAGAAGAGATTTAAGGACATTAAATGATTTTCAAAAATTACTAGGGGATATTAATTGGCTTAGACCTTTTTTGAAAATTCCCACTGCAGATGTAAAGCCTTTGTTTGATATCTTGGAAGGTGATTCTAATCTCACCTCTCCCCGCAGTTTAACACCGCAAGCTAAAGAAGTGCTTAAGATAGTAAAAAATGCGATAATGAAGGCCCAATTAGCTCAGATAGATTATGATAAGCCATTTTCCCTATGTGTTTTTAAAACAAGAATATTGCCTACTGCGGTATTATGGCAGGCAGGCCCCTTATTGTGGATTCATCCCCCGGCCTCACCCCAGAAGATTATTGCCTGGTATCCAGCCGCCATTGCCCAGTTAGCTCAGAAGGGCTTGAGGGCCTCGGCTGAGTATTTTGGTACTTATCCCACTTTGATGATCTTACCCTATACCACCCATCAGGTTCAGGTCCTGGTTGCTACCAATGATGATTGGGCCATATTAACTGCTATGTTTCCTGGAAAAATTGATAATCATTATCCTAAACATCCTTTGTTACAGTTTGTGGCCTATCACCCTGTGATATATCCACGAATTACTTCCTCAGTACCTTTAAAAGATGGCTTAATTGTATATACTGATGGCTCAAGAAATGGAAGGGGTGCTTATGTTATAAATTCACAGACATTTTTTAAAGATTTTGGTCAAAGATCACCCCAGATTGTTGAATGTCTAATTGTGTTAGAAGTTTTATAAAGGTTTGATTGTCCACTTAATATTGTGTCTGATTCCATTATGTGGTAAATGCCCTTCAATTACTTGAAACGGCCGGTGTTATTAATACTTCCAGTACAGTGTCTACCCTGTTTTGCACCATACAAGATTGTTTGCTGCAATGCCGTGAGCCTTTTTATATTACCCATATATGGGCACATTCGGGACTCCCGGGCCCTATGAGCAGGAGAAATGATTTAGCTGACCAAACCACACGCCTGGTCGTGGCTGCCCTTGCTGACCCATTGCAAGCTGCAAAAGATTTTCATACAAAATTTCATGTTACAGCAGAGACTTTACGCAAGAGTTTTTCACTTACTAGACAACAAGCTAGCAAAATTGTGACACAATGTCAAAACTGCTGTCAATTCCTCCCTGCCAAAACTGTTGGGGTTAACCCAAGAGGCATTTCACCATTACAAATATGGCAGATGGATGTGACACATGTTCCATCCTTTGGAAAGCTTCAATTTATACATGGTTCTATTGATACATGTTCAGGTATTATTCATGCCACACCACTTACAGGAGAAAAGACCATACATGTTATTCAACATTGCTTAGAGGCATGGAGCGCCTGGGGTAAACCAGCTTTCCTCAAGACTGATAATGGGCCAGCTTACATCTCCCAAAAATTTGCCCAATTTTGTGCACAAATGCAAGTAACACATCTTACTGGGTTACCATACAACCCTCAAGGACAAGGCATTATTGAACGTGCACATTGAACCTTAAAATCCTATTTGTTAAAACAAAAAGGGGGAATGGGGTTGCCCCCAACACCAAGAGTGTCCATTGCCCTGGCATTGCTTACCATAAATTTTTTAAATATTGATGATAATTATCAAAATGCTGCTGAGCGGCATTGCTCGGAACCACAATGGCCAAAAGAGCTAGTAAAATGGAAAGATATTTTGGAGAATAAATGGAAAGGCCTGGATCCTATTTTAATAAGATCCAGGGGAGCTATTTGTGTTTTTCCACAGGATGAAGGAAATCCGGTTTGGGTCCCAGAGCGCCTCACCAGGAAGATATTGGAAGAGCAAGAGCCCTCGCCTTCTCCAGTTGATGTGTTGGGTGATACCAACATATCACACCGGGGGAGAACAGCGGTGGGGGATAATGTCCACCTTCCCTCTGCCAATGCTGGTGATGTATAATGCACAAGTTTTCCCTTGATTTTTTACCACTGATAAGGATTTAGGCCTAGCATTTTTGCCAAAAGATGAACAATTTGAAGGCTTTAAAGAAAATAGAAGTTTTGGGTTAAAGAGAAGTTTATGTTTTAGTTGAAAATAGTTCATGTATATTACTAAAAAATTTCTCGGCAGCCTGGCAAAAAGAAGCAGAGTTTGATAAAACCAAAATTGTGGCCAATGCCACCGTCCTTTATGGATGATGGCCAAATGTGTTGGGGCAAAAAGGAAAAGTGCCCCCTCAGCAACCAAAATTGGCTCCCTTTTGCTCAGGCAGGCCGGATAAAGATTCAGTTTTACCATGGACCAGTTGCCAATCCAGGAGTATAAGTTGGGCCACGCCTAAAGTATTTTCATTTTCTCCCAATTTGGCCACTGATTTTAGAAAGCTTGATAAAAGGGAAGTTAATGATAATCCGTTTGATCAGTGGTTGCTTTGTGGGGTAAATGGAAGTTGCACAGATTTGACACCCATGGCCATGATAGGTGGAGGACAAGTTGAGCTGGGACAATTGGAATATGATTGGAGCAAGAGAATAGAAGACCATGTGAGCTCAGGTCTAAGAGAAGGTTCTGGCTCCTGGCAGAGTAAAGATGTTGCTTATAAGGCATTTAAACAACAAAGTTTTAGTCCTGCCCCAGTATGTGTATGGCCACCATTTATTTAGATTGTTAGCAATGCTTCAGGAATTATAGATGAATTGAGATGCAAATTTGATAATTGCTTTTATGCCTTATGCTGGGATGCTCAGCTTTATTTCTTTGCAGTAGTGGCCTGCATGCCACGATTTGTGCCCATACCAGTAGAGACCCCCAGTAACTTGCAGATATTTAGACAAAAAAGAGATTTTGGAATCTCTGCTGTTATTGTAGGGATTGTTGCCGCAGCTGCTGTGGGGGCCTCGGTGACTGCCTCAGCTCTTGCACTTTCAGGGACAGTGCAGACTGCGCAGGTGGTTAATGATTTGTCTGCCTCAGTATCCATGGCATTAGATAAACAGGCATCTGCCAATACCCAAATTCAAGGAGGCCTTATGCTTGTTAATCAGTGTATTGATTTAATACAAGAACAATTAGATATTTTATGGCAAATGGCACAGTTGGTGTGAGCAAAACCTTGCTGGCTTATGCATAACCTCTATTCAATATGAAAATTTTACAAAGGCAGCTAATCTTTTGAGAAGCCTTTCTCAATTTTTGTTACAGAATTGGTCATCTGAATTTGAGTAGACCCTTCGTGACCTGTGGGTGGTGATCGTCCAGGTCAATTCCACTCGGCTAGACCTGTCGCTGACCAAAGGGTTTTCTACGTGGATTTTCTCATCCTTCTCCTACTTCAAGGAATGGGTGGGGGTGGGTATGTTTGGCCTAGCCTTTTGCAGAGGACTGGTCATTCTTCTCTAGATGGTTTGCAGGCTCAGAATCCAAAGTCAGAGAGACAAAGCAGTTTTGGCTCAAGCCTTAATGGCTCTAGACTCAGGAGCCTCGGTAGATGTGTGGCTAACTATGCTAAAGCAATAGGGAAATTTTGGCTTGAACAGCTCCTGCACACCTAAGACAGTCCTGTCTATTGCACTGGGTGGAGTGTTTGGCCCCTTTCCTGAGGGGGGTGTTGAGCCAAGGGCATCACACAGGACATAGCTATGTCCTGGGAGGTATGTTGTCCTGCATAAAGGTGCCTGCCTTAACTCCCTTCCCAGCAAAAGGCAGAGGACAAGCTTGGGGCATCTCGATCCATCGAGGGATTAGAGATGACGCCCACACAAGTCTACAATGTTTTCTAGGGGATAACCACTGCCTCCACCCTCTTACAGGATTCCCTCATTGCTTAGAAAAGAAAAAAGGGGGAGATGTTGGGAGCCGCTGGCCCCAGCCCCTCAAGATGGCACCAATAACCGGTGCTGGCCAACCCACCTGAGTCAGTAATCAAGGCAAGGGCGCATGCCTTTGGTACTCTTCCGAGACTGCTCTCTCCGCCTCTCCTGTGGCGTCATGTGGGGTAATGAGCTGCAGCCTATAGAGAGGTGACACGTCCAAGGCGGAGGTCTTTGGCCTATATAAGGGCTGGGTTTTCCCTACCTCAGGGTCTCCATTTTCTGTAAGCTGATGCTCTCCCTCAAGACGCATTAAAGCTTTGCTGCAGAAGGATCCTACGTGTGTCGTGCCTTTTCTTGCGGGCGAGAAGTTGGCGCGGGACAGGGAATCCTTAGTTTGAATGTGGAAACATAGTGGGTGGTGGTAGTACATACTGTTGCATGATTGAAGGAAATTCAGAGTCACTGGTAAAGGCTGAGACATCATAGAGAAAACACCAGTCAATTCTCACCCAGCTGTCATCCAGGTTCCTTGGCCTCATTTCTTGTGGCTTCTACTGCCTGCTCTGTCTTTCTATGCTTGCCTTAAATACCCTCATCACCCAACTGTTTCACATCTCTCCTTAGAGTCTGGAATTCCCTCTGTAAATTAAGGCAACCTCAAACACAGATTTTCTGGAATTAAGCATGTAGATCACCACTCCCTGATATTCCATGTGCTAGGATTAAAGGTATTAGTTACCACATTCTGATCCTACTACACTGACTGTGGGTATATCTTTCTGATATTGCAGACTATGTTTTATTAAATTTGAAACACATCTCCATATGCCCTTTTGTGTCAAAATTAAAAATATTATAGCTAACATGAGACAAACCATGTACAGTAGGTACAATAATTATATACAAAATAAACAAGCAATAAATAAGTTATGTCCTGTTCACTAGCAATTGGCAAATCAAAGAAAATATTCCATTAATTATCCTATTTTGATGAACACACAGATTTCAACCTAATTAACTTTCTTTTGAAATTTACTACTAACTTAATGTATTATTTTGATGTCTCTTAAAGTTATACTTTGAAATTTTTTTCTAAAACTCTCTGTTGAAAAGTGTAACTATAACACTCTTATCTTCAACTACCTCAGAGCCCCAAAAAGGAAATAATTCTTACTAACTAAAAATAGCATGAGCAAGAGTGCAACTTCCAAAAAATGTAAAAATAAAACAGCTGGCTCCTTGGACAGTCTCTTAAGGTTCTTCTGTATTATTAAAGCATCCATCAATGAATGACTTCTACCAAGTCATTATAAGCATAGTACTTTACAGCTCTGCTCCAGGGTGAATTGGTACCCCAATGGAAGACTAAAAACTTTTCTCAGGCAAAAGAGGATATCCTCAGAGAAACTGTTACAGCTATAGTCTACTATAGGGGCTCCATTCTGCATGGGGTTTAATAAAAGTATCACATCATACATGCATAGATAAAGCACATAATTAGTACTCAGCTATTTAAGCATTCTTTGATTTTTAGAAAACTGTTAGCAATTCTGTTCCTATCTTTGTTTTATTTCTAAAATTCAGCTTTCAGGTCTACCTATTCATTAAACAAATCCAAAATTAAAGTTGAATCATAGCTTTATAATTTTTATTTGCATCCATTATAATTTTGATAATTATTAATCTCATATATCAAATATTAGACTAAAAATGTGTATATATTTGTAAGGCAACCAAGAACATGAAAAGCATAAAGTGTGGTTTTTGTTTTGTTTTATTTTTCTTTCAGGAATATAAAAAGACAGGCCTATGGGCCAAGGAAATTGGCTCAAGCTAGTTGCCAAGGCATGCATATAATGTACACTCTTATGATCCAACCTTGAGTCTGCCTGAGGGACTAATAGCATTTGCTGTCCAGTGATCCTGATTTCTCAGAATCTGCCTAGAGAACAGGCATTGCAAGAGTTCTTAATTGCTCAAAATCTTCCTATCAACATACACTATCATATCTCCTGATCCTGACCAGCCAGTGTGGAAGAGCCATGCCATATCACCAGATAATGACACAGCCTGGCTTCTGAGAGGGGGGTACATAAGGCCCCCCTTTTCTGTTTTTGTTTTTTTCTGACTCCCAGTATCTGTATTGTAGATTTTGTGTCTCCTCACTCCTTCAACCATGGAACTGTTAGGATCCAGTAACTTCTCGCACTTTGAACTGGGTATTGATTGTTTCCCTCTCCTCATTGAAGGTACTGTACAGTACAACCAAAATTAATTAGTGTAGTACTGGTTTTGTCACTTTGGCAGTGATCATTAACATCCCCATTTCTTTCTTTTGTGTTGTCTGCTATTTCTTCCTCCTTAAAGTTGTTTAAGGGCAACTTTTCTAGAGAATTCTGAAGACGAACAGGACACAAAATAGTGTAAGCAGTGTGAGCTAAACAGTAGCAAAAAACCGTTGAATTTTATTAAAAAGAACAATTGTCTGAAATAGTCCATTAACACAAATTCTACCACCATTATATTTTTCCCGAGGGTATATGTTAACATTAAGTCATACAGTACATAAAACAAGTTTTTGCAAAATTCTTCTGTATATAATTTTAAGTTAGCATTCTATCAAATTTTGCACTAAGGTATTATTTGAACAAAAGCCCTCAGGGAAGAGATAAAGCCCTAATTAGCTTAAAAGACTTTAGTAATAATAGTGTTGTATTGTATAAAAGATTACCATTATGGCTACCCTAATTTCAATTACATCTATTCTTACAAACTCCCGAGTGAGCACAGTAAAATATGAACACCCCTACCTTCCCTGGAGGAAAAAATCTGCTCTCCAACTTTTGCCAGCATATCTTGAACTGTGTATTAAAGGTTTTCAATACCATTATAAACTTCAGAAAAAAAAGGAGATGGCTAAGGTGATCAAGAATCAGAATATTAAACTTGACAAGTGAGGGCAAGGAGGGAAAGCCACTGCTCAAAACCAAGATACACCACTGGCTGCCTTCTAGGAATACCCTGACAGCAATGATTACCAATCAGCTATCATTCACAATTACTGCACAGAAGTACTACAATATGCTGCTTTACAAAAGGCCACCTCTGACAAAGATTGTATCTATGCTTTTGGTTCAACATTTTCTGTAATATTGTCCACAAGACTCAATGTCAGATCATAGGTCCCAAACACATGTCTCAAAAAAATAGTAAAAATGAGCAGTCTCCATCTTGGCCACCAGATCAGTAATCTTTTTTAGGTTTGTGTACTGCTGCCACCACTGAGATTTGTAGGGGAATTATGTTGTTCCATTGTAAATAATTGTCCCTGCCTATGAGTTTAATAAAAAGCACTGACTGGCCAAAGCAGACATGTAGTATGGGTGGGGCTACCAGACTAAGAAGACTCTAGGAACAGGCAGAACAGGACAGAATGCAAGAGAGAAGCAAGAAAAAAGCAGAGGACAACTATGCTGCTCTGAGAAAAGGTACTGAGTCACATGGCTGAACATAAGACTCATGGGTTAGATTAAGGGTAAAGAGTTAGCAAGTTATATGCCTGGGCCTTAGTCTGATCAGCCTAAAACTATTGTAAGCATCTGTGTGTTTCTGCAGGTCTGTGGGTCTACAGGCCTAAACCTTGAGGTGAGGCCCAAAAGTCCAGGCCAGAAACCTCATGATACAGAGACTGACTAGGCTTGTATCATGGCCATGCAGTTATGGTGTGTGGAAATGTGTTACTTATGGTGTTTTTCCCTGGTTCTGGATCTTAGGAATCTGGATGTAGGCACTCCCTGGGCTATAATTGAGGAAAAACATGGAAATTGGCCCATAGCCACATCCAGTGTGCTCTTGTGTGTGTATGAGAGAGATAGGGAAAGAGTGGTCAGAGAAGGAGGCTTAGGAGAAAGCACCTCTCTCTATTCTCTGCCACTATGACCTGTCCCTGTAGCAAAAGCTTCTCAGCTCCCTTTTTCAAACATTGCCTTCTCTGTCATAATCCCTTTCCTTGTGCATTAGCTGCAGCTGGGTCTAGCCACTTCCCAAGATCTAGGAGAGTGGCCTTTCGCTGGGGCTGTCATTGGTGCTATTGTACGAAGAGCAAGAGGCAGCAAGCAGAGGTTAAAGATCATTGAGGAAGAAAAGACCAGGTTCCAGGGAAGGGAGACATTTTGTCTCTAAGATCCAGGCCTGATTCTGACTCTCCACAACCATGGTCATTACCACATCTACCACACCATAATGACACAAATAAAAATAATGTAGAAACTGCTGCTGGTGTAAGAAAGATAATTTAACTCTTATCTATGGAGTGAAAAACTAGCTCCTCTCATAAGAAAAAGGACAAAACAAATGAGAAAAAAGTATTGAGAAGAGCAGAAAAGAAAAAAAAAGGACTAGCAACTGATCAGTGAATATGAAAAGTTCCTGTAAAGAAGGAGCAACAAACAACATAAAATAAGAGAAAAGTGGGGTCCTAATTATCACCTATCCAAGAACCTAAATGAATACCACACTGACCATGACTGAAATAACATGTCACTAAGAGGCATCCTCACCAAAATACACCATCTTTGAGGTTCTAGTTCTTTCCAGCACCAAGAGGGAGGACAGAGAAACAATCAGAAAGCTGTGTAGGTAACAGATATTGCTGGGTCCTAACAAATCACTTGTTGGTGGGGGTGAGAAGGTACTGAGTCAATGATACAGAACCTGGGATTCAGATGAAGAGCAAAGGACTAACTCATTTATTCAACAATGGGGAGAGTCATATGCACCCTCCTTCCAGCAGCCAGGCTCTGTTACAATCTGGTGATATTGAATGTCTATTTCACATTGGCTTTGCACAATCAGGAGATATGATACTATTGCTGGGCACATTCCAAGCACTCAGGAACATTGGAGAGTGGCTATTTCTAGGCCTTCAGGCAGACTCCAGGTTGGCTCATAAGACTGTATATTATATTAATTTTGGCCACTTATTTGAAACAATTTCTTTGGTTCTATGGTTCCAGAGGTTGGTATATAGCAGTGATTGATAGAGAAGAGAAAAAAGAAATAATATAACTATATTATAAGTTTAAAATATTATCAAAGAAACAAATCCATGAAACTCAAAGTAACTGACCCTTTGAAAAATTAAGAAATTAATTCAAAGAGTATATTTGAAGTGACTAATATTTAATATTACACAAAGAATTATAAGTAATACAAGAGTACAGAATATTTCTTATCCTTCAAAATTTAGTCATAAGCCATACATCTTTCCTATATACAAGCAGTAAAGATACAAGTTCTTTTCATAAAAGAAACAAAGCCCAGTCATTTTAGTGATCTGAAATGAATAAAAGGCTTATAAGACTGATTGTTCAATAATCAAAACAACTGTTATGAATGTGAATACCCTGAGAATACAATATTTTGAAATTTTGTTATTCCCATTTTTCACACTGATTGGCTAAGGAATTAAACAGAATATAACAGTGAAAACTTCAGTATTATTTGAATGTGATCTGTTTTCTGAGACATTGTCCATTGCCAAAAGGAGATCTCTGTGACAAGCAAAGAGCAACACTAGTCCCCATTGTCTCAGATTGGCATCTCTATAGGGAAAGCAAAGAATCAACTACATATTTTACATGGGTCAGAAATTACTTTTATTTTCTAAAACAAACCCACAAACATGTAGGACAAATACCCAAGCAGGCAGTGCCCATCAATATATCTATAACTATACATACAGGCAATGATAAATACTATTGAAAATTAAATCCATTTCATTTCTTTAAAATAGCCTGGGTATTAACTTACTCTTGTGATTCAAAAGTCCATGAATGTGTCAGTTTGAATACAACATGCTGATAAATGGTATACATCTATATGTACAGAAAAAGATTCATTTTGGTTATAGGGTTATGTTCAGTATCGGTATTAGTTCATTTAAAAACATTACATAAACTAATGACTACCTTACCATAATACTGGGTATATAGGATGCATAAAACTGGTGTGTGTGTGTGTGTGTGTGTGTGTGTGTGTGTGTGTGTGTGTGAGTGTGTGTGTGTGTGTGATAATAATAGTATCCCATAAGAAAACAAAAGGAGCTATATTAAAAAGAAGTTCTGCAATTTTAACAACTCTTAATATTATTCTGAAGTGGACAGCTATAAATTGACATGCATATGGTAACTTCTAGAAAACCCATTTTAAAAATATAAAAGGTAGTTTAAAAAATAAATAAAACTTAAAAGGTATACTAAAGCAACCTTTCAAAGTTATTTGATATTTTTATGTCAGCTTAGTGGCTACATATGAATCTTCTGATATTTTAATTATCATCTGCAGTCCCACAGATCACAGTCTGTACTCAATAAGCAGCCACAATATAAGGGTTTTCAAAAGTTGTAATAGTTCAGTTTCTCAATAAGCCTCTAGAGGCAAAACATGGAGTGAATAACTGCAAGCTCAGAAAAGTTGAGAAGCAAGTATCTAACCCTCATTTATGAAAGAGTGACTGTAAAACATATTTCTATTTTCTTTTCCTGAAAATAAAAAAAAAATCCAAACTGTATTTTCTCCAAGCCTCTCTTCCCTTCCATCTTCTCTACCCAAATTGTTGGCTTTCCACAGCTAACTTTAGTCAGTTACTTGCTTTCTCTGCTCCTTTATTCAAGATAAGTTCATCAATAGTCTGTAGTATCACAATGCAATCAAAATATTTCACAACAGTTAATGAAGTGAAAACAAAAAAAAAAGAAAATTTGAGGAAATAGCATAAATCCACTTTACTGACAACTTCAATAAACATTAATGAACTAGTTAACTTCAATCCAAGGGCAGAGAATGCTAAACTGGTTCCATTTTCCAAAATTATATATTTCTTACAAAATATTTCTTTAAATCAAAACATACATAGGTTTAAGATGGGACAAAATGTTAAAGTATACAAAAAGTAATTATGAAAAGCTAGAATATCTATGAAGGAAAAAACCAAATGCATGACAAGAAACATTATTAATACTAGCTATATTATATACTTATTATATTTCATAATGACAAAAAATGGTCTTCTAGAACTCATTATAGAGCCCAGAGTGGTCTTCAATTTGCAAAAACTCTGAGGCTATGGACATAGCTCAGCTAATAAAGTAATTGCCATGTAAGCATGAGAGCCTGAATTAAAGTTCCCACACCTACATGAAAAGCCAGACACAATGATGTGCACCAGTAATCCAAAATGGAAAATATTTTTTGGAAATTGCTAACCAGCTAAACTTGCATAGTTAGTAAACTTGTGTTCATTAAAGAACCTATCTTTAAAAAGAATATGATGGTGACCTCTAGACATGCACAGCATGAAAAACACTCCTCCCTTTCTCTGAGAAAATTAAAGTAATATAAAGTAGGCCCTGTGAGCACCACAAAACTAAGTAGCTCACAAGAATAGGAAATATGTGAGGGATGGAGAAATAGCTTGGCAGTTAAAAGCAATGACTATTATTTGACAAAACTTGGGTTTAGTTCCCAGCACACTCATAAAAGTTAATATGTTTCTGCAATTCCAATTTGAAAAGATCCAACACCACCACAGACATACATCTATCAAAACACCAATGCACATAAAATTAACAAAAAAGGCTTTTTTAAAAAAAATGTAATATTGGAAACATAAATTATTAGTAATCAGCATACTTCTAACACTGGAATAAAAAAATACAAGATAAATAAAACACTATTTTTTGTTGGCTTTTGTTTTGCATATTTTCATTGTTTCTAAGACAGGGTAGCACTGAACTCAGAGAACTACCTGCACTGCCTTCCATCAGGCAGTTAGCCGAGCCATCCACCATCCCACCTAGCCATAAGTTAAGAACTGTTTTTTCTCTTTTGGGTTTCTTTAAACTTGTTATATAGCCTATAATAACTTTGAATTTGAATCCCCTTGTCTCACCATTTAGAGTGCAGAGATAACAAGCATGTATATGCAAAGCGAAAGACTGAAGTCTGGGTTTTATTCATATTAATCAAATATTCTACTGCTGCCAGGTTATAGTAGTTACCACAGCAGAGGAGTTGGAAAGCATGATGTAGTAGGAGGCTTCTGGCCCAGACTTTCGGGACTAACCTCAAGGTTTAGGACCCACAGACCTGCAGACCCCCAGTCCCACAGTCCCACAGTCCTGCAGAGACACAGAGACACACAGATGCTTTCACTAGTTTTTGGCTGATAAGCCTCAGGCCCAGGCATATCACTTGCTAGCTCTCTATGCTTCATCTAACCCATGACTCTTGTGCAGCCATGTGGCTGGTACCTTTCTTTAGAGCAGCATAGTTGTCCTCAGCTTCCTCTGGCTTCTCTCTGGTGCTCAGTCTGGCATTCTCCTCTCAGAGATTTTTAGTCTGGTAGCCCCGCCTACATTTCCTGGCTTTTTTTAATTAAACCAGTGGGTGGGACAATTATTTACCGTGAAACAACATAATACCCCTACAGCATTAAGTCAATGATACAGACCCTACGAGTCAGAAAACATAAAAGGACTAATCATTTATCCAACAATGAGAAAAGCCTTATATACCCTCCTCCCTGCTCCCAGACTGTGTTGCAATCTGGTGATATTTCATGGCTGTCTCTCATTGGCTGGAGATAATGAGGAGATCTGATGGATTCTGGACAATTAGAAATGTTGGACAGTGGCATATTTTAGGTGTGTAGATATAATAAAAGCTCCAAAATTTTGGGTGATATAAGAGGGATCTAACCACAGTCAGTCTAGGAGGATCAGAGAGTGGTGATTCACACCTTTAATACCAACCAGTGTATACTGGGCATGGTGACCTATGCCCTTAATCCAAACTGAGTTCAAGATCATCATCTTAGTTCACAAAAGGTGTTCCAAGCTCCCAGGCAGACAGTGGTGGGGCCACGCCTTAACTAAGCAAAGAGAGAATTTAAGGCTGGCATAAAAAGACAGATGGCTAGAAGAAGACAAGAGAAGCCAGGATGAGGAAGCTGGAAGACAGCTGAGTAAGATCTGTCTATGGTGTTTACTCTCTCTAATATATCTGACTGTCTCAAAGATCTATCCCTGAGTTTCATTTATTCATGAAACAATTGGTGTTCAATTTTGAGTCATGAATTCCTCCCATCCCTACACAAAAACCCCACATTTGCCAGCCAGAACAACATGTGGCTAGAGAACAACACATGGCTGAAGGAGCAATTACTGGTGGGCTAGGCTCTCTGTTCTGAGTTAGCCTTCAGCCTTAGACTGACAACAACATGTGTTTTTGTTTCACTCTCATCTGGGTAAGTCTTTCAGACAGTGTTCACTTTCTCCTGGTCTGTTGTTTCTTTTTGCTTTTGAACCCTTCCTTGGGTTGCTATTACATTAGGTAGCTACCCAATTCACAATCAATTTGATCATCAACAGACAACATTCAATGTTTAAATCAATTTTTTTTAAAAAAAGAGGGAGTTGTTTAAAAAAATGAAGGTGCTTAGTCACACTGTAACATTTCACTAGATGGTTTGGTATTAAAACCAGTAAAGAAAAACATAAATAAGGAAGATGGAATTATCATACTGTTTACTATGCATATTTTTGTTTGATTTCTTTGTTATCACTTAAAAAGTCAATTAATACAAATCCAAAGGAAAGAAAAAGGTCTTTAAAAAGCCTGTCAGGAGAGAAAACAAAGATGCTCAAATTCAAACAGAGGAATATGAAGAAACAATTTCAGCAATGTCATCTAAAATTAGACAAAAACAGGAAATATTAATATACCCAGTAACCCATTTTTAAAAAATGAAGGGTGATGGAGATGATAGAGAATCTAGCTGGGCTCTAGTACAAATGTTAGAATTATGGATCATTAAAGATGCAAATATAACATATGGGATGCATTCACCATTTGTAAAACAAATGTTGAATTCCTGGCCAGCCTGTGACTGTGTACCCCCTAAAGATTGTTTAGTTATGGTTACAGCTGTGTTAGAAGCAGAACTGCTTACACAATGGAAATCATGGTGCAGGGAGGAGCCTAAAACAACAGAACAAAAAAGCACAGCCAGAGGCATAGAAGTCTTCCAAGACCAACTTCTTGGAGACAGAGATTTTGTGATATTGACAGGCAGTCTTTATACAATGAATATACTCTGGATTTATGTCACATGGCAGCTTTAAGTGCCTGGGGCTGGATTGAAGAAATAGGAAAGAAAACTGAATCATTCACTAAAATAATTGAAAGCCTCAAAGAAACTTGTAGAGACTTTCAGCACAGATTAACTCCAGCAGTAACAGAATGGTACCAGACTCAGAAGTCAGGTTAATAATAATTGAATCACTGGATTTTGGGAATGCCAACACACAATGTAGAAAAATAATTAAGCCTTTAAAAGCAAGATAAGCATCTTTGGAGAATTGGATTCATGAGACAATTAATCTAGAGTCTTATGAGGGTGATAACTGGGTAGGAAAGTTTATTTCAAGAGGTATAAGAAAAAGGCAAAATGTTAGTTACAATTGTTGTAGGCAAGTTCACATAAAAAGAGATTATAAACAAGGCATTCCAAGAAACTATGTTTTTAATAGGAATAATCTCAAAAGAACAGCCCTCACTTCTGGAGTATGCAGAAAGTGTGAAAAAGGAAGTCATTGGACAAATAAATTCAGATCAACAAGAGACAGACAAGGTAACTTTCTGCCCTTGGGAAATGACTCAAGGGGGCTTTAAAAGCACTCATATCAAATGCAATCCAATCTTACACAGCCATTTTGGAGAAAACACCATCCCAGAAAAAGAAAAATATCAAGAAAAATTATACAGCAAATATTTTGGCAAGCTTTTATCAATGAACAAAGGCCAAAAATAAGGTACAATTAAATGATGTCATTTTTAAAGCCTTCTTGGACACAAGCATGAATATATCAATAATTTCACCAGAGTCATAACATCCAAGTTGGCCCCTTCAGGAGGTAAATGTTCAGTTTTTGGGTATTGGATCAATATTCCAGTTAAATCAGAGTGCAAGGTGGCTTGAGTGTATAGGTCCAGAAGGATGGAGAGGAATATTGAATCCATATGTGGCTGACATTGCTATAAATTTATGGGGAAGACATTTACTACAACAGTGGAACACAGAGATTAACATTCCTAAAAACACAGAAGTAAGCAATACACTAGCACACGGTTCTGGAAGAAACATTAGAAGGTATTATAAAAAACAGTCACAGACCATTCAGGTTATAAAATAACAAGGCAAAACAGCCACTTATCTTTCAAAAACACCCACAGTACTACATCTAAAATGTATAAGAAAGAAGCTCATATAGGTTCATCAATGACCTATAACAAAAGAGAAATTGCAGACCTTAAAGCAGCTGGTACAAGAGAAGTTAAATGGTCAGCAGCATATATAAAATCAATCAGCCCTTGGAATTCCCCTGTATTTGTTATTAAGAAGAAATCTGGAAAGTGGGGAATGGTAACCTAAGGGCAATAAACAAGGTGATCTATTCAATGGGCCCTCTACAGTCTAGAATTCCTTTGCCTTCTCTGTTACCTAAAGAATGGCCTATTATAGTTACTGATATAAAGGACTTTTCTTTACAATACCTTTACAAAAACAAGACAGAGAAAAATTCACATTTACAGTGCCCACTTATAATAATTCTCAGCCGTAAAGAGATACCAGTGGAGGGTCCTCCCTCAAGGAATGCTGAATAGCCTTACTCTGTTTCAGTATTTTGTACAAAAGCCAATAGGACAAATTTTTAATGAATTCCCACAGTCTATAATGTATCATTACATGGATTACATCTTGTTGGCTGATTCAAACATTAATACCTTAGAAAATATTTTTGAATAAGTGAAAAAAAATTTGCCTGCTTAGGGATTACAGATTGCCCCAGAAAAAAAAAATACAAAGAGGGGATTCCATTAATTATTTAGGATATAAAATAGGTCCACAAAAAATTAGACCCCAAAAGGTACACATAAGGAGAAATAGACTGAAGACACTTAATGATTTTCAAATACTATTAGGGGACATTGCCAACTTACAACCCACTATTGGAATTAAAAATGATGAACTAGAAAATTTGTTCAAAACCTTACATTGTGACAAAGACTTAAACAATCTGAGAGAATTGTAACCTGAATCTGAGAAAGAATTGGCTTTGGTAGAAGAGAAATTACAGGAGGCATATATGAATTGAGTGGATCCAACCTTCACTGCATTCTAATTATATTGCCCTCTAAGAATTCTCCTACATGAATTTTAATACAAAGGGAAAATATTATATTGTAATGGAAATTTCTTACACATGTACTGATTAAGATGTTAGAGACATATTTAGAAAATATTTCTGAACTTTTTTTAAAGAAAATTAAGACTTCATCAATTGAAAGGAATGGACCCAGCCAAAATTGTTCTACTTTTAACTAATGAAGAAATTGACCAATTATGGGTAGAAAGTGAACCTTGGCAAAGAGCCTGCAGTAATTTTTTGGGAGATATTAACAACCAATATCTTCAAAGCAAAAGAATTCAATTTCTAAAGAAAACTAATTGGATTTTCCCTTGTATTGTAGGAGATAAATCGATTTCAGGAGCCCCTACATTTTATACCAATGCAAACAAATCAGGAAAGGCAGATTACAAATCAGAACATATAAGTAAAATGGATCAAAGCCCTTAATATTCTATTAAAAGTAAGAAATATATGCTATAGTGATGGTATTAATGGACTTTACTGATCCTCTTAACATAGTCACTAACTCTCAGTATGAAGAGAGTTGTTCTACACATTGAAATGGCTTCTTTTATTAATGAAGAATCACAATTAACTTCATTATTCATTCACTGACAAGAAATAATCAGAATTCAACCCTTCTATATAACACACTTTCAGTCAAATTCAGTTCTGCCAGGTCCTTTAGCACAAGGTAATGATGAAATTGTTAAATTATTAATAGGAAATGTACTAGAGGCCTCAGAATTTCATAAAAGCATCATGTAAAGAGTAAAAGATTTCAAAAAGATTTCTCTATCACTTGGCAACAAGCCAAAGAAATTGTAAAAAGGTGTCCCACCTGTTCTTTCTATAACCAAACTCCCTTGTAGCAGGAAGTAATCCTAAAGGCATACATAGAAATGAAATCTTGCAGATGGATGTATTTTATTTTTCAGAATTTGGAAAATTAAGGAATATCCATTATATAATAGATATGTTCTCAGTATTTCAAAGGACAACTGCTTTGAGTTCAGAAAAGGCTGATTCTGCAATCACACTTTTGCTAGAACTTATGTTCATCATGGGAATACCTATACAAATTAAGACTGATAATGCTCTGGCATATGTCTCTAATAAAATGAAACAATTTTTTGCATAATATAATATAAAGCATATTACACAAATACCACACCGTCCTACAGGGCAAGCAGTCATAAAGAGATCAAATCAAACTCTAAACAATATGCTAAATAAACAGAAAGGAATAACAAAGACCCTCAAAGATAGACTACATAATTCTTTATTTACTTTAAATTTTCTAAATACTTATTATAAAGGAACAACAGCTGCTGAAAGGTATTGGACTATAGAAAAAACAACTGAACTAAATCAGCCTGTTTACTTCAAAGATGTACTAACCTCTGAATGGAAGCCAGGGTATGTGCTACATTGGGGAAGGGTTTTGCTTTTGTTTCATGGGTGAAGGTAAGTTATGAATACCATCAAAATTAACAAAGATTCGATTTGATCCAGAAAAACACTTCATGAAACTAAGAATTGATAGATCATCCACCTATATTACAATTCTTTAAGTTGTAAGAAAAAATAAAATGTGGGGGCGGGTTTCTGTTTTTGTCTTTACAGAAAACTGAAACAGTCATCATCAAGAAGTTAAAAGACCTTGGACATCTATATATCTAAAACAAAAGGAAGTGTGTTGGGATTCCGGTATCATCTGATAAGATATGAGGATGCTTACCCAGGGTCCTGGGCCCCTGAAGGGGGTGTGGCCAACCCCATTGATAAGGGGCTGCTGGGACCCCAGAAAGCCTGTTTGCCTGGTTCTTGGCTGTTGGAGAGATCAGTTCAGAATCAATCATCCATTATTCTAGACTCCAGTCTCTGTTCAGGCTCCACTATAAGCTGTTACCTGTATCCTGAGTGTTGGTTTATATTTTAATAAATATTAATCTTCGACTGGTGCCTTGTATAACTCCACCTATAAGGAAGGCTATTCAGAAAAAATTGCAAGCAAAAGAATATCATAATTATTGGTACCAGTTTTTTTTGTAAGTTGAAGTCCCAGTTTAATTATAATTTAAAGCTGGCTTTAGAGTTGGAGTGTGGCTTTCTTCTTCTCTAAACTCAAGCACACTTGTTAAAGGAAAATACAAAATCTCTATGTTATATCTGAAGAGCCACCTGATATGGGACAGAAGAATAACAAAAAATAAGGGACTATTCTATTGTTACCAATCCTATGCTGAAAAAAATTTATTATATATTTAGTTTCCTGTACATTGTCTTGGGTTTTAGTATCTTATCAGTTTTCTGCACTGATCCAGGATAATGCCTAATTGCAAAATTGAAGTATCCAAAATGAAGATGGGGCCACACAACGATGATTTCCCATGAACTCTGACAAAGCCAGTAGGCTGACAAACACCAATTAAAGATCAGATTTGGAGTACAAACTGCTCACGACAATTTTGAGGCAGCTTGCTGAAATGAACCAGCTTCACAGACTACTATAGCAAGGACTTGAGACAAGCTGTGTGCTTTCCTGTTATGCAGAAATTGTACAACAAATGACACAGCTACTTATTTCAGGACTTGATATTTAACAAAACGTTTCTTTTCACTATCCCCAAAAGATGCCATGACCCCAATCAGCAGAAAATAAATTTAAGAACACAGTACCCACATTCCCAAGTGGTGGGGTGGGTTGTTTTTTGCTGTACAATTGATTATGGATGATGGTCATTGTTTAGGTGAATTGGTTATAAACTGTTAAAAGTTATGGTTAGAAAAAGTTAAACAATAATGATTAGATTCAAGATTTGTGTTTAAAAAAATAAAAAGAAAAGGGAGATACAGATATAATATAGGATATAGTGATATTGAATCCTCTTTTAAAAGGACTTACAAGCTTTAAATATTTTACACTGCATTGGATTTTTCTATATTGTATAAAAACTGTATATACTGAGATTAATTGTGTTACTGTACAAATATCTCTATGCTTGTTCAAGGTTGTATCCTTATTCAGTTCATCTAACAATATAATACAAGTTGCTAGTCCATGAAAGTCTTTTCTTCCCAATTAATTACAATATAAAACTGTTTTGAAGGTTTTTGTTATTTTTGGCATATTTGTTATAGATATATTGGTTTTGAATTTAATTGTTTTTAGAAGGTAAAGATGTAAACTATTTTGTAACAATTTTTAATATGCCACAAATTTTAGCCTGTGTTGAGATTATAGTTTTGTCCTTTTTGTTTAGGGCACGAGAGGATTAGGAAAGGGTAGCAAAATTAATTTGGATAGTTTAGATGGGAACCACTTTTCCTCACTGAGCTTAAAGCCTTGAGGTTATGTGTTGTTGGGCATAGTATAGGGCTGAGTGGAAAAAGTAAAAGGGATGGAAGGAATGGGATGTATTATCTGGTGAAACTGTATTATAGAGCAGGTATTAGACTTCAGGGACAGCTTTAGATCTTGTTTGTATATAGCTTGAGACAATTGAGTAGTTATAGGAGTTGATATTGGATTTGTATATATTAAGCACTGGGAATATTTCAGGGCTCAAGCTAAATGTAAAAGCCATAAGCAAAACAACATAAAATTAATATTAACATTTAAATCATTTCTAAAAGCCTAATCAACTACAAACAACTAAAAAGTCTAAAACTACAAGTCTGTAAGTCTAAACCTCTAGCCACACAAAACCAAAAAACTAATTATAACATAAAGCAATACAAGTCAGTAGTTAGACATTACATTCAGACATAGTCATGTTAGATATATTTCAAGATCAAACAAATATATTTTAGATGAACAGGTCTTCTTTAAACATGTCAGTGATCTATAGAATATGATATTCAAAATATTTTTAGAATTTAGACTTTTCTGGACAGTGAAACAAGTCTGCTCCTGGCAGCCCCAATCTACTTCAAGAGAAAAATGGGCATTGAAGAAACTCCATATGGAGTCTACTTTCTTTGCAGCAGCATTGGACAAGAACTGTTCTTGTATTGGCTGCTAGACAGTGTGCTGTTTAAAGTGGACATACAGGTTTCCTAGGAAAGTGACCTTTGAACTTTGACAGAACAAGCTGAGATGGTCCTCCAGGTTCCTGTTTTTCAGAGAAAACTGTCAGATATTTTTCAGGCCACAAGGAGAAGTGACTGAACTATACCAAAATTGTCAGAGTAGATTTCCTGCTTCACTGAAATGAAAAGAGACTCTGGGCCTGTAGGCTGAAAATGGATGCCCCAAAGTTATAAAGGAATTTTGGGTGACTGTCCAGCCAGATAGGTGTCATCTCTGTCATTTCTAGTTTTGGGAAGTTGCTTGCCCTTCCTGGTTATTTGGGCAAATATTATTTCCTTCTTGGGTTTCTGAGGTAGTTGAAGATGAGATAGTTATAGTTATAGTTTTCTAATGATAGTTTTAGAAAAGAAACTTTGAAGTTAAAGTCTATAAGTTTAAGGTACATTAAAATAGTAGCTTTAGTTAGTAATATGTTAGAAAGAAAGTGAATTAGGTATAATCTTTTGGACTCATCAAAATAGGATAATTAAAGAAATGTTTTCTTTGAATTGTCAATTGTTGATGGACTGGTCATTACTCATTTATTGTTTGTATATATTGTATATAATTATTGTACCTATTGTATATGGTTTTTCTTAGGTTAGTTATCACCTTTATTTTTAAAATTTGACACAAAAGGGGATATGTAGGAATTTAATAAAAGCTTTGAAATTTTCTGAGATATAAGAGGGATCTAACCACACTCAGTCTAGGAGGATCAGAGAGTGGTGATTCACAACTTTAATCCTAGTACAGGGCGAATCCTGGGAGTGGTGACCTATGCCCTTAATCCCAACTGAGTTCAAGGTCATTTTAGTTTACAGAAGGAATTCCAGACTCCCAGGAAGGCAGTGATGGGGCCATGCCTTAATTCTCCAAGAGAGTATTTAAGGCAAGCATAAAAAGACAGAAGAGAAGAAGCCAAGAGAAGCCAGGCTGAGGAAGCTGGAAGACAGCTGGGTATGATCTGACTGTGGTGTTTACTCTCTCTAATATCTCCAGCTTTCTCAGAGATCTATCCCTGAGTCTTATTTATTCATGCAAGAGTCCATAGTTTTGAATTTTATTATACTAAGCTTCTTTTGTTATGGCTGGTACTAATGAAATATATATGTATATACATATATCTTTAAAAGAAAACATTTACAGACTATGTTGATGTTGTTGTAATTAGGAAATCTTAATTATATAGCAAAGTAAAAAAATTATAAAATATATAAAATTAATGAATTATAAAAGATAAAAATAGATTTGAGATAGTGCCACATGCACTGTAAGTCAAAGGACATGATCAATGACAGCTTAAATAATAGGAAAAGATATTCACTAACCCTACATCTGACAGAGAATTTATCTCTAAAGTATATAGATAAATCAAGAAACTAGAGGCCAAAAAACCTCAAATAATTAAATTTAAAAATTAGGGTTACAAATGAAATAGGTAACTCTCAACAAAATTTTAAATGATTGAATGACATTTATGAAATTGCTTGACATCCTTAGTCATCAGAGAAATACAAATCAAAACAACTCTCTGATACCACCTTCTATCTGTTGGGAATAGATAAGATCAAAACACAGTAGACATACTATGCTGGTGGGGATGTGGAGCAAAACCACTTCTCCATTGCTTGTGGGACAATAAACTTGTACAACCACTTAAAAACTAGTATGGTGGTTTCTCAGAAAACTGGGAATTAATTTATCCAATGATTCAACAATGCCATTATTGTGCATATACCATTCTTTCCCAAGGACATTCTTTCCCAAGGCCATTAGCTCAACTATGTGCATAGCAGCATTACTTGTATATCCAGAAACTGGAAATAACCTAGATCACCCCCAAGTAAATAATGGATTTTAAGAATGTGTTATTTTACACAGTAGAATACTACTCAGCAGTAAAAAAGTAACATACACACTTAATTTTTTAGGCAAATAGATAGATTTGGAAAGTATTATTCTGAGTGATGTAACAAAGGCCCAGAAAGAAAGATATGCTCTGCACTCAGTCTTAAGTGGATTTTAGACATAAAGCAAAGGATAAACTGGCTATAATTCACAAATGCCAAACAGTTCGGTAACAGGAGGATCTTAAGAGAGAGACCTATGCATCCCCTTGGCAAGAGTAAATAAAGAAGATATCCTGAGTAGATTGGGATCATATGGAGGAACAAGTAATGGGAGTTGGGAAGAAATCAAAAAAAGAATTAAATGATTGAGTGTGAAGAGTGACAGAGTGGGAAAATAAAGAAATAGATATCTTGACAGAGGAACCCATTGTGGAGTTAGAAAGAAATCTGGCACTAAAGATACATTCAGGAACCACAATTGTCCACAGCTAGAACTAGGAGCAATAGTGGAGAGGGTACTTAAACAGGAGTTCCCATAGCATAGTGGAGAAGGTACTTAAACAGGAGTTCCCATATAATCAAATTAATGACTACCTTAAGTGTACTATAGAAACTACATCCAGCAATAGATAGAGACAGAAACAATGTCTATATTTAAGCACTATGTCATGCTTCCAGTTCAGCTGAAGTTAGAGAGAGGAGAGCGTATATGAGCAAAGGGACCAGGATCATGAGAAGGAGACCCACAGAGGCAGCTGACCTGAGCCATGGAGCTCGTTGACTCTGAAAAATACAGCTAAGTAAACTTCATGTAACGGAATTAAACTTTTCAAATATCAATGACCATCAAACTTCAGTGGCTTGGGCAGTTCATGAAGCCTTTTGCCATGAGACCAGAGTTTATTCCTGATATATGGAGTCACTTCTGAGAACCCATTTCCTATAAAGAAACACTTTGATCAGCCTTGTTTCTTGGGGGAAGAACTCAGATATGCCTGAACTAAGTATGGCAGACAGAACTAACTCACTTTGGGATTTCCTTTTCAGCTCTTTTATCATTTGTGAATTGGTGGGCTATTGATTTTTTTAGTTAATACATTGTTGAATGGTTTTTAATCAGTAGTATAAGTTTTCTGGTAGAATTTTTGGGGTCAAATATGTGTACTAACATTATTATTAAATAATGATAGTTTGAGTTCTTCCTTTCTATTATTTTTATAAAAATAATTTCAATGTTGTTTTCTTCTGCTTTTTCTATATAGTAATGTTTAAGTCTTACTGTTGTAGAACCATTTGTTTCTAGTCATTTCATATTGCTCTTCATGCTGTTACACGAATTTCTGCACTTGTGTCTATTCATCAATCCACTGATTGGGGAAAGTGCTGTCTGTGTTTCAGCTAGCTGACTTTTATTTATGAGGTGGTTTTAGTGCAATTAAAGCTCTTGGAGGACTCAGATGCAGTGGAATCTGTATCTCAGGGAGAAATGGAGATCTTCAGCTGGAACTCTTGTGAATGATCTCTCCAGAGTCTATGTCTCAGGAAGTCACTCTTGTGTTAAAGCCCTCTAGAGGCTGTGTTTTAGGAAGAAGCTTCAATTGGAGATATTTCTGGGGCTCTTTAGAGGCTGTGTTTCAGGAAGCAGGTGAGTTTGATGAGATAGGAGGTTTGGAAAAATTGATTGTGGCTTATGTGTTAGAGAGTCTGATGAGAGTCCTAGTAAGACTTGTAGGAAGGGGTGCTGCTTTCTTGTCTGAAGGTGGATAGGTTAGGGAGCATGTTTAATGCCCTGTTACCCATTCTTAAGGGCTGTTATAGCTGGGCTGGCCAACAGACTGAGAGAAGGTTAACTCACCTCTTCTAAATAGGCTCCATAAGCATTTCTGTTTTACATTACAGTAGTTTTCTCTTATGATTTTGTTTAACATATTTTCCATGCATTTTAGCTGTTTTTTTTTCTATTTTTATTGTTTGGCTTGGCCTTTTTATGGTATCCCATATTTTCTGGATGTTTTTTGTTACATTTTTTTAACTTCTGCAGCCAGAAGTTATGTCTATACCTAGTCATACTCTGAGTATTCAGGAGTGTTGTACAATGGCTGTTGCTATCAGGAACACTCTAGGTTGTTTCATTTAAAAAAATGCATTACTTGCTTGCCTTGGCAACTTGATTGAGGCAAGATCCTTGGCCCCATAGGGGTAGTCTATTACATATTCACCCATTTTTATTTTGTTCTATATATGCTCAGTGAGAGTCAGAGTTCTTTGGCCTGTCCTTATTGACACTACCTCAGAAGGAGGGTATATCTTGCAAACTGTGCCTATCTCAGGTTGACTTCCTCAACATTCTTAACTATAATTAACTACCCACAATCAAAGAACATACATTACTGGAGAACTACCCAAAAGAGAGAATTAGGCAGTAATGGCCTTTTGAATTTCAGAGATCCAGGCATGTAATAAACTCCTGTGGAGAGTGTCTAAGAGCCATTAAAATTTGAAGAGATGCCTTAGCCTCTGCCCACTGTTGCCAAAAGTGCTGGAGGAAATACTTATAAAGGAAAAAATTGAAAGCAACAACACCCACCAATCAAAATATAATTAAAAATCTAGGAGGGATTAAACAACTTTTAAATATTATGCCAAAACTTATCTAATTTAATTGAAATGTTTTTGCTACTTGTAATAAATAATATAGAAACTTAACTTACAATATGTCCTTAATATATTTAGCTAGTTTCCAGAGTGCTAAACTAATGTTTCATACTTCAAAAGAAATCATACATAATGAGAAATGTGAATTTCTGCAAGTTTCCAGTTTTTAGGAAGCAATGAGAATTCTGGATTATTTCTTCCTTGGTGGAGGATGGTTGTTTTAAGTTGTTTCTGGTGGAACTCATTTCTATAGAGTTTAGACAACATAAAGGATATAAAATAGTATAAACTGTATGAGATAAATCACAGCAAATATACTAGTAAACTTGAAGTCAAAAATATATAAAAATAGCAGCCTGAAATGACCTTTTAAACAAGGAAATTCTACCACATTAATGTTTTCCCTTTGATTAGACACTATAAGTTAACATCCAGTACATAAAACAAAGATTTGCCAAAAACTTTGTCACTATAATGATGGGACTGCAATCTATCACAAGGTTTCATTAAGTTAACATTTGAGCAAAAGCCCATGGGAAAGATATGAAACCATCTTTTAGGTTAGAAAACTTATGTAAAAAATAGAGTTGTTTGTTGCAAAATTGTAATGGTTACTATTCCATTTTCCTATTGTCTGAAATGATTAAATGCCTAAGAGTTATGCCAGATAAAGTCTGATCTGATGTCCAGTAGTTGGGTTGATCTACTTTTTTGGTGCTGGTTGCTATTAATGTGTATAGTTATAATCAGAAGAAGGAAGCAATGGGTAAATGACTGTTGAGTTTTATTTACAGTCTCTATAGGGTCAACTTACACTGTTCCTACCATGGCTACACCTTCTTAGGAGGCTAAGACCAGAGAATTGCTTAAGGATAAAAATCTGTTCATTAAAACACCCTGTTATAATGTATCAAGAACCCTGGTGAAACGTTTCTTACATAAACATAAGGATAAAAGTTGAACACAAGCATGTTGAGTAACCCAGAATTCTACTCTCAGAGGCCAGAGATAATATGCTCTGCACTCTGTCTGAGTTCCTGAGATGTGAGATGAGGTAAGAAGTGCTATATTATTCAGTTTGTCACTCCATTCCCAGATGGCCTGAACAACACAGTCCAAATCAATCTGACCTATATTTACAGCTCATGAGACAAAGAACAATGGTTAGGAAAAGGCTTACTGGTAACAGACTTTTCCTTCTTTTCAGGTCTGTGCATGGCTGCCACTCTAGAGGTTGACTGGGCTTCTGTTGAAGCCATTCCATCATCAGCTCAATCTCTTGTCTTTCTTTTACTTTCTTATCCAGGATGTCTTGATGTTCATCTTTTGATGGGTGTGCTCACCAAGGGTGTCAAGTGGGGCATGGGAATTGACATTGTAGCTGTAACCCATGTGTACTCTGGATCCTGGCCTGCCATGTTGTGGTTGTGTGGTGTGTGTGTGTATGTGTGTGTGTGTGTGTGTGTGTGTGTGTGTGTGTGTGTGTGTGTGTGTGTTTGATGGGATTAGGAGGAAGTCATCCTCTCTCCCCTGTCACACTTCAGCCTGACTTTCTAGGAATGGGATATAGTCACTTAATGGAGAAACCACTTTCTCTCTAAAATACAGTCATAGGGTCACAGTCCAGTATCATGAGCAAGTAGAGAGAAATGATCAGAAGCCAAATGATGCTGAGTTCTAACTCTTCCCTTTGAGGATGTAAGGTGAAGGTGGGAAATCAAAAAGCACAGACGCCAGGAGTCAATTGAAAAGCAAAGAAAGAACTTATTTATTCAAAGATGGGGAGAGCCTTATATATCCTCCCCTGAGAACCAATGCTGTTTCACAATCTGGTGATATTTTTTGGTCATCTCTTATTGTCTGGGCATAATCAGGAGATTTGACAGCATCAGTTGCTAGGCACATTCTGAGCAAACAAGAATGTTGGACAAGGGCTGTTACTAGGATTTCAAGCCAACTCCAGTTTGGATCACAAGGAAGTACATTATGTACATGGCTTGGGAACTGGTTTGAGCCAATTTTCTTGGCTCTTTGGTCCTGTTCTACCATACATAACAATATTTCAAATTCACTGAATGATGTTTCTATGACCTCATTAACATTAACATTAACATTGTTTCCAAGACCTCATTAACATTGTATGGAAAGGGGAGAAATATTTCTCTTTTAGTTAGTCTAGTCAAATTAGAATAGCCTCAAAAATTAAATATAAAATACCCAGAAAGTAAGTATCTTACCTCTTTCACAATTTTATATTGCAATATTATTCACTGGCAATATATCGTATAAATGATTAATAGTTACTGGGGGTATATAGACACTCATGGTACAAATTGAACCTTAAGATGATAGAGAAACTGCCTCATGCCAGCTCCTGATCCACTACCGTAGAATGCAAGAATAAAACAGGGCCAGAACTCCATGTTCCCTGGGTCCCAATTCATTCTTCCTACACCCAGTAATTGTCCTGATTTTCAAGAGCTACTATAGTTTCCTTTAACAATGAGGTTTCAGGCCAAACTAGGGCACAGTTTGGACCCACATGCCACTGTTTATCTGGAACAGCACACACCAAATCCCAAAGAAACACATAGATAAGTATATTAATTTCATATTGTTAAGCCTATTGCCTAGGCACATTGCTAGCTAGCTCCTTCATCTTAACTCAATCCATTTTCATTAATGTGTCATGTGAAATGGCCCATGGCCTACCTATTTCTTTATATGTTACTTCTTCAGCACATGGAACACATTACTGTCTCTTTCTCTGACTACACCCTCCTTCTCCAACCTATGCTCTCATTTCTCTACCTAAGTACTTTACAGTGCCAGACATGGCCAAATCAGTCCTTTCATCACAGCATGTAAAAAGACATTCCCACATCACTTCCCTGTTTCTGTCTAATCAAAAGGGAAGGTTTCAATTTTAACATAGGGAAAATGTATATATAACAAAATGACTATCAAGCAAAGCTTAGTTACAATATCTAGTCTATTTGTAGGTAACAAAATTAAAGAAAATATTCTATCATCTACTTTATCTTTGTGAGTCTAAAGTTTCATATCTAATATACCTTTTAAAATAACTAAGAAAAGCTAATAGCTAAAATTATTTAATCTTCAACTACATCAAAAACTGTAGGATATAATGTTACTTAAGTAAACAGGATGTGTAATCAGCTTCCAAAATCTAGAAATGACAGAGATGATATCAGTCTGCCTGAACAGTCACCAAAATTCCTTTATAAAGTTGGCACATCCATCTGCAGCCTACAGGCCTATGGCATACTTTTCAATGAAGCATGAAATTTGAAGGACTGCATTGCCCATCCTGGTTTTGTTCATTATTCACTTCTCTTTGAGTCCTGAAGGATGACTGGAAGTTTTCTCTGCAAAGTAGAATCCTTAAGGACCATATCAGCTTGTTCTGCCAACGTTCAGATATCACTTTCTTATGGGTCCTATAAGTCCATTTGAAACAGCATAATGTCAAGCTGTCAATAAGGCAACAGGTTCTTGTACAGTGGCTAAATATTGCCACAAAGAAAGTAAATTCCATATGGAGTTTCTTTGATGCCCGTTTTTTTTTCTCTTAAAGTAGATTGATACTGCCAGGAGCAGACCTGTCTCACTGTCCAGAAGAGTCTAAGTTCTTAAAAGATTTTAAATACCATATTTTGTAGGTCATAGAAATACTTGAAGATTACCTATTTAATTGATAAAATATCTTTGAATACCTAAAAATCTAACAAACATGACTATAAGTTTGGTTATTATAGGTTAATATTAATCTGCATTTCTTAATTATACATTACAATTTTAAATGAGTTTCATAAAAAATCATACATTAAATAAGAGGTAAAAAATATATATACAGCATAACAAAATTGATCTTAAAATTGTATCAGTAAGTCAAAATCCATGCCTGTATAAAATATTTTGAGATTAACAGCTGATTATTCAGTTTAAGTAAACTCAATAATCTAATTTTCAAAATATCATTTATAAATCATATCCCTTTTCTCTTTTTAGAAATAGATTGACTATGACCATTGACCATTCATAATGAAAACAAACATTTATAAGCAGTATGTGGGTAATTTGTGTTGAGCAATGCTAATACTCAGGAAGCAGAGGTAGGCAGATCTCTGTGTCCAAAACCAGCCTGATCTACAGATTGAGTTCCAGGAAAGCTAGTGCTACACAGAAAATCCCTGTCTTGGAAACAAAAATAAAAACTTAATATTATATATAACCTCCTAAGTTATTGTAAGATTGATACACTGTTTTTGGTCTTTCTTAATTTTAACTTGTATATCTTTTTATATTTTATTACCAGTTTGTCACTTTAAAAAATCAAATAAACCCAGCACTCTGGAGGTTGAAGCAGGCAGAGTACTGTGAAGTTATGGCCATCCTCATCTTCAGAGTTAAATTCAGGATAAACAGAACAACTCAGAGAAATATTGTCTCAGATAAAAACTCAGAATATCCCACCCACAGGAAAAAAAAAGTTTGAAAATAAAACAAATTAGTTACTGGATAGTCACTAAGGTTCTTAAATGTCATTAATGCATCCATCTTCTGCTTACAGGCATGATGTAAGTTTAAGAACATAGCACATTCCCAGAAAGGTAGGGTGGATGTTCTTAAACTTACATCATGGTTACTGGGGTAAACAGCATCTTTTAGGGGATCTTGAATAGTTTTGTTAATTGTCTGGAAATAAGTAGCTATATCATTTGTTATCCAGTTTTGCATAACATGAAAGTGCAGGGCTTATCTCAAGTCCTGGCTATAGTAAACTATAAAGCTGCTTCATCTCAGCAAACCAGCTCAAAATTGTACAGAGCAGTTTGTAGTCCAAATCTGTTCTTTGGTTGGTGTTTGACAGCCTAGTCTCTTTGCCATTGGTTTGTGAAATCATCTTCATTTGGAAAGTTCAAGTTTACAATTAGGCATTGTCATGAATCATGGCAGTAAACTGATAAGAGACTAAAACTGAATGCAATGTACAGGAAGATAAATATATAACTATTTATTCAACATAGGATTAGATACAATTGAATAGTCCCTTATTATTTTTCATATTCTTCTTTCCTAAATCAGGTGGCACTTCTGATATGATACAGAGATTTTTTATTTTATTTTATTTTCCTTAAACAAGTATGCTTGAGTTTAGAGAAGGAGAGAGCCAAACTCTAACTCTAAAGCCTGCTTTAACCTATAATTAAACCAAAACTTCAACTTATAAATAAAAAGATATATAGAGGTTAATCAATAAAATCACCCTATAGAGTATATTGATACTGAGAGGAATGATATTCTTTTCCTTGTAAATTTTTATGGATAGCTTCCCTTCTGCTTTAGACATGTAGATGTCCAAGGTCTTCTTGAAGATGGGTATTTCTATATTTCCCTAAAGACATAAATAAAGACTTCCTCTTTGTGTTTTCTTGCAACTTAAAGAATTGTCATATGGGTGGAGGTGACATAATTCTAATTTTCATGAAGTTTCTGTTGTTCAAATGAAGTGTTTATTAATTTTGATGGTATTCATAACTTTTCTTTACCTTTGGAAACAAAAGCAAAACCCCTTTCCCAGTGTAGCACACATCCTAGCTTCCATTCAGAAGTTAGTACATCTATGAAGTAAACAGGCTGATTTAATTCAGCTGTTTATTCTACAGTCCAAGGCTTTTCAATAGCTGTTGTTCCTTTATCATTAATATTTAGAAAATTCAAGGTTAATAAAAAATTATGCACCTATCACTATGGGGTCTTTTTTATTTCTTTCTGTTTATTTAGCCACTTCCTTAGAGTTTTACTTGATCTCTTTTTGACTGCTTGCCTAGTAGGATTGTGTGGTATTCCTGTAAAATACTTTATATTATAATAAGCAAAAAATGGTTCACTTTAGTAGACATATATGCAGGAGTATTGTTGGTTTAATTAGTACAGGTATTCCCATGATGCCCATAACTCTAGCAAATGTGTGACATCAGAATCAGTCTTTTCTGAATGCAAATCTTTTGCCCATTGAAATGCTAAAAATGTATCTATTGTATGATGGACATACTTTAATTTCCCAAATTCTGTTAAATGAAATACATTCATGTGCCAGATTTCATTTTTATGTATACCTTTAGGTATACTTCTTGCTGGCAATGGAGTTTGATTATAGAAGGAACAGGTGGGAAACCTTTTTACAATTTCTTAGGCTTCTTGCCAACTGATAGATAAATCTTTTTTAATCCTTTCCTATTGATGTGATGCTTTTTATAAAACTTTGAGGCCTCTAGTACATTTCCTATTAGTATTTTATCAGTTTCATCATTACCTTGTGTGAAAGGATTTGGCAGACCTATGTGGGATTGAATTGTGTTATGTAGAAGGTATGGTTTCTAGGCCTCTTTATTTCTTGTAACAGAATAAGTAATGAAGTTAATTCTGACTCATCATTAATAAAATCAGCCATTTCAATGTGTAGAACAACTATTTCTACATACTGAGAGTCAGGGACTATGTTAAGACAGTAAAATCCATTAATACCTTCAGGATAGCAAATAATTCTGAATTATTGAGCAGAATTATAAGGACTTTGAGCCACTTCTATGCTCTTTTACTTATATCTTCTGCCTTTCTTGATTTGTTTGCATCGGTATAAAACATAGGGGCTTCAGAAACTGTCTTTCTCCATATAATATGAGAAAGAATCCAATTAGCTTTCTTTAGAAATTCAATTATATTGCTTTGAGGATATTTGTTGTTAACATTTCCCCAATAATTGCTACAGGCTCTTTGCCAAGGTTCACTTTCTACCCAAAATTTGTCAGTTTCTTCATGAGTTAAAAATACAAAAATTTCTACTGGGTCATTTCTGTCAATTGACAAAGACTTAATTTTCCCTTAAAAATGTGTTCATATATCTTTTCCACATATGTCTTTAATATCTTATTTTGTTTATGTGGAAGAAATATCTGTTCCAATATTACATTTTCCCTTTACATCAAAATAACTATTGGAGGATGCTTAGAATGCAAGATAGCTAGAATGCATTTAAGGTCATGATCCACATGTGCATCCTGTAATTTCTTTTCACCAAAACCAAATTCTTTCTCAGAATCAGGGGACAATTCTCCCAGACTATTGAAGTCCTTGTCACCATTTAAAGTTTTGAACAAATTATCCAGTTCATCATTTTTAATTCCAATAGTGGGTTTAAATTGGCAATCTCTCCTAGTAATCTTTGAAAATAGTTAAGTGTCTTCAATTAACCTCTCCTGATTTGTATCTTTTGTTGTCTGATTTTTGGTTGGCATATTTTGCAGCATAAATAATTAATGGAATTTCTCTCTTTTATTTTTTCTGGGGCAATTTGTAAGCCTCAAACAGACATGTTTTCACTTCTTCAAATATTTGCCTGGCTACTGAATCTGGTGCAAATTCAGTTCACCAATGCAGTTATAGGTTTATGGATATGAAGTACCATGTCTGGCTGGATCTCTTCTTTTTTAGAAATTGTTCTATTTTTCTGTTGTCTTTCCCCCATATTTATGAGAAGACAGCTTCTACAATGGAAAGGAAGTTATTGAAAAGAAGTTCAAAAATAAGTTTCTTTTCTTATCTCATAAATGATGGAAGTTATTCATAAAAAATATCTAATATAATTACAAAAGGTAAGGAAACAGGTTTTGGTGCTAGTGCTAGTTTTTATTCCCCACACAGACAGATCTCCATGAAAAATAAATACAGACATGTCTAGAGAAAAAGTTCAAGGACAGCCAATGCTATCCTAAGATGCCCTGTCTAAACAAACAAACAAACAAATGTATTTGGGGGCCTAGAGTTCCATGTCTTTGATTCCAGCACTCAGAGTCAGGTGGACCTATTGCCTATGGTCAAGTACTGGTCCCCAAACCCAGGTGGTGGATTTCCACCGTTTGCATCTCTAATTCCAAGGGACCAAATTCTCTCTTCTAACTTCCAAGGGCACCTGGAATATAGTAGTCACATATACACATATGCACGCAAAACACGTATTCACAAAACACAAACAAACAAATGAATAACTAAGTAAAACACCAAGTTGTGACTAGAAGGATGGCTTTTTAGTCAAAAGTACTTGCCCCTTTTTAAAAGTCCTGAGTTTGGTTCCATGCAAGAAGATTCAGAAACTCACAATCAACTCTGACTTCAGCTCCAGAGCATCTGACTCCTCATCTGGCCTCTGAGGAGAGTGCACATGTGTCATATCCCCATATTTGCCTTCATCTATGTTATTTTTTTTGGAAAAGTTAGTAAAACATACTTAATACAATGATTGTACATTGACAATGTTATAAAAGCAAAGTATATTATAATAAAGCTCATGATGAGCTACGAATAGGATGTATATTCGTACCACAAAGACATTATCTCAACTATGTTCATAGCATCAGTATTCATAATAGCAAGAACCTGGAAACAACCTAGATGCCCCAAACTGAAGAATGGGTTACCAAACTGTGTTAGACCTACACAATAGTGACCTACTTAGCAGTTTAAAAATTGACATTCTAAATTTTTCAAGCAAATGTATGGACTTGGAGAATATCCTCTTTAAGGATGTCTTACAAGCCCAGAAAGATAGCCATGGGATGTACTCACTTATAAATGGATTTTAGACATAATCAAAGATTACACAAGCTGTAAGCCATGATTCTTATCCTGTTCTGCCATGTGGCTTGGTACCTTTACTACATAGGTAGCACTTCCTGTGTGACCTTGGACTATCAACATTTTATTAAACTAGTAGGGAGGATAAATATTTACAATGTAATATAATCCCATAACAAGCCACAATGGATTATATAAGATTAATCCAGTCAAAAGAGAAATGGAGCCAAGCAGTGCTGGTAAACATCTTTAATCCCAACTCTCAGGATCTCATGCCTCTGCTCCCAATACTTGGGAATTATAAATGCCTTCATCACAGCACTAGAAATGTTTAGACACAAAGTGCTATGGCTGAGAAGAGAAAGGAATATAAGGCAAGAAGAGACTTGAAGTATGGCCCTTTCCTATCATATATTTTTGGCTTAAGACTCAGATCATTTAGGCTGTGCAATGTGATGGGATAATCCTCTTCTATTGTCCTATGGATTCAGTATTTATGAGAAGTTTTCTAGTGGATTGTTCCTCTGCTTCTCCAATCTTTTTCATTTACCCAAATATCTGGCTCTAGATTTTATTATCATACAACTTAGGGTAAGTGCCACATATGACATCCAAATTTGGGGCACAGAATTACAAAAAAGCTACTTATTTCTGCTTTTGTGGTCACTTGCAGAGGCTGGAGCTTCAGGAAGCTAGAGTCACTACACTGCTAACTAGATTTTCTTCTTGGGTTAGCCTAACACTGCCAGCCAGATCTGTCTTATAGACAATTTTCTTTCACATTTGTTCCTTAATCATGATCCTCCTGGATCTGTTTTTCAGACAGCAGGTCTCATCCCAAGTTGTGTTGTGGCTTTCACTGGACCCATCCTCTGGCTGCTTTCACACTCAATAGCTGCCTCAATTCACCATCATGTGAATCATCATTGTCAGCTGATTTGTTCAGTCAATTTGGGATTTTTTTTAAAGAGGGGAATTAGTTTAAAAAAGACAGAGTTTCGGGAAGTTAAAAACTTGGAAACACTATTACAACAGAAAGAATTTGGTGTCTGTTTAACACAAAGATGGAACAATGAAATGACAGGATATTTAATATAGATGGGACAGATGTAATGTCTATTATAAATATTGTTTGATCATTTCAGTTTAATAATTTAAAAAGCTGGTTACTTTGAGTGACAAGATCAAAAATTTAGAAAAGCTTGTTAAAACCTGTCTCTGACATTTTCAGACCCAGAGAGATGAGTTTAAAGGAGAACCAAATTCAAACTTGCCTTATTTAGTTACAAAGCAACAGAATAAATCTTTCAGATATCCAAACTCTGTTTTTCCAGTAACCTTAGAGGAATTGCCAAATGATAGATGTTCCCCACACTATGTAAGACTTTAAAGGACTCCTGTGAAAATGTTAGATTTGAGGAGATTCAAGGAAACAATATCACATGTGGTATAAACTCAAATTGTGAACAATACATTTACTCATGGTCACCTGGTAATAAATGATCCCTCTAAATTGGAGCTATTTGGTTACATCAGTTCTAGAGCCTGGTATCCAATTATACTGGAGTACCTTATAGAAGCATGAGGCTATAGCCCTTGAACAATAAATAGCTCTAGAAATAAAATGTTCTAAGATTATCTTCTTAAAGAGAAGATCATGCTTGTAGAAAATCTATCTGAATATGATGACAGCCCGACTTCCATGTAACAACCTTGAATGATTTTAACAAAATTGATGAAGTAGAAAGGAAAATTGGGTCATGCACAAAGACTATATAGTGCCCCTCAAAAATTATCACTGACATTTTACAAACATTGATTTCAAAATTAAATAGAATAATACAAATTTCAAAAGCTAGACAAATAATAGTTGAATCTCTGGCTTTTGAAAATGATAACATCCAATGCAAATGGATAATCAGGTTAAAAAGACAGAAACAACACACTTGAAGACATGGTTCAGAGATACAACTAATATTAAATCTCATAAACACAATGTTACAATAAGGTTTCTTGGACTTGGGCAGCCAGAGGTTCAGACCCACAGAACTACAGCCTCACTCCTTATCCGCCTGCTGCTGTTCAGACCCCAAAATGACTGAGACACTTATGTTAAATTCATGCTGTTTGGCCTATGGCTCAGGCATATTTATAGCTAGGTCTTCCATCTTAAATCAACCCATTCTAATTAATCTGTCTGCCACATGGCCCGTGGCTCACCTGTGTTCCTTACACGTTGCTTCTTTGGGCTTCCAAAGAAGTCTCTGATTCTGCACTTCCTTTCCTACCTATTCTGATTCCTCCACCTACTTTTTCTATTGAGCCTGTCAAAGGCCAAAACAGCTTCTTTATTTAAAGATTGATATTCACAACATAGAGGAAGGCATTCCCTAATCACCAAAACTTATTGGGAAGGGGGGCATAGTCTTTCATAAGGTTGCTTCCTGCTGACTTAAGGGTGATGACATCTGTTTGGGATACTGTAAAAGCTAAAACACTGGTTGGATCTTAATGGATTGACTATATACATCTATTAACATTCTCAGAATAGTGGTTAACTTCATCTGAAATTCTAATTAGAAGTGTAATATGAAGGAAAATCATAGAGAACTATCTTGCAGCTGTTTTTGAATAATCTATTTTTAAAAAACAATCATTGATTGGTGGGCACCAGGTTCTTGATTTTTCTATTTTTGCCTCTGTCTGTCTTCCTGTCTCTACAGCATTTGACCAATGAATGTAGAACTACCAGGGACAAAGAACACAACCCTTTACCATCGGGGAAACACCTTTCAGGGCTTCCCCTGGGAAGCCCCCATAAACCAGACTCTAAATTCGAGGAAGATAAGATTATATCCAGTAACAGTAGAAGACCAGCATTCTCAGTACAAGCAGTGCATCCAACACCTGATCTAGAAGATCATACAGTATTAGGTAATAGAATAAATTCAAAAGAGAAATCAGACGTTCCAAGAAGAATCACAAAATGAGTATTTTGGCAGACTTCAATACATGAACAAAGACCACAATTGAATATAAGGGTAGATAATATTTATATCCAGGGTTTAGTCAACATGGGGGCTGATGTTTTGATCATAACCCCAGAATCATGGCATCCAAGATGGCCTTTACAGGCAGTAGATATCCAATTTCTGGGTATTGGGACAATATCTCAGGTGAAACAGAGTGTTAGATGGCTTGAATGCATAGGACCAGAAATTCAGAAAGAATGGTTGAAACCATATGTGGCTGACATAGCAGTGAATCTGTGGGGTTGGCTTCTAATGCAATGGAATAGCCAGATTAGGGTTGTGACCTTCTAATGCAATGGAATACCCAGATTAAAATCCTTCTTGGTCTGATATCAACCAGAGACTCAATTATGTTTCCAAAAGTGATGCTTTAAGGTGCTATGAAGAAAATTCACCAGCCATTCAGGTTGTACAAAAGAATTGCCCAATAACCACAGAACCTAAAAGGACACTCATGTAGTATGAGGTATTTGGCTCAGACTTTTGTGCCTTACCTCAAGGTTTAGGACCCACAGACTCGAAGTCCTACAGTCTCACAGAGACACACAGATGCTTTCAATAGTTTTATGCTGATTAGTCTAAGGCCCAGGCATATAATTTGCTAGCTCTCTACCCTTCATCTAACCCATGTCTTTTGCCCAGCTATGTGGCTGGGTAACATTTCTTAAAGCAGCATAGTTCTCCTCTGCTTCTTCCTGCATCTCTCTGGCATTCTGCTTTGTGCTTCCTATTCTCAGAGTTTTCTTAGTCTGGTAGCCCCACCCATACTTCCTGCCTGCCTTCAGCCAATCAGTGTTTTTTATTAAACCAATGGGTGGGATAATTATTTAAAATGAAACAACTCAATCTCCCAATGGGTGGGATAATTATTTAAAATGAAACTACTCAATCTCCCCTTTCTCTTCTTAAAACAAAAAGAACTGCAAATCTAATATTTTTTCTTTCCCTATCTATAACAACTTATAAACAACACTGCAAATAAACATGAACATCCATAATCCATGTTTTGGGAATGTGGGCATTGTTCTTAGGCTACTTCCTGCTGAATGGAGGCATAGGCAGTCTTATGGGAATCCAAAGAAAAATGAAGGACTATGCACAAGTTTTTAGTGGAGTCCTCTGTAAAACTGGGTCATCTCAGCCAGTCTCCTTGAAATTGTTCTGAATACAGAGCTCTGGAAATTTCAAAAGAGGTGCTCTGAAATGCTGAATCACCTGGGCCATCCATTTCCATTGGAGATTTTTCAGGGGGTCTTCCTCTATCAAACTTTATGTTCTTTCACCAGGAATAAATCCAGAGCTTCTACTTTTCTGTGAAAATAAAAAGAAAAACACTTCTCCAAAGTAGCATATCTTTGGATTGCAATTTTAAAGTCAACTCATTTACAAAAATATCTCCAGCCCACTCAAAGCACTGCCTTTGAAATGGTTAATGGAAAAGCCTATTTGGGTTCAGCAATGGCCTTTGATGAGAGAAAATCTTCAGGCTTTGGAACAGTTGGTACAGGAGCAGTTACAGGCTCAGCATAATGAAGAATCAACCAGTCCATGGAATTCTCCTGTTTTTGTTGTCAAGCAAAAATCTGGAAAATGGAGGATGGTGATGAATCTGAGAGCAATTAATAAAGTGATTCAACCTATGGGCTCTTTACAATCTGGTATTTCTCTGCCTTCTCTGTTACCTAAGAGATAGCCTATAATGGATATTGATTTGAAGGATTTTTTTACCATACCTTTACAGGAACAGAACAAAGAAGAACTTGCTTTTACAATGCCTACTCTTAATAATTCAGGACCAGTTAAAAGGTACCAATGAAAGGTCCTTCCCCAAAGAATGTTGAATAGTCCCACCTTATTCCAATATTTTGTACAACAATCACTAGAGATACTGCACAAGCACTTCCCACAACCTACCATTTACCATTATATGGATGATATTTTGTTGGCAGACCCAAACCCAAAAACATTAGAAACATTGTTTGAAGAACTAGAGCAAATATTGCCTGATTGGGGACTATAAATTGTTCCGAGAAAGTACAGAGGGGAGATTATATCAATAATTTAGGATATAAAATAGGTTTACAAAAAATTAGGCCAGAAAGGTAAAATTAGAGATAAATTGAAGACTCTTAATGATTTTTAAAAGTTACTAGGAGATATTGCTCATATATGGCCCATTATTGTTAGAAAAAAATTATAAGCTAGTTAATTTGTTCAAGACTTTGGATGGTGATAAGGATTTAAATAGTACAAGAGAATTATCTGATGAGGCCAAGAAAGAATTAGAGTTGGTGGAAAACAAACTTCAAGAAGTACATGTAGATCATGTGGATCCAGACCTGGATTGCCTACTTGTTATTATACACTATAGACAATCTCCAACAGGAATCTTAATGCAAAGAGAAAGCATTATATTATAATGGATATTTCTGCCACATAGACCAAGCAAGAAGATGAAGATATGTATCAAAAAAATTCTGATCTGATTTTTAAAGGTAAATTAAGACTTCACCAATTGACTGGAAAGGACCCTGCATAAATTGTTGTGCCTTTGACTAATGAAGAAATTGAACGATTATGGGCAGACAGTGAACCTTGGCAAAAGGCTTGTAGTGACGTTATAGGAGACATTAATAATAAATACCCTCAAAACAAGAGAATTCAATTTATAAAGGAAAATAATTGGATCTTTCCTCATGTGTACAGGATAAACTCGTTTCAAGAGCCCCTACATTTTATACTGATGCAAACAACTTAGGAAAGGCTGGCTACAAGTCTGAAAACTTAAATTGGATCAGAGCCCTTATAACTCTGTTCAGAAGTTAGAACTATATGCAATTATTATGGTGTTGTTGGATTTCAGAGACTCTCAACATAATTACTGACTCTCAATATGCAGAAAGAGTTGTTTCACATATTGAAACTGCTGATGTCATTCCTGATGATGCAGGCTTGACCTTACTGTTCATACAACTACAAGATATTATCAGAGATAGGATACATCCTATGTACATAACACATATCAGGGCACACACAGGTCTCCCAGGCCCTCTAGCACAGGGTAATGATGAAATAGATTGCCTGCTGATAGGAAATGTGCTAGAGGCCACAGAATTTCATGAGAAACATCATGTTAAGAGCAAAGGATTAAAGAAGAGTTTTTCTATCACTTGGCATCAAGCAAATAAAATAGTAAGGAATTATAACACTTGCTCTTTCTATGACCAACCATCTTTACATGCAGGAAGTAATCCTAAGGGTACACAGAGAAATGAGTTCTGGCAAATGGATGTGTTTCACTTTGCAGAATTCGCAAAGATGAAATATGTACATCATACTATCGATATTTGCTCTGGAATGCAATGGGTAACTGCCCTGAGTTCTGAAAAATCTGATGCTGTACTTACTCACCTTTTGGAAGCCATGTCCATAATGGGAATTCCCACTCAGAATAAGACTGACAAAGCTCCAGCTTATGTTTCCTGAAAAATGAAGCTGATTTTTGGATACTATAATATAAAGCATATTATGGAGATACCACACAACCCTACAGGACAGGCAGTTGTAGAGAGATTTCACCACATGTTAAAAGAGATGCTTTATAAACAGAAGAGAGAAATGAGAAAACCAGGGAGAGCTTGCACAGTGCCTTATTGACTTTAAATTTTCTTAACGCTGATGAAAAGGGAAAATCAGCTGCTGAGGGACATTGGGTAATAGAGAAATCTTCCAAAATAAATCCACCCATCTACTTCAAAGATGTGTTGACTTCAGAGTGGAAGCCAGAATATGTACTTTGTTGGGGTAGGTGTTTTGTTTTTGTTTCAACAGGGAGAGAAAAGATATGGGTACCAACAAAACTAATAAAAGTTTGCTTCGAAAAGGAGTCCCTTTCTGAGAAGGAGAAGTAATTGCTCATCCCTGATATGACAAATGGATACATGGTAAGGAAAACACATTTATCAAACTTGGGGCAGGATCTCAGTTTTGTCTTTTCAGGAAAATGGATACAACTGTTTTTAAGATATTGACTAGAAATTGAATAATTACTCACCTGCAATCAAGGAGAGATTGATAATGAAGGAATATAAACAATGGACTAAGAGACCAACTGATACACATATGCACTACTGGGTAATCTCTCAATATTTACTGCTTTGCATCTTGCATCTACACTTAAAACAATGTGGTCCTAATTTGAGTATTAATAGGGCTGAATTTGGATTGGGAGCAAGAGGCTTTCACCCTCTCTAAACCCAAGCATATTGGTAAAGAAAATATGAAGTATTCTGTCTGATATCAGAAAAACCACCTGGTGTGGGAAAGAAGATAGAATATTTAAGGACAAATATTGTTGTGATTACATCTTAAACCTTGTTTCTCTCTATTTCTGTACCTTTCAAACATCCTGTTTACATAAAATCTCCTGAAGTCATATAAAATATGAATAGCTTCTTTGAGTATCAACAATGTTTAAGTTTTCCATTGTAAATAACATTTCCTCCTATCAGCTAGCTACAAAGAATCTGGAACCAAGATGGGGCCTGTACCACAACAACTCCTACTAGTGAAACAAAAATAAAAGGGAGAATATGAGAGAGAAAGAGACAGGTACACAGACCGACAGAGGCAAAAATAGAAAAATCAAGAAACTTGTGCCCACCAATCAATGATTGTTTTCAGAAAATAGACTATTCAAAAATGGCTGCAAGATAGCTCTCTATGATTATCCTTCAGATCACACTTCTAATTAGAATTTCAGATGGAGTTAACCACTATTCTGAGAATAGTTATAGATGTACATAGTCAGTCCTTTAAGATCTAACCAGTATTTTAGCTTTTACAGGATCCCAAAGAGATGCCATCGCCCTTAAGTCAGCAGGAAGCAACCTTATGAAAGACTACGCCCCTCTTCCCAATAAGTTTTGTGTTCTGAGGGCTGTGGGTAATTATTATTCTAATAGAATAGTTATAAGTTAAAATTGGGTGGAGGACAGAACTATAATATAACCTCAAAGATCTCTTTTGAAGAAGAGAAAGGGGATAGGATAGATAAAGGTAGATTGTTCTACCTACCTATAAACAATTTTAGCTGAATGTATGGGCTAAGCTAAAGACAATTTGCACTGGCATAGGTATTTGTATATTGATACTAATGTGAAATCATTTTATACGTTTAATTGAGATAATTTGTACATTGGTACAAAGTTTAATCTGTGATTGCTTTATATAACCAACGCAACTTGTACATCGATATAAATCTGAATCTGTAACTATTATATAATATTTAATCTGTAATTTTATATTTTATATATGTTTCTACCTCTGTTTAAAATATTTGCACATTATTGTCATGTCCACTATGCAATTACTACCTTCATTTAACTATAGTAGCCATAATGTATGATTGCACTAGTTATGCTATATGCACAAGATGTTTTATATACCTCTGTTTAGATGTATATATATATATATATATATATATATATATATATATATATGCATGTCTAAAATGCTGTGGCAACTTTACATGGTATATATACCCCTTGCTAATATTTGATAGTCATGCTAAATATCATTGTTCAGAGGTTATATCCCCATTACATAGGTATTCTAATTTTAGTACAGTGTTTAATCCTTAAGACATTAAAAACTACAGTCAACATTACTTAAGGTACCATATCCCAGTCATCTCCGATACAGGTTAGATATCATAGATAGACAGGAATCTTCAATGATTTCATAGACCCAGAGAATATGGCATTTAACATTTGGAATTCGGCCATGAGAGACACGATGACTCCTGGTGTCACTGCTCTTTTCCTGAGATGGTGTTGAGCATCGAGGATACTTCTTTGGAATTGTCCTTTTGGCAGAGTAAGGACAGTTGGGTAAGGAACTGTCCTTACCTTGATTGCTGACAGTACACACATGATGTCCAAGCTGGATGAACAAGTTGATGGATGGAGACTGACCTGGACAGGATAAGACAGTCCCTCCAAAATTGCCCTGCTTGTGAAAAGATCTTTCAGATACCATAGGCCTGTAGCCAATATGATGGATGCTTCAATGGTGCAGAAATCAGAGGTGATTGTCCAGGTAGCCAAGGCTATAAATCTCACCCTCACCAAAAAGATAATTTCTGTGTTCATGGTATCTCTTCACAGCAATAGGAACTCTAACTAAGGTATTGTGTAAATCTGATTACCTGGGTTTATGCACCAGAAACCTCTATTAAATGAGAGTCAAATGCCAAAAGTTGTCCTTTGCTTTGACCTTTACAAGTTTAGTGCCTTGTGTTCACCTGTATACACACACATCACAGAGACCACATAAATAAACACACACACACACACACACACACACACACACACACACACACATGCCTGATCCAAATAAATAATACATTTGAAATGTACATGCAAAGCTGGGTACTATGATCCATGCCCATATTTGTATAGCTTGGGAAGTTGAGGAGTGATGGGTATAGTCAGTTTCAAGCCAACATAAGTAGCATAATAAAGCTCTGTCTTATTAAAAACACACTCACAGGCACTGGTTTGAACACACATACATATACACTCACCCATATTGGGTTGGGAGGAGAAATTTAATCCATTGAACAAACTGAAGATATAATCATACGTAAAAAGTATGCATACTATTATAATATGGATCATTAGGGTATAAGTGTAGTGGATTTACTACATAACATTGCAAACTATTGTCCCACCTACTAGTTTAATAAAAACATAATTTGTTTGAAGTCAGACAGGAAGCATGGACAAGGCTACCACTTTAAAAAAAATTCCTTCTTATTATGAACAGAGCAAAAATGCCACAGAGTTGCCAGACAAGTCAGAAGATACAGAGGACAATTATGATGTTCTGAGGAAAAGGTACAGAGCCACATGGCCAAACAGGATAATAACCATGAGTTAGTTTAAGAGTTAAATGCTGGAGCCTAAGGCCAATTAGCATAAAATTATTGTAAGCATGTGTGTGTGTCTCTGTGGGACTAAAGAACTCTGGGTCTGACAGTCTGGGCCATGAGGCAGCTAAAACATATAGTCCAGGCCAGGAGGCTCGGCAGGAAAGTCCATGCCAGAAACATAATACAACAAGTAGCAGCCCAAAATGGATGTTATACACACACATAAAGCTGGACAAAGCATAAAAACAGTATAAAGCACAAAACCAAAACCAAAATCAGCTTCTGTATTTGTCTCTGACATGAGCCATGGTACAGAGATACTCTGGCCAGGCCTGTGGATGTGGGCTACAAAATTGCAGGCTTTTGGAGTGCAGTTTAATGTGCAAAATGGCCAGTTCCTGAAGTCTCACTGTAACTTCAATGTGATCCAAAAGTTTTAAATGATGTATTTAAGGTTTTTGTTTATAAGGACATAAAGGGATCAGAATCAAAGATGGCTTCTTAGTGGCTATGTTTACTTGGTTCATCTTTGTTTTCTGGAGGTAAGCAGAGGGTTGGCTTTTTTAAAGAGAGCTATCTGATTCAACCTTAGAGGCAAAACAGTCAAAACAGTGTTGAGCCTTTTCAAAGGCCTTGCTGTCAAATACTTAAATGGAGCTACTGAACAGCAGGTGACAGTGATTTTCATTGTGATTTATAAGCCTTAAAATTCCCCAGAGTAATAATTGTGGGTCCTAACAGTACCTGGGTTAAAATGATAAATTTTATAAAGCTATATTTGGGGCTGTGTGGAGCCAGCCAGTCATTCTACCCACCTTTATTTCTTAGTCACACATAGACAGATTATGAGTAGTCAAAAATAGAAAGAAATAGAGAGAACTTCGAGGAATCAACCAAAATAAGCAAGCCTATAATCCTTAGTTAGACCTTGACAGATTAAAGGTGTGGACAGTAACAGAAATAAATAGAGAAATCTGGGTAGAATCAGTCAACCTAGAAAAGTAAAGTTGTGATCAGAAACAGAAAAAGATAAGAAATAAGAGATATACAGTAAAAATATATTTTAAAAAACACTAAGTAGTTTAGAGTGTGTTAAAAATATATACATAGGCATGAAAGAGAAGAGAATCTGGAAAAAATAGAGAAGGCATTAAATAAAGAAATAGAGTAAATAAAAATAAGCCAAGTGAAGATGGAAAGTACAAATAGCATCTGGATTCTGTATGTTATAGTCTTGTTCTTAAGTTTTTTGACTGAAATGAAGTAGTAAAAGATACTAAAGGTCAATAGATTACAAATACTGCTGAATTAATTCAACCTATCTATTTTGTAAATTATTTGACTTTAAAATTCAATTAAAAAGTATGGTACTTTGGAGAAGGGATTTTCTTTTATTTCCACCAAAAAATGAGAAGCTATGGACTTATTCCTGGTTAAAGAAAATAAGCCTTGATCAAGGAAGAATGCCTGAAAGAGTCTTCTATGCAAAAGGATGGCACAGATGATTCAGCATTTCAGAGCACTTCTATTGTTTCTAAAACTATTTTATGGAGACTGACTGAGATTATCCAGCCTTAGAGAATGCTTCACTAAACACTTATCTGTAATACTAAATTTGTCTTAGGATCCATATGGTATTGCCAATGACCCCATTCAGCAGGTAGTAGCCTACAGAATGATGACCACATTTCCAAAAAATGGATTATGGATGTTTGGCTTGTTTGCAGTGTTTTCTACAAGTTTCTATATATAATCGGGAAAAGTTTACACAGAGGAAACTAGATTTGAGTTCTTATTTAAAAAAGAGAAAGGGGAATATGTAGTGGATTTATTTAACTATGTAAACAATTGTCATACCTACTGGTTTAATAAAAACACTGATTTGCTGAAGGCAGACATGAAGTGTGGGCACTGATACCAGATTAAGAAAACTCTGGGAACAGGAAGAACAGAGCATAAATGGCACAGAGTTTCCAAACAAGCCAGAAGATGCAGAGGACTAGTATGCTGCCCTGAGAAAAAGAAAGAGCCACATGGTTAAACAGGATAAGAAACATAGTTTAGTTTAAGGGAAAAGAGAAAAGTGAGCCTTAGGCCAATCAGCATATAATAATATAAGCATCTGTGTGTCTCTGTAGGTTCACTGAACTATTGGACTGACTGTGGATCTGAATGTCCTGGCCCTGAGACTAGACTGGAATGTCCAGATCAGAAACAGCATATAACAGATAAGTTGTTTTCAATATTTTTAGTTCTGTTTCCTTGAGGCAGGAAAAGTTTATGGAGCCCCAATTCTCCTGAAATTCACTATGTACATTTAGGTGCCCTCAAATTCACAGAGATCTGCAGACACTTGCCTTCCAATTGTTGGGATTAACAGTGTGTGCCAACTAAATGGACATTTTGGAATGGTCATATAAATATTCACCTCTAATACCTTCTCAGGAATGGGGCTAAGTTCAGCATGGTAAACTGCCAATTACTCATAGGTACTCTTTTTTAAATCTTAGGACTTGAACCCAAAATATCACAGGTACAAGTTTTGCAAGCTACCTCTAAGGTACAACATAGACTTTATTGTATAGTCATTCTTGTCATGATGCTCTAGAAAATATTCAATTTGTTTTTCAAATTATATCAATAAGCTACTTCTGAAAAGAAGGTTATTTTGTATCCATAGTTATAGGACCAACCAGTAATTTATCTCACTAACATCAGTGACAATGGCTTAAATGACTAGAATGATATCACCTTTTTGATCATAATCCTAAAGGTGTTACACAGTACATTATGAAGTCAGTAAATCAAAGAACTATCAAATCAAGGTGATTTTTTCAATAGAGTGAGGCCCATGAGTCATGAAAATATGAAGTTCTAGAAGAGTTTTGTGGTGTTTTAAACATTTAAGAAAGAATTTTTAATCTCAGTACTTGAGAGGCATAGAAATACATATCTCTTACTTAGAGGGTAGCCTGGTATATATAATAAGTTCTAGGAGAGCCAGGGCTACATTGAAAGACTCTGTTAAATTATAAATAAGAATATAAATAATCAAAAAAGAAATAACACACAAAATATGTAAACATGATGAATAAAATTGCCTTTTTAATATTTAATTCTAATGTGCATTATCTTTTCTTTTTTTCTTGGCCTCTTTTGTGGGTGTTGTTTTCTTAGTGTTGAAAAATTATTTTCTACTATGGTAGCAATATTAAGTAATATCTTACATTTCTTATCATGTATTGGAAGAAAATCAAATAATTATTTACATCTAATGCCACTTGAACACACAAGCACAAAGAAGACTAGTCATGGAATACATGTAGCTACTAAGGATGCCACCTGACCTCTCATTACTGTTTTTTTTATTCTACTGTATGAGAAGTTAATTTTGGAAGGTAGATATCTTGTAGAATTACCCCTGCAAATATCTGAGAATATACTGTGTTTACATACACTTAATAACAACCCCTCTCAATTCACATGGTTCTGAGAATCCTCCTTGTTGGATTGGAAGGACCAAATTGGAAACTGAAGTACCCTTGAACTTAGGCTAAAAATTGTTGCTTATCTGATGTAGAATACCTTGCTTTTCACAAGCATGGTATCTCAGTCACTTTCATTTCACTGTGCAGTGACAAAAACTCATGATAAATCCAATTTATATTTTAAAAAATTAGTTCATTTGGGCTCAAGGTCCCAGAGGCCTTGAACTATGATCATATAGCAAGAGAACATGTCATCAGACAAACATGGTAGAGGGAAAGTATCTGAGAGCTTATATTTTCAGTCAAAACCCATGGGGCAAAGGGTAACAGACAGTTAACTGGGAATGCTTTGGCAGTTTAAATCTTGAAGCCCACCTCCAATGAAGCATCTTCTCCAATGAGGTTATACCTCCTGATTATTCCTAAGCACTTCAACAAACTGGCAACCATCATTCAAATATATGAGCTTATGAATGCAATTCTCATTTGAACCACAACTCATATCTCTCTGAAATGTCTCAACAGAGTTTGTCCTGGTAACATGTCGCTTCTGTAGAAATTATATATTTGTTAGGCTTTGATAAGAAAATTATCTTATAGTTTTTCCTTTAATGAAGATTTTTTATTTAAACATTTTTAATATATCTACAACTGTTACCCCTCATCCCCTTTTCTCTGTCACCTTATAGCTACTATCACTCCATGATTCCAACATTCTTCAGAGAGCATAAGGACTTCCAGAGTGAGGCAATTCTGCATTTATATCCTGTTGAGGTAGGAACAAGGCCCTTCCTCCAATATCTGGGCTGTGCAATGTGTTCCTCTATAAGGAATGAGTTCTAAGAAGAGAGTTCATGCACTGGTTATGATTTTTTGTCCCACTGTTAGAGACCTTACAAACTGCCCATGCCATTTCATGATCATCCATATTCATAGGGCCTAGTAAGTCCCAAGCAGGTTCTTCAGCTATCATTGACTTCCCAATATCTTATATTAGCTGTCACTGTAGCTTTCATCATCTTACTCTTGACCCTTTTCCTCATATAATCTCTCTTTCTTTTTCTTTTTCAGAGATAACCTACTTGGCACATTGATTACCAAGTGTGCAGGAAATTATGGATGATTCTAATGAGAATTCATATTTAGCACTGTACCCCATCTTTAAAATTAGATTGTGTTTTTTTGTCTAGTTTCTTCATCTCTTTTTATATTTTATAAATCTGACCTCTGTCAGATGCAGGGTAAGTGAAGATCTGTGCCCATTCTGAATGTTGTCACTTCACCTTATTGACCATGTATTTTGTCTTACAGAAGCATCTCGGTTTCAGTAGGTCTCATTTACTAATTGTTATTTTAAGTGTCTGTGCTATTGGAGTTATGTTTTGCAAGCTGTCTTTTATGCTATTAAATCAAGGTTATTTTCAAACTTTTATATCAGGGCAAGTGTAACTGCATTTATATTGAGATCTTTGATCCCCTTGAGCTTGATCTTTGTCCAGGTGGTAGATATGGATCTTCTGGATTCTTCTACATGATAACATCCAGTTATGGTAGTGATTTCTTGAAGCTGCTTTATTTTCCATTGTAATTTTTTTGGTTTCCTGTTAAAATCAGGTATCCTTTGATTTGTGCATTACTGTTTCAGAGGCTGTTCTTAGGTTTATGTTCTATTCCTGTAACTACTGGCTGAATATAGCAAATAAAAAGAGTTTATTGTTCATTGCATAACTTTTATTAATCCAGTTCTAAAGAAATGTGCCTTCAATGCCATATTGTGTTGAATATCTCTTTGGTGATATATTGTATTCTCCAAACAAAAATTGACTGAAGACCAGATGACAGAGCCAGTCACAAAGTTATATACAAAGTTCAGACAGTGTTGGCACACACATTTAATTTTAACACTCTGGAGGGAGAGATCTCTCTGGTTCTCTGTGAGCTGAAGGCCAGAGTTGTATGAAGTTATTGCCCTGTCTGGACTGTGATGAAGACTTGCAGGAATGTTTCTGGCTTGAATTAGCCCCACATTTCAGACCTGCCCACTGCTACTTATCTGGACCAGCTATTCCAAAGTTACACAGAAATACATGGATGCATATATAAATTTTATGCTGATCAGCCGAGGGCCCAGGCATGTAAATGCCAACTCTTCACTCTTAAAATAAGCCATGATTCTTTTTTCTGTACTCATTGATATTGTTATTTTTCTTGAAAAAAATGGTAAAACATATTTAATACAGTGGCTGTATATTGACAGTCTTATAAAAACAAAGTATATTATAATAAAGCTCATGATGAGCAAGGTATAGAAAGTATATTCATACTCCAAAGGCATTATCTCAACTATGATCAAACCAGTAGTATTCATAATAGTAAGAACCTGAAAACAACCTAGATGCCCCTCAACTGAAGAATTCATTAACAAACTCTGATTTATCTATACAATGGTGACCTATTCAGCAGTTAAAAAAAAATAACATCCTACATTTTTCAGGCAAATGTATGGACTTGGAGAATATCCTCCTGAGCAAGGTCTTATAAGACCAGAAAGATAGCCATGGGATGTACTCACTCATATATGGGTTTTAGACAATAAGCAAAGAATTCCCAAGCTGTAAGCCATGGTTGCTACCCTGTTCAACCATGCAGCTCGGTACCTTTTTTTTCCGAGCAGCATAAATGTTCTCTGCATCTGCTGACTTCTCTAGAATCACCATGGCATCTCTGCTCTGTTCTCCCTGTTCCTAGGGTTTTCTTAGTTTGGCAGCCCTGCCCATCCTGTCTGGCTTTGCCAATCAGCATTTGATTATAGCAGTAGGGAGGATAATTATTTATCATGTAAAATATCACAACAGGTCACCCTGGACTACAACAAAATTTTTCTATATGATTGTTCCTCTGCTTCTCTAATCCTTTAGCATTTACCCCAATATCTGGCTCTAGATTTCATTATCAAACAATGCAGTATAAGTGCCATATATGACATCCAACTTTTGGGGCAAAGAACCACAATAAAGCTACTATCTCTGCCTTTGTAGTGACTGGCACAGGCTGGAGATATAGGGAGCTAGTGTCAATACAAAACCAGCTAGATTTCCTTCTTGAGTTAGCCTCTCACCACCAGACAACTCTATCTTACAATTTCTGTCACATCTGTTTCTTAAACATGATTCTCCTAGGGGTGTTTCTTAGACAGGGGGTTTCATCCCAAGGTGTGTTGAGGCTTACACTGAACCCATCCTCAGGCTGTCACACTCAATTACTGCGTTAATTCACTACCATGTGAATCATTGTCAGTAGATTTGGTGAATCAATTTCATATTTCTTAAAGTAGGAATTAGTTTTTTTAAAAAAAAAGAGTTTCTGCAAGTTAAATAATGGGAAACACTATTATAACAGAAAGAATTTGGTGTCAGTTTAACACATAAATGGAACAATGAAATGACAGGATACTTAATATAGATAGGAAAGATGTAATGTCTATTATAAATATTGTTTGATTATTTATGTTTTATAACTTAAAAGGCTGGTTACTTCGAGTGACAAGATAAAGAATTTAGAAAAACTTGTTAAAACTTATCATTGACATTTTCAGACCTAGACAGAAGATTTTAAAGGAGAACCAAACTCAAAATTGCCTTATTGGGTTACAAAGCACAAGCATAAGTCTTTTAGACATCCAACCTTGGTATCTCCAGTAACCTTAGAGGAATTGCCAAATAATAGATGTCCCCCACACTCTGTAAGACTTGAATGGACTCCTGTGAAAATGTTAGATTTGAAGAGATTCAAGGAAGCAATAGTCTCATATGGCAAAAACTCAAATTGTGAAAGAGACATTTACTCATGGCCACCTTGTAATAAATGATCACTCTAGATTGGAGCTATTTTGTTACAGGAATTCAAAGAGCCTGCTATCCACTTACAGTGGAGTACTTTGTAGAAAAGTGGGGCTAAAGCCCTTGAACAATACAATAGATCTTGAGATATTGAAATGTTCTAAGACTATATTCTTAAAGAGAAGATCATGCTAATGTAGAAAAGCTATCTGTATATGATGACATCCCTGCTGCCATGCCGCAGCCACAAATGCTTCAGACAAAATTGAAGGAGTAGAAATTGGTCATGCACACAATTATATAGGGCCCAAACAAAACTGTCACTGATTTCTTAAAAAATATTGACTTCCAAATTAAATCGAATCATCCAAATTTCAGAAGCTAGAGAAATAATTATTGAATCTCTGGCTTTTCAAAATGCTATCACCCAATACAAAGTAGTATTCAGGTTAAAAAGACAAATACAACACTTGAAAAAAATGATTCAGAGATTCAATTAATATTAAGTCTCATAAATAAAATTACGCTTACATAGGAATATTGATTTCCAGAGGTTCTAAGACAAAATAAAGATATCAGACATTTCAATTGTAGTAAATAAGGTCAACTAAGAAGGGACTATGAGCAGAGTCTTCCTAAACATAATTTCTTTTTAGAATAATCCTAGAAGAACTCTCCCTTCTGGAGCATACAGAAATTCTAGCAAAGATAGATATTGGACTAAGAAGTGCAGGTGAACAAGGGAAATAAAATGTAGCTCTTTGAATTTAAAGTTGGGTAAAACCTGAGGAGCTTCCTGAAGGCCTCTGTGTCAAATTCAGTTGATGGTAGAAAATATTTTCCCAAAAATTTAAGGAATCCAATTTCAATTCTAAAAAACCCATAGTGTTCTGAATCTTAAAACAGATATATAAGAGAGTAGAAAAAAATCAGAAGAAACATTAAATCAAAATTAATAACATTATATTTGGAAAGTCCAAAAAGTGAGGGTTGGGGAACAACTTTGCTTCTGTCTTCTCAGGAAATAAACAACCATCTTGAAGAATATAAAAGACTTTAAAAAATGAAGAAGAAAAGAGAAGTCCTCCAAAAAATACCAAAAAAGAAATAATCTGACCCAAAGTCATCTTTGAAATTTACATGGTAGGACACTCACAATGATGATTTCACATGGACTACAATAATGTTGTTAAACTGACTATTTTGGACTACAAACTGGTCACAACAATTTCAAGATGGCTATCTGAGGTGATTCAATCTCACAGACAACTTTAGACAGAACTTCAGACAAGTCCTGTATTTTCCTATTGTGAACAGACTGATCATGAAATGATAATTACTTCTAGGACTTGAAAATTATGCTAAACGTCTTTCTCTACCTTTCTGTGTATGTGAAACACACAAATACACATACACAAACACACACTACACACACACACACACACACACACACACACACACACACACACACACACACACACACACACACACAAACACCCTGACCAAAGTTTGGAAATACACTTGAAACCAATCTGCCATTTGTATTCAGTTATAACAGGAAATAAATACTGAAACTACTTAAGGATGAACATCTTATTTTGATAGAAGTGTTTCTGGAATATACCTACACAACATGTGCTTTGCATTTATTAGTGGACCAATTTATTTCCTGAAAGTCTGGCATATATGGCCATTATTCATGCCACTATGATATTTGTGACTGTGTTCTCATCCCTCACCAATGTATATAAATAATATATATAATTAATACTTTCCTGCATGGTGAGAGTTTTTCTGTCAAGAAGAAAAGTGCTGGTGGTTTTTAAACCTGGGTTTCCTGTGTGGGATTTTATGTTGTTTGCACAAGTACACAAATTAGTTCAGTGGTGTTTGCTCAGAATCATCTGTCCATACATTCCTACACTGTTTGTCATTAACTGTTTGGGTGCTTGAAACTCTTAATTGTCCTTTAGATAAATTTCTGTGAGATAGACCTGGGAGCCCATATCTGTGTCCCTAATGCTCTGAAGGCAGAGTCAGCAAAAGCCTGCCTATGGTATACAGCCAAAGTGTCAAAAGAAAAGTAACAACAGTACAACTTTTCAAGGGCCACACAGGGTAAGTGTTGTATTCATTTTCACAGCATGTAAGAGGCTCTGGGTTCCACCCCTGCACTGCCAGTAAAAATAAACAAATAATATCAGTATTTGCCTAATGTGTCTGGATGCATGATTTCACACCTTCACCAAAAGTGAATAACACTTGTTGTATTAAGGTTTCTTGGTCCTATGTGGCTAGAGGACTAGACTCATAGACTTGTTTCCTAGACTCTTTACCTGTCTGTCTCTATTTAGGCCCTTAAAATGAATTAGACCGTTAAATTAAGTTTATGTTGTTTGGCCTACAGCTTAGGCATATTGTTAGCTTGTTTTTTTTTCCTTAATTTAACTTATTTTTATTAATTTGTTTTCCATGTGGTCCGTGGCTTATTTGTGTTTTTATATGTCTTTTGGGGGGTGGCTGGCTTGGTCTGTCTGACTTTGTCATTTTTTTTAAATCTATATTGTGATTTGTTTTATTTTTTATGGTGTCTGTCATGGGCCAAAACAGCTCTTTTACTTAAATATTGATATTTACAGAATATAGCAAGACATTCACACATCAAATATTAAAATGTCCTCCTGGTCAATTGACAGACCAGAAATACTGATGTAATAGGACTTCACTCTTATCCTTTCATTTGCCTTATGATTGTATTGAACTAAGAACAGGCAGCCAAGGTAGAGAATGCTGAGAATGTGGACCAAGGTTCTAGTCCAATCCTCCCAATCCCAGATAAAACCACTTTTGTCTGGTAGTTTGTTGCTTTTTACCCTGAGACAAGGTCTCCTGTAGTACATTGCTTGCCTGGAACTCTCTATAGAGCCTAAGATGATGTCAGATCTTGATCTCTTCTGCATCCATCTCTAAACTTCTGTAACTACAGACACACACCCTACCTTAAGATAGTCTATTGTTTCATGGGAACTGTGAGGACAATAATTTAGGACATAGCAATACTTTAAAAATTATTCATATTTATAACATGTGCATTTTCTTTAGCCAACACTTATGTCCATGTGAGGGTGTTTGACTGTTTGGACTGAGTCACAGACAGCCTGCCACATGGGTTCTGGGTATATCTTCAGCTTAGACATGGTGATTCTTTATTAAGAAATTGTTCCTATTTTACATCTTATGTATGTATGCTCTGCAATATTTTTGCATGCCAGAAGAGGGCATCAGACCCTACTTCAACCACTCATGACAACACAGTTTATAGATCCTAAGTTGGACACACTGGAAAGCACTGGGATAGGTGTGGGGGGGGGGGCTATCAGTATGAAAAAGGAATAGGTTGGGCATCTATAAGCATTTATGTTGTGATTTCTGTAGGTAGAAACAGGGTTAGGCCTAGAGAGTACTTTAAAGATTGGCTAATTAAAATAATTTTAGTAGGAGACTCCTGATAGACTTAATAACCAGTTCTGGGGAGATTAGGGCTAAGGAAATAGTAGTGAATGGAGTGAAGATGGAGAATGGGATGGAAACTACAATATGTGATATTTGTGGAAGGGTTTTGCTTCCCTAAGCTATGATTACCATCAAAATTAATAAAGACTTTGTTTTAGTAGGAGAATCTTATTGATTAGAAGGAATGATGGCCTTTTGACAGACATAAAAATAATTTAAGTTTTAACAAAACAACTTATACTTTAAGTTTGTAATGATGGTAAGGGGAGGGGTTTTTATTTTGATTTTACAGAAAACTAGAAATTTTGGTCTTCAAGAAATCAAATGACCTTGGATGTCTGGACATCTAAAGCAGAAGAGAAAGCTATCTAGAAAAAAATTACAAGCAAAGGAGTATTGGAACTACTGGTATCAATATACCTCACAGGTAAAGTCTCACTACCTAGTATGTAGATCTCTGTCCCTCTAAGACTAAGAAGTTCCATATCAATTATAAGGTAAATCTGACTTTGGTGTTGAACTAAGGTTCTTTTCTTCTCTAAATTTAACCATGGTTTTGAAAGGAAAATTCAATTTTTTTGTCATATAAGAAAGGTCACATGATATGGGACAAGAGAATAACTAAAAGTAAGGGATTGTTCTATTTATACACATCTTATTAAATATGTTTTAAATCAATTTATTAAAATAATACATATTTTAAACAATATTTTGGTATTAATGATCATATAGAGTACTAATTAATTGTAGAAAAAGGATTTATATAATTTCCTGTACATTATTTGGATTTGAGTTTCTTATCACTATTCTTAAGTGAACCATGATGATTCTTAACTGAGATTTTTAAAATCTCCAAAAGAAAGATGGGGCCAACAACCATGATTCTACATGGGCAATGATAATACCAAAGGCCAACAAAACCTAGAGAGTGGCTTTAGACTATAAACTGCTCAGGACAATTTTGAGGTTACTAGTTGAGGTGAACCAGTCTTGAGACAAACCATTAACTTTTATATTATGCATAAACTGAACAATACACTATAGAGCTATTTATTTTAGGGCCTGGCAATTAAATTATTTTTATTTTTAGTATACTCTAAATATATTATCACCAGAATAAAGCTGGAAGTAAATTTAAGAAAATGACAGCCCCATTCTCAAGGGGTGGTAAGAGTGAGTTTTGGTTTTTCAATGGTTGTGGATGACTGTAAATGTTTAGGGTGATTGCTCACAAATTGTTATTTGTTATAAGTAGGAAAGAAAGTATAACAAGGTAGATTAGACTAATAATTCCTTTTTGAAGAAGGAAAAAGAAAAATAATAAACAGGATAAAGGTACTAGAAATACAAAGATACAAGGAAATGTTACTGTATCTAATCTGAGAAAAAGGGAATACATATATTAGAGAATATAAGGGTAGATTATTTAATCTCCTTTATAAAATGCAATTACTAGTTTTCAATAATTTACATTAAGTTGGATTTTTGTGTATTACATATAAATTGTGTCTATTGATATAAGATGGAGATTAATTTGGTTGCTAAACATGTTTCTATGCTTGTTCAAGATATTGTAGCTGTACAGTTCATCAAAAATAATACAAATTGCTAGTCCTTAAAAGTTATTATTACCAACTATTTAGGATATAAAGCAATTCAAGGGGTTAGACATTAAAATTAAACTTATAGATACATTATATGTGTTTTAAGGTAAAATGGATATATTTTAGATAGACAAGTCTTCAAACACTTCAGAGATCTACAGGATATGGCATTTAAGATTTTTTAATAACATATTTTTTAATTTTGATCACAATGAAAAAATTCTTTTCCTGCCAGCATCAATGTAATTCAGATAAAATGATGAGCATTGAAAAAACCTTAGCTTTAGTTAACTTTCTTTTCAGCAAAAGTTAGCCACTGAGCAAGTATGTGCTCTTGCCTTGACTGCTGACAGTATTATATCTGAAATGAACAGACAAGATACACAAAAGATAACTGCTGAACCTTACCAGGATAAGGTAGGGAGATCTTTAAGAATATCTTGCATCAAAGAAATGCTAGGGCAAGGATGGATACTCAAATGCTGCAGAGGAACTTTAGATGATTAGGCATCTAAATATTTTATTTTTCACATTTTATGTTAGAAGTTTGCTTGCACATCCTATTTCCTTAGTTGATATTATTTCCTTCCTTGGACTCTGAAGAAGTTGAAGATGGGATAGTTATATTAGCGATTTTATTCTGACAGTGTTAGAAAAGGGTCTCATTGATAGAATTTTTTTCAATTGGTAATACAAGTTAGATAGAAAATAAATTAGGTAGTAGAATCCCTTGGACTATTCACCATAGGATAAATAATGCATTTATTTTTCTTTGAATATGCCAATCATTTCTGGACTGGATGTTACTGATGTAATTATTGCGTGTTTATATATTATAGCTACTGTATATAGATGTATTATTTATAAAATCTTTTTTTCATTTTCACACAAAAATTGGCTATGTGGTGATATATAATTAAGAAATTAGTTTAGAATATCAATGGGGAAAACCTCAGAGCCAACCATGGAGGTCAGCGTGACTTTCAATGTTAAATACTTGCTTTAGAAACATGAACAGAAGAGAAACAGATAGTTGAGCTGAGGAAAATGACTGGAGTATTTTTAGCTCTCCAACATACTTGCTTAATGGACTAAATGGGAGAGAAATTTGAATAGTGAACTAATAATCCCCACTATTGAGACAGGCCTCCAGCATAGTGGATTAGAATTGGCTATGGTGTGTTCTCTAACTCTCTAAGATTCCAGCTTTTCCTCAATAACTGGCTCCAGGTTTTCATCATATAGGACATGGAATTCATGCAATAGAAATCTCTCTGACACATGACTATGAGGTTTGCAGACAAAGGTTCAGGTATAAATATCCTTTATAAGAGTCAAATCTTCCTAACAATGATGCACAAAATCAGACATTTCCATAGCTGTTTGGCTCAAGAGTGGATGTCTCTGATGTTCTTGCACATTGAAAGAGCCAGACACTGTCAAGTAAGATACCACATCATCTCGGAGCATGACATATCCCTATTTCTAGCACTGGGTTCCCTATATCCTAATGATAACCCAAGTTACACAAAGACTTAGTTCTTCATGGTCTCTGTTCCACATTAGGAATTTTGCATAGCATAGAGTATACCCTCAGCCCTAAAGGTATGGACAATAATATCATACCTCTAGATGATTCCCAATATAGCGGCACACAGAGCTTTGCCTCAGTGAATTCTATCCATTCCTTTTGAGACCACAGCAACACCTTTTCTTTCTATCAACAATGAGTTTCCTTCACTAAAAGGAGATCCATCAGTCAACACTCTTTGTCTGGTTTATCACAGTGCTTCTATGTCACCATTGTTACACTGGATCTCCTGACATTAATCTCCCAATAAAGACTTAAGCCAGTTGCAATTTCTATACAAATTGCCTTGTATACAACCATGCTTGTACCCAGAAAAAAAGCTATTCCCAGTTTTTACAAGAGAGTGCTGATGTTAATTATAAAGACTTTCTTAGTCATAAAATTACTACCGAAGTTGAAAAAGAATTGTTGAATGAATTCTGTTTGTATTAAATGAAACAGAGCCAGCTATTGGGAAAAGACTGAATATCAGAGAAGATAAACACCACAGTCAAATCTCATCCAGATATCTTTCAGCTTCCTCACTCTAGCTCTTAGCCACTTCAACATAAAACTCTCTTTCTATGCCTCTGTTAAATATCTTCTTTCCCAAGTTGTTTCACTTCTAGGTTAAGAGTAAATGTGTAACCTACTACTATTTGGTAGTTAGGTTTAAAATCACAGAAACAAAGAAAGTACTTTGTCTCTGAAATTATGGGATTAAATGCATAGTTCACCACTCCTGGTTATGCTTTTCAAGAACAAAAACAGAGAAAGAATGAATTGGAAGGTGTTAACTTTGGAGAAGGGATTTTCTTTTATTTCCACCAAAAATGAGAAGCTATGAACTTATTCCTGGTTAAAGAAAATAAGGTTTGATCGAGGAAGAATGCTTGAAAGAGTCTTCTATGCAAAAGGATGGCAAAGATGATTTAGCATTTCAGAGCACTTCTATTGAAGTTTCTAAAACTACTTCAATAGTTTTAATATTGAATATTAAATAGAGAGGGATCAGAGAGGACTGGGAAGGGAGGACATAGGCTGCAGCAGGGATGTAAATTAAATGAATAGAAAATTTAACACAAAACAAAACCAGTTTTGTACATAAAATATATATTCCTATGAATATTGTTTAAAATGATTACATTTGCAAAACAGAATTACATAGCAGTATATCTTTGAAACAAATGTTGAAAGATATGTATATATTGTGATTTCTAAATAGACTCCAAAATGAGAAGCATTTAAGCATTTGGTTTATTTGTGGCAATGACAATAGATAATTAAAATAACAATAACATATCAAGATATCCTCTTCTAAAGTAAAATTAAAACACTAAGAAGAGGACAAGAAATGTTAAAACAATAACAACAACAAAGAAACCTCATCATCAGTGGCATCTTCAGGATGGCATGCAGTAATCTGAACACTTCCAAGACCATGGCTGGTGTATGTGGCTTTGTCAGCCTCACAGGCTGGTGCACAAGCATCCATGTCTGGGCACATAGATTGGGATCACACATTCTTATTATGTTCTGATTAATGCCCTAGAGATTTAATACTGATATTCCAGTCTCCCCTTGCTACACTTATGCTCTGAGACCTCAAACATGAGAGGAGAAAGGTTATATTGATGAGCAGGAGAATTCCCAAGTCCTCTCTGTCCCCATTTGGGGAATAAAGGTCTGAAATTCTCTTGGCAAGAGGTGGAGATTAACTACTCCATTTGTAAAATGAGCATGTGTGAGACAACATGTTTCAATGGCTACATTATTTAAGGATCCATATTCAGGACTTCAATACCCCTCAACAGTTCTCAGAAATGTAGGTATAGAGATCAGTGGGTCTGAGGTCAGAGATATTAGTATTGCCCAGAGTACTTGGGAAGAAATGAGAGCTCAATAGTCTTGTAGAAATACAAGGCCCCCAAGGACAGAAGGGAAATATCTGAAATTCTCTTGGGGAAAAAATGTGTAAGTCTGAGGCCTCATTTTAAATATAGATTAGCATGCTGGGTTGTGTATAGTTAGTGCTGCATAACCACTCCTTGACATGAGATCAAGGTCTCAGCCCACCTCCTTCAGTGAAACACATTGCAGGTGCTGCCTTATAAGTGTCAAGTCTTCGTTGGACATATCAACATCTGTCCAAAGTAGTTAATGAGTGGCAAAAGAGCCATAGGTCTGAATATTTTCTCCAAAGCCTGAATAATAGTCCCAAGGTGGTTCTTCTCCTCATGCATTTGTTCAGCTGCTTAGGTCAATTTGTGAATAATGGAGGCTAAGTCATATTGGTTTCTGCCTTAGGCCACTGGGCTTTAGTTCTAGACTTATATGCTACTCTTAACACCAGAATGTTTAATCCTGATTGATCTGAAAATGTCATCAGGGGAAGAAAAAAATATTCTATGACCTCATGTTTCAGTTGAAAATGTTTGAGTCCCCTGATTCAAAGGAGGATAAAGTGTGATTCACCTTGGGCAGAATGGCATATTTGAAGAATACTTGTGTAGAATGAGAAGGTCTGAGGCCCCCTGGTAAGTGAAAGATAGGGGTTGAGCTAATTATGTCACAGTAGAATTATCTGAAACCCAGTTACACGGTACTACTAAGTTCACTATCACAGAGGCATATTAAGTCTGAGATCCCTTGGTCAGAAGAAAAATAGTTGGTGTTAATTAGAAAGAGGATATATCTAAATGACACTTCAGTAAGAGAAAATACTCTCAGACTTCTTTGAATAGTAGAGGCATATCCAATTTCCTGGTGGGCAGAATAGTATTTTCTGCTATTACTTTGACATATTTTGAAAAACTCAAGACCCTATCTCTTAGAGGAAAGAGAAGAGAGATACCCGAGAATGGATGGAATAGTTTGCATCCCATTTGACAGAAGCTGAAGATTGAATGATACCTTGATAGTTACAGGAAGGGACAAACACTCATTTCTCCACCAGCATCATCCTTGAAATCACAATCAATTGTACACATCTCCTGAATGTCCATATCTGGCATTTCAGAAGTCTAAGAAGTCTTCTAAATGGCCACAGGGTTATAGTCTCTGGCTCCGTGTTTTGTCTAGAATATGTCCACATCCACAAATTCTTTAGCATGTAAAACTGTAGTCTGAGTTGCCCTCATTTTGCTGCTCTTGCTTTTTAAGACTTCAGTCCAGTGTCCTCTGAAATCTCTTTGGTCAGAACAATAATGTTAAGGACATCCAAATTAGAAAGTACAAAATACACTGGGCAGGAGGTAAATGTGGGATATTCCCTTGATCACACAATGTAGGCCTGCATAAATCTTCTTGGATATGAATTTCTCAATCTCTCTATGTAAAATGAGAGAAAGATATTGGCACCTGTGGACAGAAATTGACATATTAGAATGTCCCTCATTAAAGAAATAATTGGCTGACAACACAGGAATGAAAGAAAATGTTCATGTGTCCAGGTCATAAGTGAAATTCCTGAGAAATTTCAGGTAAAGAAGGTCTACACATATTTCTCAAAGGGGTACAATCTCTGGCTATGTTCAATGAAATAGAAATGATTATACCCACTGGACATAAAGTAAACAATACCTCATGGAAGAAGGAATGTCCAGTACTGCTTGATCAGATTCAATTTTTTTCAGTATTTCTGTGGGAGATTGTGTTGTTTCATTGTAAATAATTGTCCCACCCACTGGTTTAATAAAAAGCTCTGATTGGCCAAAGGCAGGCAGGAAGTGTGGGTGGGGCTACCAGACTAAGAAAACTCTGAGAACAGGAAGCAAAGAGCAGAACTCCAGGGAGAAGCTGGAAGAAGCAGAGGACAACTATGCTGCATTAAGAAAAGTTACCGAGTCACATGGCTGAACAGGATGAGTCATGGGTTAGATGAAGGGTAAAGAGCTAGCAAGTTATATGCCTGGGCTTTAGGCTGATCAGCTGAAAACTATTGAAAGCATCTGTGTGTCTCTGAGGGTCTGTGGGTCTTTGGGTCTGCGGGCCTAAACCTTGAGGTTAGGCCTGAAAGTCTGGGCCAGAACCTCATACTACAAATGGCAGCCCAATGTGGGTCAAATATGCCCATATAAAGCCATAGAAAGCTTAAAAAATGGTCCAGAGCCCAAAGCAGACTCTGAATTGTATCTCCCACATGAGCCATGGTACAGAGATACCCTGGTGAGGCACATGGGCTTGAGCTACAATGGTGGACTTTTTGAATGCAGCTTAAGGTGTAAAATGGCTGGTCCCTGCAGTCTCACAGGACTCTTGATATAATCAAAAAGTTGTAAATGATTTATTTAAGGATCTGTTCATAAGGACAAAAAGAAAACAAAATCAAAGATGGCTTCATAGTGTTGATGTTTTTTCTTGAATAAGCTCTATTAGACAGAGGCAAAATGAGGTTTGGCTTTAAGAGAAGCTTCCTGATTCAGCCTTAGAGGCAAAACACTTGTGAGTTTTTTTAAGAGGCCCTGATGCCTAATACTTATATGGAGTTAATGAGCAGCAGAGGGCAAAGCTTTACTTGGTAATATTATGGACCCTAAAAATCCCCAGAGTACCTGGGCTAAAAAGATAAATTCTATGAAATTAGACTAGAAATGGTGAAGCCATCCACCCATCCTACCAACCTTGAATCCTGGCAGATTACAGGTGTGTTCAGAAACATAAAGAAATAGAAGTGGAGTCAGTCACCCTAGCCAAGCAAAGGTGTTGTCAGAGATAGAAAAAGTTCAGAAATAAATATACAGTAAAGACAGTTTTTTTGTAAAAAAAAGTCTAAGTGGTTTAGAGTGTGTTGAAAATATAGATACATAGGCTTGGAGAAAGAAAAGAAAAGGTAGAGAAAGCCATTAAAATAGAGTAAAATAAATAAATAAAGAAGTCTCACAAAGACGGAAAATACAAAGAGTGTCTGGATACTGTATATTATTGTCTTATCTTTAAGCTTCTTGTCTGAAAATGACTTAGTAAAAGCTGCTAAAAGACAGTTGATTATAAATGCTGTTGGATTAAATCAACCTATATATTTTGTAAATGAGTTTACTTTAAAATTGAAATGCAAAGATATGCTACTTTGGAGAAGAGGTATTCTTTTTATTTCCACAGAAAATGAGAGGCTGTGGATTTAGTCACAGATAAAGAACATTAAGTTTGATAGAGGAAGACCCGCTGAAAATCTCCAATGGAAATGGATGGATCAGATAATTCAGCATTTCAGAGCACCTCTGTTGAAGTTTTCTGAGCTCTGTATCCAGAACAACTTCAAGGAGACTGGTTGAGATGACCCAGCCTTAGAGATTACTCCACTAAAGACTTCTCCATAATACTAAATTTTTCTTTGTATTCCCATGGTATTGCCAGCATCCCCATTCAGCATGAAGTAGCCTAGAGAATGATGCCCACATTCCCAAAACACGGGTTATGGATGTTTGTGTTTATTTAGTTTATAATTTGTTATATGTAAGGGGGCAAAGATTTGGAGTTCTTTTTGTTTTAAGAAGAGTAAAGGGGATATGTGGGAGATTGTGTTGTTACATTGTAAATAATTGTCCCACCCACTGGTTTAATAAAAAGCGCTGATTGGCCAAAGGCAGGCAGGAGGTGTGGGTGGGGCTACCAGACTAAGAAAACTCTGAGAACAGGAAGCACAGAGCAGAATGCCAGAGAGAAGCTGGAATAAGCAGAGGACAACTATGCTGCTCTAAGAAAAGGTATCAAGTTGTGTGGCTGAACAGGATGAGTCATGGGTTAGATGAAGGGCAGAGAGCTAGCAAGTTATATGCCTGGGCTTTAGGCTGATCAGCTGAAAACTATTGAAAGCATCTGTGTGTCTCTGAGGGTCTGTGGGTGTGTGGGTCTGAGGGTCTGAGGGTCTGAGGGTCTGCAGGTTAGGCTGGAAATCCGGGCCAGAAACCTCATACTACATTCCAATATGTATATCTTATGTGGGCTGTGTGGAAATTAGAAAAATGTATCATTGCTATTTTGTCCAGTAGGTTGGATGGTTATTTCTATGTCAGAAGCCTTACATCAGAAGAAATAAGCCTATGCCCCCTTTGTCCTGAGTGGTGATATTTTAGATTATCCTTTTCAAAAAGAAAGTCAGAAACAACCCTAGACAGTTGGGAATACAGAAGGAATTCATAATCAATAGAACAAGATCTATGGACCCTTCATAAGACCTGTTAACCAGACTGCCCCCATTGGATCCAAGAGGACATTTTCAGACCAACTTGGACATAGAGAGAAAGTTTCTTTTCCAGATAGACAGGGGAAAGACTAAGTATATATGAGTAGAAGGGTAGATTCTGGGGTTTCCATAGGCAGAGTGTGAGCTTATCCATCCCTGCTATAAACAAAAGACATTTCCAGAGCTTTTGGCCAGAAGGTGAGAATGTTAGAACCCTGGAATTAAAGGAGAAGTATGGTGTTCCCTTTAAAATAAAGGATTGGAGGTGAGACATGTTTACATAGATGTGGAAGGTCCAAGCTCTCCTTTCTCACATGAGAATGTTTGAATCTTCTGTCAAGGAAGGTAAGTTTTGAAGCCCCCTTTATGTTGGAATTGGAAATCCTTGGAACCTTGGGCAAGTAGACTTGATCTCAGATCCCAGAGTTATGCATATTAGATATCAGACCCTTTTGGTTAGAGAGTGTGCATTTGATATCTAATGGACAGATTTTTATGTTTTTTTTTAAGAGTAGAAGTGTAAAGCAGATTTAGAGAGAGCAAAGTAACAACTACTTTGGAATAATAAACTGTTACATCCTTTCTTGTGCTCTGTCAAATCAAAAGAGTGAAATGTGAAGTTTGGAATAATAAACTGTTACATCCTTTCTTGTGCTCTGTCAAATCAAAAGAGTGAAAAGTGAAGTTTTTTTTGGTTACAAAGGTATTTTCCTAATTTTCATGGTCTGAAGGAAAATATTTAAGGTCCTAAGAAGCAATTACAACACTCTCCCACCAAAATGAATTGTTGCCTAGACTCATGCTTCCTCAAGGTTCCTTTTATTCCTTTTATTGTAAGGTCCTATTGATTACAAATGTTTACCTAACAGTCTTGGACACAAGATTTGGTAATAAGGTAGTAAGAGTTGAAGTGTCTCTGTAAGATTCTTTGAAGGAAGGGAGAGTATTAAGGCTTCCCTGTGTCAAAGGCTATATCTGAGGCTTTATTGAGTATAAAATAAATAATTCTGTCCTATTGGCCATGATCACCAGTTCTGAGGTCTTATTCATTATTGTGGCTGAGGCCAAACAGCTTAGGCAAAATGGGACAAATGTAGTCTTTATGGATGAAGGAGGTAATCATAGCCTCACCCCTTGCAATAAATTGGATTGCATGTGGGCAAATATGATTTTCACTTTCAGAGGGAGTGGTGTGAGTAAGGTTTATGGAACAAGTAAGTAAAGCCTCCTTGGTAAGATGAAATGACTTAGGCTGACTTGCAAAACAACAGAAATCATGAGGTTCTTTTCCACAAAATAAGCACTTGAGAACCCTTTGTGCAAATAGGAAAGTCTGCAGTAGGATACCGTGGGATGGAGTTCTTGTTTTCTCTTCAGTGAAGTAAAAGGAGAATGGTAAGTTGAAAGACAGGAAGCATTGGGCTCCAGTGTGACACAGAAAATATTGAGAGCAGCTTGGGAAAAGGAATGAGCTGCAAATGCTTGGAAAGAGAGGAGAACTGCCATGCACCATTGTATTGAAATGGAATGTTCCCGCCTCCTTATTTAGTGAGGGAAAATTCCATAATTCCACTTCACTTTCCAATTATTCTTTAGAATATTCACATGTTGTGTTACGTCCCACAGAGTTCAGGCAACAATGATAGACTTCTTCAAAGACCCTGGGTGTCTGTCCTAGACTAGATTGCCTCTTCTTTTATGTTGTGCGCTCATTCATGTTGGATTGTGGTAGGTAATTGGCACACAGACCTATTGGGAAATCAGGAATATCTGATACTTGTTCTGTAGAGAGGTACAATGCCCTTTTAGCCTGAAACCTACTCCACTTTAATGAGAAAAGACTCAGATCCTCTTAGTAGGAATTGAAATATATAAGGACCACATAACACAAAATAATTATTTAGGTCACACTTGGCAAATGAGGTTTAGGTTGTCTTAGTCTTAATAGATTTCTCATATCCCCTTCCATGTGTTAAGAAGGAAGAGGTAATAATTACAATAAAGGTAGAAGCTTTCAGTTCCATGTAAGATAAGAAGCATCAGAGGCCCCTCTAAGAAAAGAGAAGGCCACAATCTCCTTTGGGCAGAGGGTGAAGGTGCTATACAGCATTCTGTTGAATGTGAATATCCCTGGTATGTTATACAGTGGAAAATGTTCCCAGCATTGATTAGGAGATTCAAACTTTATTCAGTTTGTAGGTTCACTGTTTTTGTTCATTCTGGAAGAGACAAGACAGCAACAATCTATGACTTCTTCCAAAGGCCTGGAAGAGTGTTCCAGGCTGGGTGGTTTTAGTTTCTGTTTAGCTGACTAGATCTAGGCAGAGATATTCAAATCATTGTATTTCTATTGACTTGCCTGAAGCACATGGGAGTGGTTCTATGCTCCCATTGCTAAACTTAGGATATGGGATCTCAATTCAGAGTGGACTGTTATTTCATGGAGAGAGTCTCTCATGGACCTATACCTGCTCTGTTCAATGTAAGTCCCATTTATACATACATGCTGGAGAAACAAACTGTCACTTCTCAATCAACTCCTCAGGTTTTTATTAATGAATTGCCCTACTATAAGCTCTCTTTCCTTTATTGTAAAGAAAAATGCCACTAACAACTGTACTTTCTTCTCTGTCTCTACCCAGCTGTGACACTTCTGGGTTCTACAATTCTAGAGCTAAGTTAAAATGTATGTGCTTTCACTGACTGGGTCTATTAGGGCCTGGACATACAGAGATCCAGGTGTATATCTGCTTCAAAATTATAGAATTAAAGATGTTGTCAAAACTCCCTGATCCTCATGGTTTGGATCTCTGTGCACCTCTGTATTCTGATATTGCAAACTACCTTTTTTATTAAATATGCAACATATAACCACACAATAGTTTAGTTTAAAGTTACTATAAAATTAAGCCCCTGAGTAATTCTTTCAAAAGCAGCTGCAGGTCAGGCCAAGCAGCCAAGAGGAGGTTTGTACTATGGATGGTATCCAACATGGTGCACATGCATCTACTTAAGACCTGAGAGAGCTTGAAAGAGGATCTAAAACAGAAACAAAGCAAAAACAGCTTCTTAATTGTGTCTGTCAAGTGAGCTATGAATGGCCAGCAGCTTAACTACAACATGGTGAGTTCATACAGTCTCTTATGAACCTAAGTACAGCCACAAGTTGCATATGCCCAATTTAAGTTTCCTACTCATACATAAAATATAGAACAGAGTCAAGCATGAATTTTTGGAAGAGCTTTGTCCTCTGCTGGCAAGTTGAGGCACGGCTCCTTTAAGAGAGGATTTATAACTTAAAGTTAGCCATGAAAACCTTGCATTTCTTTTAAGAGGCTATGCTGAAAAACACTTAAGTGATGTTTGTGAGTAGCTAGTGGTGATTCTATACTAGGTGGCAGTGTATATTCTCAAATTCCCCAGAGTTGGAGTGGGAAACATGGCTTCGGCCTATACCTCTGACATAAACGTAAACTCTCACAGATCAAAGAGCTGGGTGGAGCCAGCTGCCATTGTCAAGGCTTTAATAATACTCATACCTTTTATGATATTAAAGGCTCACAAGGTCAGATATATATAATATGTGAAATTACTACTGTAAATGGTTTAGATGAAAACTATATAGGTAAGAGAATAGAAAAGAAGAATAGAGAAAGACTTTTAAAAAATAGAGCCATAAAAACCATAATAAGCCAATCAAAGAGGGAATATACACAGAGAGCCTGGATACAGTTTATTATTTTCTTGTTTTTGAAAATTTTGGACTTTATTGAAAGAAGGAAGAGTTGCTAACAGATATTTACTACAAAGCTGTTGGATTGATACAACATATATATTTTGAAATGCCTTTATGTAAAATTTAAGTCAAAAAATATGGTATTTTGGAAAAGAGATTTTATTCTTATTTTCACAGAGACAAGAGACTGAGGATTCATTATGAGTTAAAGAAAACAAGGATTGATTGAGAAAGACCCCCCCCCCCTTGTAATATTTTCAGTGGGAGTGGATGACCCAGGTGATCCAATGTTTTACAGCACCTCTGTTGATAGTTTCTCTGAGTAATGCATCCACAACACCTTCAAGGCTGAGATAATCTGCCTCACAGACTAGTATACTCAGAACTTGTTCACAGTTTTAAATTATCTTTGAGACCCCCATATAGGATTACCAATGTGCTCAATTATCCAGTATTAGTCTAGAGAACTATGCCCACATTTCACCCAAAGTGGATTATGCATGTTTGTCTTTTTTAGTGTGTTGTTTACATGTTATTATTGATAATGTTTAGGAAACAACAAAAAAGAAGAATAGATTTGGGGGATTTGTTTTAAAAAGTAAAAGGGTAAATGTGGGATAATGCTACTGTACACCATAGAGATTTGTTACATGTATTGATTTACTAAAATACTGGTCATCCAGTAGCTAGGCAGGAAGTGGAGTTTTGGCAACAAGACTAGGAAAATTCTGAGAAGAGAAAAGGCAGTACAGCAGAAACCAGCCAGAAACAAAGAGGAAGCAAGGTGAGAATGCTGCATTGAGGAAAGGAACAAAGTCACATACATGGCTAAACCTAGAAAAGAATTGTCAGCTAATTTTAGTGTGAAAGCCTAATATATTGACCCAGCAATTACTCTAAATTAAGTCTCTAAGTTTATTATTTTATAGGTGGCCTCATGACCATGTGGAAGAGATTCACATTAATCAAAAACTCCCAAGGATAACCATGTATGTCTTATGGATTGAAGTTGATAGATCATCAAGATTCCTTAAAAATTTTATACCCATTGAGCCATCTTGAAAGCTTTATTTTTCATTTATGCATACTTACTTTTGGTGATCTGATCTTATATCATACATTTAATTGCCTTCCTCTTGTTAATTTTCATAGTTCACAAGTAAAAGTGAGGAGTAAGTGGAAGAAAGCACAATAGTAGAAAAGGAAAAAAAGGATGGAGAAGAAGGTCTAAAACAGAACAAAAGAAGGTTCATAAAATGTTTTTTTCAAGGAAGAATTGAATGAATAAAATACAAATATATTATTTATGACAGGCTAAAAAGTCATGTTAGGTAACCCAAAATCTGTTTAAAAAGCCACTAACTGTTGCAACGGCACACAAGTGGTATAGTGATACAGAACTTCATAAGTAATGCCAAAACTGGTAGTTAAAACAGTACTTAGAAAGAAACATATTTTAATAAAAATTTCTCAAGAAAATTAATGAATTATCTGTAAACTCTGAGTTTAACTTGAAAGCACAGCAGAAGTGTCTGTAGTGTAGGATGGCATGTCTTTGGGCAGATGCCAAAGGGGGCATACCTGACTCACATGATAGATAAAGTTGTGTGTGTTTGGATAACTCTTCATATTGATTGGCAGAGTAGCTTTACAAATTTGTATCCTCATTCTCTCCAACTACATCAGCATCTATTGTCATTTACTTACAGTTCATAGGATGAGTGAATGGTAACAATACTTTTATCTCTGAATAAATTCATATGGTAGACTGACATCTGTTGAAACAGACAAAAACTTAAAAAAATGAAGATTATACAAATGTAAGAGCTAGTTAAAAGGGAAACAGTTACAGATACTATTCAAAATAAAGAAAACCTTAGGTAATATGTTTAGGAATGAAGATTTATTTAAAAATTTATGCATGATTATGACTAAATGTTAAAATAAACATTTGATGGTCTTGAAATATCTTTGTATAAAACAAAGTCAATTAAAGCAGAGCAATTTATTTCTCAAGGACATATAAATATTGTAATAAAAAACACAGTCTACTCAAGAAGATGACCTTTTGAAAACAACCATTAACATGAGAGTTTCTTGACAGTATTACTCCAAGGATATTTTATCAATTGACTATGTCAATATGAATGGGCATATTGAAAAAATTAAAACATGCACATAAAGTTCAAAAATATCTCCTTAAATAAATCTACTGTCCATTAATATTAACTAGAAAAATATCATAAACCTGAATATAAAATCATTCTTTAAGATCAAGCAATAATAAACTATGACTGTGTCGGAGCCATACTCAGGTATAATCCTTTAAGGTTACAAACAAGATAAAGTATCATATATTACAAATATTATTCTGTACTTTATGGATAGCCTCATTGATGTTTTTATTGCTAAATTTTGGACAAACTATGAATGCAGTACATTCATAACGTAATTTATAACACATTTACATGTGCACTTTTGCATGCACACAAACACAACACACATACAATTTATTTTCAGAAGTGTTCTGTTTTAGTGAGAATGTTTTTGAAATTCTGATTCATCTGCTTTGGCTAACCACATAAGGGACCCACAATTTTAAATGGTTATTTTATGTTCAGACATGTTAGATGTTGTTCTTAACTCTCCTGTGTTCTATATCCTCATGCACAAATATGTATTTAGCCTGTTTTCTAAATACTGGGTGAAATAATCTGCCTTTTTCAAGTTATTGTAGTGTTCATAATTTACTATGATCACTCATCATCTCAATTACAGCAAAATATATTCATTTTACATGTTTGTAGGTTGACCATACTCCAAATGGTTCTTAACAGAGAAACATTAAAATCCAGATAAATGTCAGGGTATTAAAAATTGTTGTATGTATAGTATGTGCGTGCATTTTTATGTGACTGCTTCTGCAGCTTTACATTTGTATCTTTAGAGGCACAAGTAAGGACCAGAGGATGACACAGGATATATACCTCAATTGCACACAACCTCAGTTTTGAGAAATAATCTCTCACTGAATATGGAACTCACAGTTTCATTTAGGCTGGCTAGCTCTATAGATATTGAGCTTTTGAATCTGACACTGTATGCACTCCTTGTCCCACCCATGAGAACACAGAAATGTATGTCACTCTACATTTTATAGATAGGACTCAAAATTCAGATGCTCATGTTCATATAACACATCATTTACCTACCCATATCCTTTGTCATCATACAAAATGTAAGCCAAAAGTAACAGGAATTCTGTTAAGTCAAGTCCTCCAATTACTTCTTATACTTCTAGGTAACAAATTCATAATGATAAGAAGATGCACCACTTGATGTTTCAGCAGATTTTCAGTATATGCTGGAATATGAAAAAGTAGACTCTGATACTAGTGAAAGAATTAACTTGCCAGTGAAATGGAGGGAAAGAAGGCAAAGAGAATTTCTTTCTTCTGTGTCCTTTACAACCAGAAGTTATAGCCTAGAATTAAAGTGGATCTTCTCATCTCAAGAGATCTGGAATTAAAGTAGCTCTTCCCATTTCAATTATTTAATTAAAATAAATCTCAGTGTACTGGGTAATTGAGGGTATAGCTTATTAAGGATACAGTGAAGTTGAAAAACTAGAACATAAAACACTCTGGCCATGGTTATAAAAATAACAACAAATATAAATCTTAATCATCATTAAAGTTAATACAATAAATATTGTTTCATTAGACTAAAGGGTCAATGACTGCAAAATTACATGATAAAGAATGATACCCATCTCTCAAACAATGCAAAATTTATGTAGCCCTAGGACCAGAATCTGACATCCAGATTATAAGGATAGAAACTATTTAATACAAATATCTGTTGAACTTCATGTACCAATGGCAAGCTAGCTTCCACACATATCTGTCATACACACCATAATTTTTTAAAAAATATTTTTGTACATTAACATTTATTCATTTTAAAAGTGTGTATTTAAAATTTTTCAAACAATGTTCATTTGTAATATCTTTTATTCTTTACCAATTGCTAAGAAAATAGACTCATCTGTCCATTCGTCCTTAGTGCAGACAAAGAAGAAGCAATCAAACATTCTCTGCTGAGTGTACTGAACTCACATCAGTACTAGAACCATTGATTTTTCCTCAGGATGACTGCCAATCAGTTGGGACACATTGTAATCTAGCTGTTGGGAATATTCCATCATGAAAAATCACAGCATTTTTTAAGTTATCCTGGCTTTTGCCAGAGGGTGCCACCTTGTAGGCTTATTGAGCATGTGCTAACTATGGTTATGCATGGGGGCTCATAGTGAGTGACAATTTGTGACCACAACCACAGCAAGCTATAAACCCTTAGAGGAAATAAATAATATTCCACCATGTGCTCTCATTTTCTGGTAGTGCATTTTTGGGCTGGAATATATTGAGGATAAATATAGGAAAAGGCTGTTACAGCCTGGAATCTCTGAGCAAGAAAGAAGAAAACACACAACAAGAGAAGCTAACAGCTGAGTTGTGTTATCATGTCTGCTATAATTAGAGGTGGCTGCAATTTTATTGAGGTTTTACCCCATAGGCTCACTTTGATAAGAGTTGCAATGGAGAACATGGCTCTTCAAAACAAGAAAACACTGGACAAACACTGGCCTTTGTGAATAATGCACTGATATTGGTTCATTATGTGACTTAAGGTCCACTTTCCTAGTCTTTGGACTGCAAAAGTAGTATACGCACTGTGGAATGTAAAAAGTGGCAAGCCTGATGGAATCTCTACAGATAGTGGTGATGCCAGGATGGTGAGTAGAAGGGCTGGGAAGGAGAACCAAGCAAATAAAGGACCGAAATATCCTTTCCCACCAAGGCTTTTTGCAACTTATTTCCCAAGAATCCTAAGCTCCTACCTTGCTCCTGAACTGCTCCTCATGAGAAATGAGGATATCATTAGTGTGTTGCTTTGGATGACAAACACAAGTTTATCTGCTATTGACACTTTTCCCTCCAAATGAATCTTACAAGATCAGAGACTGTTTTCTGTTCTTTCATTGAAATAAATCCACAGAACAACCCTTAAAATGAAATTTAAAAACATTGCTGAATATAAATCAACATGATTGTGAAAACAAGTGAAAGCATTCACCAAAGGTATAAATTTTCTATGATAAAACAGCATGTTTAGAATGTCACTCAAGGCCCATTCTCCAACCCACCCATAACTTGGCAACCTGAGAACCATAGATCTTCTACAGCAATTGGATGAAGAGAACCTTCTTTCAACAATGGATTAAGGTAGAAGGAGAGATTCATAGACTTCATGAATAAAGGAGACTCAAAGCCATATCTCAGGGAAAGGCTGTGATATTATAGAGGAAACATATCTGTCTTCCAGCTTCCTGAGCTGCACTCCTCCTGGCTTCTACTGCCTGCTCTGTCTTTCTAGGCTGGCCTTAAATACCTTCTTTGCTCAGTTGTTTCTCATCCAGGTTAAGATTAAAGGCATGGAACCCCCACTGCCTGCCTGGAAGCCAAGAACTTCTGTAATCTAAAATGACCTTGAACTCAGATTTGTTGGGATTAATGACAGAGGTCACCAATTCCAGACATTCCCTGAGGCTGCAATTAAAGATGTGAGTTAACTGTCTGATCTTATTTCTAGACTTACTATGGTTATATGCTTCTGATATCTCAACCTGGTATTTTTAAATTTTGAAACATATCCCCACATATCTCCTTTTGTGTCAAAAGTAAAAAAAGGGGAGGTTATAGTTAACATAAGAAAAAACATATACAATAGGTACAATAATTATATAGAATATATAATAACAATGAATGTTTTGTTCCATCCACTAACAATTGAAAAGTAAAAGAAAATATTTTATTAATTATCCTACTTTGGCGAGTCCAAAGGATTATAACTAATTCACTTTCTTTCTAACTTGTATTACAAACTAAAAACTATTATTTTGATATCTCCTAAACTTTAACTTCAAAGTTTCTTTTATAAAATCATCATTAGAAAACTATAACTATTTCATTTTCCATTACTTCAGAGACACAAAAGAATTAATATTTACCAAAGTAAACAGGAAGTTCAAGAAACATCCAAAAATCTAGAAATGACAGAGATGACACCTATGTTCCCAAACACTTGAGCAAATTTCCTTCATAAAGGTGGGGTATCCAGATTTTCTTTTCATTTTAGTGAAACAGGAAATCTGCTCTTCCCATTCCAGTGTTGTTCATCAGTTGCTTCTACTTGTACCCTGTAGAATATCTAACAGTTTTCTCTGAAAAGCAGGAACCCAAAGGACCATCTCAAATTGTTCTACCTAAGTTCAGAGGTCACTTTCCTATGGAAGCTGCATGTCCAGGTTAAACAGCATAATTTAAAGAAGTCAAAATAAGAACAAGTATTTGTCCAGTGGTTAACTATTGCCACAAAGAAAGTAGACTACACATGAAGTTTCTTCAAGTGCCCATTTTTTTTCCATAAGTAGATTGGTGCTGCCAGCAGCACACCTGTTTCACTGTCCAGAGAAGTCTAAGGTCTTAAAATATTATAAATGCCATATTCTATGGATCTCTGAAATGATTGAAGACCTGTTCATCTAAAATATATTAGTTTGATCTTGAAAACATATCTAATAGGACTATGTTTGAAGGTAATGTCGTGTACTAACTTGCATTACTTTTTATACTAATTAGATGGTATTAAAAAATTCATGGACTAGCAATTTGTATTACATTGTTAGATGAATTGAATAAGTTTAATACCTTGAACAAGAATACAGATATATGTACAGTAACAATATTAATGTCAAAATACAAAATTTGTATTCAATATACAGAAATCCAATCCAATGTAAAATATTTAAAACTAGTAAATTCTTTAAAATAAGATTCAACAATCTATCCTTATATATTATATATTTGTATCCCACTTTTCTGTATTTTTTAACAAAAATCTTGAATCTAATGGCTCCTATTTATTTTTTTTCCAATCATAACAATTGACAATTTTTAACCAATTAACCTAAACAATGACAATCATCCATAACCCATTGAAGGACCAAAAATAATTCACCCCACAACTCAGGAATCTGTGTGCCATGCTCTTAAATTTACTACCTGCTCTCTGGTGGTGATGGCATTTTTAAGGAATCCTTAACAGAATTTAATAGATTTTTTTTAATTGTAAATTCATGAGATAAGTAGCTGTATCAGTCATTGTCCATGCATAATAGGAAAGTGCATGGCTTATTTCAAGTCCTGGGTATAGTAGTCTTTGTTGTGAGCCACCTCAAAATTGTTGTGAGTAGTTTGTAGTCCAAATTGAATCTTTGCTTGTTTTTTGTCAGCCTAGTGGATTTGCCATAATCCACATGAAGACATTATGGTGGGTGCCCATCTTCCTTTTGGATACTTCAAGTTCACAATAAAGCAATGCTATGGATTACTGCAGAAAATGGATAGGAGACGAAAACTGAGCACAATATACAGGAAAATAAATATAAAAGTATTCTTTCAGTATAGGATTGGTAACAATACAATACTTCCTTCTTTTTAGTTATTCTTCTGTCCCATATCAGGTGGCTCCTCTGAAATGATATTGAGACCTTGTATTTTCCTTTAACAAATATGCTTGAGTTTAGAGAAGGAGAGAACCATACACCAATTCTAAAGTCAGGCTTAAATTATAATTAAACTGAGTCTTCAACTTACATAAAAATATAGAGAGAGGTTAAGCAATGGGATTTTACCCTATGAAGTATACTGGTAGCAATTGACCTGATATTCTTTTGCTTGTACATTTTTTTTTCAAAAGTCTCCCTTCTGTTTTAGATGTCTAGATGTACAAGGTCTTTAACTTCTTGATAATGGAAATTTATAGATTTCAAGAAGACAATAACAAAAAATCTGCCCCACCCTTTTTTTTTACAGCTTAAAGGATTGTAATATTGGTGAATGAGCTATCAATTCTTATTTTAATGAATTTCCTGTCACTCAAATCAAGTCTTTATTAATTTTGATGGCATCAACTACTTTTTTTCACCTATTCAAACAAAAGCAACAACTCTTTCTGCATACTGAGAGTCAGTGACTTTGTTAAGATGTTCGGAAAAATTCAGTAATACCAACATGATAGCATATAATTCTGACTTTGACCAGATCTATAAGGGCTTTGAGCCACTTTCCTTTACTTATATCTTCTGATTTATGACCTGCTTTTTCTGATTTGTTTGTATAAAATATAGGAGCTCCAGATATTAATTTATCTCAAATAATACCTGGAATAATCAAATGAGTTTTCTTTAGTAATTCAATTATCTTGCTTAGAGGATAGATGTTGTTAATATCTCCCCAATAATTATTGCAATCACATTGCCAAGATTCACTTTCTACCCATAACTGGTCAATTTTTTCATTAGTTAAAGGTACAACAATTTCTTCTGTGTCCATCCCTGTCACTTGATGAAGTCTTAATTTTCCTTTAAAAATGAGATCAGAAATATTTTTCACTTATGTCTTTAATTTCTTAATTATTTCATGTGGAAGAATTGTGCACTCCAAAATAATAATTTCCCTTCACATGAAAATTCCTGGAGGAGAATGCGTAGAGGACAAGATAACTAGAATGCAATTAAGGTCTGAATCCACACAATCCACATGTGGATCTTGTAATTTCTTTTCCACCAAAGCCAATTCTCTCTCAGCTTCCAGTCACAGTTCTCTCAGACAACCTAAGTCCTTTTCATGATTTAAGACTTTGAACAAATTATCTAGTTCATTATTTTTAATTCCAATACTGGGTCAAAAATTGGAAATGTCTCCTAGTAGTTCGTGAAATCACTAAGTGTCTTCCATCTATCTCTCCCAATTTGTACCTTTTGGGGACTCAATATTTGATGCATATTTTGTATAATTAAAATTAATGGAGAAATTTGTAATCCCCAATCAGGCAATATTTTTCTATTTTTCAACCATTTTATCTAAGGTATCAATATATGAATCAGCCAACAAGAAGTCATCCATGTAATGATATATTACAGATTGTGGGAATTTGTTGTGTATTTGTTCTGTTGGCTTTTTTACAAAAGACAAGCACACAGTAAGGCTATACAGCATTCCTTGATGGAGGACCCTTCACTGCTATCTCTTTACAGACTAAGAATTATTATCAGTGGGCACTATAAAGGCATTTTTTTCTTTGTCTTGTTCTTGTAAAGGTATTGTAAAGAAACTGCCTTATAAATCAATAACTATAATAGGCCATTCTTTAGGTAACAGAGAAGGCAAAGGAATCCAAGACTATAGAGTCCATTGGCTGGATCACCTAGTTTATCACTCTTATGTCTGTTACCATTCTCTACTTTCCAGATTTTTTTAGTAACAAATACTGGAGATTTTCAACTTTTGGTTGTTTCTTCTATATGCTGAGCATTTAATTGCTTCTGTACCAGCTGCTCTAAGGCCTGCAATTTTTCTCTTTTGTTAGAGGCCATTGATAATCCCATATAGGCTACACTGTTAGCCATTTTAGAGATAGTGCTGTGGGTGTCTTTGAAAGGTCAGCAGCTGTTGTGCATTGTTTCTGTATAACCTGAATTGTCTGTGACTGTTTCTAATCATACATTCTAATGTTTCTGGTAACATGTGCTAGTTTATGGTTTATTTCTGTGTTTACAGGAATATTAATCTGTGAGGTCCATTGTTTTAGATTTCTTCCCCATAAATTTAGAGCAATGTTACCCACAAATGGCTTTAATATTCCTATGTCCTTCTTGTCCTATACACTCAGCCATCTTGCACTCTGTTTTACCCGGGATATTGACCCAATTACCAAAAAATGAACATTTATCCCCTTAAAGGGCCAACTTGGATGTCATGAGTCTTGTGAAATTATTGATTCACCAGCCCCTGTGTCCAAAAAGCCTTAAGTAACATCATTTATTTGTCACTTTAATTTTGGCCTTTGTTCACTGATAGTTTTCCAAAATTTTCACTTTATATTTTTTCTTGCCTTTTTTTCATAGATTTTTCTATCATTCAATATAGTATATCTTTTTAAAATAGATTTTAAATTTTTTAATTTTTTTCTGGGAAATAGTATCCTCCATAATGATAGGTTAAGATTGGACTTGATTTGATATAGGGGCTTTTGAAAGCCCTCTTGGGGCATTTTCTGAGGGCAGAAAGTAACCTTGTCTGTCCCTTTTTGATCTGCATTCAATTGTCCCATGTCTGCCTTTTCCATACCTTCTGCATATTCTGAAAAGGAGAGACATTGTCTTGGAATTATTCCTAACCAAAGCACTGTTTCTGTGAATGCCTTATTTACAATCTCTTTATGTGACCTTGACTTTCACTATTGTAATGTTTAACATTTTGCCTTTTTCAGATACCTACCCAGTCATCATCACTGTCATAAGACTCTAGATTAATTGTCTCATGAATCCAATCCTCCAAGGGTGCTGATCTTGCTTTTAATTGTCTAAGTATTATTCTACATTGCCAATTGTATAAATGGGATAACCGATACTTTTCGTAGACATATAGATAATAATAGCCATATAGCAAAATAATTCCCTAAAAACTTTTAATTTAAATTATCTATTATGTATTACTATTGTTAAAAATTCCCAATTTGATACAGCTTAAAAATATAAAGTATTTAAGACTAGTTATAAGGCAGAAAAAAATACTTAATTTTTAAAATACTATATTCCATTTTGAAAAGAACTATAATAAAATAATAGAATGTTTAGATTTAATAAGAGGTCATAATGTAGCTATTAAAAGTTTATTGAATACTTATAAAATTAATGTGCAAAAATCAAATATACACATTGAAATTGAGGTTTTAATATTTTTTCTTATAAAATGTTTTACAACAGTGAATAATTAAATAGAAAGTAAACAATTGAACTCATGGTGCCTTAAATACCAGAGGTAAGAGAAACAATTGAAATTTGTCATGAATAATAGGACTAAATACCCAACATAAAAGGGTGTCCACTAGAAGTAGTGAAGGGGCTCATCAGATAAAGAGGGAAATTTTTATTTTGGTTTAAGAGGTTTTTACTATTCAAATAAAGAAATGTTGAGCTGTAATAACACTACGGTGAATTCAAACAAACCAAATGTTATAAATGAAATCATCTATAGAATTAATGTATTGTTTTTAAACTGCAAAAGGAAGATTCTAGCTCTCCCATATACATCAATGAAAATTTTCTCTATGAGAAAGTATTTGAGCTAATAAAAGAAGGCATGAAAAGTATTACCTATTTTGCAGCCCCTTATGCATTAACAGATTTATTAATTACCTATCTATGCCTGTCAACATCTTTAAAAGAGAGACAGGTGAATTATCCTAACATCATAAATAAAATATATGTGCCAAAAATTCAAACACTGTCCAATTTCAAACCTCTAATGTCTGCTAAAAAAATTAAAGTAACAAATTATACTCCATAAATGTAATTAACAAAATCAAAACTGTCAGAAGGCAATTTACATGGGTTTATTTTCTGGATAAATCACAAAGAAAATAAAAATGGAAGAATAATAGCTGTTTTTAAATTTGTACCATAACCACATTCCATAAATCTTATTTGAATCTTGACTAAATTTAAAGATTCACAAAAAATTTATAGTTTAGAACACTTGTTTAGCTTCTTGATGAAATTAAGAGATAATTTTTATTATGTCATATAATAGTTATTCATTTTCATTCATCAGTTCTAATTTTAAATAATATATGTTGAAATGTTTATAAATAAAATACTTCAATGTCCTAGATGTTTCAAACTATAATGGTAGGAGATGGAAATATAGGTGAAAGCAGTTTGAATGTGGATTTTTTATAAAAAACAAATGATTGCTTCATGAATATTTTTTACATTATTTGGTCTGATTTTAGGTGTGTTTGAAATTTATATTGCAAAAAATTAAATAAATTATAGGAACTTTGTGTGAATATGGTAATGAAGTCACTCTACCAAATACTCATCTACTTTGAAACTAAAAATTTACATATTATTACATATGACTAGCATGCAAAAGATCTTAGGTTGACCATACAAGAGATCTTCAGCAATTAAATGAATGTATGTTTCATGGCTTATGTGCCTTGTAAGATACATAACCATTAAAATAATGTTTCAGATAATATAAAAGGTTTTAGTTATGACACTTTAAAATTACAAGGTGAAAAAATATTTTTTCTGCTCTTAAAATTTATGATCCTAGACAGAATGATATATTAATAGCATACATAAGAAGTATTTCTATCATTATTCAGACAACATTGACTTTTTTCCCTATAGTCTTCAAAGAAGTAGAGTAAAAATGAAAACAAACAACTTAAAAGAACATTTCTGAGGACAGACTAACTTGAGAAATGGTAAATACTTTGAGAATGATGATTTCTATTTCCTAATATGTTTAAAAGTTTTTGATAATGCCTTCTCTAAGTAAACTCAGAGTAGTTATTGCTTTTGGATCCTGCCTTCCATTATCCTCAGTGATCAGTCCTGATGAAGCCGGAAGACAGCTGGGTGCGATTTGACTATGGTGTTTCCACTCTGATATTCCAGCCTTTCCCTGAGATCTGGCTCCTAGTTTCCTTTATTACAACCAGAATTCATGCAGCATCTGTTCTCACAAAGAACAAAAGTCTGATGCCTAGTTTCCTTTGTCTTGTCACTTCCTACAAGTGTATGTTTCTAAGGTGCTATAAAATCCCCCTAATAGTCATCATTAGAGTTACTTCTTAACTACTTTGAATTGTATATGGTTATAAACTTGTTTTTTCCAAGCAAAATTCACAGCACAAAGGCTAAAATGTGACAAATAGTAGTGAAGGAGAAAACATAATAGATAGGAAAAAGGCTTTTCAGTTCATCAAGTGCTTACCACACCAGTATGGAAACAAGTTAAGATCCCCAGCACACATATACAGGCACCAGTCTCCTATTTCCTGCATCTGGAGGCTGCATAGGGGATTCTATGTGGCAAGCTGGGTAGCTAGAATAGCCGAGTCTGCTAGGTTCATATGGAACACCCTGCCCTATGTTGGAAAGTAGATCCTGAAAGAGAAAACACCCTGCGTTAATCTTATTTGCAGAAACTTGTCCAGAAGTGCTCTGTGATGGGTTTCCTGAGTTGGTTTGACTTGAAAACTTTTGTTCTTACTTCCTAGCCAAATTCCTGTCAACAGGTTCTTTTCTGTACTCATGGGGATGGGGAGCGTAGTATGTCTGACAGGTTCAATCTTCCTAATGCTGCAGTCCTTGAACACACTTCCTCATGTTGTGATGACCTCCACCAAGAAAAGGATTTTCATTGCTACTTCATAACTAATGTTGGTGCCATTATGAATCATAACGTAAAGTATCTGTCTTTTCTGATGGATGGTGTTAGGGAACCCCTGTGAAGGGGTTATTTGACCTCCTCAAAAGGAACATGACTTACAGATAGTAAACTCTTGGTTTAGATCCTGTCCTTCCCACCAATGGACATATTAGGCCAATTTTCAAATAACTGTAGTTCTCTGAGTATCTGGAGACCGGGCTGTCCACAAGGAAATAGCCACTAGACAAAAGGCATACAGAGGGCTGATTCTGTACCACTTGTCACTTTTTCCTCTGTTCTGGGGTCTGTGTATTGACTCACAAGAGCACTGTATTGTTTTATTAGATTTCAGGCTGTGGCTCTCCAGTATCTTCACCTCTGCCTTTCTTCTCTAACATGCAGGCACCTCCAGTCCACGTATGGCTGTTTGTTAACTTTATTTGAGAACACAGTGATTGCCAAATCATTTTTGTCAGTGGAGCCCATAAGCCTTGAGATGTGCTGACAGGAAAAGGCGGGAGTCTTCTTATCTCCCAGCTAAAAAAGTTTCCTTGTAACACTTGACCTGAAAAGGCATGAGAGTTTGCTTTAGAAAATGCCCTTTCTCTGGCATTCCTTTCTTTAGTCATGAGCTGAGTCCTTGGGCTTCTTTCCTTTCTTCCTGATAGTTACTGTAAGGTTTGAATTCCGCATCAACCTGTCATTAGAGACATCATGGCATGACAGAAGCTGGAATCCTGGAGAAAACTGCTTACCGGTTTGCCCTCTGACCCAGCTACTTACTGTTACTCTTACTGTTCTGAGGATACATTTTGTGTTACACTCACATTTTAAGCATATCATGGCCTCAAAATGCTGTAGTCATCCACTTTTTTCCAGTGTGTCAATGTCACTGAACACTTAAAAGCATGGATTATTAAAGACTCATCCTGTACTTGTGCTTGTCAATTATTTTCAGTTCTGCAGCTTCTGTATTGACCTACCACAGAACTGTATTATAATTATTTTAGTGGAGTTGAGGCTGTGGCTCACCACTGTTACCACCATTCCTAATGAGCAGGCATTTCTATATCTGTTACGTGTAACAAACAGGATCAGATTTTGACAAGTTCATTCATTGCCAAACATCTTTTTATTATAAATTCAACTTTCTATTATAAATACCCTCCTGATGCTATTTTGATAGTCCTAGTAGTCAACACTCACATCATTCAAAAGAGTAATGCAGTTGTGACAGTACTCACTACACCTACTACTTTAAAAATAACTCCAACAGCAGCTCTCTTACGTCTGACATATAAAGCATGCTGTTTCTGTACTTCCTTTTTGAGACTGTAGTTTTCAGAAATATAGAGGTTTCCATTGCCATCTGTCACCTGTGCTGTGCCTTTATTTTAAAAACCTTAATTTTGAATAATTTTGGTTTGTGTTTGTATGACAGTGCTTTAGGGAGAAATCATGCTGTGCTTCTGTTATCTCAGATTATTTTATTGTGCATTCATTAAGTTTATTCTCAGAATTGTCCAGGTCATCTAGACTACTGTAATTCTTTTACAAATGTGGGTCTTTTCCATTGTGATGAATTAATGAAGACATTACATGTGCAGAACATGGTTTGCTGTAAGTGCACATGTCAGAGCCACCTAATATAGTTGCTATATACCTGTCCTATGACCATTGAGGAAACTTTGTATTTTCTTGGAATCCTAGATTTCTTATAAAGACCAGACCCAATTTTCTAGGAATAGAGTCATCCACAGTGGGGTAGGCCCATCATATTAGTTCAGATAGAGCCTAAGAGAAATGAACAAAAGTGGGAACTTAGTTGAGCTTCCCAGATTAGCTGGAGTTGTGTTTTGACAATAAAACTGAAACAAAACAATCATGATCTCATCTCAAGTTTGTCTGTGTCATTCCATCCCCAATACCAAAATTTTATCAAGGATAAGCACAGAACTTTGTGCCCCCAAATAGGATAGCCCCTAAGAGTAGGTATATGTAGTAGCCAGCAGGTCACAAGCAGGTACACATACACAGGTTGTCTTGCACCCACCCATGCCATCAGAGAACACATATACCACTCTCCAGCATTGCAGTGTCAACACCAAATTCCATACCAACCTTACCACCATGACTTCCACCACCACCGCCTCTGTTTCAGGGCCCCTTCTTCTGTTTCAAAGGTCTCCTCCTCCCTATGCTGACTAAGTTCTGAATGAAAACGAAGAAACTAATGTATTTTGTAAGGAACCTGGCAAGAAAGTCAGGTCAATATGTGGTCTGAGGCAGCTAGGGTTGCATGTAAAAAGAGCAGGCCAAGAGATCTGCATGTAGGCATGAAGGCAGCAGGAAATACATAAGTAGGTTTCTGGTAAGGCTCAGAGGATACAGATCAGTGAGGGCACCTGGACCAAGTCCTACTAAGGATACCAGAGTCACATGTCTTATTAGTCCACCAGGATAAGTCTCATGTGTAAACAGACCAATAGGGTTGGAACCATTGGATGTCCAGATAGGCTGCATACAAGCAGTTTCCATCCCATCTGAGATATTATCACTAGGGTCTTCTTCTGATAGTGGGGTACTCTGTGCCTGTGACAGAATGCTGATTTCTGGGGTGCTAATGCTGTGGGCAACAGGTGTCAGGAAATGTGTAACAGAAAGCCTGAATAAATGTGTATTTCCCAACCTTGGAGGCAGGCAGAGGGAGACCACATAAATCCTGGCACTTCTGAGGCCTTCAGTGAAAGCTATTTTGGAAAACTCCGGGGCCATTGTAGGTCTTCTCTGATAGTAAGGGTGCACCCATGGCCGGAGAACATGAGCTTGCAGGTCAACAGCCAAACAACACCATGAAGCAAGAGGTAAAGGTAGAAGTTGTGATATACTAGGCAAGGCCCACAATAACAGGAGAATGCACTGATGCAGCCCCTGAGATCCTTGGCATGAAAACACTTCTGTAGCCTGTGGAGACTTGGTGGCAAGTTGATGAGCCCTGTGGAGAAAACAATGCAGGCAAGCTATCATCCAGGGCATCCCTGGTAATAGGCTAGTGTTATATCCTTTCAATTATTGACTGTCCAGGGAGAGATGCTGGAGGAGTCAGTGTGGACAAAGTGGCATGGCATACGCTCAAAAAGAGTGAGATTATATTGCAGTATGATTTTCTGCTGATTTCTCTCAGCTTGCATTTCATAGAAACTCCTGTGCTGAGTGAGAAATTCTGTCGATATATCTCATTCTCTCAAACTCTCTTTGACTCTCTGTATCATGGAAAACTCACTGGCAAAATATCATATAATGAATTAATATTTATTGAGGGATATATGATTACTCACAATACAAATATAAACTTAAGGTAATTCTTGGAGATAGGAACTGTCCCATCACAGGTGACTCACTCTCCAGGAACACTGGAACAAAACAGAGAGTTCAGTGTCCCAACAGCATCTTAATGGGGTCTGGGCATGCCCCAGATATCTGACAGATCTTTTTAGATACAGGGCATTTTTTGGAGAAACCATCTTACCCTGTCCAGGCAGGTTGCAACAGTCTCTATACTTCATCATGCTTGTCTGCATTGGACAGTGTGTGTACTGACAACAGTCAATGTAAGGGCAATTCTTTGCCCAACAGGCCATTGTCCACAAAGAAAAACAAACTCCTAGTGAAGTGTCCTTGATGTTCAACATCATCTCAGGAAAGGAACAGTGATGCCAGGAGTTGTCCTGTCTCTCATGGCCAAATTCTAAGTAACAGAATATTAAATGCCATATTCTTCAGTTCTATGAAATTGTTAAAGAATCCTCTCTGACACTTACTAGTGTGTATCTAGGAAACCTAAACAATATGACTATTACAGTGCAACTCTAAGTAATGTTGATCTGCAGTTCTTATCATTCTAAAGACTGAAGCTTACATTAGAAAATTAGGGTGTACAAAGGCAAAACCCCTACCCCACTGAAGCAAACATCCCACTTTAGATTCTGAAGTCAGCACATCCTTGAAGTAGATGGATTGGTTTATCTCAGAAGCTTTATTTATTACCTAATGTCTCTATGCAGCTATTGTTCCTTTATAACCAGCATTAATAAAATTCAAGGTCAGTAAACCATTATGTAATATATTCAGGTTTTTTCATTTCTCATTTATGTTTATGAAGGATCTCTTTTAAAGTGTGGTGATATCTCTCTACAACTGCTTGCCCTGTAGAATTGTGCATTATCTCTATAGTGTTCTTTATAATATTCAAAAATCTGTTTCATTTTTTGGGAAACAGATGCTGGATCATTGTCCATACTTATTTGAACAGGAGTTCCCCTTATGGCCATGACTTCCAAAAAGTAAACACAGCATCAATTTTTTCAGAACTCAGAGCAGTCACTCATTGTATTCCTGAGTTAGTATCAATGGTAAGACAAATACATTTTATCTTTCCAAATTCTGGAAAGTGAAACACATCCATTTACTATATGTTATTTCTCTACATATCTTTAGGATTAGTTCCAACAGGTAAAGATGGCTGGTTATAGAAACAGCAAGTAGTACAATTCTGTAGAATATCCTTGGCCTGATGCCAAGTGATAGGGAAACTCGTTTTAGATTTTGCTATTAACATGGTTTCTCTTATGAAATTCAAAGGCCTCAAGCATGTTTCCTATTAATATCCAGTCAGTTTCATCGTTACCTTATGCCAGAGGACTAAGAAGACCCATGTGTGAAATGATATGTGTTAAATATATTGAATGAATTCTATTTCTAATGATATCCCAAAGTTGTATAAACAATGATGTTACTTCTGTATCATCAGGAATGAAATCAGCAGTTTCAATATGTAAAACAACTTCTGTATACTGAGAATCAGTTAACACATTAAGAGGTTTGGTAAAATCTATTCATACCATAATAATCACATGTTCCTTCTGACTTCTGAACACAATTATAAGGGCTTTAAGCCAATTTAATTAAATTTTCTGAATTGAAGCCAACTTTCCCTGATGTGTTTGCATCAGTAGAAATATAGGAACTTCAGAAATAGATTTACCCCATGCCACATAAGGGAAAATAGTGTTGTTATTTTCTTATAAATTCAATTCTTTTGCTTAGGGATATTTGTTATTAATATTTCCCAAATAAATTACTACAGGCTTTTTGATAAGGTTCACTGTCCATAATCAATTAATTTCTTCATTAGTCAAAGAAACAATTTCTGCTTTTTTTCCTAGTCAAGTGACAAGTCCAACTTCTCCTTTAAAAATCAAATCAGAAATCTTTTTGATATATTTTCAGTTTTTTTACTTGGCTTATGTTTCAGAAATATCTATTCCTATATAGTATTTTCTCTTTGCATTAAGACTTCTGTAGGAGAATGCTTAGAGGGTCAAATAACCAGTATGCCATCGATGTCTGGATCCATGTGATTTACATGTGCCTCTTGTAATTTCTTTTCCACAAAAGATAATTCTCTCTCAGATTCATCACAAAATTTCTGGGACTATTTAAGTCCTTATCAGAAACTAAGTGTTTGAATAAATTAACTAGTTCCTGGTTTTTTATATCAATAATGGGTCATACATGAGCAATATCTCCTAGAAATTTTTGGAAATTGTTGAGTCCTAAATCTTTCTCTCCTAAGTTATACCTTTGGGGATCTAATTTTCTATTTGGTCTATTTTATATCATAAACAATTGAAAGAATCTCTTCTTTGTATTTTTGGGGGACAATTTTTCATACACAATCAGGCAATAGCTTCTTCATATCTTCAAGTATTCTTTCCAATGTTTTGGGTCTGCCAACAAGATACCATCCATATAATGGTAAATAATAGATTGTGGGAATTATTTGCATATCACTTTTAGTGGCTGTTGTACAAAATATTGGCATAAGTTAGGACTATTCATTCCTTGCTGAAGGACTCCCCATTGGTACCTCTTTATTGCCACATCTGGCCTAGTGTAGCCAAACCTGGAGAGGGTCATCAGTATTAAATCAGTGCTCAAGAGACAGTCAGCTCCATCATCCAGGGAGATCAGCTGTTTCTGCTGCTGCTCTCAGCCCTTATTTAGTAAGCTTATATACCTCTCAAGTTCCCCTGCCCTGGGTTCCTGTACCTGTCAGTGTGTTCTCTGGCAACGGGTGCAAGACTCCTCATCATAACAGGAAAACCACTGATTGTGAAACAGGGTGTTGATGAGATCAGGGAAGTAAACAAAAGGGCACTGACCTTGCCCAGGCTTTTCTAACCTGACACAGAGTATATGGTCTGGGTATGCCAGCACCCAACAGTTTATGGGGCACAAATTGTTAAATGTGGGCAGTGTGATGGAAAATTTTTCTTTGTCATGTTCCTATAGAAGTATAATAAAAAATAGTTCTTCAAATTAATAACTATAATAGGCCATCCTTTAGGTAACAAGGAAGGCAGGAAATTATCATATTGTAAAGAAACTATGGGATGAATAACCTTATTATTAATTGTTCTTAGATCTGTCACAATTCTTCACTTTCCAAATTTCTTCTTGACAACAAATTCTGGAAAATTCCCTGGACTGCTTGATATTTCAATATACTGAGCTTGTAATTGCTCCTGTACCAGCTATTCTAGAGCCTGCAACTTCTCCTTCACTAAGTGCTACTGTTGAACCCAAATAGGCTTTTCTGTAAAGCATTTTGAAGTATCTCTATAAGTTTCTTTACAGGTTCAACAGCTTCTATGCTATACTTTTTCACAACCTGAATGGATAGTGATTGTTTAGCATAGCTCCTTATGATTTTTTCAGAAAACTACTTGAGTCTCTGGTTGATATTGGAGCCTGGAAGAATTTTAATTTGGATATTCCACTGCTGTAGAAGATCAAAGCCCCATAGATTCACTGCTATGTTAGCCATATATTGTTTCAACCTTTCTTTCTGACCTTCTATTCCTGTGCATTCAAGTCATCTTGTGCTCTTCACCTGAGATATTGTTCCAATACCTAGAAATTGAACATTCACCTATTTGAGAGGTCATCTTAAATGCCATGATTGTGGGGTTATGATCAAAACATCAGCTCCCATGTCAACTAAGCCTTGGGTGTTAAATATTATCAGTTTTAGTCTTTGTTTATTTATGGAAGTCTGCCAGAAAACCTGTTTTGTGGTTTTTCTTGGAACTGTCAATTCCTCCCTTAAAGTTGTTCTATTATCTAATGCTGTATGTTCCTCTATTTTAGGCATTGGATTTCCTACTCATGCTGAGGAGGCTATTCCTCCCTATGACTGGATATGTTTAAAACTTCTTTGGATTTGAGATTTGATTTCTAGAGGCTTCCTATGGGAAGCCCCAAGAGGATATGCTTATATCATCAGATCTGCACCCATATACACACTATTCCAAGATTTATCTTGCATACAATTCCCTTTATATATGGCCTAGTTTATCACAACTAAATCAAGTGTGTGGTGATTCAATAAAAGCTTCAGAAGTTTAGGAGATATCAGAGGGAATCTACCCACAGTCTATGTGGAGATTTAATAAAAGCTCCAGAAGTTCCAGAGATCTAACCACAGCTAGTCTACGAGGATCATAGAGTGGTGATTCCCAGCACAGGAAGTATCCTGGAAGTACTCACAACTGAGTTGAGTTCATTTTAGATTATATAAGGAATTCCAGGCTCCCAAGCAGGCAGTGGTGGGGCCTTGTCTTAATTTACTATAAGTGTATTCAAGGTGGGATAGAAAGCCCAGGAGAGGAATCCAAGGGAAGCCAGGCTGAGAAGGCTGGAAGACAACTCGGTAAGATCTGACTGTGGTGTTTATTCTCTCTTATATCTCTGACTTACTCAGAGATCTATCCCTGAGTCTCATTGATTGGTGCCACAATTGGTGTCCAACTTTGGGGCACAAATTTCTCTCCTCCCTACCCAAAAAACTGTACTTGCTAGCCGGAACAACACATAGCCAGAGGAATAATTACTAGTGGCTAGGCTTTCTCTTCTGGGTTAGCCTCCAGCCTTAGGCAGACTCCCACATTTGTTTACTTTTCACTCTCATCTGGGCAAGTCTTTCAGACAGTGGCCTCTTTCTCCTGGTGGGTTGTTTCTTTTTCCTTTTTGGACCCCTCCTTGGGTTGGTATCACACTATGTAGCTGCCCCACTTCACAATCAATTGAATCATCAACAGACAATAATCGGTAAGTAATTTTTTTAAAAGAGGGAATTTGTTTAAAGCAATAGAAGGTGGTTGGTCATACTGTAACCTCATGTTAAATGATTTGAAATTAAAACCAGTGAAGGAAAACATAAATAAGGTAGATGGAAATATCATAATGTTTTTATCAGACTGTTTATTATGAATATTTATTGTTTAATATCACATCAAAAGTTGACTAATATAAATCCAAAAGAGGGGTATTTTAAAAGCCTGTTGAGAGAGAATACAAAGATGGTCAAATTCAAACAGAGGAATATTAAGAACAAATTTCAGCAAAGTCATCTAAAATTAGACAAAAACAGGCAACATTAATATACCCAGTAACCTTTAAAAAAATGAAGGATGATAAAGGTGAAAGAGAAGCTAGCTGAGCTCCAGTACAAATGTCAGAATTACAGAGAGTAAAGGAAGCAATTGTAACATATGGGATGCATTTATCACTTGTTAAACAAATGCTGAACTTCTGGTAATGCTGTAACTGGGTCACCCCTAAAGATTAATTAGATATGATTATAGCTGTGCTAGAGGCAGAGGTGCTTATACAATGTAAATCATGGTGTAGGGAGGAGGCTAAAAAATAGAACAAAGAAACAGGGCCAGAGGTATAGAAGTCTCCCAAGACCAACTTCTGGAGAAGGGAGATTATGCTGATATTGACAAGCAGTCATTATACAGTGACCATCTTCTGGATTTATGTCACATTGCAGCTTTAAATGCCTGGGACCAGATTGAAGAAATAGGGAAAAAAAGTGAAACATTAAAGTATTTCAAACTCCCAAAGAAACCTTTATAAACTTTTAATACAGATTAACTGCAGCAGTAAACAGAATGGTAGCAGACTCAGAATCCAGGCAAATAATGCCAATGCACAACATAGAAAAATACATAGACCTTTAAAAGCAAGGTCAGCACCTTTGGAGGATTGGATTTGTGAGACAGTTAATATGGAGTCTTATGAGAGTGATGATAACTGGGTTGGAGAGCTTATTTCAAAAGGTATAAGGAAAAATCAAAATGTCAAATATTATAATTGTAGAAGGGAAGGTCACATAAAAAGAGATTGTAAACCAGGCATTCCCAGAAACAATGCTTTTGGTAGGAATAATCCCAAGAGAACACCCCTCCCTTCTGGAATATGCAGAAGGTGTGGAAAAGGAAGACATTGGACTAATGAATGCAGATCAACAAGGGACAGACAAGGTAACTTTCTGCCCCTGGTAAATGCCCCAAGGGAGCTTTTAAAATCTCCTAGGTCAGGTAAATTCAACCCCCGGGAAATGCCCCAAGGGGACTTTCAAAAGCCCCCATATCAAAACCAATCCTGTCTTATCCTGCCATTGTGGAGGAAACACCTTCTCAGAACAATTAAAAAGGTTAAGACCTTTCTCAAAAAGACATACTATATGGAATGATAGAAAATTTAGAGAAAAAGAATGAAATTCAGGAAGAATTATAAAGCGAATATTTTGGCAAACTTCTATCAATGAACAAAGGGCAAAATTAAAAGTACAAATAAATGATATTATTATTGAAGGCTTATTGGACATGAGTGGGGATGTATCCACAATTTTACCAGGGTCATGGCATCCATGTTGGCCCCTTCGGGAAGTAAATGTTCAGTTTTTGGTTATTGGGTCAATATCCCAGGTAAAAGAGAGTGCAAGGTGGCTTGAGTGGATAGGACCAGAAGGACAGAGAGGAATATTAAAGCCATATGTGTTTGACATTGCTATAAATTTATGGGGAAGAGATTTACTACAACAGTGGAACACAGATTATTATTCCTCCAAACACAGAAATAAGCCATAAAATAGCACATGGTTCCAGAAGAAATATCAGAAGGTATTATGAGAAACAGTAACAGACTATTCAGGTTATAGAGAAACAAGGCAAAACAGAGACTGATCTTTCAGCACTATCTCTAAAATGGCTAAGAGAGAAGTCTATATGATTTAATCAATGGCCGCTAAGAAAAGAGAAATTACAGGCCTTAGAACAGCTGGTACTAGAGCAGTTAAATGCTCAGCATATAGAAATATCAACCAGCCCTTGGAATTCTCCTGTATTTGTTATTAAGAAGAAATCTGGAAAGTGGAGAATGATAACAGACCTAAGGGTGAAAAACAAGGTGATTCATCCAACGGCTCTCTATAGTCTGGGATTCCTTTGCCTTTTCTGTTACCTAAAGAATGGCCTATTATAGTTATTGATTTGAAAAACTGTTTTTTTTACAATACTTTTACAAGAACAAAGCAAAGAAAAACTCACCTTTACAGTGCCCACTTATAATAATTCTCAGCCTATAAACAGATTCCAGTGGAGGGTCCTCCCTCCAGGAATGCTCACTAGTTCTACTTTGTGCTTGTAGTTTGTACAAAAGCCAGCATAACAAATATCTAACAAATTCCCACAATCTATTATTTATCATTACATGGACAATTCAAATATCGATACCTTAGGAAAAGTTTTTGAAGTAGTGAAGAAAATTTTGCCTGCTTGGAGATTACAGATTGCTCTAGAATAAAAAAAAACACAAAGAGGGTATTCCATTAATTTTTTAGGCTATAAAATAGGCCAACAAAAATTAGACCCCAAAAGTTACAAATCAGTAAATATAGATTGAAGACACTTAATGATTTCCAAAGACTACTAGGAGACATTGCCAAATTATGACCCACTATTAGAATTAAAAAGGATGAACTAGATAATTTGTTCAAAACCTTAAATGGTGACATGGACTCAAATAATCTGAGAGAATTGTCACTTGAAGCTGAGAAAGAATTGGCTTTGGTGGAAAAGAAATTATAGGATGCATATGTGGATTATGTGGATCCAGACCTTAATTGCATTCTAGTTATCTTTCCCTCTAAGAATTCTCCTACAGGAATTTTAACGCAAAGGGAAAATGTTATATTGGAATGGATATTTCTTCCACATAACTGAGTAAGAAGTTAAAGGCATGTGGAAAGATTTCTGAACTTATTTTTAAAGGAAAATTAAGACTTCGTCAATTGGCAAGAATGGACCCAGTAGAAATTGTTGTACCATTAACTAATGAAGAGATTGACCAATTATGGGTACAAAGTGAATCTTGGCAAAGAGCCTGAGGTAATTTTTTGGGAGATACTAGCAACAAATATTCTCAAAGCAAAAGAATTGAATTTATAAAGAAAACTAATTGGATTCTCCCTAGTATTGTACTAGATAAAGCAATTTCCAGAGCTCCTACATTTTATACCGATGCAAGCAAATAAGAAAAGGCTGGCTATAAATCAGAACATCTAAGTAAAGTGACTCAAAGCCCTTATAATTCTGTTCAAAAGTCAGATTTATATGCGATCATGATGGAACTAATAGATTTTACCGAACCTCTTAACATAGTCACTGACTCTCAATACGCAGAAAGACTTGTTCTACATATTTAAATGGCTGATTTTATTAATGATGAATCAGAATTAATTTTATTATTTATTCAATTATAAAAAATAATCACTAGAAATCATCCCTTCTATATAATACACATTTGATCCCATATGGGTCTGCTAAGTCCTTTAGCACAAGGTAATGATAAAATTGAAAAATTATTAATATGAAATATACTAGAGACCCCAGAATTTTATAAAAAGCATCATGTCAATAGCAAAGTATTAAGAAAAGATTTCTCTATCACTTGGCAACAACCCAAAGAAATTATAAAATGCTCTTTCTATATCCAAACTCCACTGCCAGCAGGAACTAATCCTAAAGGTATCCATAGAAATGGAATCTGGCAGATGAATGTATTTTATTTTACAGAATTTGGGAAATTAAAATATGTCCATCATACAATAGATACATTTTCAGGATTTCAATGGGCAACTGCTTTGAGTTCAGAAAAGGCTGATTCTATAATCACACATTTGCTAGAAGTTATAGCTATCGTGGGAATACCTGTACAAATTAAGAATGACAATGCTCCATAATATGTCTCTAGTAAAATGAAACATTTTTTGTTTGTTATAATATAAAGCATATTATAGGAATACCACACAATCCTATAGAGCAAGCAGTCATGGAGAGATCATTTCAAACTCTAAAGAATATGCTAAATAAACAGAAAGAAATAACAAAGACCCCCAGAGATAGACTACATAATGCTTTATTAGCTTCTCATTGTAATGAGAGGAACAACAGCTGCTGAAAGGCATTGGACCATAGGAAAAACAGCTGAACCAAATCAGCCTATTTATTTCAAAGATGTACTAACCTCCAAATGGAAGCCAGGGTATGTGCTATGTTGGGGAAGGGGTTTTACTTTTGTTTCCACAAGCAAAGAAAGTTATGGATACCAACAAAATTAATAAAGACTCGATTCGAACCAGAGAAACTTCATTAAACTAAGATAGCTCATCCACCCATATTACAATTCTTTAAGTTGTAAGAAAAAACAAAGGGTGGGATCAGGTTTCTGGTTTTGTCTTTACATAAAACTGGAAATACCCATCTTCAAGAAGTTAAAAGACCTTGGACATATAGATGTCTAAAGCAGAAGGGAGACTATCTAGAAAATCTTACAAGCAAAAGAATATGGCTAACGATAGGTACCAGTATACTTCATAGGGTAAAATCTAATTGCTCAAACTCTACAAATACTTTTGTTAGTTGAAGTCCCAGTTTAATTATAATTTAAAGCTGGTTTTAGAGTTGGAGTGTGGCTCTCTCCTTCTCTAAACTCAAGCATACTTGTTAAAATAAAATAAAAAAAAAATCTCTGTATAAAATCAGAAGAGCCACCTGATATGGGACAGAAGAATAACAAAAAATAAGGGACTATTCTATTGTTACTAAACCTATGCTGACTAAATTGTTATATGTTTAGTTTCCTGTATATTGTGGGGTTTTTTTGTCTCTTAAGATTAAAGGTAAAGGGTGAAGACTCCCTCCCTACCCTGAGAAGACCACAATGGCTCTGTTCTCTCCCAATTCTACCTCTCTACAATGCCTATTAGAGGTATTGGCTCTGAGGCAAAAATGGCTATCACAGGTGTTCAGATATGGATCTCTGTGGATGTGATCAAATTCCAAGTTTCCAGGAAGCCAATGAATAATATTGGCCACAGAGGCTACTTGGTCTGGATTCCCTTAGATGCTGAGAAGTGTGTGTTGTTTCTGGAAGTGAGCTGTGGCAGCTTCCAAATTGGCTTTGCTTGTCCAAGTGTCACGTTCTGCAATTCCTCTCTATTAGTGTGAGGAAAGTACAAGAATTTTAGGGCCAGTTCAGTAGTTTTATAAAGAACAAAATAATAGAGGAAACATATCTAAAGCTACCCATGTATCAAATCATTTTGGAGGAAATTCAAACTTTGGAAAGAAAGATAGCTATATAGTCCAAGTTCCTACTTTCATGCCTAGTTTATAGAGGGAATAGTGAAAAACTTTGTTGAGATGCAATAACTAAATACACAATTTCCTCATTTTGGACTGTTATGTTTGTAAGGGTCAATAAAACTCTATAGAATAGAAGAAGCTTAAGTATTCTTACATTTGAGTAAAGACACAGGAAAAAATACCCATGGCTGCATCAACAATATATTCTTCATAGTAAGGAAATTAAAAACTATTATATTTATCACTTTAAAAATTGTAAATTTAAAATACTGCTATTTGGGAGAATTTTGCTTTGGTAAAATTTAAAAGATATGCAAAAATGCATAGGGATACACAAATAGAGACAATGCTAAAATTATCATTTTGGGGAGGGAGAGAGAGTAGTCATGGGTATGGATGAAAACCATTGTTAGAAAATATAAATAAGTGAATAAATGCTATAAATTGGGAATTTTATCTATTATTTAAACTAAAATTGCTCAACTTAGGCATATTATATTTTACAGTCTTTGGTATCTGAAATTATTTATTCTTTATAAAATTAAAATTAAATTTTATTATTCCTTTAATATTCAAAAAAGCATGTAATTTTTTGGGAACATGGATTTCCTGCCTACACTTTTACTCTACAGTTTACCTCATAATTGTCTGGTCAACTTAGGTCTACTTACCACCTTGTTAACTTTTTAGTTTGTTTTATTTTTTTGTTTGTTGGAAATATTTGTGTAGTTCTGGCTGTTCTGGAACTCATTCTATACATTAGACTGGCCTAAAACTTAGGGATCCATTGCCTCTGCTTCCATGAGGTTGAAAGGCAAGGAATGTACAGCCACCAAAATTTAGTTTTTAAAATCAGCAGACAAAATATTGGCTGTTTTTATTGATGTTTTTGAATTTTGAACAGTATTTTGCCATGTTGCATTGTGTCAGTCTGAGAAAAAACAAGCATACCATCTCCTATAGTTCTATATTCAATGAGAATATGCATAATTGTCAGGAATGAAAACTATTGCTGAAAGTTATTGCTGCTGTACTATTGAGGGAAATAATCACTTTGAGTCTGGCTCATATGTATACTTAAAACACAAATGTATACAGTATGTTACATTCATATGTTTAAGAGTATGTGGATAATGTAGCATTAAATATAAAAGACTTGTAAATTTGCCACATGTCCTAATATAGAACAATTACTATGAGAATAATCAATGTCACTAAAATCCAATGGTTGCAATTAGCTTATTAGATCTATTAAATTGAGACAGAATTCAAAAGTTTAACTAACTTCTGATAGTCCTTCATCAAAAAGCATGGTGTGGGAATTCTTGAGCATTGGGACAATTTGGGAGCCCATATTAAAAGTGGAAACTTCTGAAGTCATTTGGAACTGCCTTGCTTAGAAAGAAATTCCCTGGCCATATTTATGAAAATAGCAAGTGTCACTGCCCACATCATGCAGAAGGAAAAGATCTCACTTACCTTTGATGCTGGGAGAATGATGTGTTTCTGCTGATTTGTTTCCAACTTTTTCTTCCCAGCTCCCATGATCCTTATGTCACAAAGACTCCTGGGAAGAGTAAAAGAAGCAATTACAACACTCACCAACATAATGAATTATTGCCTAGACTTCATGCTTACTCAAGATCGTATTGATCTGTGCTTATTCATCAATAAAAGATGGGAACATTGCACTTCTACCAAGCATCCTCTGAGCAGAAGACATGATTATTAATTTTAGCTTTCTATATTTCTCTTTATGTCTAAGGCTGGAATAAAGTGAGATCCTATTGATTATAAAAATATGTCAGTCTTGAACACAAGATTTAATTAAGTTAATATGTGTTCAAGGGTCTTTGTAAGTTGCCTTTGAAGGGTCAAAGGCTATATCTGAATCTTCTTTGGGTATAAAGTAAAGAATTCTATTATATTGGCCATGATCACCAGTCCTGAGGTCTTTCATTATTGTGGCATAGGCCAAACAGCTTAGGCAAAATGGGACCTCTGTAGTCTTTCTGGATGAAGGAGGTAATCATAGCCTCACAAAGCACTGGATTGCATATGGGTAAATCTTATTCTCACATTTAGAGGGAGTGGTGTAAGTAATGTGTAAGTGTATAGTGGTCCATGTAAGTGAAGCCTTTTTGGTTATAGGAAAATTACTTAGGCCTACATGCAAAACAACAGAAATCTTGAGGGCCTTTTCCACAAAATGAGCATTTGAGACCCCTTTGTGCAAAAAGGAAATTCTGCAGTAGGCTTTGTCCTGTGAGGGATTTCTGACATTCTCTTCAGTGAAGTAAGAGAATGGTAAGTTGAGAACACAGGAAGCACTGGGTCACTTGCATGAAACAAAGCATTGAGAGCTGCTTGGGCAAAGAAATGAGTTGCAAATGCTCATAAAGAAAGGAGAACTGCCATGCATCATTGTATCAAAATTTGGTCTTTAAAAAATTAAAAAGTAAATAAAAAAGTTGCACAAATAAATGAAACTCAAAGATAGATCTTGGAGAAAGTCAGAGATATTAGAGAGAGTAAACAGCACAGTCAGATCTTAAACAGCTGTCTTCTAGCTTCTTCAGCCTGGCTTCTCTTGGCTTCCTCTTACTTCTGTCTTTCTATGCCTGACTTAAATACTCTCTTGGTAAATTAAGGTGTTGCCCCAACAGTGCCTGCCTGGGAGCCTGGAACTCCTTCTGTAAACTAAAATGGTCTCTAACTCAATTTGGATTAAGGGCATTGATCACCACTCCCAGGATACTCCATGTGGTGGGATTAAAGGTGTGAATCACCACTCTCTGATTCTCCTAGACAGACTGTGCTTAGATGCTTCTTATATCTCTGAAATTTTCCGAGCTTTTATCAAATTCCCACATATCCCTATTTGCATCAAATTTAATAAATAATATGATAGCTAACATAAGATAAACTATATATAACAGGTACAATAAATACAAACAATATGAGTAATGTCCAGTTCATTAACAATTGACAATTCAAAAAAATTTTATTAATTATCCTATTTTGATAAGTTCAAAGGATTAAACCTAATTCACTTCTTTCTAACTTGTGTTACTAACTAAAAGCTATTATTCTGATATCTCAAACTTATACACTTTAACTTCAAAATTTCTTCTCTAAAATAGTGACTAAAAAATGTAACTATAACTATCTCATCTTCAACTACCTCAGAGACCCAAGAAGGAAATAGTATTTACCCAAATAACCAGGAAGTGCAAGCAACTTCGAAAAAACCTAGAAATGACAGAGATTACACCTATCTGGCTGGAGAGTCACCCAAAGTCTTTTTATAAAGTTGTGGCATCCATCTTCAGCCTACTGGTCTAGAATCTCTTTTTATTTCAGTGATGTAGGAAATCAGTTCTGCAATTTTGGTATAGTTAAGTCACTTATCCTTGGGTCCTGAATATAGAGCTCTCTTTTCAAAGTTCTTTTCAACTCTCCCTTATGGTAATTGTTGGCTATCAGTCTCATGCCAGCATTTAGCCTTAGATGAAGTTTACCACCTGCTTTGGGTTGCATTCCCAAGCAAGCCAACTCTAGGAAAACCCAGGTCAGACATGATAGGGGTTGCTATAGGTCTCACACTGTGGCATGATATGGGTTGCTATAGGTCTCATACTGTCCACAAGGCATATCTTATAGTTTTCTCTGAAAAGCAGTAACTCGAAGGACCATCTCAGCATGTTCTCTCAAAGTTCAGAGGTTACTTTCCTGCATGTCAAGTTTAAACATCATACTGTCAAGCAGTCAATACAGAGTCAGGTTCTTGTCCAATGGCTAACCATTGCCACAAAGAAAGTAAAATCCATATGGAGTTTCTTCAATGCCCACTTTTCTCTTGAAGCAGATTGGTGCTGCCAGAAGCAGACCTGTCTTACAGTGTAAAAAGTCTAAGTTCTTAAATATTTTGAATGCTGTATTCTATGGATCTCTGAAGTGTTTGAAGAAGATTTGTTAACCTAAATTATATTTGTTTAATTATGAAAACATATCTAACATGTCTATGTCTGAAGATAATGTCTACCTACAAACTTGCATTGCTTTATATTCTAATTAATTGGTAATAAAATCTTTCACAGAATAACAACTTGTTTTACAATACTAGATGAACTACCTTGAACAAGAATAGAGATATTTGTACAGTAACACAATTAATCTCAATATACACAATTTTATACAATACATAAAAATACAATGCAATGTAAAAGTTTTAAAGCTAGTAAATCCTTTTAAAAGAAGATTCAATCATGTATCCTTAATTCCTATATATCTGTGTTCCATTTTTATTTCTATTTTTTAAAATACAAATCTTGAATCTAATCATTCTTGTTCAACTTTTTTCTAACCATAACTATTAACAATTTTTAACCAATTAACCTAAACAATGAGAATCATCCATAACCCATTTAACAACCAAAATCAACCCACTCCACCACTTGGGAATTTGGGTACTGTGTTCTTAAATTTACTTCCTGCTGATTGGGGGTGACAGCATCTTTTGGGGATCCTGGAAAGAAAAGTTTTGTTAAATGTCACATCCTGAAATAAGTAGCTGTGTCATTTGTTGTCCAATCTCTGCATAAAGGAAAGTACACAGCTTGTCTTAAGTCCTGGCTATAGTAGTCTGTGTATGGTTCATCTCAGCAGCTGCCTCAAAATTGTCCCGAGCAGTTTGTAGTCCGAATCTGATCTTTGATTGGTGTTTGTCAGCCTAGTGGCTTTGTCAGAGTTCATGTGAAATCATCATTGTGGGGCCACATCTTCCTTTTGGATACTTCAGGTTCACAATTAGACACTGTCCTGGATCACTGCAGAAAACTGATAAGAGACTAAAAACCAACACAATGTACAGGAAACTAAACATATAACAATTTATTGAGCATAGGATTAGTAACAATAGAATAGTCCCTTATTTTTTGTTATTCTTCTGTCCCATATCAGGTGGCTCTTCAAATATAACACAGAGATTTTTTATTTTCCTTTAACAAGTGTACTTGAGTTTAGAGAAGGAGAGAGCCACAGGCCAATTCTAAAGCCACCTTTAAATTATAAGTAAACTGGGACTTCAACTTGCAAACAAAATTTGTAGAGGTTAAGCAATAAGATTTTACCCTATGAATTATATGCTACAAATAGTTATGATATTCTCTTGCTTGCAAATTTTCCTGGATAGCTTCTCTTTTGCTTTAGTTGTCTAGATGTCCAAGATCTTTTCATTTCCAGAAGATGGGTATTTCCAGTTTTCTGTAAAGACAAAAATAGAAACCTTCCCCCATCCTTTGTTTTTTCTTACAATTTAAAAATGTAATATGGGTGGAAGAGCTATCAATTCTTAGTTTCATGAAGTTTCTCTGGTTCAAATCAAGTTTTTATTAATTTTTATGGTATCCATCACATTTATTCACCCGTGGAAACAAAATCAAAACCCATATCCCAATGTAGCACACACCCTGGCTTCCATTCAGAGGTTAGTACATCTTTGAAGTAAACTTGCTGATTTAGTTCAGCTCTTCTTTTTCTATGGTCGAATGCCTTTCAGCAGGTGTTGTTCCTTTCTCATTAGCATTGAGAAAATCAAAGTTAATAAAGTCTTACGTGATCTATCTCTGGGAATCTTTGTTATTCTTTTCTGTTTATTTAGCATATCCTTTGGAGTTTAATTTGATCTATCTATGACTGCTTGCCCTGTAGGATTTTGTGCTATTTCTGTAATATGCTTTATTTTATAATAAGCAAAAAATGGTTTCATTTTACTAGAGAAATATGATGGAGCATTGTCATTCTTTATTTGTACAGGTATTCCCATGTAGGACATAACTTCTAGTAAATGTGTGATTACAGAATCAGCCTTTTCTAAACTCAAAACAGTTGCCCATTGAAATCCTGAAAACATATCTAGTGTATGATGGACATATCTTAATTTCCCAAATTCTGTAAAATTAAATATGTCCCTCTGCCAGATTTCATTTCTATGTGTGTCTTTAGGATTACTTCCTGCTGGCAATGGAGTTTGGTTATAGAAAAAACAGGTGGGACACCGTTCTACAATTTCTTTGGCTTGTTGCCAAGTGATAGAGAATTTTTTTTTAATCCTTTGCTATTGATGTGATGCTTTTATAAAATTCTTGTGCCTCTCATATGTTTCCTAATAATTATTTATCAATTTTATCATTACCTTGTGCTAAAGGCCCTGGCAGACCATTGTGGGATCGAATATGTGTTATACAGATGGGATGATTTCTAGTCCTGGTAATTTCTTGTAACTGAAAAAATAATAAAGTTAATTATGATTTGAATTAATAAAATCAGACATTTCAATGTGTAGAACAACTCTTTCTGTCTACTGAAAGTCAGTGACTATGTTAAGAGGTTCAGTAAAATCCAGTAATCCCATCACAATAGCATATAATTCTGACTTTTGAACAAAATGATAAGGGCTTTGAGCCCCTTTATATGTTCTGATTTGTGAACTGCCTTTCCTTATTTCTTTGCATCAGTATAAAATGTAGGGGATCTGGAAATTGGTTTATCACATACAATACGATGAAGAATACAATTACTTTTCTTTAGAAATTCAATTCTCTTGCTTTGAGGATATTTGTTGTTAACATTTCCCAAAAAATTACTGCAAGCTCTTTGCCAAGGTTGACTTTGTACCCATAATTGGTCAAGTTCTTCATTAGTTAAAGGTACAAGAATTTTTGCTGGGTCCACTGCTGTCAATTAACGAAGTCTTAATTTTCTTTTATAAATAAGTTCAGAAATGTTTTTCACATATGTCTTTAATATCTTACTCTGTTTATGTAGAAGAAATATCCATTCAAATATACAATGTTCTCTTTGCATTCCTGTAGGAGAATGCTTAGAGGTCAAGAAAAGTAGAATGCAAATACAATCTGGAACCACATGGTCTACATGTGCCTCCTGTAATTTGTTTTCCATCAAAGAAAAATATTTCTCAGCTTCAGATGACAATTTTCTTGGACTATTTAAGTCCTTGCCCCATTTATGTTTTTGAACAAATTATCTAGTTCATCATTTTTAATTCCAATAGTGGGTTCCTAATTTGGCAGTGTCTCCAGTACTCTGTGAAAATCATTAAGTGTCTTTAATCTATCTCTCCTGATTTGTACTTTTGGGGGTCTACCTTTCTGTTGGCCTGTTTTATAGCCTACAAAATTAATGGAATCCCCTCTTTGTATTAATTCTGGAGCAATCTGTAATCCCCAAGCAGGCAATTTTCTTTTTACTTCTTCAAAGTTTTTTCTAAGTTATCGATAGATATTTGAATCAGCCAACAAGATGTCATCCATGTTTTGATAAATTATAGATTGTGGGAATACATTATGTATTTGCCCTATTGGCTTCATACAAAGTACTGGCACAGAGCAGGACTATTCTGCATTCCTTGAGGGAGGACCTTTCAACTGGTATCTCTTTAAAGCTAAGAATTATTATAATTGGGCACTGTAAAGGTGAATTTTTCTTTATCTTGTTCTAGTAAGAGTATTGTAAAAAAAAGTCTTTTAAATCAATAACTATAATAGTCATTTTTGTAGGTAACCATGAAGGCAAAAAATCCCAGATTGTAGAGAGCCCATTGGCTGGATCACATTGTTTACCACCCTTTGGTCTGTTACCATTCTCTACTTTCCATATTTCTTTTTAATAACAAATACAGGAGAATTCCAAGTACTAGTTGATTTTTTTATATGCTGAGCATTTAACTGCTCCTGTACCAGCTGTTCTAAGACCTGCAATTTCTCTTTTGTCAGAGGCCATTGATGAACCCATGTAGGCTTCTGCTTTAGCTATTTTAGAGTTAGCTCTGTGGGTGTTTTTGAAAGATCAGTAGCTGTTTTGCCTTGTTTCTCTATAACCTGAATGGTCTGTGACTGTTTCTTATAATACCTTCTGTTATCTCTTCTGGAACCATGTGCTAGTTTATGGCTTATTTCTGTGTTTGGAGGAATATTAATCTGTGTGTTCTACTGTTGTAGTAAATCTCTTACCCATAAATTTATAGCAATGTCAGCCACATATGGCTTGAATATTCCTCTCTGTCCTTCTGGTCCTATACATGCAAATCATCTTGCAGTCTGTTTTACCTGGGATATCGATCCAATACCCCAAAACTGAACATTTACCTCATGAAGGGGCCAACTTGGATGCCATGACTCTGGTGAAATTATTGATACATCCTCGCTTATGTCCAATATGCTTTCATTAATAACATCATTTATTTGTACTTTTAATTTGGCCTTTATTCATTGATAGAAGCATGGCAAAATATTCACTTTATAATTTTTTCTGAATTTTTTCTTTTTCTGTATATTTTCCATCATTCTGTGTAGTATGTCTTTTTAAAATAGGTTTTAATCTTTTTAATTATTCTGGGAATGTGTTTCCTCCACAAGAGCACAGTAAGACTGGATTGGATTTGATATGGGGGCTTTGGAAAGCTTTCTTGGGGCATTTCCCAAGGGCAGAAACTTACCTTGTTTGTCCCTTGTTGATCTGCATGCCGTTCTTTTCCACATTTTCTTCATACTCCAGAAGGGAGGGGTGATCTCTTTGGATTATTCCTATGAAAAACATTGTTTCTGGGAATGCCTTGTATACAATCTCTTTTTATGTGACCTTCTCTTTCACAATTGTAACATTTAACATTTTGATTTTTTCTTATACCTTTGAAATAAGCTCTCCTACCCAGTTATCACCACTCTCATAAGACTCTAAATTAATTTTCTCATTAATCTAATCCTCCAAAGGTGCTGACCTTGCTTTTAAAGGTCTAAGTATTTTTTGACATTGTGCATTATAATTCTTAAGAGCCAGTGACTCAATTATTATTTGTCTGGCTTCTGAGTCTGGTACCATTCTGTTTAATGCTCCAGTTAATCTGTGCAAAAAGTCTGCAAAACTTTCTTTGCGGCTTTGAATTACTTTAGTGAATGATTCTGTTTTTTTCCCTATTTCTTCAGTCTGGTCCCAGGCATTTAAAGCTGCCATGTGACATCAATCCATATTATGTTCATTGTATCAGACTGACTTTCAGTACCAGCATAATCTCCCTCTCCAAGAAGTTGGTCTTGGGAGACTTCTATGCCTCTGGCCCTGCTTTGTTGTTCCATTGTTTTAGCCTCCTCCCTCCACCATGGTTTTTACTGTATAAGTGGCTCTGCCTCTAGCACAGCTGTAACCATATCTAACCAATCTTTAGGGTTTATCTGGTTACAGCATGACTAGTGGTTCAACATTTGTTTTAGAAATGGTGAATGCATCCCATATGTTACAACTGATTCTTTTATTCTCTGTAATTTTAATACTTTTCCTTGAGCCCAGCTAGGTTCTTTTTCATCTCTATCATTCTTTGCATTTTTAAAGGTTACTGGGTATATTAATGTTGCACATTTTTGCCTAATTTTAGAAGACCATGCTGAAATTTGTTCTTCATATTCTTTTGTTTGTATTTGAGCATCTTTGTGTTCTCTCGTTACAGGCTTTTTAAATATAATTTTCTTTGGATTTATATTAATCAACATTTTAAATGATAACAAATCAAAAAAATACATAGTAATCAGTATGATAGACTTTATGATATTTTCATTTTCCTTATTGATGTTTTCCTTAACTGGTTTTGATGCCAAAACATCTAGTGAAAGAACACAGTATTTTCTTCTAAGAAAAACCAGGTACCCTCCATTGCTTCAAACAAATTCCCTCTTTAAAAAAAAATTTGATTTACTCACCTATTGTTGTCTGTTGATGATTCAATTGATTGTGAGGTGGGACAGCTACTTAGGGTGATAGCATCCCAAGGAAGCATCCAAAGAGAAAAAAAATAAAAACCCACAAGGGGAAAGAGGCAACTGTCTTAAAAAATTACCAAGATGTGAATGAAACAGAAACATATGAGGCCTGTCTAACTAAGTCAGGAGCTTAATTCATAACTGAAAGCCAAGCCAGCCAGTAATTACTCCTCATACCACATGTTGCCCTGGCCATCAAGTGCTGTTTTTTTGTGTAGCAAGGGAGGGGGGATTTGTGCCCCAAAGTTGGATGCCAAGTGTTACACAAATAAAAGGAACTCAGGGCCAGCTCTCTAGAAAAGGCAAAGATATAAGACAGTAAACACCACAGTCAGATCTTAACCAGCTGTCTTCCAACTTCCTCAACCTTGCTTCTCCTGGCTTCTTCTCCCTTTCTGTCTTTCAATGCCTGCTTTAAATACTCTCTTCCCTCAATTAAGGTTTGTCCCCACCACTGCCTGCCAGGGAGCCTGGAACTCCTTCTGTAAAATTATTAATACAAATTCAGTTTCTATTAAGGGTATAGATCACCACTCCCTGGATACTCCCTCTGCTGGGATTAAAGGTATGAATCGCCAGTCTCTGATCCTCCTAGACTGACTGTGGTTGGATCCCTCTGATGTCTCCCAATCTTTTATTATATCCCTACACTGTGGTTCTTTAAAATCATATTTTTTCTTACATGTTTCTTCAGCTCAAGTATCAGTGGATTTAAGCTAAACAGATTTTTCTTTACTTCTGTAACAACTGAGCATGACACCATCAAGGTATTTAATAGATTATATATAGAGATTATTAAATGGATGCATTTGATTTGAATGTACTACTAAAATGTGATAATATTTTATATTTTAAAAGTTACCAATGTTACATTTTTCTTGATGAGGGAATATACCTTTTTCATCTGGACATGTATTGTTTTCCACTCAGCTTATTTTTCTTCCATGCTCAGCATGCATTTACATTTTTAATTATTTTGTTTAGAAATTCGTATGTAGTAAATTGATGATGTTCAACTTCTCTCTGAGTTACCTCCCATTTTGTACTTACTTAACCTGCTGTTCTTCTAATGAAAATGAAGTCTAACATTTAGCTTTTAATCCCAGCATTTGAGAGATAAAATTAAGTAAATCTTTATGAGTTTGACACCAGCCTTGTATAACTAGTAAATTCCAGGATAGACAGGGCTACATAGTATATCACTGTCACAAAAGCTATGTGTCTAGTATATATTGCTAATAAACTCTTGGATGTATAGCCATCTCCTGGAGCATGGTCCACCTGAAAATATTTTTTTCCACTTAACAATATCATGCAATTTTACTTAAAAATGGAATTGAGATTTACAGGATGATTCACTCCTGTAATTCTATCACTTGAGAAATTGAACAGGAGTATAAGGAGTGTAGAAGTTGATGGTACATGTCTTAGCACCAATATTTGTAAAGTCAGAGTGGGAACATATATTATCATATCGAAATAAAATGTTGGAAATCAGCAGGACACCACTTCATGAAACTGTGTAACAACATGGTGTACAAACATGTGCCTCCTAGATAATTTTCTCTCAGATCAGGTAGAATGTTCCATTGGATGCTTACTGTTATCTTTAGCTAGACACAGATGCTGCCTTTTACAGGTGATCATAATAAGGGAGGTAAGCAGAGTAAGATCTTACTGTTTTGAAGATGCAGATTCTTTTCCATCTCCACAGATTTATTTCTCTAGTTGACCTCACAACTAGAGAAGTACAATTTCCAAGCTACTGTAAAACAATTTAGGAGAGAAGCTCTCAGGCCTAGCTACTAAAAGTTCTGTCATGAGGAGTTGTGGCCTATTCTTTAACTAGATCATGCACATAAAATAGATGCATAATGATTAATAATTTATTCATGAGCCATATATACATATTTTTATTTAACTAAGATATAGATGGCACAGTAGGGCTCACTAGGAAAAAATATAGCTGAACTTCATTAACAAGTATGTCACAAAATTATTCCCAGAAACACAAGTTAAATCACAAAATAAAAATTTTGAATCCTAGTTACAGCAGATTTAAGAAAGCCCCATTTTATTTTATTTTTAATTTTTATTTTTGGGACCAGGTCTCACTTTGTAGCCTCAGATAAGTTGCAATTCATTATATAGACCAGGTTGCCTTGGAACTTAAAAAGCTCCATCTGCCTCTGAGTTCAGGGATTAAAGGTGTGCATCACCATACTTAAGTGAAATGGCCATGAATCATGCACTTATGTAAAAACTGGTGTTTCTGGTCAGCTTCCAGCTTTCTTTTTCTTCAAGTACTTAGAGGACCCAAGTTTCTGCTATCCTGTGACTCAGACATCCCCTACTGTCCTATTTTTCTGCCCATAGAAATAGGATGTTGAATATCAACTTCTCAATGCCCTCTGTCTGACTGTAACACACACAATTTTCATTTAAGGGACTTCTCCAACTATGTGGCATCTCATAAATGCTAGAAATGTAATTTTTATTTAAGTACATATTCTTAAGAGACCATGTTCTACTCTGCAAAAGAAAAAATAAATTCCACTGCATGCTTGACCATCTAAAATACATGATGCAAGCCTGGAACTTCATCAGTTGTGCTGCCCAAAGAAGTTGGCATAAGATCAAAGTCTTATATAAAATATCTCCTCAGATCCCTTCTGGGGACATTAGTACCTTAGAGGGACAGACTCTGTCCTCATAGGCATAATGTCTTACTACTGTACTCAAAATTCATTTACTTTCTTCTTTCCAATTAGACATTTTTTTTGAGGTGGCATATTTAATTTTCATTTTGTCATTGTATTCCAAATACAGTGATATCAGTAAGTATTTGAGAATGCATAAGCATGGAAAATAAAGAGAGAAGTATGTTCTGGAAGACTCAGTATCCTCCTGCCTAAATTATTTTTACGAGTAGCCACAAAGAGAACTGTTGACATTCCAAGGCTCTGGACTCATCCTCTTTGAAATAAGAATTGTTCACCTTTATGTAATCATGACATCCTCTAATAACAATGCTGGATTATTTTAAATACAGTGAAATGCTACACACAGAAATATAGGAATACTCTAGTAATTGTGATATCATGTAGATAAATTTCAAAATATTTATACCAAGTGGAAAAGCTAGGCATTTCATTTATACATGATCCTAAGAAATGCCAATTATAGTGAAAACAGTGCAGAGAACAGCTTCCTGGATATGGGAGGGTATGGAGAATACCAGGTAGAATAACAAAGAGTATACAAAAATTTTGGGCATTAATTGACTTCAATTCTTTTTCTAGAGGAGAAGATATTGATCAGGTATAAATTAACAAAGTTTATTAACATATATAATTGAAATATGTAGAAGTCATAGTAATATCAATTCATACCAACTGTTACCTATTATAGAACTGTCAAAATACAACTAAATAAATGTGATATTAAAAATATACCAACAATCAACCATGTTCTTTATTGTACACACCACTATTTCCAGGACTTGTATGGTATGGGTCTTTAAACATAGTTTGGATAGATTAATATATGCTCTTGTAAATCCTTGATATTTGAACACTAGAAATCTGAAGCAGAAAGATGGTGAATACAAGGACAACCTAGGCTATAATGCAAGATTATCACTAACCATACATAAACTAATCATATATAAATGTGTCTGTTGCAGTAATGGAATTTTCATTCCTGGTACTTACTGAAGAAATGACATAATTTATTGATATTTGTTTGAGTTTCCAGTACAGTTCAGAAGTTATCTGAACACTGGGGACAGTGTTACACAGAATTTCTGGAACATACACATTCATATTAGTTTGTATATATTTTGTTTCTTCTCAAGTTCTTATCCAAACTCATTGCTACCTTGCTGGCATAGGTGCCCAGTAACTCCTAACCACTACCTTGGCTGAAGACACATGTATGCAAATGAGTTGGAAGAGATGCAGCAGAGAGCTGAGCAGCTGGCTGAAGAGATAATAGATAAAGACAGGAAGGTAAGCAAAAAACTAGAAGTTGGTTTTTAAAATTCAGATTCTGAGAAAAGACTTTTAGTGTCTCAATTTAAAAAAAAAAGTTAAAAAGGAACTTATTTTCTATACAACATGCCTATAGGTTTGAAAGGATTGAATATAAAGCCCAAATAAAAATTAATGACTTAGCCGTAACTATTGACTCCTAAACACTTGAGAAGGTAAAGCCCTCTAGAAAAAAAACTTGATCCTTGAACGTCTTGCAGCACCCTGTAGATAACTAGTTTATAAAGGTTAACACTTTAAAGGACTTTGCAGTCATGTTGCTAAGCATGGCTGATAATAAAATTAAAGTATGTAATGTAAAAACTAGGTTGATTGAATATATGGTACTGTGTGCTAAAAATCTATTGCTTCTAGATAGTACTTCATATGGGAGGTGGTGTTGTTTCATTTTAAATAATTGTCCCAACCACTGGTTTAATAAAAAGAGCTGATTGGCCAAAGGCAGGCAGGAAGTGTAGGCGGGGCTACCAGACTAAGAAAATCTCTGAGAGCAGAATGCCAGATAGAGCACCAGAGATGCAGGATGCAGAGGACAACCATACAGCTCTAAAGAAAGGTACCGAGCTGCATGGCTGAACAAGAGTCATGGGTTAGATAAAGGGTAGAGAGCTAGCAAGTGATATGCCTGGGCCTGAGGCTCATCAGCCAAAAACTAATGAAAGCGTCTGTGTGTCTCTGTGGGACTGTGGGTCTGCGGGTCTGTGGGTCTGCAGGTCTGTGGACCTAAACTTTGAGGTTAGGCCCGAAAGTCTGGGCCAGAAACCTCATACTACAACTTCATTACCTTTTTCTTCTATCTATATCTTCAAGTAATTTAACTGTATGTAATAAAAAATGTTGAAGAGCACAATTTCATAGTTACTGTACTGTACTCATTCAGAAATCAATAAAAAGCAATGATTTAGAAGTACAGTCATTTACAAACACTACCAATCCTGACTTTCTTTGATGTTTTGTTGATTATCTATAGTTAAGACCATTTTTAAACTGTAAAAATGCATTTAGCTTTTTAGTTATGTACATCACTAAAAATTTTCTCTGTGTCAATGTACTTGAGACAATAAGTGAAGGAATAAAAGAGTATTACCTACTTTGCAACCCCCCATGCATGAACAGATTTAGTAATTATGCCAATTAACATCTTAAAAGAAGAGACAGTTGGATAATCCTAACATTACAGATGAAATATATGTGCCAAAATCCAAATACTTCATCATTTTAACCCTGTAAAGCCTGCTAAAAGTTGAAAGAAAAATCAAAGAAATAAATTTATTCAAGTTAACATAGTCACACCTGTCAGAGTACACTTTATATGGTTTTCTTTTAAGTACACCACATTAAAAAAATACTGAAGATTAATTGGTAATTGCAAATTTGAAACATAAGCATGTCTCATGGATATTTTTTGAATCTTGACTGAAAGAAATTTAAAAATTCACAAACATTTAGGGTTTGAAATACTTACCTAGCCTATTGTTAAAATTAAGAGATAATTTTCCTTATGTGATATAATAATTATATTTTCTTCATTAGTTCTAATTAAAAAAAAAACAAGTGTAGAAAGGTTTATGGATAAAATAATTCTATGTTTGATATGTTTTTCAAACTAAAAATGGTAGCAAATAGCAGTGTAGGTAAAACAAATTTGAGCCTAAATTTATTGTTAAAAATAAATGATTGTGACAAGGGGATTTATTACATTACTCTCTCTGCATGTATGTTTGTTTGAAATTAAAAAAAAATATTGGCCCTTTATGTGAATGTGATAATGGAGTTATTTTAACATGTACTCATTTACTTTGATTCTAAGGAGTGATGAGGGAAACACTTTTTAATCCATTACATTATTCTAACATTTTTTCAACAGAGATAAAGGAAAGTTTATGAACCTGATGCCATAATATTTTAGTAAATCTTAAATACTTCTAGAGTTAGTAGTACAATATGTCACATAAATAGATAATACACTTACTCGATTTTCAGATTTGGTTCTATTACTAAAATAACAATTTGTAAAACAGTATAGTTTCTCTCGGTTGTTAAAGTGATATATTGAATAATTGTACTATAAGTGAAGAGTGGGAGTTGGTGTGGGAAAGAAGAAAAAAGATATTTTAGTGAATAAAAAGGCAAAGAATAAAGATCTTTTATGAAAGCTATGATAATGTTAGTAGGGCAACCTTGCAGCATAATCAGATCTCACTTTTAATTATTCTTGTGTTCCTCTGATTTAGAGAGGAAAAAATGACGTTTATTGGGATCATAGTGTTTTATTTGATATTATATCTTAGACTGTGGTGACAATTATTTTTAGTTTCACAGATGATTAAATAGAGAGTATTAGAGGTTGCCTTAGTTATGGTTACTATTGTGCTGAAAAACTATAAAGAATAGCAATATGGGGAGAAAAAGGTATATTTGTCTTACACTTCCACATCATGCTTTATCATTGTAGGAAGTTAAGACAGAAACTCAAACGGGGCAGTAATCTCAAGTAAAGACCCTATACAGAGGCTATGTAAGAGAAGTACTGTAGTATGAGGTTTCTGGCCCGGACTTTCGGGCTTAACCTCAAGGTCTTGGCCCACAGGCCCGCAGACCCGCAGTCCCGCAGTCCCACAGAGACACACAGATGCTTTCATTAGTTTTTGGCTGATCAGCCTCAGGCCCAGGCATATCACTTGCTAGCTCTCTACCCTTTATCTAACCCATGTCTCTTGTTCAGCCATGTGGCTCGGTACCTTTCTTTAGAGCAGCATGGTTGTCCTCTGCTTCTTCCGGGCCTCTCCCTGGTGCTCTGTGTGGAATTCTGCTCTCAGAGATTTTTCCTAGTCTGGTAGCCCCACCTACACTTCCTGCATGCCTTTGGCCAATCAGCTCTTTTTATTAAACCAGTGGGTGGGACAATTATTTAAAATGAAACAACACAATCTCCCACAAAGTACTGCTTACTTGTTTGTGCTGTATGACATACAAAGCCTGATTTCTAATAAACTGCGAACAACCATCCCAGGTGTGGCTCCACTTCCCACGAGCTAACTCTGTCCACATAAAACACTAATTAAGAAAATACTCTGCAGGCTTGCTAACAGCCTGATCTTAAAGAGGGATTTTCTCCTTCTCTAGTGACTTTAGCTTGATCAAGTTGACATAAAATAGTCAGGACAGTGGTTAAGCAACTGTATGCACTGAGCATGAAATTTTTGTATCTGGCTAAAAAGAGTCTAAAAACTATAAACCTAGAAAAAATTATTTTGGGTTTTATTATTTAGCTAATAGAACTCATTAGTAAAAAGGAGAATTTCATTGATATTTGTAGGTGTTCAATTGACTATATCTAACTCTATAAAAATGAAATGGCTTTATGAACACTTACAGCAAGCTGCATCTATAAAAAATATTAATTATAGAACTTGTAATGCCCAAAGTTTAGTAGAAATCATCATGTTTTGATTTTATTTTATGACAAAATCTGACATAGGTTATTAGCAAATCTTTCATGTTCTTTTCTCTCTTTTCTTTTACTCCTACACAGTGATTATTTCTTATTGCAGTCTGACAATATCCAAATCAGAGCTAAAATCATGATGCTGTTACAGAATATTGGTGCAATGGGGTTTCTTGGCTCTAGCAGCCAGAGGCCCAAACCCACAGACCTGCCACACCAGACACCTTAGCAGCCCACCGCTGCTGCTCAGGCTCCCAGAAATGACTCGGATGCTTATATTAACTTCATGCTGTTTGGCCTATGGCTCAGGCACATTGCTAGCTAGTTCTTACATCTTAACTCAACCCATTTCTATTAATCTGTCTGTCACGTGGCCCATGGTTCACCTGTGTTCCTTACATGTTGCTCCTTAGGCAGCTTGCTTGATCTGTCTTTAACTATGCCCTTCCTTCAGCAAATCCTACCAGTGTGTGCCACCACCACTTCGAAAAGGAGTCCCTTCCTGAGGAGGAGAAGTAATTGCTCCTCCCTGATATGACGGATGGATACATGGTAAGGAAAACAAACCTGGGGCAGGGTCTCAATTTTGTCTTTACAGGAAAATGGATACAACTGTTTTTAAGACATTGACTAGACATTGAAAATTACTCATCTGCAATTGAGGAGAGATCCAGCCAGAAGCCCAAAGGAGCAACATGTAAGGAACACAGGTGAGCCATGGGATACCTGAAAAGAAATATTAATAGAAATGTGTTGATTTCAGATGTAAGTGTGCCTGAGCTATAGGCCAAACACATAAAGTTAATATAAGCATCTGAGTCATTTCTGGGGCCTGAGCAAGAGCAGCAGCAGGCAGCTAAGGCGTCTAGTGTGGCAGGTTAGTGAGTTTGGGCATCTGGCTTTCTGGGACCAAGAAACCACTTTATAACAGAATATACTAGAGATCAAAGGTGACTTAGTTAACATAATTTTAAATCAGAAATATTACTAATTTTATTATAACTTGTCAGTATTTTTAATATGACTTACATATGAGATTCAAATTCTTTCATGATTGGCTTTTAGAAAACTTAGAAATTTGCTATCAATTGTTATTTCAGAGGTATAGAAAAAGCTGTCTTATAAGACAGAATCTGTGTCATACCTGTAGAAAAATATTATTCTTACAGTATAATATACCAAGTGAAATTCTTCATTACTTCACTTGAGTATGGGTTTAGTCATTGGCCATAATGTGCCACAATTAATCAATTTCTCATTGTATTTACTATGCTTATTCAAATATGAAATCTATCTTCAATTAATACAGACCTAGTTATATTTGTGTATATTACTTTGCAGTGTTAATGGTATCCACAAATATTGAATTAATTCTAACACAAACTGACTGAAGATGCATCCTGAAGAAGTTAAAACCTGACATGAAATATTAAAGATAATTAGTACTGGGAGGATAAGGAGGAAATGGGAGACAAAACAAAGTAAGAATATATGCAATAATCAGAGATACCAGAGAATTATTATGCAGAGGGTAAAAAGTAGAGAAGATTCATCTTGATGGAATGTAAATTTAGTAATTTGTGTTATAAAAAATTTATATGCTTTGGTAAGAAAACAATCATGTCTTTTAAGCAATGGGGACAACTGCTGTTTTTTTTAAGTGATGAACATTGTCTAATTACATTTCAGTTTTATTACTCTAGGAGTACTACAACCCTTTAACACAATTTCTCAAGTTGTGATGATCCCAACTATCAAATTATTTTATTATAACTTTATACTTGTAGTTTTGTGTTATTAATTTTAATATTGATATTGGATATACAGGATATCTGATATTCAACCCCTAAAGAGATTATAACCCTTATGATGAAAAATACTGTTCTAGACATAAAAGAGAGTGGGAGACTACATAGATATCCTAGTGGTGGGGCACTTGCCTTGGATGTTAAAAATCCTAATTTGTTGTGCATCAATTTAGAAAAATAGAAACAATGACCTTAGTAATTTGAATAAAGTTATAAAATCCTAGCATTGTTAGTAGGGAATGGATTATTTTTAACTAATAAAAATAACCCAAATCTTTGCTTCCACTTTGGATTGAAGGAGAATTCCTCAAATTAATTTATTTTATCAATGTTGGAAAAGAAATGGACAAATCATGTAGGATCTGTTCTCAAATGAGCTGAACATGACTCAATGTATGAATGAAAGTTTAGAGGTAAAACAGGTAGGTAAAGTTGGAATTTTCTGTCTTTGTACACAAAATCTGAGATTGCATAATTGTAAAAGGAAAATGTTTGCTTTGACTTACAGTTTTGGAGCCTCCACTAAATGAGGTCTCAGTCTATTTAAAAGATGGTCTTGACCTCTTTGAGTTGTGACTTAGTGACTTCATAATGTACTGTGCCACCCTCTTGGGATTATGGTCAAAATAAGGATGATAGTCACTTAAACCGTTTCCCCTGAAGTTAGTAAAACAAATAACTGGCTGGTCTTATCTGTATGGCTATATAAATGCCTTTCTCTTTAGAAGTAGCTTATACATTTTATTCATAGGACAACAGTCTGAGATTTTTCCAGAGCATCACTATATAAAAGTCTATGGTATAGTGCAAAAGTAGTTAGTGAGTTTTGGGTTCCACCTCTAACATTAAAAAGGAACTATAAATAGTTTGCAGCTTACCATGCTGAGTTGATTCCCTTTTCTGAGAAGGTATTAAAAGGGAATTGTCATATACTCATTCAAAAAAGAAGCACTTGACCAAGTCTTGTGGCACACACACACCTTGAGAGGCAATAGACAGCACTCCTTTGCTCACAATGGAATTATCTGATACACTATTTCATGGACCAAGTAATTACACTCCCACATAAGCATATTATATCTGGGAACCCTTTGGATATGAATGCACTATAGCTATCTAATAGAACATGCATGTCTGTGAATCTTTTGTTCAGAAGACAAATAGTTGAGGTACTTGGAGGGAGAGTCTAAATGATACTTGAGGATGATAGAATACCTCCATGGTATTGTGGGTCATCCATATCAGCATGAACACAGCATCACCATGACTCTAGATGGTGGTCCAGATTTCAAACACTTGCTGTGTCTGTGAAAGGGACAGGAGAATCATACATTAAGTCATACCCTTGTTGCACCAGACCTATAAGCCAGACATGACCCTCAACAGCATTTGTAGGCCAGATAAAATCTTCAGTGGCAGTACAGGCTTCTGAGGCATACATGACCTCATTTGGGGGCAAAAATATTTGAAAGGTCACCATTATGGTCTCAGGTGGCAATGCAGGCCATGGATTTATCAAATAATCACTCATACAATGTTTTTATTTCATGAAGTGCTTTAAACAATACTGGTTTGTTTTTCATTAACTTGGTACATTTCATGAAATTTGTCTACATAAAGTTATATTTTAGGGATAGATAAATATATGACCATAACAATATAGTTTTAATACTTTTTTTCTGTCATGAATGGATATTCATAGAGCTGCCAACAGCTCCCACACCCTGTGGAAACCAGGCTGGGTAGAAACTCACTATGTAACCCAAGCTGAGAACACAAGAGTGCTGATGTTACAGAAGGTCCTGATGCTACAGATGTGAGTCATTATTGCTGACAAATTCTGAAAGTGGTTTTCAAGAGTAGTTGACAATAAGAATTTTATTATTGAAAATAGTCATTCTACTTAATGGGGGTTTAAGGGAAGCAGTGAATATGGACAGTGCCTTAACAAAATTTTGAAAATACAATAACAAGAAAGAACAAAAATTAGCCAAACCTCAAACCACAACAAAAAGCAAAAATCAAAGAAAACAAACCCAAGCAAAAAACAACCAAACCAAATTAAGGTTAGCAGAATTTTCTTGATGCAAATTTATCAGCAGAGATCTAAAGCCTATGAACGGCCTTGGAAATGTAGTAGGGCAGTAGTCAGTTTCAAAAGCCTTTCAAAGCTAGTATAGCAAAGCTTCTTTTGTTCCTAGAGCATTCTTCGTAGCCCCATTGAAAGCTTTTGATAAATTATCTACCTCTGCCAATCCTGTGATGTCTTGGCAACTATTTGATTCAGTCACCCAAAACACACTGTAATATGATATTTAGGTTTCTCAGAAATATTATAGAATTATTACATAGGTGTTTTCAACCACTTCTTAGACCTAGAGTATTTGGCATTTAATGTTTTGTTGTTCAGAATTGTGCCATGGGAGATACCAATTTCTGGTATCACTATTCCTTTCCTGAGATGCTATTGGCATCAAAGACACTTCAAAAGGAGTTTGTCTTCCTTGGAAGACAATGGCATTTTAGACAAAGAACTGTTCTTGTTTCAACTGCAGTCAGTATTCATCCTGTCCAGTGTGGAAAAGCAAAATGAAGAATAGAGTCTGTCAAAACAGTTAATACAGGATACATCAGTTTCTCTAAACATACCCTGCTTCTGAAGAGATCTATTAGTTATCCTAGGCCTGTAGTCAAAAAAGTTGGATGCTCCAATGTTGCAGAAAAGCTGTGGGTGGCTGTCTTCTCCCAAATCTTGGAAGCTACTCTCTTGTGCTTCCTGTTTATTCAGGTAACATATGTTCCTTCTGAGGTCTGTGATGGGGTTGGAGACTAGATAGTTAAATTTATTCCTATCTCATATCTTATCTATGAGTGTTCATGTATTGGATTCATATTATTCAAGATTGCAGCCTTGAAGTAATCCCCGTACTTTACCACTTACCAATAGACACTAAGATATTTCTTATGTTTGTTGTTTTTTAATTGTAGGTTGACCTTGTTTATGTTATTGCCTTTCCCATCCTCAGACATTACCTTATAATTATTACTATTGGGTATAGTCTTATACTTAGTTTAGAACTTTTTTCAATAGACAAAGAGAGGAGATACAGTGGGATTCACCTATTAATTGGGGAAGCTTAGAGGCTTATATATGGCATACCAGGATTTGGAAGAGGGCATGGCCAGTCCCTAATGAGATCTGCAGGACACTAACATCCCTTTCTGTTTTGTTTCTACATTACCAGGGAGGAGATCTGCAGTCTGGTATGGGAGAGCTCCACTCTTAAGGTTTAATTTGTATTGTGAGTGTTTATATACTCCTCAATAAATATTCTTTTATTTAATGTATTACAATTGTATATTTTTGTAATGTGCATTGGTGTTGAGGAAATTTTAGTGTATATAATTAATAAGTAGATATGGACTTTGAAATATTTCAATACTAAGGAATAATTTGGGGACTTCAGATAGAAAACAAAACAATAAGAAAATAGTAAACTCATAAACCCTAGACATTAAATGCCAATATCATAGAAGCTATAAAGTGCTTATAAGGTGGTTAGCTTAGAATTAATACTTCAAAATGTAAATACCCATGTGACTATAGAAACACAGGTGGTGTTTCTTTGTAAATAAATAGGAAAGAATAAATTTAAACAAATTTTCCCCCCCAAAAAAAATTAGGAGGAAAATCAAAAACACTCACACTTTTTGTTTATTTGCTTATTATTGTTATAAATTATTTTATTATTTTCAGATAGTGTTACTTTATCTAGCCCCAGCTGACTTAAAACTCAGAAGATACACCTGACTCTGCCACCAGAGTGCTAAGATTCAAGGCAAATACCACATTGGCTGGAAAGCAGTCATAGACTTTTTAATGTTGGTGTTAAAGACATGAACACTGTGTAGAACAAAAAATAAAAAAACACTTAGCAATTGTCTCAAGAAAACTTGATGAAAAAATATTATGGCATAGACAAATTTGGGCTTGCTAGTGAGTTATTGTTTCCAAACTGTGGATTTTTAATATGAGAAAACAGTTTTCATTTTGAAAGAAAAAAGAGATGGTTTATACAGGCGGCAAATTTTAGATGGTAAAGGAACAAAGTATGAGAACTTTTCCTCTGACTTCACACATTAGGCAAGATTCAAGTTCTGGGGAAACCAACAAAGTCCTGGGTGAGTAGTTGTGCTGAAGCCCCGAGGTGTTGGGATGGGTCTTTTACTGGGACTGCCCATAGCATTGCCTGTACAAATTTTTATGAAGTCTTTGGCGAATAGCTCTCGAAAGTTTGTTCAGTGTTTTTCTAGTGAGTCTCCTAGAAGTCAGTGTAGAAAGGTATTCGAATGATGTCCGGGTGGTGAGACCACAACTCTATTTCTGCTTCTCAGGCTTGATCCTTAGTCAGCCTTGAGTCCATCATTGACCTGTCCCGCCCACCAGATGTCGCACTCTGTGACGTCACAAAGGCGACTATTGTCCCGTGCCGTCCGGCCCACCCGATGCCGCATTCTGTGACATCACAAACGCGACCACCGGCTATGTCCTCCTTTCTCGACAAAATGGCAGGTGGAGAAGCCAGCGTGACTCATGGACAGCTGCAACTTTTTCATCAGGATCTGGCCACCTTGGTGAGATTTTGCTTCTTGAACTGTTCAGATGAAGTCCATAGTGGGGAAAGGCATCGGGATCAGGTTGTCCTGGCAGTTGGGGAGGGCAAGTCAGGTTTTACCAGTCATGGGTCAGACAGTTAAGGACCAAATCTTCAAATACAGATGAGACTTTGTTAATCTACTGAAACTTCTAACCAGTGAGGATCCGAGAAGTAATCCTACAATAAACAGATTAAACTTTACACCTTTTGTAAAGGTAAAAAAGGGATTGGCCTTGTACACTGAAGTCCTCAGGTCTGATGTAATCAAAATTAGAGTTGTCTTTGAGGGAATAGTAAAGATGCTTTTAGTTTTCTCAGCCACTAAAAATCCTTTGAAGATTGCTAAGAAAATCTAATTCCAGAACATTTTCTTTCTCTATAAGTACTTTAAAATCTAAAACACACAGGGGACATGCATTTTCTCATAACTAGAGTAGAAAGAAAGCATAGAGAGCTGTATGTTGTTAGCTCAAAAGTCTTAGGAAAATATTGGATTGCTTTGAAATGCCATGAATGAAAGGTTTTTTTTTTGTTTTTTTTTTTTTTTTTTGCAGGATGTGACCAAGTTGACTCCCCTTTCACAAGAAGTTATCAGCAGACAAGCCACAATTAATATAGGTAAGAACAGCTGTTAACTATTTTTCTAATTGTTGGTTATGGCAACTGATAAACTCAGTATTTTCTTGAAGTTACCAGACATAAATTTGAAGACTCAAATTATCCTTGACTTGAATGTTACAGTATTTGTGAAAGTCCTTAATGAGTTTCCATAAAATATTTCAGCGACCATTGAAAACTTTGGCTCCTTAACTTGGAAACTTATAAAGGAAACTTTTAAGAGTGAACAGATTCTCTATAGTCTTTTCTGGTGGAAAGTGTGCTTTTGTAGATGAGGCTGGTCCTGAGGCTCACAGAGATCTTCCTGTCTTTACCTCCCAACTGCTGGGATTAAATTCTTGCCATTTAATTTTTAAATAAGATGTCCTCACTTAAACATAAAAATGTACTTTTTTGTTATTACGTATTGGAACACGATTTTTGAACAAAAGTTGAAATTGATAGCAACTTACAGATACATTTATATAAATCATAATATAAAGTCAGAGCTTTGTTACTTTCTTAAAGGATTTGGCATAATTATGTGTATATATTAAATTTCTGTTTCTGTAGGTACAATTGGTCATGTAGCTCATGGGAAATCTACAGTTGTAAAAGCCATTTCTGGTGTTCACACTGTCAGGTTTAAAAATGAACTGGAAAGGAACATCACCATAAAACTTGGATATGCTAACGCCAAGGTATTTAATGCAGTATGGAAGTAGCAACTATTCTAGTTGGTTGTGGCAGTTTGCAAATTCAGTATTTTCCTTGACATTTTCAGATTTATAGGCTTGATGATTCAAGTTGTCCTCGACCAGAATGTTATAGATCTTGTGGAAGTAGTACACCTGATGAGTTTCCTTCAGATGTTCCAGGGACCAAAGGAAACTTCAAACTGGTCAGGTGATTATTTCAGTGCTTATTGAAATTATTAAATAACTCATGAAAAGTAAATTAATGAAAATTCATTTAATTGTGTATATTAAAAAAATGGAATAGTGTCTTTTGTTAGAGATGTGACAGTTTGCTCAGTAACCTAAATCAATTTAAGGACTTGATATATGCTGTTGATGCTTGCTTCAATGCTCCAAATCTCATAACAAAAAAATTACTGTTTTTCAAATATAATTTAAAAATCCATTATTCAAGTCTAGCAGAATTACTTTATGCAAATATGAAGATTTGTCACATAAGAAGAAATTAATTAGGTAACAAACAGTATTTCATTTCTTCTGATGTTTCATGTTTTTTCCCCCAGAATTAGACTTACAGCAGATCATCAGGAGAAATAGAGTAAGTTAGGAAGTTAAGAATCACAGAGAAAACTGGGGCCTGAGTGGTAATTCATGTCCTTAATCTCAGTACTTAGGAGAAGGAAGCAGGTTAATCTTTCTGAGAGTGAGGCCCGGCTGGTTTACATAATGAGCTTTCAGCCAATCAAATATACGTAGACTTGTGGCAAAAATATAGGAAATTGGGGCCCTGTGAACAAATGTATGTAGTTAGTAAACTATTGAACAATACAATTAGTAAATAAATACATTGATTCATCAGGAAGGTAAAACTACTCATGGCTATACAATATAAAAGAAATAATACTAATTTTTATAACCTAAATATAATTTGCCTTGATCTGGTCCATTAGGCATGTAATTCCCATTTGTTGGAGGCTTTCAAGAGGATCACAAGATTAAGGCTTTTGGGCAATTTGGGAAGGTTTGCATTCTGAAATTCTGAAAGCATTAAAAGTTTTAACTACACCTTTGTAGCAGAATTAATCTCCGTGTGTATATTTATCTGTGTGTATGTAGATGGTCCCACAGTCATGTACATGAATATGGAGGTTACAGGTATTTGCGGTGTGTCTTCCTCTGTTGTGTTTTATTTTAAGTTTAAGACAGTACTGAACTGAGGCTCAATATTTATCCAGCCTTCCTGGCCAGCAGGCATCAGAGATCCTCCTCTTTACACTTCTGTACTGGCAATTTAGAGTTGGACTCTGACTGAGTGCATGGGTGTGGGAGCAAAGGTTCTCATGTAAGTACAAGTACTGAGCCATTTCCCTGTCACCTTAAAAATCTAAAGGATCTGTGACTTCTTTATTTACATATTGGTTGATTTAAAGACTGATAACTATATCTCTCTTAGACATGTTTCCTTTGTTGACTGTCCTGGTCATGATATTTTGATGGCAACTATGCTGAACGGTGCAGCAGTCATGGATGCAGCTCTTCTGTTGATAGGTAAATTCAGAATTGGTTTGGTCAGATCAGTGTGAAGTCTGAGAACTCTTTAAAAGAAAGTCGAAACCTGTTCAGGACAATGGAATAAGAATTAAAATTAGTAGTGCCAATCAACTTTTGAAAAAAACAAGCAAACAAAACTGTAAAAACCACTACAGTGTCTGAGCTTAGGTTGATAAGCATAGGTTTTTCCAGAAGCCTGAATCTTAGTTATTACTACTGGACAAATTATTATAACAATTTCAGGAGCATGATCCTATTGTTATAAAATAATGACTATGTTGTGTTGGTACAGTTTTTTTTTGGTTTGTTTGTTTTAAATGGATATTTTTTTTCATTTTGGTACTAAATATTTGTAGTCTGTTGCTGTGTGTCAGAAAAAAACTTCTAATCAAAATTTAGTAATTGGGACTACAAATACTACCTTTCTGTTGGTAGGAATTTCTCAATTTTGTCTCAGGTCTTCTAACAATGTTGGATATACATTAATTTAACATGCTAGCAAGAGTTGTAGTTATCCTAAAATTTATCTGTGCTTGGGTAGGCTTTTAAAATCTGCATCGTTGTTTCACAACTCTGCTGTAGTTTATGTCTTGAGATAGTTGTATCCAACAGTCATAAGTAGAAATTAATTCTTAACACTTGTTTTAAATATTAACACCTTTTTAAAATCATTTTAGCTGGTAATGAATCTTGCCCTCAGCCTCAGACTTCTGAACACCTGGCTGCCATTGAAATTATGATGCTAAAACATATTTTGATTCTGCAAAATAAAATTGATCTAGTTAAAGAAAGTCAAGCTAAAGAACAGTATGAGCAGATCCTTGCATTTGTACAAGGTAAGAGCCTCTAATTTTTAAGAATGTTTGAATCACTTTGATAGACATATACTCTATTAATGTATTAGATGATTTACTCACTGAATTTATGGTGTCAGTCCACTGGCTTTGCATAGGTCATAAGACCCTTGTTATTTGTAAATTTGATATAAATGTTTCTGATTTGATGAACTTGAAATAGTTAGCAAAAGATGAAGTTATATGATAGAAAATTCCACTCTAAAATATTTATACATTTATTTTTAAATGTGAAAGTGGGAAGAAGGAACACATTTAGTTCACATTTGCATGAACACATTTAGTTCACATTTGCATGAAGAGCAATCTGATTTAGTTCACATTTGCATGTAGAGCAATCTGATTCTCTTTTCCCCCATGTGGTTGTCCATGGATTGAGTGCAATCAGGCTTGACATCAAATGTTCTTATTCACTGAGCCATCTTGCCTGTGTACCAGCCAGATTTTTTTAAAAAAAAAATTACCACCAGGAGTACAGAGAATGGAAGTATCTTCAATAATTTTCTGGTCTGTGTTCCTTTGTGGATTTTATTCTTTAAATATTTACCAAAACAGTTACTTGACAATGTAACTTTTTCAACTTTCCCATTTTAAAAACACTGGTTTCCTTTAGGAATAAAAATGTTGCTTGTTTATATCTAACATACTTTTCTTGATGTTTAATAGAAAGTTGGCTGCCCACGTGGTTAAAAGTAAAGAATTAGTTATGTCTACTTACTACATGACACCCACAAATTTAACATTTAATTAATAAGAAACAAATATTGTCATCAGTCTTTGATAAGCAGATTTTGATCTTGACATTTACTAAGATAAATTGTGGGGGTTTTTTCAAAGGTTTTACTATTAGCAGAGGTTCTTTGCTTGCAGTGGGTCTATTCAATCACTTGTCAAGTTTATGTACTAGTATAACTTGGTAACACTTTCTCTGAAAAGGAATAATTGTTTAAAGGTAAAAACATGAACATAATTGTTTCTATTTGTTAGCTATTATGTGTTTGCATATATAAGAAGCTTTTCTTATGTCTTTAATTGTTTTATGTAGAACATAAACATGTTTGAATTTTGCTCTTAGGTACAGTAGCTGAAGGGGCTCCTATTATTCCAATTTCTGCTCAGTTAAAATACAATATTGAAGTTGTTTGTGAGTATATAGTAAAGAAAATTCCAGTCCCTCTCAGAGACTTTACTTCAGAACCCCGACTTATAGGTAAGGACTTACTTCCCCCTTTGGCCCTTAATTGGGATTTTTTTCTTAAAATGTTCACTTCTTTTTAATGAGTCTAACACTACTTTCTTTCCCAGTCATTCGGTCTTTTGATGTTAATAAACCTGGCTGTGAAGTTGATGACCTTAAAGGGGGTGTAGCTGGTGGGAGCATTTTAAAAGGAGTATTAAAGGTAAATGATATTCTAACATTTTAGCATAACAACCATTTCCTATAAAGTGAAGTAAAATCTTAGATTTTTAAGGAAAATGTTATTTTATTGTTTACTGTTTTAATTTTTCTAATATGTTTTAAAGAATATTAATACATATGTATGAGTATGTGTGTATATGTATATCATATGTGTGACTCGTGCTAGAGGAAGAAAAGGTGTTGGATTTCTCTGGAATGTGAGTTAATCTTTTGGGAGCTGCCATATGGATTCTGTGGACCAATTTCTGGTAGTCCTCGGCAAAAGATCTAAGCATTTTACCATGAGTCATAAGTCTGCTCCCATGTGTTTTCTTTTATAAATGTTACTATCTAATTGTGTCTTGTTATAGGTAATTGCTTAAATTGAATTGTCATTTTTAAAATGTGTTGTTTTAAAACCATCTAAAATTAATCTTGCAAGTAGAAGAAATAATGTTTAGTTTTAATCATTTCTTAGGACCATTTACATTTAAAGGCCATTGTGAATCCACAAATATCATTTATATATTTATATGTTTCAGGTGGGCCAGGAGATAGAAGTGAGACCAGGTGTCATTTCCAAAGACAGGGATGGAAATCTTATGTGTAAACCAATTTTTTCCAAGATTTTATCACTTTTTGCAGAACACAATGATCTTCAGTATGCTGCCCCAGGTGGTCTTATTGGTAAGAATTTTATTCTGATTGATAAAACATTTTTCTTGGTTTTGTGATTCTTTCTGGGGAAAATGTATTATGCAAAAGGTTATTGTGTCTGTATACTTGTAAAATCTAATTTAGTATACATAAAGGTAATGGGCATATTGATATTTGGTTATGTATTAGATTTTATAATACATAACATGAATATGAGTATATTCATAGAGACAGAATTAAAGTTTTATGTATAGGATGACTTTCCTAATTTGTTATGTGTGCATGTGTGTTTATGCTGTGTGTGTGTGTGTGTGTGTGTGTGTGTGTGTGTGTGTGTGTGTGTGTGTGTGTGTGTGATCATTATAAGTGTAAGTATTTATTTGTATATTGTGCCATGCATATGGAAGTCAGAAAATAGCCTTGGGTATTGGTCCTTGATTTTCATCTTGTATGAGAGAGAATCTCTCTGGTTTACTGCTCTCATACACCAGGTTATCTGTCCGACAAGCTTCTGAGGATTCAGTCTGCCTCCCATCTTGTAATAGGGAGGGGTACAGTGGTGACAGACATGTGCTATTTTCCCCAGCATTACATGTATTCTGGTGCTTGAAACTTGGGTTTGCAAATTTGCACAGCATATCTGCTTCACATATATGATGATTTCTAACAAATTAAATTAACAAATTAAAACATTGAAAGTACATTGCTATGCTTTAACTTTTTTAGTTGGTCATCACATGTACTCTCGGTTTTAAAAGGCCATTAAAGAAATACATGTATATTTTTGCATATATGTATATTTACCACATGTGTGCTTGATGCTTTCAGAGGCCAGAAGTGAGCTAGCTTTGCATTACCATCCTTGCATTTTAAGGTGGTACCCACTATTTAAAAGTTAATGACAGTTTCTGATACACAACAGATAGGTGGGTTTTGTGACTCAATCTTGTTATTTGTCTCATGTCAATATGATGCAATGTTGAGGCCAGTATTATTTGTAGTTGTTATTGAAGAATATAGGTTGCATTTTTTTCTAATGATTGTGTTCTTACGTGTATTTTCAGTTTCTGTTCTTTACAGCTTCATTTCTTTGGTTTGGTTTGTTTGATGGTTTCTATATGCTCTTGTCTATATTCATCCCATATCTAAGAATAGCTTTTCATATTCCTTTCAGGATAAAAGGTTTTATTTTATTTTTTAGTCTATTTCATGGAGAGGATTCCTTTCTGAATAAACTTTTCTTTTTACTGGCTATATTATTTTAGGTTGACTGTCATAGTCCTTTATGATTTGTAATGCATTGCTTCAGGCTTTCAAAGTTTCCCTTGAATTATCAGTTGGTAGTCCAGTGTTTTTTTCTTTGTATGTGACTTTCAGTTTTTGTTTTGAAGCTTTTAATGGGATTTGCTATATATTCTTAATGTTTATAACTCTTTTGCTGGAGGATTTTCTCTCCAGTCTCTGCTATTTGGTGTAGTGTTTCCTTCTTATATTAGTATGAGCATCTTAGTTTTGTGACATTTTCATTTGAAGGAACCAGACTGTTTTGCTGATGCTGGAGTTCATTTCTTTCATCAATTCCTTTAAAATACAGGGCTTGTTTGTCTCATAGTGTTCTATTTTTTCTGCATGATCTTGTGTTTTAATTTTTTTCATGTTCTTGGCATGTTTTTTCATGCTTCTTAAAAACCTTTGATTTTTGTCTGCATCAACAAGGCTGGGTGTGGAGGATGTATATAGTGGCCAGAAGGAATGTAGTTTTCCTAAGGTCAGGAGAGCGCATCAGGCTGAAGTGGTACACAAGGTGTGGATGGGACTCTAGTGGGTGGAATAGTGCAGTACAGTTTGATCATATTGTAACTCTAAGGACAGTGTGCAGGACGTATTATAAACCCTGAAAGGGGCTTATTATCAGGCAGACCCTGGTAGAGGAAATCATTGGGCTGGACATAGACACACAGGGTTGGATCTAGACAGGATGGAAGTTGTGTATGACACAGGCACCTAGAGTGAAGTCAGAAAGGTAAGAGAGTTCAGGTAACACATTTGGGCTCATACCATATGTGATGGCCTTAAGGTACAAAGCTATGTTGGAGTCTGCTTTGAGTCCCTAAGAAAAGAAGCTGTGGTGACAGAAAAGGAAGGACTCCAAGATCACAGTGGAAGAGGGTGTGAGAATGCAGGTAGCCTGTGCCACATAAGGTAGCTTTGGGATCACTATGAGAAGATGGGTTTGAAATCTGAAGTGTGTCCCAAAGAAAACAGTTTTGGAGACCTCTAGAGGCATTTATTTGGCTTTATTTAAGTGCTAAATGGCATAAGACAATTATAGCTACTAGTATGTATCTATTTCTGTTTAGAATTAACCTTTCACTTTTTAATGAATTTTCAAGAGATAAAATACAGGGATTTTTCTACCTACATTTTATTAGGTGTTGGAACAAAAATTGACCCAACCTTGTGCCGAGCAGATAGAATGGTAGGACAGGTCCTGGGAGCTGTTGGAGCATTACCTGAGATATTCACAGAATTAGAAATTTCCTACTTCCTACTTAGACGGCTCCTAGGTGTACGTACAGAAGGAGACAAAAAAGCAGCAAAGGTAAGTTCTTCAGTAACTGTTTTCTAGGTATGAAATACTGTGCTTAGTGCTTCGCTGCTCTTTAGTTAAAACAGAATTGCTAAGAAGTAAATTAATTAAAATATATCCTATTAGGTGGCTCAGGATAAAAATATTTTTCATGTAGACATTAGAGATCAGACTATAGAACCCCAACACCCATGTAAAACCAAGCAAAGAAGACATATCAATGTGTACCCCCATGAATTGAACATACACTAGTTCATAATGCACACACTATATAAAAAGATAATGAGAGTTATTTGTGCATGTCACTTCTCCAAAAGTTTACTTGACAGAGATTTTAAAAAAAATATTAACAACCTTTTGACAAATGCAGAGAGATATTTTTAGGAAAAAATATAAACTTATAATTTAGTCTTAGTTATGGTAACAATTATCAAAACTTCTTGGTGTGCAGATGTTTTCTCCACTAATTTGGCTGTAATTGTTTTGTTTTATTTTTTAAAAAACTGCAGTAGGGCTGGCAAAATGGCTCAGTGGTTAAAGTTCATTGTTACCAGCTCTGATGATCTCAGTATCTTGATTTCAATCCATAGTAACCATGTATACATAGATAATCAACTTCTGCAAGTTCTTTTCTGACTTCCCACAAATGTATTGTGCTGCTTGTGTCTACACTTAGAAATGGGTGCACATGGTGGGCACTCACATTAAAATGACAAAGCTTAATAAGCAAAAGCCAAAAAGTTCCACAAAACCCAAACCTGGAGCTTCTAGTTTATTTTAGAAAACATATTTTAGTTAATTTTTTAAATTATTTTCCTAGGTTCAAAAGCTATCCAAGAATGAAGTGCTTATGGTAAACATAGGATCCTTGTCTACAGGAGGCAGAGTTACTGCAGTTAAGGCTGATTTAGGTAAAATTGTTCTCACCAATCCTGTGTGCACAGAAGTAGGAGAAAAAATTGCTCTTAGCAGACGTGTTGAGAAACATTGGCGGTAAGTTTGTCACTGTCCCATCAAGAAAAAAAAAAAAACAGCATGTTTTCATGTGGTACTTAGCAATTTGTGTTTTCCTAAAATTGTTCTTGGTGTAGGATGCTTCAGATATATCTGGTTTGTTTGCGTATAGTATGTGTCAGAACTTCTACACACCTGAAGGCCTAGGTTTCGTTTGAAGAGCTAACTTGTTATCTCATAATTGTAAGGCGCACTCTAGTTTCAGTGTTCCAAAATCCAGCAGGCCTACTTTTGGCTTGCAGAGATACCTGTTGTCCAAACATGGTAGACTGACATACATCTAGGCAAATCACTCAAAAATGTCAATAGAAATAAGAAATTAGCCTGAAGACTTAACTCTGGAAAGCTGTAACAGTACAAAGAAATAATGATTTTTTGGCTTTTTTTTTTTTAAGAGAACTATATTATGTGAGCATGTTTGAACTTAGAATTAGATAAAGTAAGACTGTTATAAAAATGATTATGTGATACTTCTGATGAAGTGGATTCAAAATAAATAATTAATTCTGTTTTAATTTTGCAGTTTAATTGGTTGGGGACAGATAAGAAGAGGAGTGACCACAAATCCAACAATAGATGATGAATAAAGTAATACATTTGAATGACTAGGTTTTTTAATGGCCTTGGATATATATTTTAAGTTGAAAGTGGACACTTAATTTTGGAGCTTACCTTAGTGAATGCTGCCAGGTTGTGTTCATCTTCCTAAGAAAAAAATTTGATGTTTATAGTGTCAAACTTCTTGACCCATTAATCTACAGTTCACCAAACAGTTTTATCTTTGTGTTTTTGTAATTAAAATGTTAGTTAAGATCATTTATTGTATACCATTGAACTTACAGTAAAGGTTTTATTATGATTCATTTTTGTGTATTTATAGACTTGAAAGACTGTTGCACTGATTAAAACTTGAACACCAGCTTAAGTTTTTCCTTATAATTTACAATTCTTTAAATTTTAGATGAAAAGTTAATTGGTTCAAATAAGGTTGAGAGCCAAGTCTTCAAATTGTTATCTGACATATCTCCAACTTGCAACACAATAAATAAATAATGTAATAACAGATTTAATGTCCACTTGATACACTTAAAATATACTCTAATACTTTCTCAACTGTTTATGGCATCACAAGCAATTATTTTAGTTGAAGTAAAAAGAAAAGTAGCTAAAAAGGCTGCTATTTGTATTAACCTATGTAAAGTAAGCAGTAAATATTTGTGAGAACTGGAGGTGTGTTGGTCTAATTTGTGTCCTATGCCAAGTAAGTTTTATTTTAAGAAGTACAACATCTCATATAAAGTTTAAGGTAAGAAATTGGATAAAATCTAATTGCTTGATGCAGTGTTACATAGTAGTGGAAAGTATATCAAGGGTATCTAAGTACGCACACAATTGCTCTCCCAAAGGAACATCTTCATTTTTAATCTACATGACATTTATCAACCATCCCTTTGTTAGTGCAGTTTTGGAGTCTCTGATACCTTCTTATTTCCACAGCCAGTGCATGAACTTGATACCACATTCATACACATCAAACAATTAAATCTTAGAAACTGAAAAACACTTATCTTGACATTTGAGAGGAAGCTGCAATCAGGTCTATAGGAGTTTGACGCCAGTATTTTCTACATATTTCCAAGCCACATGGGGATATGTAGACCCTGTCATTAAGCTGATGAAATATTTAAAGTATTTTGCAGTGTGATTGTAGTTTGGGAACAGAATTAACATTTAGGCTTTTATAGTACATTGAAGGACAAAAATGCAATTTAGTTGGCAGATAAATACATTAAAACTTCATGTTATTTTAATGTCTTCACAATTAGTGCATGAGCCCTTATATACAATTTAATTACTTCCTAATAGAATCATCAAAACACCATTAGAGGTTATAGGCTTCAACCTACCAACTATAATTTTACAACCCCCTGAAATCCAAAATGTTACTAAAACTAGTTCATTTAACATTCTGTTGGTTGTGGATTTTACACCATGTACTATAACCCAAGTCCCACTCTTCCCTTAATCTGCTTTTGCAATGCCCTCCACAGAATTAAAGATTTGTCAAAATTTATATCTGTCCGGGGTGTTGTAATTTATCAGATGAGTTACATGCATCATAAATACATGTATCTTTACTTGAGTCATTGAACTGGTTTTAAGCCTTTAACTACTATCAATCCTTGTTCCTCACTGGTACATCTCTGGAATATCCTGTTACTGCTCTGTGTGGTGGGGATGCTGCAGCTTTGGATCCATATGACCAGTCACTTCATGTGCTCCGGCAGATCATAAATGGGGTGTATTTTGGGTGTGTAAATTTAAAGCCTTAATTTTGGGCCACAGTGGTAGCTCAGTTGGTCAGCACACCAGCTGTACTTCAACCATGCCACCACTGAGCTCTCTAATCTGTACTTGTTAGGTCACCCAATGACCCAGGAGAGCAGGGGAAGGCCTAGTTCTCACAACTTCGTGACTGCCTCACCTGCAACCACATAAGGGCCAGCTCTACTATTGCTGATGTGAGTGCAGGGCAAGACATCTTATACACTACAGTTGTTAAGTGGGAGTTCCAGCTCTCCCATTCTCATCCTTGGTACCAGCTCTTCTGCCTACTTGAGGTGGCAAGGAGGGAAATGGGGAAGCACATATTTTTCCTTGCCCTCACCATCACATGGCAGATGAGGGGGAGGGTCATGACCAACTTTTCCATACTCACTTTCAGGGCCACCTCACTTGTGTCCCTGGCCCCAAAGCTAGACCTACTGTAAAGCCAGTGTGTACTGTTGGCTGCAGGTGAGTAATCAGACCAAATCTGTGTAGCCCTAGATATCAACATGGTCTCAGCTGGGTGAGACCATGTCCTTCGGTGGTGACATGAGACATCAAACCAGACCCCTGCTTCAGCATAAGGATGGACCTGGACACAGCCCTCAGCAACATAGGCCAGGACTGCAAGATAGCCACAGATGGCTCCATGGGCTACAAACAAAAGGCAGTTCCTCTCCACCTTCACATCTACAGATCTGCCTTTCCTCATAATGCTCAAGCTGTTCTGTTACTTTGTCACCCATTTCTCCAACCCATTGTTAATACCTTGTACTGCAGGCAAGTCAATTGCTTGGCAGGATCTCTGGTGTCTTCTTCCTGTCCAGTCTGCATGTCAGTGGGTGGGTTCTCAAGGTATCTTCAAGTGTTTATTCAACCCACAATATCAATAGGAAATAAATATCTGACCAGAGTTAGGTGCAACACAGTAAAACTGCAATTCAACATTGAACTGTCCAGTCTCAAGGTTGAGTCATGACCACAACCAGCTGGAGAGATTAGCTGAGAAGTCAATGATGAGACAAACAGCAGAACATATTCAGTCAGTTGCAGGTCTCAATTATGCAGGTACTGCTCTTCCTGTGTTAGATTGTGGCTCTGGAAGTCACAGAAATTCAGTGTTCTTCCAATTTTCAGCTCCAGTGAGGTGTAAGTTCCAAAGAGGAAGTATAGAGTTTGCTAAGGAAGGAGACTGACATGATTTGATGGGGAATTAGGATGGTTCTGTGTTTATTGAAAATAGGATATGCTTATATCTCTGTATCATAATACCACAGGCAAAAATGTTAATAGTTCCAGAGTGAAAGCAGTCAACCACAAACTTACAATATTGTTCTTGAAGCAAATGGCAGTAAATTCAGAAAGTATCTAAATGCTTATTGTATGTCCTCTAATGTTCCGTACCATTTCAGTTAACATTTGACACTTTTCTTTTGCATAGTGTCTGCCATTGTGGTCAGGATGTGTCAGGCAGTGAGTCCTAAGAAACAAACACATAAAAGCAATTTTCATTCCCCAAAGGACATGACATAGTATCCCTTTGTAGCATGTATCAGAACGGGCATTGAACTGTATTATTTCATTCGATTGTACCTTACTCTTATAATGCTGGCCTGTTTCCTTCATAAGCTCCTAAAGGCATTATATTTTTAGCCAAGGAACTTCTGATTGAGTTACTAAAAGAGCTATTTGGTAGATAAGCAAGAGGTGTAGGCGGGACAGCCAGACAGAGGATTCTGGGAGTAAGAAGGACAGATTCTCTGGAGTCAAAGGAGACTTAGACAAACAAACTGAATATGGCCTGTTGAAAGTAGGTAGAGCCACATAGCAGACAATATATAGGAAATATGTTTTAATTTGAAACATCCAGTAACAAACCAGAGCTAATGTCAGGTCATTTATAATTAATAAGTCTCCAAATGGTTATTTGGAAGCAGCCTCTGGGACATAGAGCAATGTCACTGACACAAATTGAAAGTCCTAACATTTTAATAGTTTTCAATTATGCCATACAATTATGGCATATTATGGTCCCACAATATATGTACATGGTACATAGAATCTGTTTCTTATGGAGCATACTAGATTTTGCCATTCATCTAGTAAGCCACTAATCATGGGCAACATTCTGTACTTTATATTGATTGTCTCAAGCTCTGGATATGGGCCTATTGTTTTGTCTCATTTCCCATCCCTGGTCCAGGTGTATCCTGATAGTCATTTGTTCTCTATCCTTGGTGTAATTGTGGTGCATAAATGAGATTCCTGTGTGTGATTAGCTAAGTTATCATACTATATATTTCCATGATGGTGAGTATTTTTTTTCTAATGAATTAGGTTGTTTAGAGAAATTGCCATGTTATACATTTTTATCCAGCATCAAAGCTGGAACAAAACTCTCAAAGGAAATGCATAAGAAATTCCTATAATACACAGTGAGAATCACTAAGTAGAAAGTAAAAAGGTGCTAGAGAAATGTGACTTACAATGTTAAAATGTTAAAACTGTGAAGCATCAAATGGTCACCATGTGGTTTTCAATGCACAGTCTTCTCAAAGAAATAATGCATAGGACCATTAGCACTTGTTTTTGTTACTTGTTCTATTGACAGTGTAATTTATCTATTCCCAAGGAACAACTGACTTTGTGTCTCCAGTTCAACCTTACTACATAGTGAAAAATTTGCTCAACTTTCATTTCTCTAGCACCTATTTGATTGTTTTTGTCTCTCCTATCACTCCACCCTCTACTTATTTCTCATGGGTGTGGGTTACAGAGTTATATTTGCACTTGGGGCATTGTTATCCTGCTTAAGATTATTCCCATCATGGTGCCTGCTGGGATCTTCTTTTCCTTACAGTCTCATCTCTTGACAGTCATCTCTTGGTCTTTTCTCATGACACCTGTAATGATTCAAGACCTCAGCATAAATTACAATTGCAAGGAGCATGGTGCTCAGTTCTCTCTGGCTGGCATCTTGATCCTTCACTAACATTATTTCTATTAGGCATATTGAATATTTACAGCAGTTGGCACTGGTATATTATTTATAGATTTAGTAGTTCAGAAAACCAATTAAGTGTAGGATTGTTAGTTTTATTTTACTTTGAAGTATCAGAATTTTTTTAAAAAAATTTCCTATTACAATCCTGAAAATAACAAAACTAACAAGAATTTCTTAACCAGGAATTTCCAAAGACCATCAAATACTGCCAACTCTGATGGCTATGTTTTGATAGACAATTTGACTACATCTGCAATTACTTAAAATCCATTTGACTGTTAAAACCACTGAGAAATTGATTAATTAAATTAATTCAGCTGGGAATAATCACCTTAAATTAGAATCTTTAGAGTTGGAAAGACACACCTTTAATCCACATCTTTTGAAGGAGATATATACCTCTACTCTAGGCCATACCATTAATTTGGGGGCAGCATGTAAAGGGCATAGAAAATCCCTAGCATTTGGCATCCACTCTTATCTCACTGGCAAATCCATTATTGCTCTGGCATTAGAACCTACATCTTAGGGATTTAGGGGTATAATATAGACCATCTGAGACATACAGCCTTATGGACTGGATACTTGGATTTTCATTTCATAGGAATACATTGTTGAACTATCTGGTTTGTGTGTGTTTGGAGTGTGTGTGTGTGTGTGTGTGTGTGTGTCTCAATTTTATCCCAGAGAACACTCACAAATACAGGTGCAATTATTGGGATAGGGATATATTTTATCACATAATTTATAGTATTTATATTATATTATATATTTGCTTATTTTATTGAGTGCAATTAGAGAGCCGTTGGATATTACCAAAATAGAAGTTCAACTATTGTACTCTTAGTGTTATCATACTATGCTGAGTTTGAAGTTTTGCATGGTGTTTTCTGACACTAAAAAACTAGTACTGATGAAGATATTTAGATCATATAAGAAGATCTCGATTCTAGATGAATTGTACATTGTCTTTAGTTATAGAGACTTATCTTTTAACTTTAGGAGAACCAAAACTGGCTTCATATACTGGTAGACTCTTAACAAATCCTGGCCAACAATTATAGGCAGAGTTTTACTTTCAAGGCACCAGTCCAAGATTAATATTTATTAAAATATAAATCAACACTCATGATACATGTAACAGTTTATAGTGGTACCTGAACAGGGACTGAAGTATCTGAGCAATGGATGAATGATGGATGATGGATTCCAAACCAGTCTCTCCAACAGACAGGAACCAGGAACAACAGAGCTCCCAGGGTCCCAGCAGCCCCTTATCAATGAGGTTGACCACACCCCCTCCAGGTTGGCCACACACCCTCCAAGAGCCTGGAACCCTGGATAAGTGTCTTCAGACCTTATCAGCTGACACCTGAATACCACCACATCTCCCCCTTTTGTCTAACTAAGAAGGTTCTAAACTAATACTATGTACAATAGGAATTATTATGAGGTAGTTACCTTAAATACTTGTTCTTCAACCCCTTCAAAACCTGAGAATGAAGATGTATCACTAGAAAGTCAAAGTACGTGGAAGTAGTTGCTTCCAAAATTTGGGAGAGGATAGCAACACAGCTACCTGGACAATCACCTCTGTTTTTGTGCACTGTTGGAGCATCTATCATATTGACTACAGGCCTATGGTATCTGACAGATCTTTTCACAAGCAGGGCAGTTTTGGAGGGATTGTCTTATCCTGTCCAGGCAGGTTTCATCAGTCTGCATCCATCAACTTGGTCATACAGCTTGGACACCATGTGTGTACCATCAGCAATCAAGGTAAGGACAGTTCCTTACCCAACCGGCCATTCTCTGCCATAGAACAAACTCCAAAGGAGTATCCTTTGATGCTCAACACCATCTCGGAAAAGGAGCAGTGACACCAGGATTCATCATGTCTCTGATGGCCAAATTTCAAATGTTAAATGCCATATTCTATGGGTCTATAAAGTGGTTGAAGATTCCTGTCTATCTACGATATTCTAACCTGTATCTGAGATGACTGGGATATGGTACCTTAAGTAATGTTGACTGCAGTTTTTATCATCTTAAAGAATAAATCCTGTACTAAAAATTAGAATACCTATATGAGGGGTGTATAATCTCTGAACAATGACTTTTAGTATGACTATCAAACATTAGCCAGGGGTATATTACCATGTAAAGTGGCCACAGCATTTTAGATGTTTATACATATATATCATCTAAACAAAGGTATATAAAACATCTTGTGCATATATCATAGCTAGTGCAATCATACATTATTTCTAGTATAGTTAAATGAAGGTAGTAATTACATAGTGTACATGACAATGATGTGCAAATATTTTAAACAGAGGTAAAAGCATACATAGAATATAGCAATTACACATTCAATTTTACATAATAGTTACAGATTTAGATTTATATCGAAGTACAAGTTACTTTGGTTATATAAAGCAATCACAGACTAAACTTTGTACCAATGTACAAATCACCACAATTAAACATATAAAATGATTTCACATTTGTATCAATATACAAATATCTATGCCAATGCAAATTGTCTTTAACTTAGCCCATACATTCAGCTAAAATGGTGTATAGGTAGGCAGAACAATCTACCTTTATCTATCGTATCTATCCCCCTTCTCTTCTTCAAAAGATATCTTTGATACTATATTATAGTTCTGTCCTCTACAAAATTTTCACTTAAAACTATTCTAACAGAATAAGAATTACCCACAACCCTCAGAGCATAAAACTTATTGGGATAGGGGTGTAGTCTTTCATAAGGTTGCTTCCTGCTGACTTAAGGGCGATGGCATCTCTTTGGGATCCTGTAAAGGCTAAAACAATGGTTAGATCTTAATGGACTGACTATATAAATCTACGACCATTCTTAGAGTAGTGGTTAACTCCATCTGGAATTCTAATTAGAAGTGTGATCTGGAGGATAATCATAGAGAGCTATCTTGCAGCCATTTTTGAATAGTCTATTTTCTGAAAACAATCATTGATTGGTGCACACCAGGTTGTTGATTTTTCTATTTTTGCCTCTGTCTGTCTGTCTACCTGTCTAGTACTCTTTCTCTCATACTCTCTCTTTTATTCTTGTTTCATTAGTAGGAGTTGTTGTGGTACAGGCCCCATCTCAGTTCCAGATTTTTTGTAGATAGCTGATAGGAGGAAATGTTATTTACAATGGAAAACTTAAGCATTGTTGATACTCACAAAAGATATTCATATCTTCTATGACTTCAGGAGATTGTATGCAGACAGGATGTTTGAAAGGTACAGAAACAGAGAGAAACAAGGTTTAAGATGAAGTCACAATAATATTGGTCCCTAAATATTCTGTCTTCTGTCTCACACCAGGTGGCTTTTCTGTTATGAGACAGAATACTTCACATTTTCTTTACCAATATGCTTGGGTTTAGAGAGGGAGAAAGCCACTTGCTCCCAATCCAAAACCAGCCCTATTAATAGTCAAATCAGGAACACTTTTTTTTTGAGGTGTAGATACAAGATGCAAAGCAGCAAATATTGAGAGATTACCCAGTAGTGCATATGTGTATTAGTTGGTCTCATAGTCCGTCATGTACATTCCTTAATCATCAGTCTGTCTTCTATTGCAGGTGAGTAATTAGTCAATATCTTAAAAAGTCTAAAAATAATTGTATCCTTTTCCTGTAAAGACAAAATTGAGACCCTGCCACAGGTTTGTTAAATGTGTTTTCCTTACCATGTATCCATTTGTCATATCAGGGATGAGCAATTACTTCTCCTCAGGAAGGGACTCCTTTTCAAAGCGGACTTTTATTAGTTTTGTTGGTACCCATGTCTTTTCTTTGCCTGTTGAAACAAAAGCGAAACCCCTACCACATCAAATCACATATCCTAGCTTCCACTCAAAAGGCAACACATCTTTGAAGTAGATGGGTTGATTTAACTCAGAGGATTTCTCTATCACCCAATGTCTCTCTTAATTTACCTTTAAAAATCAGATCAGCAATTTTTTCGATATATGTCTTCATCTTCTTGCTTGGCCTATGTGGCAGAAACATCCATTCTAATATAATGCTTTCTCTTTGCATTAAGATTCCTGTTGGAGATTGTCTAGAGGGTAAAATAACAAGTATGCAAGCCAGGTCTAGATCCACATGATCCACATGTGCTTCCTGAAGTTTCTTTTCCACCAACTCTAATTCTTTCTCAGCCTCATCAGATAATTCTCTTGGACTATTTAAATCCTTGTCACCATCCAGAGTCTTGAACAAATTAACTAGCTCATAGTTTTTTATACCAAATATGGGCCATATATGAGTGATATCTCCTAGTAACTTTTGAGTTAAGAGTAGAAACTGTGAAAGCAAATTTCTCTTCGTCATGTTCCTGTATGGTAGAAAGACAATCCTTCAAATCAATAATTGCAATAGGTCATCCTTTAGGAAGCAGAGAATGCAGGGGAATACCAGATTGTAAGGAGCCCATAGGTTGAATCACCTCTTAATATCTCTTAAATCCATCACCATCCTCCATTTTCCAGATTTTTTCTTGACAACAAGAACAGGAGAATTCCATGGACTGGTTGATTCTTCAATATGCTGAGCCTGTAACTGCTCCTGTACCAACTGTTCCAAAGCCTGAAGTTTTTCTCTAGTCAAAGGCCATTGTTGAACCCAAATAGGCTTTTCTGTTATCCATTTCAAAGGCAATGCTGTGTCTTATTAAGATCTGTGGATATAGGGCAATTCTTTTGTACAACCAGAATGGCTGGTGAATTTTTCTCCATAGTACCTTAAAGCATCGTTTTTGGAAACATAATTGAGTCTCCGGTTGATATGAGAATGGGGAAGGATTTTAATCTGGGTATTCCATTGCATTAGAAGGTCACAACCCCACAGATTCACTGCTATGTCAGCCATATATGGCTTCAACTGTCATTTCTGACCTTCTGGTCCTATGCATTCGAGCCATCTCACACTGTTTCACCTGACATATTGTACCCAGAAATTGGATATCTACTGCCTGTAAAGACCATCTTGGATGCCATGATTGTGGGGTTATGATCAAAACATCACCCCCCCATTTTGACTAAACCCTGGATATAAATATTATCTATCAGTATTCTCAATTTTGGTCTTTGTTCATTTATTGAAGTCTGTCAAAATATTCATTTTGTGATTCTTTTGTGAATTCCTGAATTTTGAAATTATGTTATTATCTAATACTGTATGATCTTCTAGATCAGGTTTTGGATGCTCTATTCATCCTGAGAATGCTGGTCTTCTACTATTACCAGATATGATCTCACCGACCTCAAATTTGGAGTCTGATTGTTGGGGGCTTCCTGGGTGTAGCCCCAAAAGGTGTTTCTCAATGATAGAGGGTTGCCTTCTTTATCCCTGATAGATCTACATTCATTGTTTCAGTGCCATCCCTTGCCACACCTTTTGCATAATCCAGAAGGCAATGGCCTTTTGTTTGAATTAAACCTAGATTTGGTATTATTTCCAAGAGTACCTTGTGTACAATTCCGTCTTATATGGCCTTGTTTATCACAGTTGAAACAAGTGATGTCTTGGTTCCTCACCCTAACATTAGCAACGGCTTGGCCTACCCAATTCTCCTCATTGCCTTGGAGAGATTCAGCATTGATTGTATATTGAATCCATTCTTCTATAGGTGCGGTTCTGATCTTTAAAGGCATAAGTATTCTTCTACAATCCATGTTAGCATGATGAAAGGCCAGAGAATGTATTAATTGCTTCCTAACTTCTGGATCTGATATTTCTATATGAACAGCCATGGTAAGCCTTTGTAGAAAGTCAGTATAAGGCTCTTTTAAGCCTTGTTTGACCTGAGTATAATGCTCAATTTTTTGACCTGGGTCCAAAATCTTTTCCTAAGCATTCAGTGTAGCAGTACAGCATAGGAATAACGTATGCTCATCATAAGTAGATTGAGTCCACACAACAGCAAACATGCCTTCACCAAGGATTTGGTCCTGAGAAACAAAGAAACCCCTAATTTTTCCTTGTTGTTCTAAGGTCTTGGCCTCCTCTCTAAACCAGCCTCTCAACTGTAAATTCTGACTTTGGTCCAAGACAGCAGCCTTTAGCTGCATCCAATCAGTCAGTAGAATCCTGTTTTTTGCCAACCATGAATTTAGAAGCTGCTTCACATAAGTAGAGTGTATACCATGCATTGATATTGTCTCTTTAAAATCCTTGATGTCTCTGATATGTACTGGCTCATATCTATACTCTACATATTCTGAGGGTTCCCCCAGGTCTGGGACCAAGAAACCTCATACTACAAATGGCACCCCAACGTGTGGCAAATATACCCACAAAAAGACATAAAAAGCTTAAAAAATGGTCTAGAGCCAGAAGCAGCCTCTGAATTGTGTCTCTCACATGAGTTGTGGTACAGAGATGCCCTGGTGAGGCACATGGGCTTGATCTACAATAGCGGGCTTTTGGAGTGCAATTTAAGGTGTATAATGGCTGGCTCCTGAAGTCTCACAGGACCCTCAATATAAGGAAAAGGTTATAAGTGATGTATTTAAGGTTTCTGTTCAAAAGGGCAAAAAGGGAACAGAATCAAAGATGGCTTTCAAGTGTTGATGTTTTCATGGATCATCTCTGTTTGCCGGAAACAAACTGAGGCTTGGCTTTTTAAAGAGAAGCTTCCTGATTCAGCATTAGAAGCAAAACACTTATGAGTTTTTAAAGAGGCCCTGCTACCTAACACTTAAATGGAGTTAATGAGTAGCAGATAGCAAAGCTTTACTTGATAATTATATGGACCCTAAAATTCCCAGACTACCAGGGTTAAAAAGATAAATTCTATAAAATTAAACTAGGAGCTGGGTGGAGCCATCCACCCATCATACCAGCCTTTAATCCTGGCAGATTAAAGGAATGTTCAGAAACAGAAGAAATAGAATCTGGGTGGAATCAATCACCCTAGAGAAGCAAAGGTGTGGTCAGAGACAGAAAAAGTTAAATAAATATATAGTAAAGACAGTTTTTTTTTTTAAAAAAAAAGTCTAAGTGGTAAAGAGTGTTTTGAAAAAATATATACATAGGCATAAAGAAAGAAAAAATAGGTAGAGAAAGCCCTTAAAGAAATAGAATAAATAAATAAATAAATAAATAAATAAATAAAATCCAAGTAAAGATGGAAAATACAAAGAATGTCTGGATACTGTATATTACTGTCTTATCTTTAAGCTTCTTGACTGAAAATGACTTAGTAAAAGCTACTAAAAGACAGTTGATTATAAATGTTGTTGGAGTACTTCAATCTATATATTTTGTGAATGAGTTTACTTTAAAATTGAAATGCAAAGATACGTTACTTTGGAGAAGAGGTTTTCCTTTTATTTTCACAGAAAATGAAAGACTGTGGATTTCTTCCTGGATAAAGAACATAAAGTTTGATAGAGGAAGACCCGCTGAAAAGTATCCAATGGAAATGGATGGACCAAATGATTCAGCATTTCAGAACACCTCTGTGAAGTTTCCTGAGCTCTGAATCCAGAACAATTTCAAGGAGACTGGCTGAGATGACCCAGCCTTAGAGACTACTCCACTAAAGACTTGTCCATAATCCTGCATTTTTCTTTGGATTCCTATGGGATTTCCAGCATCCCCATTCAGCAGGAAGTAGCCTAGAGAATGACGCCCACATTCCCAAAACATGGATTATGGATGTTTGTGTTTATTTACAGTGTTGTTTATAGGTTGTTACAGATAAGGGGAGAAAGAATATTAGATTTGGAGTTCTTTTTGTTTTAAGAAGAGAAAAGGGGATATGTGGGAGGTTGTGTTGTTTCATTTTAAATAATTGTCCCAACCACTGGTTTAATAAAAAAGAGCTGATTGGCCAAAGGCAGGCAGGAAGTGTAGGCGAGGCTACCAGACTAAAAACTCTGAGAACAGAATGCCAGATCAAAACACCATAAGGAATTCCAGAGAGAGGCCCGGAAGAAGCCAAGGACAACTATGATGCCTTAAGAAAAGGTACTGAGCCCCATGGCTGAACAACAGACATGGGTTAGAAGAAGGGTAGAGAGCTAGCATGTGATATGCCTGGGCCTGAGGCTGATCAGCCAAAAACTATTGGAAGCTTCTGTGTGTCTCTGTGGGACTGTGGGACAGTGGGTCTGTGGGTCTGTGGGCCTAGACCTTGAGGTTAGGCCCAAAAATCCGGGCCAGAAACCTCATACTACAACTATGGGTTCCCATTCCTGGATTTTGGATACTAATGGTTTCCACTCTTGAAGTTTAGATACTATTGACTTTTCTAGATCTTGAGTGACCTGATGAAGCAGTCCTTCCAAAGACCTCACCGAGTCAGCAATTTTTCAATCCACATCATTAACATAATTAATGATTTTCTTGTTCTCATCATTAATGTAGTCAACAAGTTTCTTGTTTTCATCATTTATGTAGAGCCTCTATTTTTTTTTTGTACAGTGTTATCCATAGCTAAAGAAGAAGCTTTATCTGAAAGCTTGTTGTAACCAATTTCCAGAGTATTCATCCTCTTGCCATTTTAGTGTTTGACAGTTCCACGTCATATACCTTGGACAGCAACTGTCGATTTACATTTTGCACCTGTTTAACCTCATCGGCCACTGTAGAGTTTGATAGTTCCATAATACATAATCTGGCCAGTAATTGTTGGTTTCCATTTGACAACTCTGTCATCATCCTCTTATTTTGAAATATAAAATAGAGAAATAAGCCAAAAAATAGTAGGACTGGGGTATTGAATCCTTCAAGATATTCATTTAAAAATGTATCAACCACCATGTCAAAATATGACCTAAACTCTTCAAAAGAATAATTGTCAGCCATTGCGTCAATTCAGATGTGATTATGCCATTTAGTCCACAGGTGTCACAATAGCATTCAATCCCCTGACCACTGTATGGTAGATGCAGAGACTCTCAGTAGCAGGAACCTGCAGGCTGAAAGCAGAACCAGGTGCTGTGTCATGCTGGCAAGTTGAAAACTGTGCCTGTGCACTGAGCTAAATCTCGCACTTGCGCACTGAGCCAAAAACCTGCACTTGTGCACTGAGCCGAAAACTTGCGTTTGCACACTGAGCTAAAAACCCATGCCCAAGCACTGAGCCAAAAACCCTTGCCTGAACACTGGACCAGCTGGCTGGAAACCATGTCTGGCTAATGAGAGGGAGCTTTAAGCCCAAATGAACAGTCTGTATGTCCCCTGGCTTCTTACAGTTTAGGGCACAGGGTGGAGGATGTTAGGAGCCAGATGTAGCAGGAGTTTTACTTTCAAGGTGCCAGTCCAAAATTAATATTTATTAGAATATAAATTAATACTCACAATATTAGTAACAGCTTATGGTGGCACCTGAACAAGAACTGGCATATCTAAGTGATGGATGACCGATGGACGCGCGATGGAAAGAGGATGGATTCTGATTCTGTCTCTCCAGCAGCCAGCAGCCAGGAACCAGGAAGAGAGTGTCCTCATTTCCCAGCAGCCACTTATCAATGGGGTTGGCCACACCCCCTCCAGGGTCCCAAAAGCATCTTCTGACCTTATCGGCTGACACTTTAATCCCGCCACAGGAAGACATTTTAAATAAAAAAATCTCTGTTACCTATTTCCCTTGAAACATACAACTGTGCTTAATGGTTGCTTTGTATACTAAGATCCACATCAATTTTAAAGGGGAGCTTTCTATCTTTCAAGGGTCAGCTGGGGGCTTCTGAGGTGTGGAGTATCCTTTGACGCCATTCCAATTCATCTAATGAAATTTTGAAAGGAAAATGGGCGTGAATCAAGTGTAGGTTTAATTTGAAACTTAGTTATACCAGGAAAAAAACAAAACCATGAACCTTAAAATAGACAGCTAGGAAGAAGGGCAGGAAAATGTCCCTTTATTTTTCTTCTCTGTGCAATGTCTAGAGATAAGTAGACTAAGTGTATTATTTATTAATAGAAAATTATGCAGATAGGTATAATTGGATAATATCCACCTTCTGGCTTCTACATGTCTTCTTAGACCCTCTGAAACACAATTTTTCCAACTTCATAGATGCTTGATTTTTGTTATTTATTCATGCAAAAGTTCAGGCATTTATACAATATTGTTATTTATTCGTGCAAAAGTTCATGCATTTATGCAATATTGTTATTTATTCGTGCAAAAGTTCACGCACTTATGCAATGCAAGTGTCTTCCAATTGTCCCTTAGACTCCCCCTATTGAATTTCACCTTGTTTCTCTCCAATGTCATATATTCTTTTTGCCTTATAACTGCTTCTTATGTTGAATTAGTGCCTCCCATTTTCTCATGGGGATGGAGTCATCCAGTGAGGCACAGACATCCTACTGGTAGTCATGACTCCAAATGAGAGTGACTATCCCTCTTCAGGGACCTTTGGTGTTAATAGCATGCAGCCGATGGGGAGCCCCTGGAGGACCTTATTGTTGTATAGGAGTCCTGGATAGGCAACCAAAACTTGTGTGGATTGATCTTTGCAACCACATGCACTATGCTGTGTCTACAAGTCTGCGCTCACAATTTTCCTCATTGGCTGGTTCTTACCTTCTTTGTATTACTTAATAATGTCTCCCTGGGCTTGGATTTGGTGGAGGTTAATATCAATGATTTTGTCATAACTGGGCACAATTAGTTACTATGACCAGTTGTAAGTCTTTCCAGTAGACACTCTCAACTGAAAAAAAAATAAATAAAAGCATCTCTGGCAAAAATTAAAAGCAATGCAAATTATTTATTTTTTTTTAATACACTGAGTCCTATTGATATTGCCTGGATTCCAATGGTGCGGCATCACACATTATTCAGTTTTTGGCCAGGGGTCTGCCAGTACCTCCAAAACAGTATGACTAGTTAAAATTTTTAGAATGCCTTTGTGTATGTGTGATATGTAGTAGGTGACTTCTAAAGTATTAACTTCCAACTCTTTATTTCTTTGGCTTAAATAGTGTTCAAATTTACTATCAATAACTGTGTGCCATTCCATGATTCATTTTGCTTATTTGAACCTTACTTGCCTTTTGTTCCTGCATATAGTCCTCTGATTTAAAAAGATTTCCTCATTTCTTCCATAAATCCATGGACACTTCATCATAGCCAATGAAAAAGAGTCCATTTACTGTGGGGATTCAATAAAGCTTCAGAAGTTTTGGTGATATCAGAGGGATACTACCCACAGTCTATGTGGGGGGTTAGTAAAAGCTCTGGAAGTCCCAGAGCTCTAACCACAGTCAGTCTAAGTCAGTCTAGGAAAATCAGAGAGTGGTGATTCAAAACTTTAATCCCAGCACAGGGAGTATCCTGGGACTGGTGACCTACACCCTTAATCCCAACTGAGTCAAGGTCAATTCAGATTATAGAAGGAATTCCAGGCTCCCACGCAGATAGTGGTGGGGCAATGCCTTAATTTATTAAAGAGTACTTAAGACAGGATAGAAACACAGAGAAAGCCATTCCAAGGGAAATGAGGCTGAGGAAGCTGGGAGGCAGCTGGGTAAGATTTGACTGTGGTGTTTATTCCCTCTAGCATCTCCAGCTTCTGCAGAGATCTATCCCTGAATCTCATTCATTCCTGTGATAATTTGGTTTCAAACTTTCATCTGTATCAAGTTAAGCATCTTATCTTATTTCCAATGCTGAATTTCAGTGTGGACATAGGAATCTGCAGGGAGCCAATATCTGTTAGTTTCTGCTTGGGAAAAATTCAGGGCAGTTCTTTCATCGTTCTGCACTGTGGTTAAAAACTGAAGTTCTAGACTGATTTGATACAGAATGCAAAATATTGTATTTCCACCGGGAAAGCCATTCCTAATCTCGAAAACACTGTCAATTTGAAATAGAGAGAGAGAGATATAGCAGAAGGGAGATTAGGAGAATATGTAACGTGAGCCCAGCATTAAATGTTTTTTACAAAAATTTGTCAAAATTGTATCTCTACATTTCCTTAAGCTGTGTGAATCCAGAAACTCTTTATATTGTTTCCCACATCATCTGCTCAGTATTTGTTATGTATCTGACCATGAGCCAGGACTGGGTATAACATTAACATGTTAGCTCAACAGTGGAACTTATCACTGATCAGCACATTATTCACCAACTTTATGATTTAATTGAGCCACAACACAAAAATTAAGTATAACTTTGAACAAAAAGAACCTCATCACGCATTGTGAGAAAAATCAGACTCCAAATTCAAGGATGGTGAGATCATATCCAGTCATAGTAGAAGACCAGCATTCTCAGGATGAATAGAGAATTCAAAACCTGATTTAGAAAATCATACAATATTAGATAATAACATAAATTCAAAAGAAAATTTAGAAATACCAAAATTTTTTGGCAGAAAATAAAATGCCTTTCGGTGTTTCCGATGCCGCTGATGCTGTGTCCTTCTTGTATGGGCTTATCCACCTGCTTTCAGCAAGTCCAGGGCTTGTAATCCTTTGTAGCTGGATTTCTATATTTTTTGTATATGCCTGTCAAGTAGAAATCTCTGAAAACAAATCTAAACTAGGAACAAGTGTTAAAATTTATGTATATATGTGTAGCTTTTAGGTTCATAGTCTTATCAATTGGAACGGGTTTTAGTCCCAATGTTAGGAAATACAATACAATCCCTGGGAATAGGTAGGTAGAAAAAATTAGGCGGTACTTATCTGAAGGCTCTCTAGGACCTCTGTGAAGTAGATTTAAATTTTGTGACTCTTGATTCTCTGGAGTTCATGCAAATATACATTTATACATATACATATATTCATATAATATATACATATATATTATATGAAAGAGAGAGAGACTAGATGGCTATCATCTTGCAAAAGAATCTGCTTGTCTGATGCTACCAAACTGACAAAGTTATAGCTAACCTAGTTATTAATACTTGCAGAGATCTAAGTAGGATAACTTATATGTGATTGTAGAACAAGCAGCCTTTTAATCTACTAAAAATGATAAAGATCTGTTCATATCAGGTTAGCCATACTGAGTTCTCCACATTATTAGAGGCAGAAGTATCAGAACAGCAACAATCTTTGACTGCTAGGTCCATAATGTAGAAATAGAGAGACATAGAAAAATAAGCTGATATTACTTTGTCTAGGCAAAAAGATACAATCAATTCTCAAATGTCTTGTTGCTTGTCCACAGTCTGTGTCAGGTCATGGTAGTAAACATTTCACCAGGGCTTCTTACCCAGGCACAGCCACAATACATATGAAGATGTCTTGGTACCTCAAAATCTCCTTCAGAGACCTAGGTGTGGTGGGATTCAGGTGTCAGCTGATAAGGTCTGAAGATGCCTATCCAGGGTCCCGGGCTTCAGAAGGGGGAGTGATCAATCTATTCAAAAAAGGCTGCTGGGATCTCGGGGTCCCATGGCAAGCATTCATAGCAACATTGCTTTTTGATACTTCATGTGTGTTCCTATCATTGTGAAGCAGAATTCACCAAGCTTTGGATTGCTCATCCACTAATCTTTTGGGTTTTAAGCAGGAGGTGTCAGAAAAGTTACCACAGGGATAACTGGCTTGGGGTGGCTGGCTTGGTTTAGTGGCTAAGATCTGCATTCACACCATCATGACCCGGGGTTGACTCCAGGTCAGAGAATAAAAAAAAGGAGAGAAGGACCCCAAGATCCCAGCAGCATTTTATGAATATAGTTGGTCACTCCCTCTTCCGGAGCCCAGGACACTGGATAGGCATCTTCTCCGGACCATATCAGCTGACACTTGAATTCCACCACACCTAGAGTCACTTAAGATCTGGGAGTCTCTGTTTAATACAATGAACTCTTAAATAAGTATTTTAAATGCTATATTCTGCAGATTCCTGAAGTATGCATGGTGCTCGGGTATATCTGAATAGGTATTTTTTTTCTATCTACTTCTTGTAAGCTCAACCTGAAAACATCTACAAAGGACTAAATAAAGTTCATTCCTATGATTAATACCACCAGTACTTAACATGGCTACAATGAAAGAAGTTTTATTTTTTAAAGATGACTGACTACATGTGTTTATTCACAGCCTTTATTATATTATCAGCTTTTATAAGACTAGGGCTTTACAATTTATTTCTGTGGGGATATTTTCAAATATATTAAAAGCATTTGGAGATATCAGAGTGATCTAACCACAGTCAGTCTAGGAGGATCAGACAGTGGTGATTCACACCTTTAATCCTAGTACAAGGAATATCCCAGGAGTGGTGACCTATGCCCTTAATCCAATCTGAGTTGGAGGCCATCTTAGTTTACAGAAGGAGAAGTGGTCCCATTCCTTAACTGAGCAGAGAAAATAATTAAGGCAGGCATAAAAAGACAGAACAGGCCAAAGCCAGGAGGAGCAAGACTGGGGAACCTAGAAGATAGCTGGGTGAGATCTGACTGTGGTGTTTATTCTCTCTAATATCTTGTTAATGGCTAGAACAAAGAAGACCCCAGATCTATGTTTCTTGCAAGACAAAAAAAAAATTATTATTATACCTTTGAGTGGGCTCAGGGCAGGAAGATAGCCAAGAGTCCGGAATTCTCTCAGGGTAGAAGTTTAATACAGCACTCTAGGTAGAGGAGGGGGGAGTTGCAATGGCTCTCATGGTTACTCAAGGTGGTCCCACTTAAGTTACTACCTGCAGGTCAGGCTGACCAGGCGATGTGTCAGAAGAATGCAAGAAGTGAGCTTGTTTAGACTGCACATCCTGCATGCAGCAGGGACATCCTGTAAACAAAGCTTTTTCTGAGACTTTGCGTCCTTGAGCAAACAGTCACTGAAACTCTGCCACCTCAGTCAGCTTTAAGGTCCTCTGGGAGGGGCGAGGGGATGTTTTGTCTTGGTGGGCAAACAGCTATTATGACAGTAGAGAGTTAAGTGGGAAAGAGTCAAATGGGATTTTTCTATAATTACAATCTCTGCTTTTCTCAGAGATTAGCCCTGAGTTTCCTTTATTCCTGCAACATAGTTCTGTGAGGCTTAATTCTTAAAATAATAATATTGAGATGGAGTTTTTCAAAATTAAAAAAATCTTTATATGACTCACTTTGCTCTATGAGCTGAATCTGCTAAGAGCACCAGAAGCAGAGAGCTGTGTGTAGAAATATTGTTCTAGTCAACTTCAACATGTTTTTGGTAAATTCATGGAAAGCAAGCTATCCAACTCAGAGAGGCCTAGTTTCTCCAGATTTTCTAGAGGCTCAGCATTTTGAATTTAACTTTTACTTGTAAGATCCATTTCTAGTTAACTTTGTGGATGGAGTAAAGGCATCCTTATGTTTTGGGTAGCACTGAACCACTAAGCTGTGATGTAGAAGATGATAACTAATGATATAAAAGATTCATTAATCCTTAGGAGGTAGTATGATGCAGCTGCCCAGGACAGATAGAGTTTAGGGTGGTAGAATATGTATTTGCTTACAGAAAATGTTCAGACATTTAGCTCCATAGAATTACGAGAAGGCCACTCCTGATTTACAAATAGCCAATAGCACTATCTATGCCTATCAATAAACAGGCTTCTAACAAGCTGCTCAAGGGGTATTACAGCAATCAACTATTTCAAAAAATTTATTGGCAATCTATCATATAAATGATTAACATTTATGAATGGGTTATATAATCGCTCACTGATACAATTGAACCTTAAGACAATTATCAGAAAATTAAAACTTGCCCATGATGGCCAATCCACTCCCCAGAAGGCAAGAACAAACAGGAGGGAGTTCAGTATCTTGGTGTCTCAATGTGGCCTGGCCAGGCACCATTCAGTCTCCAGGCATGCCAGACACATGCCTCCAAGCTTTGCCAGCTAACACCTGAATCTCACTACTTATCTCCCCTTTATCTAACTAAGAGAGTTCTAAACTAAGCGTGAGACTATATCCGATAGAAATGATTAAAAGGGAATGTCTGGGGGAGGAAAAGGCAAAACATAAGCAAGGTAAAACTACAGCTAAAAAGGAAATATAAGGTACATCCTACATGTCTAGAGTATTCAAAAGTGGAGAGGTACAGGAATTATTTCAAAGCTGTTTATCTTGATTAATAACAATCCAATACCTGATTTGTCTTTGATAAGAAAAGATGCCAGTAATCTTAACTGTCTAAGTCTTCAATATCATCAAGACCTGAGAAAGAACATTTGTTACCTGAAGGTTGAAAGCACAAGAGAGTAGCTTCCAAAGGTTAGGAGATGACAGTGACAGTCAGCCACCTGGAGTGACCCATGACTTTTCCGTGCAGTTGGAGCATCCATCCTTCTGACTACAGGCCTATGATATCTGACAGATCTCTTCAGAAGCAGGGCATTTTTGCAGAAACCATCTTATCCTGTCCAGGAAGGTTTTGGCAGTCTCAGTCCTGCATCCTGCTCATCAGGCTTGGATAACATGGCTGCTGACAGTGGTCAAGGTAAGGGCAGTTCTTTGCCCAACAACTCATTGTATGTCTTAGAAGAAAAATTCTTAGTGGAGTGTCCTTAAAGCTCAACACCATCTTGGGGAAGAAACAGTGATGCCAGGAGTTGTCATGTTTCTCATGGCTAAATTCTAAATAACACAACATTAAATGCCATATTCTATAGGTCTATGAACTGGATGAAGACTTCTGTCTATCTGATATATTGTTAGATTTATCTGGGAAACCTAAACAAGAAGACTATTACATGGCAAACCTAATTAACAGTGATCTGCAATTCTTATCATCCTAAAGACTGATGTTTACCTTGTAAAAATAGGCAATCTATAAATGGTTGTATTGTCTCTGAATGATGACTTCCAGTATGACAATCATATAAACATTATCCAGGTGTACATGTATATACAACATGACAACACTATCCTAAGTACATATCATATATAAAACATCTAAACAGAGGTACACAAAACATCTTATGTATATATTGTGACTTTTCCAATTATATATTATGACTAGTATAATTAAACAGAGGAAGAAAGAAATTCCATAATGGAGATGACAGTAACATGCTTAATATCTCTCAATGTGCTAAATATCTTAAACAGAGATAGAAGCAATGTGTAAGATGTGGCAATTACAAATTCAATTTTGTATTAATATACAAATTACTTTAGACATTCAAAAATTTAAGATTTACATTTGTAACAATGCACAAAGTATCTCAACCAAACATACAAAATGGCTTCACATTTATATCAATATACAAGCATCTATATCATTGTATATTGTCTTTGTTTGTATTTGGCTAATAATTGTTTACAGGTAGATTCAACAATATACCTTTATCTACACTATCTATTTCCCCTTCTCATCTTTAAATGGGATTCCTGAGTCTATATTATTGTTCTACCCTCAACCCAAATTCAACTTATAAATATCCTATCAGAGTGGTAATTATCATAACCCCCAGAGGACAAAACTTATCAGGAAAGGGGCATCGTTTTTCAAAAGGTTGCATCTTGAGCACTTGTGGGGTGTGGCATCTGTTTCAAATCCTGTAAAAGCTAAGACAGTGATTATATCCTAATGGACTGACTATAAACATCTAGAACCTTTCTCAAAGCACTGGGTAAGTCCATCTGGTACTCTTGTTAAAGATGAAGGATAATCATAGAATGCTGTCTTGCAACCATTCTGAATAGTCTATATTTAAAAACCAATCATTTAGTGCTGTACACCAGGTTCTTTCTTTCTCTGCCTCTCAGTCTCTTTTTTAACATCAGATAGAATAATTTCAGCTTGGGCCCCATCTTCTTCTTGGATGCTTTGGAGATTGCTGGTAAGAGAAATTGTTGTTTGCCATGGAAAACCAAAACATAATTAGTATCAAGTAAAGATTTTATGTCTTTTGTATCATAGGAAAAAATTGTATACAGAGAAGATTTTAAGGTTAGGAAGGAGGAAATCCACAGATAAATATGATTAAAGATAAAATTATAATACTGTGCCCTCTATATTCTGGCTGTCTTCTGTCCTACACCAGGTGTCTTTTCTATTATGAGACAGAAACTCTCAAGTTTTCTTTACCAAATGTGCATGGTTTTAGAGGGAGAAAGTAACTGAATACGAATCCAAATACAGCTTCACTTATAATCAAACCAGGACCACAGTTTTTAAAAGAGAGATGTAGATGTGAAACAGTGAGAATTGAGAAATTACCCAATAGTGCATACTGGTAGCAGTTGTCCTTACATCCTTTGTTTATAATCCTTTCATAAGTGATCTCCTTTCAGTTTTAGGTGTCTAAGCACTGAGCATCCCTTTCACATCTTGAAGTTGATTGTATATATTCTTCCATAAAGACAAAAACGAGACCCTGCTGCAGCCTTGTTAAATGAGTTTTCCTTTAACATGTATTCAATTGTCATATTGGGGATGGGCCATGACCTTTCCTCCTCAGGAGAGGTCTCCTTTTTGAGATGGATCTTTATTAATTTTGTTGGTATTTATACCTTTTTTTCCCCTGTGGAAACAAAAGCAGAACTCCTACCCCATTGAAGCACATATCCCAGATTCCTATATGAAGTAGTACATCCTTGAAGTAGATGGGTTGTTTTATCTCAGAAGTTTTTTTTCTATTACCCAATGTCTCTCTGCAGCTGTTGTTCCTTTCTCATCAGAAGCTATGGGGGTTGTGTCACTGTGGTTTGCCTAGCAATCCACTAAAGTACCTAAAGCCATGGGGCCAGAGTGACTAGCCAGCAAAGTTGAAAAAGGCACCCTTTTAATGGCTCCCTGCTTTGTATCTGGAGCTGAAAGCACAGGCCTGCTAGCCAAACCCCAGTGCTTCAGCTTTTGGCATGTGACCCAGCTTGCATGGAGAATAAACCCACATCATTGCCAGCCTGCAAAGGTGCACTCTGTTTGTAAGGATCATATCATTCTTTCCAGATCTCCCATCTATTTCGATTGAACTAAAGGAATTCCAATAATTTGGTTTTAATTCTTTATCTAGATTCTTGATTGACTGTTCTGTGGGAAATCAAGAAATGTGTTGATTAACCTATATTAATTATTTCAACACTCATTGCTAATATAATTTCTGTTACTCCATAAAAGCATTTGCACTTTTTCTTGCCAACCCATTTCAGTACCAACTGATTAAAGTTGGTCAAGTGAACTAAACTATTGCACAGCTCCCTCTTCATTAGGAAGTTGCTAATAAAAGGCAGGGAGTTCAGAAGACACCTACTCATTGATCTTTATTTTCTTCTTCCTGACCAGTTAAGGCCCAGACTAAGAAGGGAAGGACTATGTTTCCAACCCTAAGAAGAGAAGTTGGGGTTAATTTATTAAACCATTTCTAAATCACATACTGTGAGGAAAAGCTGAGCAACATAAAAACTTGTTTAAATAGAAATACATAAATAAACGCATCTGAGAAAAGGGGAAAAATTTTGATCACTGGGAAACACATATAACATGTATGAGATTAGCACAGTGATATTGTTAATGAAAGTCAAGATTAAGGAACAATGTGTGAGATGCAGGGTATTTTCATTGGTAGGAACATGTAGTTGCCTAATGCCCTTGAGTTACCCTGTGTTCCTCTTCTACAACATTGTCTGATTAGCCTCCTCCTCAATTTGTATACTTTTTGAAGAAACCGAACCCATTAGTTTACATTAACAAGAGACTTGCTGTTGAATTGTCACCTTCTCCAGCTGACATGGGATAGGTCTGATTTTAGATTGGAAGCCAAGGGTGGGAACTACTGTGCTTTGTGCCCTCAGATCACTTGTCTTGTCACTCAGGTCTTACTAACTAGAGATTTAAAGACTCTAGTGTACCCACCACTCAGATGGGAAAGAATTTATGGAAACTAGAATTCTGGCTCACCTTGCCTCCTGCAGAAGTCAGAAACTGTTGTATGTGTGCATGTTGGGCTCCACCATGGGGAGAGCATTGGGAGTTGCACCATGTTTTATGGGAGCCATTTCTCTACAAAAAAAAGGCAAAAGTGAGTCAGTATGGTGAATGAGGTGCTGTTAGCCTCAGAATGTGTGAAGCAACCATCTGAGCCATGTGAGGTGGTATGGTATCCCTCTCCTGGGAGGAGACAGTGGGTAGACAGAGAGTTTAGCATTTGATTGCTGGTTCTGTGTAGACCTACATGGGCTTCCAACGTCTTGGGCCAGGGAGGCAGCCTCTGAATAACCTGAGTGAATCACCTGCAGTACTAGCATCATCACAATGGAAGCTAAATTTGCCAAACTCAGAGGATAACGTGGTCTCTCTAGTATCTTTCAGAAGTATGCAATTCTAACATTTAATATTTAGAATTAATTTGCATATTCATGATCTCATAATGACCTGAAAATTTGAAAGTGGAAAAGAGGCCTATAAACTGGCAGTTTCTGTGCTCCCCGAGTCCCTGATTCGCTTCTGAGTCAAAGGCCATAAATGTCTGGGTAGCAGGTCATGTTCTTGAGTCTCTGTAGTATTCCTCACAGAATTCCCCATGTGCTCCCATGAGGGCCCATCTGCTTTTCACAGGACAGAGAGTATGTAAGATAATGACAGGGATGGAGTGAAAAAGGATCATGAAAGGGGTTGATGGATCATGGGACTGAAGGAGTAAAGGATCATGGGAAGAAGGGTGTGAAGAGTGATAGGAATCAGCCCATGTGACCCCCCCCATCGGCACTAACAGGGCCCATTCACACTGCATTACCCACAGTGCCTTGCACCCACATCTCTAATTCAGAGCACACCTGGGCTATCAATAGAACATGGGCAGAGCTAAGAGACTGAGAGTGACAGATGGGGTCACATGAACCCCTCTCCTCGGCACTTGAAAACTCTAATTTTAGGATGGGGGAACTGGAACCACAGGAGAGAAATCTGTAAGCTTTGGCTCACATGGGTGGAGGTCAAGGGTCAACTTCCTAAACTCGTCAACTGAGCCTGGGATAATGTATTTGGGTCAGAGGTCAGTCAACTTTCTGATTCTGTCAATGGAGACTGTGGTCATCAGAGTGAGGGGTCAGAGGTAAAATAGATGACCTGTAAAGTGAGTCTGCGGGTCACATGACTGTGGGTGAGAGGTCACCTTCCTGACCCAATCAAATGATTTCGGGACCATGTGGGTGGGGTCAGAAGTCAACTTTTCCTTCTGTTACAGATGCAAACTGAAAGCTGATTTTGTAAGTTGAGGGAGGAAGGGGAAAGGTAAATACTTGAGGGAGCAGAAACATCCATTTTGTTTCTGAGCTTGAGACATTTCTTCAAGGTGGGGACACTGAGTCAGAGGAAAAGGATAGGGCTCAGTACCTATGATTGGCACCCAAGCTCTTGCCCATGAAGCTTCAGGGTGACTCATGATCAGTAATTCTCAAGTAGAAAATGACTCAGGCCCCATATGTCAGATGTCAAAATGGCTGATGGACCCTACTTTTTTCTTATGTACATGGGCGAGATTCCCATTCTGTTCCTTTTAAAGGATCCCGTCCAGATACTGGATGTGACCCCAGAGTGACCCACAAGGTCATAGGTCACCCTAAACAGCCGTGAAGGTCAGAGGTTAAGGTGAACAATTATTATTTTGTTATTTCCAATATGTGTTTGACCTGCTTTATTCCTTCAGGTTCTGGGATTGACAGATACAAACCGGTCCCACCTTCCTCCCTCAGGGGCTGTGATGGACAGGTTTAAGGCCCTGATTTTCTGTTTTGTGCTGGACATGAATATCTGTTAGTCCTACCTTCCTGATTCCAATAGTGTTAACCCCGCCCTTTGACTTAAGGTCTGTGAGTGACAGGTCTAAGCCCCGCCTTCCTCCCTCAGGGGCTGTGACTGACAGGTTTAAGGCCCTGATTGACTGTTTTGTGGTGGACATGGATATCTGTTAGTCCTACCTTCCTGAGTCCAATAGTGTTAACCCCGCCCCCTTGACTTAAGGTCTGTGAGTGACAGGTCTAAGCCCCGCCTTCCTCCCTCAGGGGCTGTGATGGACAGGTTTAAGGCCCTGACTGTCTGTTTTGTGGTGGACACTGATATCTGTTAGTCCTACCTTCCTGAGTCCAATAGTGTTAACCCTGCCCCCTTGACTTAAGGTCTGTGAGTGACAGGTCTAAGCCCCGCCTTCCTCCCTCAGGGACTTCAATGCTAAGGACTCTGAAGGGACCACATGTCCCACCATGGTGATGTCACTGCTATCTGTATGGGGAATATTTGGGGAGGATTCAAAAATCAGTGTATAGCGACACTGATCTCAGCTGATCCTAGTTTTTCCCCACTCAACCTGGTACCTCAGTTTATGCCCTTATCTCAGTTTTTCACCTTAGTTCTCCCTTTTGCCTCAGTTTCCCTCTATAAATCAGTTTTCCTCAAAGCCTAAACTATCTACATATATCAGTTTTCCCTGTGAATAAGTTGTCTCTAGTGCCTCAGTTTCCCTCATTCCTCACTTTATCCCATGCCTCACTTTCCCTGTGCCTCAATTTCCCCCACACATAAGTTTTGCTGTGCTTCAGTTATCCCTGAGCTTCAACTTCCACTGGACCTCAATTTTTCCCTGTTTCTCCTTGTTCCTCAATTACCCACATGCCTCAGTATTCTGCCTCAGGTACCTTGTGAATCACTGTTCTCTATTGCCTCAGTTTCCCCTCCTGTATTGCATCAGTTCAATTTAGTACACAGTAAAAAAAAAAAAACCTCAAGCAATATATTGTGGAAAAGCTGGAATATCGGGGAGACAGGAACAAACTACAGCCAATTCTCACTCTGGCAACACTCAGGATGAAGAGGGTAGGTCCTGTCTCCATGAGTCCTCATACTGACTGCCATCTCAGAAATCATGAGAGAACTTCAATCTTTTGACTTACATATTTTTTTTTTTTGTTCCTACCCAGCTATTCTACTTCCTGGTCCAACTCTCCTAAACATGTGTGCCCTGGACTGGCTCTGTTTAGCTTTGAACTCAGAGATTCAGATAAATTTCTGTTTCCCAAGTGATGGGAGTAAATGCTTGAGTCACCGCTGTCTGACCTTCATGTCTTGGCTGTGGGTGACTGTGTCCTCTGATATTCCTGACAATTCGTTCATTATATATACACTATGTTACCGCAGTTCACTGATGTGGGCTATGTTTCTGTATGCTGTGAACGTCAATGATTAATAAAGGGACTGTTTTCCCCCATGACAGGGCATCTTAAAGGCAGGTAGCAGGAAATACAAGCATAGATAGCAGGAATGGAAGAACCACAAGAGTCTTGATCTAGCTGCCGAAGAATTCACATGTAAACATCGAGGTAAACCACAGGCCATATGGCAAGAAAGATTAATAGAAATAAGTTAGCGTAGGCCTACCATCATGTAATTCATATAACCGTCTGAATCATTTGAGGAGGGAAAGCTGCTGTGGGTGGTTTGTATCTTAAACCACAGGGTCACGTTTGGTAGGTCAACACACTGAACCCCAATCCTCGCCTTTTGTCCTGTCCCCACCACCCACATGGCTACTGTCAAAATGTTCAGTTCTCAGTATAAACATAAAAAAATTATAAAAATAAATATTTTAATCAGCTCCCTTACTACCCCACAATTTGCGGTAAAAAAATGTCTGGGCATCCACATAAACTTTCCGCAAAAACTAAAACCCAAATTTTTAAATGTTTGTTTTCTAGTTTTTTCAAAAAAGTATTTTCAAGAAAACATACTGTTATTTCATACTTTGACTGAAATATTTGACATTTGGTACTGTGACTGGGGAATTTTTCAGAGTTTTTTTTTTTTTCCTTAAAATCAAGTTTTATTATTTTAAATTCTCCTCCAGTTTTCTTAATCTTACCTGAAAAATTTATTATTTCATAAGTTTTAATTAAGGTCATATTACTCTGTGACTGCAGAGAAACAAACTACATTTTTCAGAAGGCCTTTATATGTCTTAAGGGGCAAAACACAGAAACAAAGCAAAGAATGAAACCCTTTTTAAATTAATTCTTAAAAATTACAAATTTACTAATTTAAAAGGTTAATTTCGTGTCAATGGTAAATTCTTTAAAATGTAAATTTAAATATTTAAATATACATTTTTTAGTTTTAACTTTTCAAAGCTCCAGTGGACAGATCACACCAGGGTTGATGACAAACATGTGGAACATTTGACCAAAAAAAAGGTTTGTTGAGAGCTCTCCAGATGATTTCCAGGTATTTCTGTCCCAGCTGTCAACCCCGTCATGCTCTTCAACTACTGCCCTTCAAGTCCAAGGTTCGGGGATGAAAAATAATGAAACTAAATTTTATCCTAATTAGATTTTTTTTTTCAGGTTGACCAATTACTGGAAGTGATGAGAAACTGAGGTGGGGGCAGGGCCACTTTCTTCTGATCACACACAGAGGGCAGGGCCAATTTTTGCTTCTGACCACACATAAGAACAGACTCCCAATAAGCATCCCGTACCCTGAGTACTCACTAATCAGCACTATAGTGACTGAGCAGTCAGCACTAAGTTCTGAGCATCCATCACTGTAAGTACTGAACATTTATGACTGGTACCACAGAATAACCAGAACCCTGAGTACTGAGCATCCATTGTTATAATTACTGAGAACTAGAACTCTACCAACTGAGCACAGCACTTCAGTCCTCTTTGTACCTCCTTTTCCTCTTGTGCCTCAGTTATCCTATACATCAGCTTCCCCTGCAACCCAGTTTTCCTCCATGCTTCCATTCCTTCCTGAGACATCATTTTCTCACATGCCTCAGTTTTCTCCATGTCTCCATCTTTCTCTAGGGCTTTAATATCTCCCATGTGCATGTGGGGTCTAATCTGATGTTATTTGAAATCTAGTACCTGATGTCCCTCAAGAAAATGTGTATCAGTAAACATGTGCCAGGTTATGTGGAGCACCAGCAGGGATGGTGTGTGGGGAAGGAAAAAATAAGAAATCAGGGGTCAAGGGTCTACAGAGCCTCCCTATTTCATGACCATTTCCAGATCCCAGAGTAACACATGTCCTGGGCTGGTGGTAATTTTTGTCCCTCCCATGATCTTTCAGAGTTACCACCAATTTTTGATGCCTGAGATGGTATATTCATCCATGTTCAGTTTCTAAGGTGACAGGTGTTCTGGGCTATTGGTCCTAGGCATCCTCCACATAATATCTCACTCTCTTCCATGCACTTCCTATCCCTGAGTGACAGCCATTTTGGAGTGACAGTTGTCCTGGACTGATGGGCTCTTCCTTTGCTCCCATGACACTTCAAACTGGTCTTCCCCACTTTCAGTTTTCAATGAAATGGATTTTACTTATTTCAGGTATCTTGGGTAACACGTGTCCAGTGTCCATCCACTTCCAGTTTGTGGAGTCACATGTTCAATCCAATTAAAGTCTTTGAGTGAGAATTATCTGGTTCAGTCCCTGCCCCTCTTTATCCACCTCACTGGTCCCCTGACCTCTGGAGCAACAGATGGTTGTCTTTCTTTTGACATCTCATCTTATTGTTTCAGAGGTCACCAGCAGTCATGACCCCCTGGAATATGACATGATGGACCTTGAGATGACATCACATGTAAGGTCACCACTTAGTTTACTAATTTTCAGTTTTGTGGTCAGAATGAAGTTACGGAGGCGACGTCATTTCCATGCCTCAGAGTAACCATTGATGCCACATAAAATAATAATTTGTTCTGAGATTAGAACTTTGTTAATTGAGACTGACCTTTTTGTAACCCAGCCTATGACCTAGGTGATCATTACTGCATACAAATTAGGATGAATAGATTTTCATAAAAAATTTATAAAATTATTTCATAAACCTATTTTAAGGTATGATAGTACAAATATTCCCATATGCAAAGAGAATTTATTCTTCAAACTGCCCTCTCTTTCTGATGTGGGAATGCCTTTCTGTATGCTGTGAATCTCAATTTTTAAAAAAGGAGCTCTTTTGGCCTATGACAGGCTCATAGAAACAGTAGGAGGAGAAATCAGAATAGGTAGGAAAGGAAGGGTGGAGTCAGGGACAGACTGAGCCAGCTGCTGAAAAGAGCAACATGTTAGGAACACAGGTGAGCTTTGGGCCTAGCAGAGGAAAGAATAATGGAAATGGGTTGATTTAAGAGTTAAGAGCAAGCTAGCAGTGTGCCGAAGCCATAGGCCAAAATGCATAAAGTTAATACAAGGGTCAAAGTCATTTTGGGGGCCTGAGCGGCTTCACGTAGCTAAGGGTCTGGGGCTGGAGGTCTGTGGGTCTGGACCTATGGATGACCAGGACCAGGACACATCACTATAACATCTTACTCTATCCTTCTGTGAAATTATGTTTACAATCTGAAAAGAAGAAAATGGTTTACTATGGTAATATTTTTTCTAATCTCGTTTAAGTACCAGTGAGACAACTCAGTGAGAAAGATCTGTGTTGTAAAAGGATGAAAACTGACTTTAATTAACAAAAGGAAAAAGCACAAACTATTTTAATTACACGTATCAGCCATGGGCTACAAATACACAATCACATTGCATGCACACACACCATAAATATTTGTTACAAATATTAGTGTTTTTACAACATCTAGAATCTCTGAATTTCATACTCAGGAAGTAGTGGGGTTTTTTCTCAGGTAGTCAAGTCTGGATTATGTTTCGTTAGCTTTGGTTTCATGGTGAAAGTGTTTTTATTTTAATGGGCTCTGTTTAACCATTTGACTCTAATTTCCTTGTCATGATTTGTTTCTTTGACTGGCTCTTTTACCCTATACATATGGTATCACTTCATTCTTTCATTAGTTTACTGATACAAACAATATAAAAATAGAAATAATAACGTTTGAACAGAATGTTGATATCTATTTTGCATAGAATCAATATCGTTATATAACTAATTGTAACTGTGTTGGCTAAAGATCATACCAAATACTTTATAATAAATAGCCTTTGGTATATTATGTAGGTACTAAAGACTTTTGTAATATGCAAAGGCCTTAAAAATTGGTTTCATATAAAAAGTTTTACTCCTGTATAAAGTGCAAAATTTTACTACACTGAGTACATTTATAGGGTTTCACTTCAGTAAGACATATTTTATGATTTCAAAGAATTATTGATATGTTCAAAGGCTGAGATACACTGATTACATTGTCAAAATTGTTTTTCCAGGTAATTTTATGCATTTTAAGATCACAATGATATGTAAAGCTTTACTCCACTGACTACATTTAGAGATTTTCTCTCCAGTTCTTGATACTGAAGAGATTCTCTTGAAGAGTACAGTGTCAAGCAAAGGCATTCCCACAGACTGTATTCAGTTTCATTACAGTATATATTCTTTAATGCCTTTGAGATGGACTGTCATATGCAAATGCCATAAAAGATTGAGTACATATGGAAGGTTTCTCTTCAAGTTGACTCTATTCATGCCTGCAAACATATTAAACTCATGTAAAGCCTTTATATCAAATACCCAGTTGAATCTTTATATCTGTACAAATTAGGTTTACAATTTGCTACAATTGTTTAAAGTAATTAGAACATAAAATATTAACACTGTCTTTGTAGTCATGGTCTTCTTCATTAAGAATTTTGTTACATCTTTGAAAATACCTGGAATAGTAAGATTTTTTCTATAGGAGATTTTGTACATAATTGAAAAGACCTGGTGAACCTCATCATTTAACCACCTTTCTTATATTTATAAAGTTTCTATAATGTGAGTTTTACTACATTTGATAAGTAAACTAGGATAAGCAGAAGTATTTACCCAGTCCTAGTACTCACAGAGCTCTTCTGGACTGTGAGTTTGTTGATGTATTAACAATAAAGCTGGAAAACCAATGACTTGCATACTTGAATTCAACAAATCTTAACATAGGAACTGCTACATATCTCCTATTTGTTGTCAAGAGACAAGTATGTTACATCTTTTCATATTCTATACTCATATGGCTTCCATTCAGAGAAAGATATGATATGCCTAGTAATAGACAAATAAAAGTAAAACATTTTTTCATGGAATTGTCACAATTTTAATGTCTGTTACTGTTAGATATGCAATCTAGGTATTGAGGTTTCTACAAAACTGCCCCTTGACTCTTGACTGTAACTGCCCCTCTCACTGAAGTAACCACAATCATAACATCTATATACAAAAAGCAAGCCTTACTATAAAGTTTTTCCTTATTGGAAGGTTTGGGAGACATAGTTATCATGTCGTCAATATATACATATTTTTTTAAAGGGATAATAAGGTAACAATTGAATGACAATTTGCCAGCACAGCTCCCTTGGGGCTATTCAAATGGTGATATCTGCTAAGGAATTGTTACTTTACTACTTTCTCAAAACTAGGCCTTGCAATTCACCTACGTGAAGGTGAGATATATGGCTTTCTCAAAACTTAATAGTTATTCATGAACATTAAGCTGTGATTATTTACATAACTTCTTATGCCTAACACTTTTAGGACACATTACAATTTCTGGAGAGGTTCATTTGTATCAGCTGGTACATGAAAATTACCTTCTATGACTATTATAACTTTGACAACATTCTTCACTATTATAATCTTCCTAATGTATCCTAAAATATACAACCAGAAAATATATTTTATACTATAGAAATATTTTCAAAACTTGATTTACTATCTTTTTCAAACATTGCACCTGGCTGTTCTATTCAGCTCATTTCTCTTATTTCTTGATCAAATTACATAATAGCACTAATAATCGAGAAATTGTTGACCTCTTATTTTAAATTATGAAGAAAAATGCAATCTTTCCTATCTTGGTAAGCTTCCTATAGGTCAACAGTCCTTGAAACTTAAATTAATATGCATATCACCATAGGTAACTGCATTTTATGATATCTCATAAATGTCTACAACAAAAAGCATGACACTGATAACACTGTGAAGGTATACATCTTTGTCAATATACTTATATTTCTGGTGTTTCCCACATTCCCATGATTTAAATATAATATGATAAAATCAATATGTCACTTTTTGAAAAACTGAATACATGTTTTACCTGTTATTTCTGTACCCTTTAAATGGTATATTACCTTGCAAAAATGCCTATTAAGCATAGAAAGATAAGTAAAGATATCTACAGTACAATGCAGACAGACTATTCTTGAGAGAATCTGTAAGAATAATTTCTAAATACAAAAATGTAATTAAAATGGACAAACAGGTAATATTGGCACACAGTTATAACCCAAGCACTCAGACAGCAGAGGCAAGCATATCTGTCTCTGAGTTGACTGTGAACCCATTTATGCACTGATGCCAGTTCTGTGTTAATTTTCCAAAAACGTGAATTGCTCAAATTTAAAGTATAATATTATTAAGATATTACTAAAAACAAATGATGCTTAAATAGTTACAAATAGATGAAAACATTAGCAATATACTTATTGAAAATAAATAACTAACAAAGAAGGATTGATGACTCAATATTAAAGAGTTCCTGCTGCTCTTGCATATAGGAGGGCAGAGTTGCCAGTACTTATGTGAATGATCACAACTTTAAACAGCTCAAAACAAATATAAGAAACTGGCAAATTTTAATTTTCAAGCTATGAGTCAATCTCAGTGCAAGTGCATATCCTTGACATAGACAAAAAGCTACATTCTTGGCATATTACCAAATGGTATAAAAACAAAAAAGGATCTAAAAATGTTGGTCCACCTCTCATCCCAAGTCTTAGGATCCAAAGCCAGGTCGATCTATGAGTTGAAGGCCAACCTGTTTTGTCAGAGAAACTTTTAGGACAGTTAGGAACATATATCCATAACATATCAAAAACAGAAAAATTAATATAGCAGGCTAACAAATTATTTTAATACTGAATATCATTGCCTATTACTATATCATATGTAATTAAGAGATAGAGTCTATTAATGGTGATAAAGGCATGATAATCCAAAATGCAAGCAAGCTGATTAGTATCAAACAGAACACAGTAGACACAGAGAGCAGAAAATCAATTGAGGCTCTAGAAGCTCATATCACACTCCGAATGATAAAATGTATACAGATGGCTCCTCCTACTAAATGGTTTGATGAGCAATCAAAAGAAAGTCACTAAGGAGAAACAAATGTTCTAGTAAATCATCAGGACTAAGATGTTATTTTTTTAGTCAACTATATTCTGACCCAGGTCACTATAGTCTTAGGGAAATCCATAAAGGGAAAATTTGTCACTGCAAACATCCTCACAATTTCCTAAAACAATCATATTATTCAAATTTCCAGTCACTTTTGACAACTGCCAAGGTCCTAGGCATAATACAAGAGATAGAAACTAATATTCAAAGTGTCTGTGCATTAGAAATATAATTTTATGATAGGAATATCTTACTAAGCATTGCTCTGAGGCCATAAACTCTGGAATTTTGTTCACATCTACCTGTCTTTATTATATACTGTAACTTTTTTTTATAGAGATAAACAAATTTCTCCACAGAATGCATTGTGTTTTTTCCACATTAATGTATTTCATCAACAGGGCAGATTTATATTTGAAAATAATCAGAAAGATGATTTTTGTTTGAGATGTTTAATTTTGATGAAGAAATGATGCTTCATAACTAGACCTATTCTTTTGTGAGAATTATGACATGCACAGGGACTGTTTTATAGCTCTGATTGATATAGAAAACTATTATCTCCAGCTATTAAGAGAGCTTTCCCCTTTTGGCATTAGTTTCAGGAACAAGATGTGGTTTTTGGCTGGCTCTTTTACCCTTCATAGGGCTATATAAATTTATACATATATATTTCATATGTTTGCTGGTGCAAACAAAGTAAAATGGATATTATAATGCTAGAGAAATTACATACATTATCAATTTTTTAGAAAAATACTGTTGGCTAAATATCATTCTAAAAACACTAAAAAGAAATGGCCTCACGATCTTTCTGATGTACATAAAGAATATTATAATATAAAGAGGCTTTACCATTGTACAAACAAAGTGGCTTCTGTTTAAAGTGAGACTTTACCACACTCATTTTAATTGGATTGACTGAAGTATGATTTATTTCTGATGATTGAGAATTTTGATATATGCAAATGCTTTGCCCACTGAATAACTGATAGGTTTCTTCTCCTGTATGTGTTATATTATGCTTTCCAGCCCATATGTATTATATTATGCTTTCCAGGAATGCTTTGATATACAAAGGTTTTACTACACTGATTACATTCATAAGGTTTCTTTCTTCTATTTGTTCTTTCAGGCTTATGAAGATGACTTTGTTGTACAAAGGCTTTACCACACTGCTTATAATCATAGGGTTTCTCTCCTGTATGTGTTCTTTTCTGTGTCTTAAGATAATTTTGGTATGCAAAGGCTTTGCCACACTGGTTACAAACATAGGGTTTCAATATGTGTTCTTTTATGCTTTTGAAGAGTACTGTGTATTGCAAGTGCTTTACCACACTGGTTACATTCATAGGGCTTCTCTTTTGTATGTGTTCTTTTATGTGTCTTGAGATTACTTTGATATGCAAAGACTTTACGACACTAATTACATCCATAGGGTTTCTCTGCTGTATGTGTTCTTTTTATGGATTTGAAGATGACTTTGTTGTGCAAAGGCTTTACCATACTGATTACATCCATAGGGTTTCTCTCCAGTATGTGTTATTTTATGGCTCTGTAGATGAGTAGGTTGTGCAAAGGCTTTACCACACTGATTACATTCATAGGGTTTCTCTCCAGTATGTGTTCTTTTATGTGTCTTAAGATAACTTTGAACTGCATAGGCTTTACAACACTGATTACATTCATAGGGTTTCTCTCCAGTATGTGATCTTTTATGCTTTTGAAGAAGACATTGATATGCAAAGGCTTTACCACACTGATTACTTTCATAGAGTTTCTCTCCAGTATGTGTTCTTTTATGTGTCGTGAGATTACTTTGATATGAAAAGGCTTTACCACACTGATTACATTCATAGGGTTTCTCTCCAGTATGTGTTCTTTCATGCCTTTGAAGATGACTGTGCTTTGCAAAGGCTTTACCACACTGATTACATTCATAGAGTTTCTCTGCAATATGTCTTCTTTGATGCTTTTGAAGATAAATTTGTCGTGCAAAGGCTTTACGGCACTGATTACATTCATAGGGCTTCTCTCCTGCATGTGTTATTTTATGCTTTCGAAGACTATTTTGACATGAAAAGGCTTTACCACACTGATTACTTTCATAGGGCTTCTCTCCAGTATGTGTTATTTTATGCATCTTAAGAACATTTTGATATACAAAGACTTTACCACACTGATTACATTCATAGGGCTTTTCTCATGAATGTGTTCTTTTTTGAATTTGAATAGTACTGTGCCTTACAAAGCCTTTACCACACTGATTACATTCATAGGGTTTCTCTCCAGTATGTGTTCTTTTATGACTTTGAAGATGACTTTCATATGTAATGGCTTCAACACATTGAGTATATACACATGTTCTTTCATGCCTGCAAAGAAATTTGGACATATAACACTTAATGCATTTAGTACACTGTTAAATCATTACATATAATGATTTAATTTTATAATTATGGATAAATGTAAATAGAAATCACTGTTATTTTCTAAAGTATTAAAAATGTCTTTTTAGAGTTATTTTGCATGTTCAAAGACTGTTGTGAGGAATAGTTTTTTATTACACAATTCCCACTCAATGACATATTTTGAAATGAGATATCTTACATATTTTAAAAAACTGGAAACTGTCAGAGCTTTAAAACTTTTATAGTATTCGTGAAATTTACTATAATGCGAGTCATACTACATTTTCAATATGTTCTAGACCAAACAAATGTATACACATTCAGCACTCATAGGGATTTTCTCCTGTGTATTTTCATATATTTACACTGAAGCTTACAAATTACTTATTTTGAATAAAATTCAACATTGGGATTGGTACATATCTCCTAAATATTTACAAAAAGAGGTATGTTATATCTTCCCACATCTCTAAGCTCATATGACATGTATTTAGAATGACATGTAATATATGCAGTATAGAAAAAAACAAATCTTTCTTTATTGAATTCACACACTGTGACTTTCTGTCTCTCAGAAACATATTGTATAGGATTGAAGGTTCCTCTATGACAACCACAATTTGTGTATGTAAGTAATACAGGCTTTACTATGTATAGTATATAGCTTTGCCTATAAAAACATTTTTATAATGTTTTTCTATATTTTAAATATGAATCACTTGTGTAATATATATAGTGTAAAATTAATGGATCAAAAATTTAAAGCGTCATTCACATGGTGCTATAATTGAAGTAGTATATTGGTTAAAGTTTTATATAGTGGTCTTCTTTTTTCAAATAATGCCTTGCAAATTCAATTCACTTGCCTAAAATTGAGATATATAATTTTCTGAGATTTTAATAATCATCAATGCACTTTAATATGTGTTTATTTTGACAAATACTTTTGTTTGAACTTTGCGGAAACTACATTTTATCAAGGGACCATTTCTATCAGGTTGAACATGAAAATTACCTTTCTTGTCTTCTAGAAGAGTTAGAACTTTCTTCAATTTTGTGATTCTCCAAATTGATTCCTAAAATATAGTGCCAGAAAAATGTATGGAATTTATTTGAAAGTTGGGAAAAACTAAGTTTCTGTACTCACAGTAATTAAAACTATGAGTAATTTGTTCAGCTCATTCTTATTTTTCATTTAAATTACAGAAGAGAATCCTAAAAAAACACCCTTTTTCTTACTTTAAAACATGAATGAAAATTCATTCTCACCAATAGCAGTGAGGTTCCTGTAGGTATCCAGCATCACATCCTTGTAGAGATTCTTCTGGGAATTATCTAGCAAAGTCCACTCTTCCCATGTGAAGCTGACATGCACATCATCATAGGTCACGACATTCTAAAATATTCCATACATATGTACAACAGAAATCACAATATTGAAAGCACTGTAAATGTATACTACTTTGACTGTACAACCATATATTTCTGATGCTTCCACATATATGATATGACATAAAGATTATACTGAAATTACTAATCACATTAGAGGAAAACTTAGTAACAAGTTCAAACCTCTCATTTTTGTACTCTCTGATTGGTATAATATCTTGAAAGGGAAATGCCTATTAATAAACATAGAGAGACAAACAGGTCAACAGTACAGAGTGAACATGACAAGAGTTGTATGAGCAATTACTAACTATAAAAAAGAATCTGAAATGGACAAACTGGCAGCATTTGCACCCATGGTTAATCCTACACTTCCTAAGGTAGAGGTAGGTAAACCTACTTCTGAGTTTCATACAGGCTTAGATTATAAAATTAGGTCAAGGGCAGCGAAAATACTAATTCCTGTCTCACAGGCTGAAATTAGTCAATCAAAGATATACAAAACTCAGGATTTCATCAAAGTTTCTACAAAGAATTAGGTATTCACTTTAGTTCAATATTCTTCTTCCAGAACTGGAAATTACCCTAACTTAAATTGTAATATCAGTATGATTTTATTAAAAGGCAGTGCATATTTTAACAGTTACAAAAGGATAGATAAAATCATGAGTGCTACATCTTTTAATTGTAAATAATTAACACAGAGAAGGGCAGATGGCTCAGTATTACAGAGCTCTTCCTATATGTATATGAGGGTTCAGTTGCCAGTATATACAGAAACAAACATAATGATTATTTCATGTTTGAGGTTGCAGAAATAATATTTTGAATAGTCCATTTACAATTGTTGTATAATTATGCATATGAATAATATACTCATTTTAAAAACCTTCAGAAAAGTACAACAATGGAGGAAGAAGGCCATGATCTTGCAATCCAATTACTTAAAAGACATAGATAGTATTAATATAATGAATAAATGCCATCCTGGGAAACAGAAATGTTGGCTTGATATTGCACAACTTTTACTTACTATTATATTAAATCCCAGAACCAGATATTGGGGAAAAGCTCAGTTTTCAGAAAAAGAAACAAACCAAAGCCAATTATCACCTAGCCAAACTCTAAGGCCAAATAAGTAAGTACTCTTTAAAAGGTTGTCAGCTTGTCTGATATCTCACACAGAATCGCTGACTTTCTGACATCTCCTGCGTTATATGTTTTTTCCTTGTCCAGCTATTTTATTTCATGGTTCAACAATACTAGAGCTAGGATTAAAGCTGTGAGCTACCACAGCATGGCTAATATATTTTTAGCCCTCAGAGATCCGGAAGATCTCTGTCTTTGGAGTGATATTAGAAAAACAAGCATGTGTAACCACTCAGTGGCCTTCATGTATCGACTGAGGGTGATTCAGTCATCTGATATTCCAGATTAACTGTTTTATTAAATATACAATACTTCACTATAGTTTCCTCATTATTTCAGAACTTGCAAGCCAAAGGCATTATCATCTATAAGGCTAAGTTTCTCTCGGTGTACAGAACAACTTACAGGACAGCCAAAGTTACAGACTAACCTTTATCACAAAAACAAAATATATCTGGATACCATACTATTTAATCAGAATTTTGTTTGCTTTGTTGTATTTCATGTGATTCAGAGATATAGTCCATATTAGTATAAAGTAAAAGTATGACAATATTAGAAGGAAACTGGTTGATAAGCTACCTCTAGCATATTAAGACACAAAATACAAAATATGAATTGAGGTTCTAGAGTCTCATATCACACCCACAATGACAATTTTCATTTAGAAAGTGTCTTACTATCTGAGGATCCACTAGCAATCAAAAGAAATTCACCACAGAGAAAAACATGTTCAAATGAAGAAAATATATTTATTCACTTAAATGAGCTTCATAATCTGCAACAGCCTCTACAAATCTACAAATATTCAGTCTTTTCTGACACTTTCCAAAAAACATGGCATAATGATGTAGGGAACATCTTTTTGTATTCTGTGAATATTAATTTTTAAATAAAGGAGCTGTTTTGACCCTTGGTGAGTATCGTAGAAGTAGGTGGGCAATTAGAATAAGTAGGAAAAGAAGGGCAGAGTCAGAGACAAATCAAGACAGTCAACTAAAAACAAAAATGTAAAAAATGCAAAAAAGCCATGGGCTATGTGGCATACAAATTAATACAAATAAATTAAATTAAAATAAAAAACCAACAAAGTGCATAGGCCAAACTACATAAAGCAATTATAAATATATAATTCATTTTAAAGGCCTAACCAACTGAAGACAACTAAGCAGGTCTAAAACAACAAGTCTGTAAGTCTAGACTTCTAGCCAACCAGAGTGAAAAAACCATTACAACAGTATAACAAGCAGAAAAAAACAAAGATTCAAAATGTTAACCCACCAGACAAATAATGCTTTGGTGGGAAAATCTAATCAATCACAGTATTGGGACATATAGATGGAATATTATTTACTTCTGTCCGTAATTCATTGCGTGCTACTATAATTATTTTATAAAGAATATGCAAATTTTCCCACAGCTAGTATTTTAGTGTATTTTCCCCATGAATATATTTCATTTATTGAGCATATTCATATCTGTGATTTATCAGAATGGTATTTTCTCGAGCATTTTGATGAATAAAAAGTGTTTTATAACTGGCACCACTATACCACAAGAATTGTGAAACATGTAAGTCTTGTTTTATATCTTAGGACAACATAAGAAAACAGATGTTTTGACATCCAACAAGACCGATTTTCTACTATTAGCTGACTTAAGTCTTCAAAAAGACTGTTTGACCAGCTATCTTGTTAACAGATTTTTAAAATTATTCTCAGGAAAGCAGTCCAGTTCTCAAGGACAGATGGCCTACTGTGTAGCGTGTTGAACCCAGTTCAAATGTACAAGCAATCTGAATTCAGTGCACACCCCTCTTGCTAAATCTGGCACCTATATAGGATAATAATTAACTCTGTAAAATCCTCAAAATCAGTTTTATGATACATTGCTCAAAGTACAACAAACTACCTACTTTTATCTTGGGTCTTGGTGTTCACATGAGTGACATGGAATGCTTCACCAAGGACTGGGGAAAATGGCTTTCATTCAGAGAGAAACTGAAGTGGAAAGATTTTCTAAATAGCAAGGGCAATGAAATGTAACCAGACATTGTAGACCCAAGTAAGAGCTGCAAATTTTCTTCTGTAGGCTTTAAAGTTACAATCAGAAGAGAAGAAAACCTTAAGATGTAAAATGAATTTAATACCACGGCCACTAGTAAACTTCCCAGTCAACTTATCTCACCCAACAATATGCCCTCAATTTGCCTTATAGCCTAAACATTGAGTGGCTCCTAGGAAATCCCTTGGTGGCTGCACTCTCTAGGGACACATCCAGATCACCACAACCAACCCACTTCAGGCAGAAACTGACATTTTTATAATTGTTAAAACAAAATGGCAGTTTAAATTTTTAATGACACTCAAAAAATATGGGATATAGCTGTGGCAGGATTAAGGTGTCAGGTGATAAGGTCAGAAGACACTTCCGGGACCCTGGAGGGGGTGTGGCCAAGCCCATTGATAAGTGGCTGCTGGGACATGAGGAGCTCTCTTCCTGGTTCCTGGCTGCTGGCTGCTGGACAGACAGAATCGGAATCCATCGTGCTTCCATCGTGCTTTCATCGCTCCTCCATCGCTTGGATCCACCAGTCCTTGTTCAGGTGCCACCATAAGCTGTTACTAATATTGTGAGTGTTAATTTATATTCTAATAAATATTAATTTTGGACTGGCGCCTTGAAAGTAAAACTCCATCTACATATAGCTATGGCGAAAAGTTTCTAAAATATATTATAAATCCCACCACAATATAGTGTATAATTTATTTATTTATTGACTACATAGTTCAACTTGATAACTCTCTAAAAACACTTTATAACTTTATTTCTATAATTTGATAACAAAATGAATGATTCTTTCTTTGCAGATGGGGTTGTATGTTATAACTCCCCCAATTATGAAGTTGAGATTTATTATATTTGTATTGTTATAACAACTCTATTTACTGTGTAATTAGCAAATAAATTCTGACCCTCAAAGGTAACATTTATATTGCCTGAAACTTTCTGTTTGGTGTATACAGCTATGTAAAACAAAAAGGGACCATCAGAATGCATATAAGTTTATATTGTTTCTAAAAATCCTTCAGATATAAAAGTCCTAAAGTCTTACTATTCTGTAGCTGTCCCTTTAAGCCCTGCTGCAGGCCAGAAGCTGGTAATTGAAGCAGCGTAATTGCTTGAAATATCAATATCTTAATAGTGATATCATGTAAACATCAGAAGAAAAGTTTATTTTTAGCATTTCAGTTGCACAGAAAACTACCTACTTTCCATAAGAGAGAAATGGAGACATAATGAGGGAATAACTGACCAAGGCAAGACTGAAACACAGCAAGGAAAACATTAAATTCATATCTTTGTCTCAGAAACATGTGCCTTAAATTTCAAAGAACTTAGATGTTCATGTCCTTGCAACTTACCGTGTAGGTCTCCCTTATGTTACTGTCAATCCCTCTATATCACTATGTCTTCACAGATCTTTTATACCTTTGGTATCACAGCATATTATGTTCTATAAATGCAAGCCAAGCTGCTGCTGAATTGTCCCGCGCCCACTTCTTGCCCGCAAGAAAAGGCACGGCACACGTAGGATCCTTCTGCAGCAAAGCTTTAATGCGTCTTGAGGGAGAGCATTAGCTTACGGAAAATGGAGAGCCATGAGGTAGGAAAAGCCCAATTTTTATATAGACCAAAGACCTCTGCCATGGACGTGTCACCTTTCTATAGGCTGCAGCTCATTATCTCACATGAAGCCATGGGAGAGGCGGAGAGACCAGTCTCGTGAGAGTATCAAACGCATGCGCTCTTGTTTTGTTTACTGACTCAGGCGGGTTGGCCAGCACCGGATATCGGCGCCACCTTGAGGAGCTGGGGCCAGCGGCTCCCAACACTGAATATTCTTTTAAGATGGGTTATATTTGTTTATGCTGTGGATTATTTGTTTTACTGATATAAAGATATGTTGCATTCTTTACTGTTATACATGTTTACCTCTGTGAAAATAGAATACTTTGCCAAAAATAACATATTGGTCTAATAAATAGTTGAATTCCCAATAAATAGCTTAACAGATATGGATATACAGGTATTTCACAAATAAAAAATAATTTTGCAGGGGAAGAAATCTTGCCAGGAAAAAGGAAGGAGTATCACATAAAGGAAAAGACACAAGGGCTAAGCACTAATCAAAACAAAATCACTTTTACTTTTCTATTTTTTAACTTGCTATCAAGCTGTTATGATTGATTCTCTAACTGAAAGTATCTCAGGCAAGAAATTGATTTATTTGGCTGATTGTATCAAATAATACTTTATCATTTTGGGAGATTAGAATGGAAACTTAAGTTAATAATTGAATGCAATACCGAGGGACAGAGATCCTGACTGAGAAGTGAATGGGAACAGGGGAAGTGTGATTAGTATATAAAATTAATTAAAAAAGAGAAAATGATAAAACTATTAATGACCTTGGAACACTGGAGAGCAGGAACCAGTAAGATAAAAAGAGTAATTCTCTTAAAGAAAGTGTTAAAATTATAATACCACTAACTGACATTGTAAAATGATAAAAATATAATGTATTATAAAGATAAACCTCTTAGCAATATTGACTTTGAAAAAGAGCAGGTTTTTATCCAGCAGAGGAAATGCCATTAATACGTGACAGAAAGATTTTGTTCACATGCATTTGTTGAATACTGAAATGTGTAACCTGACACAAAGAGCCATAGCCAGTAATCCTTTCTTCAAAACTCTGAGCTGAACTAACTCTGTCAAGGAGAGTTGAGCATATTTGCATAAGGGTTCAAAGAATAGAACATAGGTTCTCTGTACCAATGTTACCGGTTGAAATAAAGAAAAAGACCTCGGACCCAGATTTCTTGCAAGATAAAAAAGTTTAATTTCACTGAGTGGACTCAAGGCACTGAGAGGCCAAGAGCCCCGAATGCTTTTAGGATAGAATTTTTATACTATACTTTGAATTGGGAGGGGGAGTGTGGTGAGGTAAGGAAGTTGCAAGGTTGCCAGGATGAAGAATGCTTGACTGCTTGTGATTGTCTCAGGTGGTCCCGCTGGAGAGATCACGAGCATGATGCATGAGCTCCAGGAGGTCAAGCTGCTCCAGGGGGGGATTCTCAGAACTCAGGGAGCAAGGTGCTATAAATCTTATGAACAAAGCTTTTCCCAGAACCCGGGCCTTGAACAAACTGCCACTACATTACTATGAAACAATGGAGCTGAAACTCTTTGTCCTGAGCAAGCTGCTGTGACATGAGAGGGAAAGAGAAGCAAACAGGATTTTAGAATTTTCTATTAACAGGATTTTAGAATTTTCTATTTTCACATTCCTCCCTTTTCTCTTCTGCATATCTCTAATCTTAGAGAGTTGAGTCTCTTTGTAGCCTGTCATAGTGTTGCCTCATTATCATGAGCTTCACTGCACCTATTTGTCCCTGGAGGAAAGTTGAAAGCCTGTTTAGGATGCAGGGTCCAATAGTGACTATAAGTAGTAGTATAATAAGTGGCCCTGCTAGAGTTGAGATCAGGGTGGTCAACCATGGGGACTTGGTGTACCATCCTTCAAACCATCCCTGTTGTTCTAATAATTCTTGTTCTCGGGTTTTTAGCCGTTCTTTGAGCTTTGCCATAGAATCTCTGACCACCCAGGTATGGTGGACATAGAAACAACATTTTTTTAAGGCTGCACATAAACCTCCTTCTTTGAGGAAAAGCAAGTCTAAACCCCGCCGGTTTTGCAGTACTACTTCTGAAAGTGAGGTTAAGGACTTTTCTAAAGCTTCTATAGACTGTTCTATAGCTTTGAGGTCTTGAGTAATTGCTAATTCTAATGAGGCCATCTGCTTGGGTCCTTCTATAAGGGCTGCTGTCCCAGTACCTACTCCTGCCAACACTCCAGCTGCCAGAAGTACCGCTAAAGTCAGGCTGATAGGTTCTCTTTTAAACCTGTTTCTTATATTGACTGCATTTTCAAAGCTCTCTCCTCTGTGATAGGTCAGGCGGGGAAAAATTCTGACCATAACACAGAAGTTTCTGGTATTATTAAAAATTTGTGTGGAGACATAGGGATTCCCGTGTTGCAGGCCTATCTTGTCCCTCCACAGTTATAAGCTGTTTTTCTATCTCGGCCATCCCGGGGGCACACATAGAAAGGAAGCCGCTGCAAGAGCCGCCTATTCCAGGGCCCCGCGCATCCTGGGCTGTCAAGTGCGCGCCTCCGATTTCGATCTCGGGTCCCCTCATGGGCACAAGGGAGCGGTTGGGCAGGGTCAATGGTGGGTATATCTCAGGATTCTAATCCTGCTGCCAGCTGACACAGGTCAGGATTAAGTTCAGGCCACCATGTCCACTGGGGATGGTGTGAGGAGGATATTTCTCATACCGTGTCCCCAATCCCAGATATCACCTGCCATGTCTGCTCAATCGGTTGGTGAGGGTTTTTCTCTAGAGGACTGGTGCCGTATACGGAGCTTGAGGGGATTATCAGTCCTTTCCACAGTCCATCGAGCATCAGGGGCAGGAGCAGGCTTAAGATGAGAAGCGTGGATCCAAGCCGTGATTCCATCTACCTTGACTGCTGTTGGTGTTATCAGGAGGATCTGGTAGGGTCCTTTCCAGTGAGGTTCAAGGGTCTGGTGTTGGTGTCTCCAGACATAAACAAAATCTCCCACTTGATAGCGGTGTGGAGTTCCATCTCCCTCAGGTTGGTATAGATCAGACAATTGTCTCCACAGGCTATGCTGCACTTTTGCCAATGCCTGTAACCTAACAGACAAGGGGGTATTTGGTATATTCAAATCAGAGTTTGCCAGGTCATGTACAGGAGGATGAGTTTCAAAAAGAATTTCAAAAGGAGTTAGACCAGTTTGAGCAGAGGGAGTATTTCGGGCACGAAAAAGGGCGTAAGGTAGGAGCATTACCCAATCTCTATGGCCAGTCTCCATGGTTAATTTGGTTAGGGTCTCTTTAATGGTTCTATTCATTCTTTCTACCTGTCCTGAGCTTTGGGGTCGGTAAGCACAATGTAATTTCTAATCAATCCCCAATATCTTGGCGACCCCTTGACTTACCTGGGCCACAAATGCTGGTCTATTATTGGACCCTATTACCTTGGGGAGTCCAAATCGTGGAAAAATTTTTTTCATGATCTTCTTTACCACGATTGCAGTGGTCTCATGCTTGGTGGCAAAGGCCTCCACCCATCCTGAAAAGGTGTCTACAAAAACTAAGAGATATTTTAGTCCATATTTGGTTGGTTTTACATCAGTGAAGTCGACTTCCCAAAACTGACCAGGCCGGTTGCCTCGAAGCCGGATGCCACTCATTCCCCTGGATGGGTAGGCATTTACCAGCTGGCAAGCTTCACATGTGCTGACCACAGCTTTTACCAGGTTTTTCTTCTCCTGAGTGGTTATGTCTCGGTTGTCCTTCAGTAGCTGCATCAGCTTGTCTGTTCCTAAGTGGGTGAGTTGGTGCACCATCTGGATGTAGGCCCGCACATCTTGAGGCAGGGGCAAGGGAGATGGTGCTGGGTCAATCTCTGCTGCCAAGATGTCCACAGTGGGCTCCATTGCTACTGCCCGAGCTTCTTAGAGGCTACAGCCGCAATGGCTCTCAGGCATCCTGGCCAGCCCCTAGCAACCGCATCCAGCCGCTTGGAGTGGTATGCCACTGGCCTTTTCCAGGGGCCCAGAGACTGGGTCAAAACCCTTCGGGCCACTCCGTCTTTTTCATGAACATAGTTTGTGAACAGCTTCTCTACGTTGGGTAGGGTTAGGCCTGGTGCAAAGAGCAACGCTCTTTTGATTTGGTCAAAACTTTCTTGCTGTTCTTTTCCCCATATATATTCAGTCTCATCTTTTAACAGGGGGTATAAGGGGGCAGCCAAGACAGCAAAGCCAGGAACCCATAGTCTGCAAAATCCCGCTGTCCCCCCAAAATTCTCTAAGGCTTTTTCTGTTCTTTGGGGGAGGAATCTGAGTTACAGTTCTCTTCCTAGCCTCTGTCAGCCATCTCTTACCATCTCGAAGGGTGTAGCCCAGGAATGTCACCTCAGGCTGGCATATCTGGGCCTTCTTTGCAGAGGCCCGATATTCTAGTTTGGCCAATTCAGTCAGCAGCTTTTTAGTTCCCTTCATGCACTGCTCCATGGAGGTGGCTGCAAGTAACAAGTCATCAACATACTGTAATAGAGTAACCTCAGGCATGGAGGCTCGGAAGCTCCCCAAGTCCTGATGCAAGGCCTCATCAAAGATGGTAGGAGAGTTCTTAAAACCTTGAGGCAGCCGAGTCCAGGTGAGCTGTCCCGAAAACCCACTTTCAGGGTCAGTCCATTCAAAAGCAAATAGCTCTTGGCTGGATTCATGGAGGCGTAAGCAAAAGAAGGCATCTTTCAAGTCTAGTACTGTGTACCATTTTCTGTCAGGGTTGAGGGTACTGAGGAGATTGTAGGGGTTTGGAACTGTAGGATGGATATCTACTACTCAACTGTTAACTTCTCTTAGGTCTTGGACTGGCCTATAATCTCCTGTCCCAGGCTTCCATTAATCTTTCTAAGAACATAGAGGGGGATTCCTCTGGCCCTTGGACTACTTCCCTTACCTTGGCCAAATTGGTGGGGTGCCTTGCCGCCGCTCAGAGACCCCCCATTAGAGCCTGGCGATAGAGTAGAAGGTGCTGCCTACCATCTGGGGTGTTTGGATCCCAGTGAGGCCGCCTTAAGGGGAAGGCGTCCTCAATCAGGTTAGGCAATTGAGTAGGACAGCCATCAGGGCCAGGAACCAAATTCCTGGCTTCCAACAAGATCCGATCCCTCTCTTCAGAGGTGAAAAGGGTGCCTAGGAGCTGCTGGCAGTCATCCCAGGTGGGCTGATGAGAAGAGACTCTAGGAGCCCAGTGAGCCTCACTGGGTCCTCAGAGAAGGGAGGAGCTGTGGGAGCTGTGGGAGGGGGAGCCAGAGACGGCTAAGGGAAGAGGGTTGAGGAGGAGGAAGAAACGGCTGGATCCAGCTGGGAGGGTCCTCTGCCAAGTCCTCCCAGACCCAGATGTAAGGTTGCTGGTCAGGATGGCCACATGGTCCAGGGCTGAAAACAATAGCTTTAACTGCCTGGATAGTTTCCTTATGAAAAGTCCCTGTTGGCGGCCATCCAACGCCAAAGGTTGACCATTCAGAAGTGCAGAAAGTCTGCCATCTATTTTTCTTAACACTGAGAGATAAGTTATTAGCCCGGTCTGAGACTGCTGACCAGTGGGATAGGGTAAGTGAGAGTGGGGTCAAGTGCGTCTGACCCATGTTAATCAACAAAGACACAGGCAAGTAGCGATGCACACCGACGCCAGTGGAGCCAGCAGTACAGACACAGAACCGGCAGCCAGACACACAGACACAGAGCCTGGCAACCGGACACACAGACACAGAGCCTGGCAGCCAGACACACAGACACAGTGCCTGGCAGCCGGACACACAGACACAGAGCCTGGCAGCCAGACACACAGACACAGAGCCTGGCAGCCGGACACACAGACACAGAGCCTGGCAGCGCTGCAAATGGCAAAAATGAAAGTAAAATCTACCGAGCTCGTTCAAAAGAGAAACTGGTAGATCGGAGACTGGCACAGATTTATTACAGAATCTGTCTAAGACAGCAGATGGGTTTCCAAGTGTCCTTGGATACCTGCAACTACCCGCCCACGTCTGGGGGGCTCGTGGCGCGACCTTCCGGATACGTCTGTCAGTCGCAGCCGGGGAGAGGCTCACGCCTCCAGTCCCCAGCAAACCACAGTCAGAGAGCCAGTACTCACCACTAGCAGAGTGGTCCACATGAGTCTTTGAGAAGGCCTTCCCGCCAACACACCAAAATGTTACCGGTTGAAATAAAGAAAAAGACCTCGGACCCAGATTTCTTGCAAGATAAAAAGAAAAAGTTTAATTTCACTCATGAGTGGACTCAAGGCACTGAGAGGCCAAGAGCCCCGAATGCTTTTAGGATAGAATTTTTATACTATACTTTGAATTGGGAGGGGGAGTGTGGTGAGGTAAGGTTGCCAGGATGAAGAATGCTTGACTGCTTGTGATTGTCTCAGGTGGTCCCGCTGGAGAGATCACAAGCATGATGCATGAGCTCCAGGAGGTCAAGCTGCTCCAGGGGGGAATTCTCAGAACTCAGGGAGCAAGGTGCTTTTCCCAGAACCCGGGCCTTGAACAAACTGCCACTACATTACTATGAAACAATGGAGCCAAAACTCTTTGTCCTGATCAAGCTGCCATGACATGATAGGGAAAGAGAAGCAAACAGGATTTTAGAATTTTCTATTAACAGGATTTTAGAATTTTCTATTTTCACACCAACATCCAGTGTTATTCACGATAGAGCAACACCTCTAGCCCTTCTTTTTATTTTAAATATATTTCTATACATTTAATTTTAAAAATATTGTATCACTTTACCCTTTTTCTCTCCACTTCATTTCTGCTCACATACTTTCTATCCTAACTTTTCATAGTAAATATGTATGAATAAGTATGCTGAAATATATGGTGATAACCGAGTCTGATTTTGTTGATTTTGTATATGTTTGAAGGGCTTTTGTCATAATAGAGAGCAATAAGAAATTATACACTAGAGACACATAAAAGTATTCAACATTGTATGCTGAAGATCACTATTAAAAGTTTGTTTTAGTAGTAAATCTTGCCCATGTGTATCAATTATTATGTGAATTTTATTCACTTTAGCAGCCAACAGGGAAATGTAATAATCTCATTTTTATTAAATGGATAAAACAACCTGACACACGGGAGCTCTGACAAAAATATTCATTTTACTGCTAATTTCATGGGACATTTCTATCAAACATGGTATATCTGGTATATCCATCCATGGTTCTCGAAGTCTCATTCTAATCATAACATGAAACATATTCAGAGTCTTAAATCTCATAGTTTTTTTTTTTATTTTAACACATAAAATGACTACTCTCTCATAATTTTTTTGAGAAACATTAAGTAACAGACACTGTTTCCAGAAAGGGAGAAATAAAAGCATCTCAACCAACCAATCACATATAAGAAAACTCGAACAGAAAGCTTTCCCTTTGTTCTTCCCATTTTAAAAAGCTTTCTGTATCACACAGGCAAATTCTGAGGATGTTAATGTTATTCTGGTCTCTTCTGGACTGAGGGGACTCAATGTTTCAGGCTTTGTGATCCTTATCACAGAGAGCTTTTCTCCATTGCCAGTTCTACTTCAAACCTGGAGTTGTCCTCGATTACCTATGGTTCTAGAATTTACCTCACCTTAGGTAAGAATGAAAAATGATGCAATTTTTAGTAGTTTCTCAAATATCAATTTTCCAGGCTTTAGCCCCAAAATACAACAATCTTTATAACTGTGGACTAATTCCATTCTCAGATGAAAGCAGCAATGTTCTAAAGACTGCCAGGACAGAATTATGACCCTCATATACATTAAGGAAAGTTCAAGAATTCTTATGTCTCATGTGTTTACTATATTAAAAGAGATTCTCACTCAACTCCCTTCAGAAAATGACCAAAGAGGAGAGAGAGACATGGAGATACAGAGAAGACACAAACACATCCAGAGATAGTGACTTCCTTTAAAATGAAACATTCAATCACTGACATGTAACATTTATGAAATTAAATTTGGGTCTCCCTCACAAGATGCACTTTTACAGAGTATTTTTTCAACTAATATCTGTGCCAAATTTGTGATAAATATCTCTTTATACCCAGGTGCAGTCACATGAGGCAGATGCTGGTGGATCTCTACACATTTCAGGCTGTGCATCTCTAATACATGGTAATTTTCAGGCCAGAAAGAGTTAGAAAGTAAGACTGTGTTTTAAACAGTCTTAGTCCAATGCACTCTACTTAATAAACTTCACATCTGTAAAAATAGTTTACAGATTAAGTACTCACCTCCCAACTATCTCTTTATTTTCATATTATAAAGACTGTTGGAATACTCCATGCACGTAATCCCACGCTTTTAAAGAAAGACAAATAGCAGGAAAAAAATGGAATTTTCATTAAAGAAATTTTGATATGTTAATTTTTCATTTTTTTCTCTTTTGAGAAGATAAAAATGACTCTATTTTTTTAAAAAAACTTTATTTTTCATTATCTTGCATCATTTCAAATGTCGTGGGGGTACAATAAAAATGAACAATTCCTTTTAGAAAATATTGAAATTTTACTGCTTAATCATTCATTCTGAAGAAAAAATACACTTTTTGTGTAAAAAAAAAATTCAAAAGTTAAAGCTTAACTACACACTATTGTGAAATAGTTTTCAATTGGCCTATAGTTCTGAAATTCAAAAAACTGCAAGTCTTCCATGTAAAATAATTTTGAAAATTAAATTGTTTTATGGTTCTGGGGCAATAAATTACTACCTACTAAATCTTTAAAGAATATTGTAATTTAATTTTTAACAGATAAGTCTACCTTGCATTTAAAAAAATAAAATTTAAGATTTAAAACTGCCTGTTCCATTTAAAGTTATTGATCTTTTAATTTCCATGTCCTCAATTATCCCTTCTAAAGATAAGAACACCATTTTATTTAAGTAAATAATTTTTTTAAACATGAAATTAAAATTGTTTCAGTCACCCAGAAAATAACACTAAGAAGATACATAAGTAAATAAGCAAACAAATAAACAAACTAATAAATAAGTAAAATGTTATAACTGGACATTTCCCCTTTTCTCCAGCCTGTCATGTTTCTAGATCCTGGTGGGTTCAAAAGCTCTGGCTGGTTTCCATCATCTCCTCCTTCCCTTCTGTCATCTGGGGGCCTTCTACACTGAGAATCAACAGCCAGGGCCACCCAGGTCTTTAAAATTATTGCACTTAGTAAGGTCCTTTAAATTTTTTTTTTTAATTTCAATTGTGAAAAGAACTACCTTATTTAAGTATAAATAAAAAGTTAAAAACATTTTCTAAGTAAAAACATGAAATTTCTGACTTTGAGTTAGCTCCTTCCCCCACACCACCCTAACCCCCACTAATTAAACAACAAAAAAGTAAAACCAGCCTTGTTCATCCAAAAAATGTGGAAATTTAAATCTCACACCAGAGTCGCCTCCTGAAAATAAAGTGTTTTCCATTCTAAATCTTATGAAACTTTAATTTCCCATAGTCCAAAAGGCCCAAATAGCTATTTATTAAAAAAATTTTGATAGCTTAATTTCTTGTTTTTCCTCCCATGTGAAGATAAAAAAAAAAAAAACCTCATTTTTTTGGGACAAAAACTAAAGAACAAAACAAAACAAACCCCAAGAACCTTAACTTTTAATTCTTTTACATCAATTAAAAACTCCCAGAGATGGATTAAAATTCAACTTTTCCCTGATCAAAATTATATCTCTTATTCAGTCCAATCTGAAGAAAACATTACTGTTTTCATGTAAAAAGTGTTTTTACAAATGAAGTTTTAATTGAGTCTCTATTCTGAAATAACTTTTGATCAGTCATGGACCTGAAAGTATAAACTGTAATTCTTTCATGCAAAATAATTTTGAAAATTTAAATATTTATTGTTCAAGGCTTCTGAATGGATAAAAACAACCTTTCCATTGAAAAAAATCAAAATTATAACTTTCAACAGATTTGCCCACACTGCATGGAAAAAATAAAATTTAAAAACCACCTGTTGCATTTAAGTATATTGAACTTTTAATTTCCAATGGCTTGATCAGCTCTCCTGAAGATGATGGAGGTCCTTAAGAAGGAAATGAATAAAGAAACTGAGAAAACACATAGAATTGGAAGAAATAAAACTTTTAAATAAAGTCAAAAAAGAGAAAACAAAGGATGGAAGGAAATAAAATTGTTCAATGACGATCAGGAAGATGGAAGAAATAAAAATATACACTGAGCAAATTCATGAAATAAAATGTTTAGTCTGAAAACAGGACTACTGAGGAGGGCTCGTCAACAGAATAGAAGAGATAAAAGTAAGAAACCCAGGCAATGAAGATGAGATAGAAGAAATGGATAGGTCAGTTAAATATTTAAAATTTAATTAAATCATGCCCAATTATTTCTGAAACTAAAAATCAAGAAAACCTAAGATATTAAGAAAATGTATACAGGAATAATAAAGAAAGAGGGGGAAAGAACTCGGGTCAATGGCAGAGAGAAATTTTCAACAAATTACAGAAGAAATAATGTCCCTAAACTAAAGAGGAGAAGCATAGGAAATTAAATGGAAGCATACAGAATAACAACTACATCGAACCAAAACCTCCACTCACTACCTAATAATGAAAAGAAAAAAGAACACTAAAAGAAAGGTAGAAAACTTTGAAAACTGCAGGGAAATACCAAGTGATACATAAAAGCAGACATATTAGAATTACATTTGATTTGTCAATGGAGATGTTAATAGCCAGAAGGATCTGTACATATATGTGTTGCACACAATAAGAGACCAAGGACATCAACCCAGGCTACTATGACAAGCAAAGTTTTCCTTTGCTACTGATGTTCTAGGATAAATTATATGGAAGCAATACATATGTAAAAATCCAGCCCCATAGAAGGTGCCTCATAGAAGGAAAGCTCCAACCCTTGGAGAGTAACTACACCAATAGAAACACAGGAAATAATCTGACACATGTGAAGCCAAAAGGGAAAACAGAAAAACCAACACTCTGTGCATCTCTGTCTCTTTGTTATGCTCTGTCTCTGTCTACCAAACAAACAGAAAAGCAATATAATAAGAATCAACAATCTGTGGTCATCAATATCTCCCAATATAAATTATCTCAATTTCCCAATAAAAAGATACAGACTAACAGAATTCCTAGGAATGTCATAGAACAGTTTTGAAGAGAGCAAACACAATTTTTAGATGCCTGTATCATTTCTATTGAGAGAGAGGGGAAAAGTGTGTGTAGATCTTGATGGGAAACAAAGACCTATGAGGAAATACTGATGGCAAAAACATAGCTAAACTCTATTGTATGAAAATCTATTAGAGTTTTTAAAAGAAAGAAAAAAAAACTGGAAATCCCAGGAGGAATGAACCAATAATCCATATTTCTCCAGTGTTAATCAAGTTCCTTTCTCTTGGCTTCTGCTTTATTTCCTTGACTGACTTCCCTGCCTGAGGGCCTATGAACTAGGCCAAGTCAAACTTTTCTTTCTCAAGAACAGAGTGAATTCAGTGAGTCTAAAAGCATCCTGTGAAGTGGACAGTAGGAGACAAAAACAGAAAGGGACACCTTCTCATGACCAGCCACTCCTCCCTATCCCTGGAAAGCAGTTCTTTGCTCTCAAATGTGCAGCTGCCAAAGTGATGATTCTCTCCCCCACAATAGAACTCAAGGAGCAGCACAAAAGAAAACTTCTGACTTCATCAGAACTGGAGCTGAGTCAGAAACCTGGCTCCCAAAAGTACCCTACCATCTGATGGGTGGGTCAGCTGCAGGATCCAACTGGATAGTTAGGTCTGAGTGACAGCACTGGTGAGCTGTATGAACAAAGCATCTTACTTCCCATCCCTGGCTTCCAAACTGACAGACCTATCCCAGGTTGGCTGAAGAGTTCTGTCAAATTCAACAAGTTTATTTGTTTATGGAAATCAATGAGTTAAGGTTTCAAAGGAAGTAAACAAATTTATAAGGAGGCTAAGCAGAAAACATTGCACAAGAGCACGTTGTAATTCAAGGACATTATAAACTCAGTCAACAGTGGCCTTTGGACTAACAAACAAAGCCTCATATGTAGAAAGAGGTGGGTCCTCAGGATCTCAAGCAACTCTACTCTAAAGACCCTAGACCCAAACACTAACAGCTCTACCAAGCATATTCGTGATATTAAAGAATGATCTCTGTTCCTTTCTCAATATATTAAGGACTTAGAGAAACTTTCAAAGCCTAGGCCAGTTGTTACACTCAAAGAGAGCTAGTTTTAGCACCTCCCAATCTTTTTCACCCCATCTATGGGCAATAGCCCTTCCCTTACCATGTTGTGTTTTCCCAGCTTGGCCATGTTCTCTGCTCAGCAACCTGCAACAGCACAAACAGCACAGAAGGCAATCCTCCCAGAAACAGCACAAACAGCACAGCATCCAAACCTCTGCTCCCAATTCCTTCTCAAAGCCCAGCAACAGGAAGAGCCCAGCACCACTTCTGACTGGCAGATCGCTTTGAGGCTTTGATTGGCTAGTGAGACCTGAGTGACAAAAGCACCTCCCATTGGGTGCCCTGTTCTTAAAGACACAGTGTAATGGTCCCTGACCCAGCCATGCATCACAGACACAGAGCTTTTCAAGATCAGAGGAGATAGGAATTGCAAAAGCCTATCCCCTGGGATGCAAAGGGAATTCTTGCATGTTTCTGCATGCCATAGGCATTTTCTGTTCCTCCTCTAGAGACCTTGTCCTCTAGATTCGGGCTGCTCTCAGCAGGCTGGCTCTGAGCAGGAATCCCCATAGCCTGGGCAGGTGCCATGGGGGAGGGCAGTGGATGCAGGACCCAGGAGAGAAATCCTGCCCAGGGAGACCAGGAGGGGGCTTGGAAGGTCTCCCTGCACACAACACCAGCTTCTCCCTAGGGGGCCTCGGGATTTCCCCAAAGGGATCCTGTGGCAGGGGTAAGGGGAGCTCTCCAGTCCAGTATGCATGGAACCTGCCACCTGCCTGCCTGCCTGCCTGCTTGCTCAGAGTACAGCTCCCCTGATGCTAGGATCTGCCCTGGCTGCATCTCTGTCCACCAAGTGCAAAGGGGAGCCAGACTCCCTCTTTAAAATGCAGTGCCATCCCCTGACTTGGGACCCAGGGAGGCCCAGAGGTTCTGCTGGTCCCTGAGTGCAACCAAGGCCATGGCCATCCCTCATCTGTGGCCAGTGATAATGGGCATAGTCCTTGCCACCTGGCTTTGTGGTTCTGGTGAGTTCTGGAAAGTCATGTTGCATGCTCTCTTGGGAGGCTTGTGGGGGACCACACATAGGAATGCTCACCTCTGGGGAGGGAGGGACCCTGACTCTTGCAGTAGGACCAGATGGAATCCCCTATGGGCCAAACTTTTTGGAACAGCATGCAGAAAGGGAGGGAGCCTCTTGCTGCTGCAAAGCATCTCAGAAGCCTGGGTTTTACCAAATCCAAGAACAGTTGTCAGCACCTTGCCTGGCAAATGTAGATGCCACAAGCTTCCCAGTAAGGGAACTTTGCTGGTTTTAAGGCCCCAAAGAATAGGTGGAAGGTTGGAATAACCCTGGAAAAAGAAGACTTGACAGAATCAAGGATTAGTGAATTTTAACTGTGCAACAGTGCCAAGGAAATGGTGTGTGTGTGTGTGTGTGTGTGTGTGTGTGTGTGTGTGTGTGTGTGTGTGTGTGTTTGTTTTAGGTGAGGTAAGACAGCGCTTCCAGGGAAAACTGCCACAAATATCCACTCACAGTTTCCAAGCTTGGCACCTCACCCCTGCCCACATCTAGGGCAGTGTCCTCCTCTGTCTCCACCACACAAGTGCAGGCATACACTCAGGCCTCAGGCATGGAACATCTAGTTCTTTCCTCAGGAAGTAAAAGCAATGATGGGACACCTGTAGTGGTCTGTGGCTCCTCAGCTTGCTGGTGGGGGTGGGAGTGAAGAGAGGAGGGCTGGGAGGAGTTGTTTGCTGTTGCTTGTCAGGCTTCTCTTCTCAGAAACCCCCTTGCCTTGCTTTCTCCCCACTTCTCTTGTTGGCCACCCTGAGCAGCTACTTCATAACCCAGGTGTTTAGCCCACCTCCTTGAATGAGGAGACTTGGAGAAAGGTTTTATCTGCTCTCCTGAAGTCTAAACCTCTCTCTCTGTCTCTCTGTCTCTGTCTCTGTCTCTCTCTGTCTCTGTCTCTGTCTCTGTCTCTGTCTCTCTCTCTCTCTCTCTCCCTGTCTTTCTTGCTCCTCCGACCCCGTGTGTGTTTATGTGTGTTTGTGTGTGTGTGTGTGTGTGTGTGTGTGTGTGTGTGTGTGTGTGTGTGTGTGTGTGTTTGTATGTGTTGAGAGTGGGTCTCCTTATGTCACATGCCTAAGAATTTAGCAGTGCTGAGCTTCTCTGTGTGGAGAAGACTGTCTTAGACATTCTCCATTCTTGATGTTCCCTGAACCTGCAAACATTCCTTTGCATCCCCCCCCCCCCCCCCCCCCCGTTCTTACAAGCCCAGATGTATGCGCCCTCCCCTACCCAGAGTGCTGTATAAGTGCCTTGATCCTACTCATGAGTGTATCAGTTAAAGTTTTTCTTTTTATCTTACAAGAAATCTGGGTTGGGGTCTTTTTCTTTAATCCAGCCAGTAACAAGGGTGCTTTATGGGAGATATTTACCATTACATTTTTTGTTCATCCTGTCCCAGGACCATGTTCTGATTCTATCTCTATATACAGGATGTGGCCACAGAGCCCTGGGTGTGTGTGAATGCCAGTTCTGGCTCTGCAGGTTGATAAGTGAGTGATGTCAATCAAATTGCTCAATCTGTCTGGCTAGCCCCAGGCAGAGACTAATACACAGGGAAACTGCCCCTGGAGCCTGGTATGGGTGGACTCGGTATTCAGTTGCAAGCTCTCCCTGGAATTGCTCACACCTGCCAAAGACACCACAGCCCTGGAAGTATCTGGCTGCATTCATTGTCTGGAGGCCAGTTTGCTTCTGAGGCAGAGCCAGAGGTCATGCAGATTGAACTGAGTCCTGGTCCCACAACCAAGTCCCGGTCCCAAAACCCAAAACCAAGAAGCAAGGTCTTGTTGTGAACACCTCTAGTGATTAGCAGGAACCCCAAGTCAGGAAGTTGAAGGTCTGCCCCTTTCCTAAATTCTGAAGGGAGACCGTTTTAACCCCAATGCCCATATCTCACACAGTTGAGGGAGATGGTACTTGGAAAGTTGGCAAGCTCTGTAGACTGGGTTTGTAAGGACGAGGGTTATGTAAGGAGATGCTTACTAGTACAAATTTACATAGCCAAATATACAACTATCCCTTGTGAGCACCTCCTAAAATCTCATGCCCTTGCCACCTCTTATTCCTCACTCTCAATTCCACTCTTCCCTGAACCTCTTCAGTTTCAGTAAAATTCATCCATAAATGACTTGTCTTACAGGAGCATTGTACCAGCAACCTGGCAGGTACATAATATATGTGAACAGTTGACTGGTGTGTAGGGCTGGAGGTCCATCCTTTTGAGTGAGAAGCAGGAGTGTGGCTACCTAGAAGAGGACATTGCTGACTGACCAGTTTCACGTAGCCCGAGGAAAGGATACATTTTCCAGGACATGTCTGCCTTGTTTTTCTTTGCTAGTTGAATGTAGAACCTATAGAAGCCATATCCCCTCTTCAGGGCTGGTTGCTGACTGACTCAGTCCGGCCCTGTTTAAGATTGGGGTGACTCAGTAGGTTTTGTGGAGGGGCTAAGTAGCAGTTGCTCCTTACATGAGAGGAAAAATTGAGCAAGGAAGTTTTAGAGCCAGTTTTGGTAGAGGAGGAACCCTGAAAATCCTGCCTCTTAATTGGATCATAGTGGGAGCACCATAGGTCAGTCACCATCTTGACAGATGTGTATCCAAAGCTACATTCCTCCTCAGTCCAGATGTCACCACTGTGTCTTCTCTGGAAGGTCACCTTGAGCTCCAAGCAAAATTATAGCTGATTGGGGAGTGAGGGGCTAGGGAATCTGCCTATACTGTGATACCTGTGGGACCTTACAGGGACCTTGGAAAGGGAGATCTTGACCCAGTATCCCACCAGACTCTAAAGCCAGGTTATAAAGTGAATTCTTACTGTCCCTTCCTCCCAGGATCATGTAGGGAAAGTTGCCCGAAAAGTAGACTGTATCTTCTCTTAACTGTTGTGGAGCCCAAGGAAGCCTAGGCATTGAAGGGATTTCTCTGGTCTGTGTTTCTTCCCTCCCTTTCTCCCATCCCTCATGATTGTGCTCACTGCATGACCTGACACATACCTTTTAGATTCACACTCTTCTTTGACAGATTGTGATGGCTGCTTGGTGAGCAGGGTTCCTCCAGACAGCAAGGCTGTGAGACACATGAGCAGCCATGGCCTGCAATCCTTTAAGCTAGTGAGACTCAGATGCCTGCATGAAATCAGTTGCTGGGGGAGGGGCAGGCACACCAGGAAGTTTCCCTGTGGGAATAAGGTCCTTGCTGTGGTTCATGCCCCAGGCAGCCAAATTAATGAGAGGTGAGCTGCAACCCAAACAGGAAGGGCAGGACCTTCTCCTCTCCACTTTATGATTTGTGGCTCTTTGTTGGGGGGGGTTATATTAACAGGTTTCTGTCCTAGCATTTGGCTGCAGCCTGGTCCTGGAATCTTGTCCTGGAAATCCTGACCAGCTTCCATCAGGGGAAAAACCCCACCCCTACCTGCCCTGCACTTAGATTCTGGGTAAGGAGTGTAGGTGAGACCTCCTGCAAGAGGAAGCTGTACAACTGCCCCAGTGTTTCAAGTATGTTGAGAACCTCATCCCCATTTTGAATATGGGGCAGCACTTGTTTGAGCCAAAACCTGACCTTCTAGACAGATTGAAAGCCCAATTTGGATCTTTGAGATAAGCCCTCTAAATTATGTATCTCTGGCAGGCCTTCCTGCAACTTGCCCTGTAAAACAGACTGACCTCAAACTCACAGAGATCCTCCTGTCTCTGCCTCCTAAGTGCTGGGATTAAAGGCAAGTGCCACTGGCTAACACTTTTATTTTCTAATGAGAGTGAACTGTGTGTGGGAGGAGGAGGCGGGCCATAGCCTGTTACCACTGTTGTTTTTTATTTTAGTTGGCACTGTGATGGTGGTAAGTGTTAGGCTCTCCTTAGGGGTCTCATCAAATCCTTGCCAGTCCATGAGGCTGGTGAAGTCAGCCTCATATATGGGAGAGAGCATAAAGACAGTGGCACCTGTGACCGCATGCAGCCCAGATCTCACCAAGTGTCCCCTGACCTGATGGAAGGAACAGGAGTCCATGGTCTCTGTGATATATCCCATGTATTTAGTTCACACCTTGCCACCTGACCCCACCTGAGTCCTTGTTTCCTACAACTGGAAAAGGCTGGCCACAACAAAGGCAAAATTAACACTTGTTTCTTCCTTTTCCTCATTTTTACTGATTCATGGTTTGTTCCTATAAAGGATCTATGTATTCTCAACCTGGTAACTCCTCCTAGCCTTGTTTTACCATGGATGAGTTCCCTGCCTGGCTTGTATTGTGCACTCAATAAGCCTTGCATTTACATTTCAGAATCATCCAGCAACCTGTCTGAGGATCCTTCTCTGGGCAGAACATTGGGAGCTCACTGACTCTAAAATAACCACTGAGGAATCTTCATGGAAAGAAACTAAAGCCTCAGAATGTCAATGACAGTCTTATAGAATGGGCGGTATGTGGAGCCTTTTGCAGTGGGACCAAACTATATTCCTGGTGTGTGAATGGCTTCTTAGAGCTCATTACCTGCAGAGGCACTCCTTATTCAGCCTTGATTCTCAGGGGAGGAACTTGGACCTACCTGAAACAACATATTCCATTTAAAAATAGTTTAATTTTTAATTTTTCTCCTACATGAAAATAAAAACATCTCTTCATTTGAACAAAAGAACCTTACTTTTCATCGTTTCAAATGTCCGAGGTATACAATAAAAATCAACTTTTATATTTAAGAGATATTAAAATTTTACTTTTTAATCAGTACATCCTGTAGAAAAGAAATAGCATTTCCATGTAAAAACTGTTTTAAAATTTTCCATTTTAATTGCCCTACCATTCTAGAAGATATTATAATTGACCGTTATTCCTGAGATTAAAAAAAATAACCCAACTCTTCCATGGGAAATAATTTTAAAAATTAATTTTTAATTGTTTAATGGTTCTGAGTAGATAAAAACATGAACTTTTCCATTTAAAAAATTTAATTTTTAACAGATTTGTCCACCCTGCTTGTAATAAACAGAATCTAAGTTTTAAGAACTTACTTTTCCATATAGACTACATTGAACCTTTAATTCCACTGACTTGATAAGTTTCCAGTGGGAAAACTGAGACTGAGAAAGGCTTCTGCAAAACCTGTTTGGGAAACTTCAGGAGAGAGAGGCCTTTGTGATGTGTGACAGAGAAACTGAGGCAGAGAGAGGGCTTGGGGTCTGAGGAAAAACCAAGGTAGATAAAAGCCTCAAGAAGGTTTGATGGGAAACTGAGGTAGAGGAAGTCATCCACAAGGTTTGATGGAGAGTCTTAGGTAGGAAAAAACCTCCAAAAAAATTAAGGCAGAGAGAAGTCCCTTGTGTGGTCTAATGGGAAACTGATACAGAGAGAGGCTCGTGCTGGGTCCATGGGAAACTGAGGCAGGAGAGGCTTATGCTAGGTCTGATGAGAACTGAGGCAGAGAGACCTCTTCATGAGAGGAAATACCCTAGTTAGAGGGAGCTACAGCTTGGGAACACAGAGAGGAGAGACTTTCCAGGAGCCTTTGAAATTGAGGGAATAACACACAGAGAGCTCTCTCTCTGTCTCTGTCTCTCTCTCTCTTTCTTTCTCTTTCTCCTTTTTCTCTTTCTTTCTTTTTCTCTCTCTCTTTCTTTCTTTTAATAATTAGAATTTGTTTACCATTTGACTATGGGAGCCAAGGGATTTTGTATTATCTACACTTTTTGTCTGGTATGTCATCTGTCCGGCAGAGGGTCAGAGGAGTTGGAAGAAGAGGAGTGTTTGAGAGGGTATGGAAGAGAAGCCTAGGCAGAGCCATGAGAAATGGATGGAGGTGGAGGATTCACCAGAGGAAAATCAAACTTCTGTATTCACTGTCCTGTACATGTGGGAATGTTTTAAAGTCAATGGTTCTGATAATTAGAAGTGATGTTGATGTTAATAGAGTCATAGGGGAGGGACAGAGACAGGGTGCATGTAGGGGATTGTTATCAGAAAATTAAAATTTTAGTAATTTTAAAATGAAAAAAGTAATTTTTGGCCCTCGGGAAAATAAACCAATTAAAATTTCATTTTTGAATTTTTTTTAAAGGGTGTTTTCCCTTTCAGAAAGGCTGATTGAAAAATTGGAGTTAAAACTTCAATACATCTCATGTGTAAAAGTAAGTTTTAAATCTCAAATTTTGGTTTTTACATGCAGGGTTTAAATGAAAAAGGTGGTGTTTTTAATCTACTCAGAATCACTAAACAATAAAAATTAATTTTTAAAATTATTTCACATGAAAGAGTTGGGTTTTTTAAATCTCAGGACTAATGATCAATTAAAAATTCTAGAATGGTGGGACAATTAAAAAATTTAAAGCAGTTTTCACATGGAAGGTATTTTTTTCTATAGGATGGACTGATTTTAAATTAAAAATTTTGTATCACTTAAATAAAAAAGTGGATTTTTATTCTATACCCAGAAAATTTGAAACAATGAAAAATGATTAAAAATAAGTATTTGGTTAAAAGAAAGAAGCATTTTTGTCTTTGCGTAGGAGAAAAAATGAAAAATTAAACTATTTTTAAATGAAACAAGTGGGTTTTTTGGGCTGGATGATGGGAAATTAAAACATCAGAAAGTTTAAAACTGAATTTTTTATTTTCAAGAATTATCTGGTGTACAATTTCAAATTTCCATGGTTTTTAATTGATAAATTCCAGTTTTACTGGGTTTTTTGAGGGGGGGGGTAACTAAAAGTTACATAGAAAATGTTTTTTATTTCTTATTTTTACTCAAAATATATTTCACAATTGAAATAAAAAACTTTAAATGATGATTCCTTGTGGTTATAGTTTTAATGATGTTGGTGATCCTGGGTGTGGAGTCTCCCTGTAGAAGGCCCCCAGGTGAAGGGAAGGGTCAGGGGTATTGATGGAAACCAGCCAGAGCTTGTGGAGGCACCTGGAGCTTCATCACAGACTGGAATAAGGGAAAGTCTCTATTTGTAATGTTTTTTTCTCTATTTTGTGGCATCATGTGGCTGGCTCTAGGTACATAGACACATCCATTCTTTCCTATGACTCTCCCTTCTACCCCCCATACCACACATGACTCCAACAGCTGGAGGCCATTCACACTCTAGTTAGAAGAACCCTATGTCTCTCTCTATATATCCACCAGTACAGGTTCTACAGGTTCTTCTGGGAGTAAGGATGGGGTGGGACTCTTCTAGCCCAGGCCATTGTGTGATACTGAACTCCTTTTCTTCTTTTTAACATTATTTATTATGTTATAGTTTTCTGTCTACCATGTTTCCCTGCATGCCAGAAGAGGACACCAGATCTCATTACAGATGACTGTGAGCCACCATGTGGTTGCTGGGAACTGAACTCAGGTCCTCTGGAAGACCACCAATGCTCTTAACCTCTGAGCCCACTGGACTCCTTTCAAACCTGCCCCTGCTGAGTGGCACTGTACATATCTTTTTCACATGTGTTTTGCAACGTTTTAAACATAGGGCTGTCTTCAGGTCCTGTTTTGCACACATGTATTGCACACAGCTTATGCACAGGGCCTGCCTTCTATTGCAAAGGTCCCTGAATATACTTTGTCATCCCCCCACCAATTTTACACAGGCATTTTGAACATATCTGTTGCCCTGATATTTTGCATATTGCCTTGCCTTCTCAATAAATCTTATGCACATGGATTTTTCACACAGACTATTCTATAATACACAGCCCCTCCCATAATTCACAGACCAAACCCCAATAAACATCAGCTTCATCCACAATAAACAGCCCCTGTGATAATACCCAGAACCCTCCCATAATACACAGGAGCAATGCATAATACACAGTCCATTTAATAATATACAGGTCACTCCCATAATACAAATTCCCATCTCATTATGACCCTGAAAAGTGACTGACATGAAGGCTGTGTCCTGAGGGATGACTGACAGGAGGTCTGTGGGTAAATCCTGAGAGATGATTGACAGTGTTGACAGCTTGGATGTAAGATCCTAAAGCAAATTAGAGAAACTGAGGAAGATAGAGGCTCCTGAGGAGACACTAAAGCAGGAACAAGACTCTGTGTAGTCTGACCGGGAAATAGGTATAAAGGCTACTCTGACGCTTGATGGACAAACTGAGGCAGAGATAGTATTTCACTGTAACTGACAGAATAATTGAGACAGAGAAAGACCACCACATGAAGTCAAAACCAAGGAAGAAAGAGGACTCTGAGTGATGGGTAGACTGAGGAATTGTGAGTCCTCCTCTGTGACTCAGGGGGGACTTAATGAGAAGTCTATGGAAAAATCTGGAAAAAAAGGCCACCACAGGGTCTGATGGTAAAACTTAGTCAGATAGAGACCTCTTTGGGGGTCTAACTAAAAAGTGAGTTAGAGAGAGGCCTCTGCATGATCTGATGGGGAAATTGATGCAGAGACCTTCTTCTGTGGAGTTAACGGGGATACTTAGGCAGACTGGCCTCCTTGGGTCCTGACTGGATATTTAAGAACTATGAGGGGTCTGACAAGAAAATTATGGCAGAGAAAGGCATTTGACTGGGAAATAGAGGCAGACTGTGGCCTCTGTGGGATCTAACTGGGAATCTATGAGAGAGAGGCCTCCGAGGGTTATGACAGGGAAACTGAGGCAGAGCGACCTCTTAGTACAGTATGAGTGGGATACTGAGGCAGGGAGAATTTGTATGAGAAGGAAACACTCTAGTTAGAGAGAACTGAGGTTTTGGGAGCAAGGAAGAGTGTGCCATGGGATTGTCTTTACACCCACTCCATCCCATGAATATGAAGGATTATGAGAAAACCACACAGGGAGCTTTATTTATTTACTTATTTATTTTAAATAATTACAATTTATTTCATCAATGGACTACACAAAGCCAAGGGATATTCCTGATTCACTATGCTGTGCTTGTAGGAACCCAATTAATATTAATGTTTCAGATAATTGGAAGTGAGTTAGAAAAAACTAGAGCCTGAGGGGAGGGTGAGGGCCATCAGTGTGTGTGAGGCAGTTATCAGAAATTTAAAATTTTAGTGTTTTTAAATTGAAAAATTTAAAGTGTATTGCCCCCCCCCAGGATGATGGACTGAAAAAAAATTTAATTTTTAAATTTTTATTTAATGAAAATGTTGTTTTTCTTTTCAGAAGAGCTGATCAAGCCATTGGAAATTAAAGTTCAATATACTTAAATGCAACAGGTGGTTTTTAAATTTTATCTTTTCCATGAAGTGAGGACAAATCTGTTGAAAGTTAATTTAAAAAACAAACAAACAAACAAACAAAACACAGAAAGGTTATTTTTATCCAATCAGAAGCATTGAACAATAAAAATTTAAATTTTCAAAGTTATTTTACATGAACGAATTACAGTTTACAATTTCAGGTCCATGACTGATTAAAAGTTATTTCAGAATGGAGACTCAATTAAAATTCAATTTCAAAAATCATTTTTTACATGGAAACTGTATTGTTTTCTTCAGAATAGACTGAATAAAAGATATAATTTTGATCAGGGAAAAGATGAATTTTAATCCATCTCTGGGATTTTTGGACTGATGTAAAAGATTTAAAGGTTAAGGTTCTTTGGGTTTGTTTTGTTTTGTCCTTTTGTTTGTGTCCAAAAGATGAGGTGTTTTTTATCTTCACATGGGATGAAAAACAAGAAACTAAGCTATCAGAATTTTTTTTAATAAAAAGCTATTTGGGCCTTTTGGACTATGGGAAATTAAAATTTCTTAAGATTTAGAATGGAAAACACTTTATTTTAAGGAGGAGTCTCTGGTGTGAGATTTAAATTTCCACATTTTTTTAGATGAACAAGGCTGGATTTATTTTTTTGTGGTTTATTGAGTGGGGGTGGGGGTGGTGTAGGAGGACGGAGCTAACTCAAAGTCAGAAATTTCATGTTTTTACATAGAAAATGTTTTTAATTTTTTATTTATACTTAAATAAGGTAGTTCTTTTCACAATTGACATTTTAAAAAAAACTTTGAAAGGACATTATTAAATGTGATAATTTTAATGACCTCGGTGGCCCTGGCTGTTGATTCTCAGTGTAGAAGGCCCCCAGATGAGGAAGGAGGAGATGATGGAAACCAGCCAGAGCTTTTGAACCCACTAGAGGTTAGAAACATGACGGCTGGAAAAAGGGGAAATGTCCAATTTTAACATTTTATTTACAAATTTATTTGCTTATTTACTTATGTAATTATTTAGTGTTATATTGTGGGTGACTGAACCAATTTTAATTTCATGTTAAAAAATGTATTTATTTGAAGAAAATGGTGTTCTTATCTTTAGAAGGGATAATTGAGGAGTTGGTAATTAAAAGGTCAATAATGTTAAATAGAACAAGCAGTTTTTAAATTTAATGTTGTGCCCCTGTGACTAGGTAGTAGACTGGACATAGGAATATTAATTGTTGAGTTATTTGAACTAGCTCCCTCAGTTTTTAGGAAGGTGGCAATTATAAGATAGTGCACAAATGTGTTTGTGTATGTGTGTATACATATATGCATATATATCTACATATTTATAGTTACATATCTGCATATTTAAACATACATATCAATTATAATGGTCGCTATAGGTAAGACTTGTTTTCCCATTGCAGAGTATTTCTGTTTTGCCTAAGTAGAAACTACTACATGCTGGTGTGTTGAAGACTAAGTTAAGTCTTCACCACCCAAAATCAAGCAAGAAGGTTTCCCAGGCAAGGTGCTGTACCTCTATTAAGCCAGATATCATAACATCACTGGCAGAGCATATTCCCAAAAGGCAGAATGAAATGTACTTGGCAGCTAAACTGCAGAGCTATTGTAAGAGCAAGGCCAGTGGCGATAGCATGGTAGACCAGCAACTACAATCATGAGGTGGCTGGAAGTGGAGATCTGCACCTCCAGAAGAGAAATCATGCTGTAAGTTGGAGGCAAGGAAGATGAGCCCTTAACCCTTCAAGAAGATCCCAGGTGAAGGAGAAAACATTGCCAGCAGACAAACTAACATAGAAGATTTTGGTGAGGGGTTCAAATCAGACCATCTCTCTAGAAATGTTAATACAAGAAAGTAATGACTATTGACGAATGGGGAATAGTTTTTCCCAAAGATGAGCCTTGGGTTGCTTATTGAAAATCATGTTTTCTGCCCAGAAATCTTAAAAATATTAAAGAAATATTAAGTGCAGCCAAAAAAAAAAAACATTACAAATCCTAACATAGGTTAAAATAATTTTTTGGAGCATAAACAAATGTTAACATAGCCTTACACCATTAACATAATATTTCCCACCAAGGTCATGAAGTGATTAAAAAAGAAAAAGCAATGGACTCCATGTGTGTTTATATTTTAAATATTTACCAGAGGGGAAAAAAACTAGATACAGAATTCTGAGAAAACAAAATACAAATAACTGACACACATTTTAAAATGTCTAAGCTATTTAGCTACTGTAAAAAAATATAAATCACAATTTTTAATTTTAACTCAATAATGGCAAAGAGCCTGAAATTAAAAGAGAGTTAAATGTCTGCACTGGTATGAAGGAAGGAGAAGTTAAGTTCAGTATTTAAGATAATACAAACTGGACAACCACTTAAAAAATTAATAGGGAGATTTCTCAAGAGACAAATTAGGCACACTGTATGTCCCAGCAGTACCATTCCATAAATATATACATATACAAATATATACATATGTGCACAAACACACACACACATATACAGTCCATATTTTATTCTAGAAATATCTGCTAATCCATGCTTGTTTTATTATATTTACATTATACAGCTGTAGTAAGAGTTTTCTGGACCAGACTTTCAGGCCTAGCCTTAAGGTTTAGGTCCGCAGACCCCAGACCCTCAGAGACATTGCTCCTAGCTAACATCTGCTCCACTAATTTACACTCAATACTTCAAACAAACTCTCTTAAATTAAATTGCTCTTCTAAATCTGGTTTTTCTAAAGAGTTTAATAAACTCATTTGGGTTGCAAAAATCAACTTTCCTTCTAGCAACAAAATTCATTCATAGTAATGAACCCCTATATATTATTACTACTAGCTATTTATAATCTTTGTTTTTCATTTTTATATTTCATGTATATTAATATGAAGATGCATATGTGTATATATGGTGCAATATTTATTAATGGGCAAGAGAACATCTTGGGGTGTCATTCCTCAGATTGAGGGAGAAATATAGTTCAAAGTATATTATACCTGGAGCAGATGTTACTGACATCCAAAGAATCTTTCTCTGAACAAAACAACCAAGCTTGTTAAAGAGTCAAATGAAAAAAAGACAGAAGTACTCAACATTTTCAAAACCACATTTGGTAAACTCTTGGAAAGCGTAACAAATTATTGAAAAAGAATAATTTTAAAAGATAAACTAATTTTGAGGGTTTGTTTATTTAGTTAATTCTAATTTATTTGATTTAATTTTTACTACATAACCCAAGCTGGCTCGTAATTCCTGATCTGTATTCTGCTTGGCTTGTCCTCAGTGTGACACCAGCTAGAATTATTTGGGAAGAAGAAATTCAATCATAGGGTGTGAATTTGATTAATGGTTTATTAGGGAAGACCAAGCTCACTGAGAGCTAAATTAGTCCTAGGAATGTCATAGAACCATTTTGAAGACAGCAAACACAATTTTTAGATGCTTGTATCATTTCTATTGAGATACAGGGGGAAAATGTGTGTAGATCTTGATGGGAAACAAAGATCTATGAGGAAATATTGATGGCAAAAACATAACTAAACTCTATTGTATGAAAATCTATTAGAGTTTTTAAATGAAAGAAAAGGACAAAGAAAGAAAACTGGAAATTCCAGGGGGAATAAACCAGTAATCCATATTTCTCCAGTGTGAATCAAGTTCCTTTCTCTTGGCTTCTGCTTTATGTCCTTGACTGACTTCCCTGCCTTAGGGCCTATGAACTAAGCCAAGTCAAACTTTTCTTTCTCAAGAGCAGAGTGGATGCAGTGAGCCTAAAAGCATCCTGTGAAGTGGACAGTAGGAGACAAAACCAGAAAGAGACACCTCACCATGACCAGGCATTCCTCCATATCCATGGAAAGCACTTCCTTGCTCTCAAAGGAGCAGCTGCCAAAGTGATGACTCTCTCCCCCACAATGGAACTCAAGGAGCAACACACAAGACAACTTCTGACTTCATCAGAACTGCAGCTGAGTCAGAAACCTGGCTCCCACAAGTACCCTACCATCTGTTTGGTGAGTCTGCTGCAGGATTCAATTGGATAGTGAGGTCTGAGTGACAGCACTGGTGAGCTGAAGGAACTTACTTCCCAGCCTTTGCTTCCAAACTGACAGACCTATCCCAGGTTGGCTGAAAATTTCTGTCAAATTCAATAAGTTTCTTTTGTTTATAAAAATAAATGGGTTAAGCTTTAAAAGGAAGTAAACAAATTTAGAAGGAGGCTAAGCAGGCAACATTGCACAAGACCACATTGTAATTCAAGGACATTATAAACTAAGTCAACAGTGGCCTTTGGACTAATAACCAAAGCCCCATGTGTAGAAAGAGGTGGGTCCTCATGATCTCAAGCAACTCTACTGAAAAGACCCTAGCCACAACATCTAACAGCTCTACCATATTCCTTATTTTAAAGAATGATCTCTGTTCCTTTCTCAATATATTAAGGGCTTTCAAAGCCTAGGCCAGTTGTTACACTCAAAGAGAGCTAGTTTTTAGTACATTCTAAGAGTTTTATACTAGAAATTTGACATTTCTGTAGAACATACATTTGGAGATAATGTGTGGAAGTTCTAAGAGACATCTCAGATACTGGGTAGCACTCCACTATAAGCTGTGATGGAAAACTAAAATTTGTAATGGAAAAAACTGATGAATGCTTAGAAGATAGTCACACAATGTAAAATCTAATTAGGGAAGTTCTGCATAGAAAATAACCCAAAAATAAGTAAGTAGTATGTTAAAAAGGGATTTTCAAGATTGGGATGCTGGAATGCATATGTTCATTCACTTTTCATGTATATCCTTATTGGTCACATGTCTACAATAATAACAAGTAATGTGATCCTCATTCATGGAGAAAGTGGAGCGACCCTCTGAGTAATGATCTCTCTATAGTAAGGCATAGCTTTAAGAGATAGTTTTAGTTGTGTTGTAATGGAGGCTGTGCACATCAATTTGATGATGCTTGTTATATATCCATGATTTATTTCATTGCCCATAAACATGGTTATAGTAGTGAAGCTATGGATTACATGAATACTTTGTTGTGTCTCATTTAAGGTTCAGTTTAACAGATTGTGCCAAAAATAGGAATTTATTTTATTATTTTTTACACAGTTTCAACCCAGCGCTCTTGTACTTGATTTCTGTTGCTCAGCACTGTCTTAAGACAACAACTGGCATTGTCCTAAAATCAACTGTGCCTTCCTACAAATGATGTAGTAACTCACACCTTTAATCCCAGCACAGGAAAGACCAAGTGGTGACCTACACCTTTTATTCCACAACTGAAGACAGATCTCTCTGTGTTTTGTGAGTTCAAGGCCTAAGTACCAAACAGTAGTAACTCACACATTTAATCTTAACCACAGAACATGAAGCAGAGTTGAATCTAGGCATAAAACATCTGGGTGAGGAAGATATTTAAGGAGGGATATGCAGCAAGTGTGGTATTCTCTAGAAACAATAAGCCACACTGAGGACTCTGGAATATAGATTTTACCCCAAGAAGATGGCTGAGAAAAAATTGACTATTGTCTGTTTCTTCTCTCTGATATTCCAGCTTCCCCTCCATTGTCTGGCTTTGAGTTTGCATTAAATAACAGTTAGAATTTGTGTTACATCATAAATTTAAAATCAAATAAGATTTTTAAAAGAAAAGCTGAGTAATAATAATACTGTAATTGAGTGTCCCTGGTCCAAAAGGTACAAAAAAAAAAAACCCCACAGAAATCACATCAATTTAAATGAAAAATATCTGGCAGAACCATGATTTTCTCAGAATAAAACTAGAACTTTATGGCCAACAGACCTTAAGCATGCTTATGACCTTGTAATGTCTCAATCATAGCTTGTTATAGTCCCCTGTTCCATAGAGGTTTATGTTTAGTGGCTGGTTGTAATTGCCGAGTACACCTTTTGTAATGGTTTATAGGCAAATGTCTGGACAACACTGAGTGTATCCTACCAACCTAACCTCTAACAGGCCTGGTAGTGGTTATCTTTGGGGGGGTTTTAGAAGCAGTCAACCTTCAGCTATATTCTATTTTATGAGACTGTATATCCTGTGCAGTGGATAATCCTACATATCATCAGTTCTACTGTTCTTTATCACAATTTACTAGCATGTGTTACCTAACACATGAGATGCCTTTTACAAACTTCATAAAATTAACTGTAAATAAATCTTACATGTACAGGGTGAGTGCTAGATATCTAGAACGTACTTGACCAATTAGGATCTTCATGTTTGACCACCACCTTTATTTGTGCAGCAAAAGCATGTAAGAGTGGACAAAGATATTTCTACACACAGTTTCATGCTCTCAATTCTGTGAGCAGATTTAAGTCACAGAGCAAAGTTATTCAGAGACAAGGCCCCAGGTTAAGGAGTTTCATGTACCATGTGGAACTTCATACAACAGAGATTCTGGCTGCAGGTTTCCTCTCATATCCCTGAAACAGACACCTCTTTAACTCTGCACCTCCCAATCTTTTTCACCCCTTCTATGGGCAACAGCCCTTTCCTTACCATGTTGTGGTTTCCCAGCTTGGCCATGTTCTCTGCTCAGTAACCTGCAACTGCACAAACAGCACAGCACGCAAAACTCCCTGAAACAACACATAGAGCACAGCACATAAACCTCCCTGAAAATGGACAAACAGCACAGCATGCAAACCTCCCGGAAACAGGACAAACAGCACAGCACTCAAACTTCCACACCCAATTCCTTCTCAAAGCCCAACAACAGGAAGAGCCCAGCACCACTTCTGACTGACAGATATCCTTGAGGCTCTGATTGGCTAATGAGACCTGAGTGACAAAGGCACTTCCCAGGTGGTCCCCTGTTCATAAAGACACAGTGCAATGGTCCCTGACCCAGGCTTGCAGCACAGATGGAGAGGTTCTCTAGATCAGTAGAGATAAGTATTGCAAAAGCACATGTCCCTGGGATCCAGAGGGAAATCCTACATGTTTCTGCATGCCATAGGTATTTTCTGTTCCTCCTCTAGAGACCTTGTCATCCAGATTCAGGCTGCTCTCAGCTGGCTGGATCCTAGAAGGAATCCCCATAGCCTGGGGCAGGTTCCATGGAGGAGGGCAGTGGATTCAGGACCTGGGAGAGAAATCCTGCCCAGGAAGACAGCTAGGGGGCTTGGAAGGTCTTCCTGCACACAACACCATCTTCTCCCTAGGGATGCCTTGGGATTTCCCCAAAGGGATTCTGTGGTGCTGTGTGAAGAGGGCTCTCCAGTCCAGTATGCATGGAGGCCTGCAAGCCTGCTTGCTCAAAGTGCAGCTCCCATGGAGCTAGGTTCTGCCCTGGCTGCATCTCTGTCCACCAAGTGCCAAGGGGAGCCAGACTCCCTCATTAAAATTCAGTGGCCTCTCCTGAGTTTGGTCCCAAGGAGGCCCAGAGGCATGGCCTCCCTCCTGTCTGATGATCTCTGAGTGCAACGCAGGCGATAGCCATCCCCCATCTGTGGCCAGTGATCATGGGCATAGTCCTTGCCACCTGGCTTTGTGGTTCTGGTGAGTTTGGGGTATCACTTTGCATGCTCTCTGGGGAGGCTTGTGGAGGACCACACATAGGAATGCTCAGCTCTGGGGAGGGAGGGACCCTGACCCTTGCAGCAGGACCAGATGGGAGACATTATGGGCCAAACTTTCTGGGGCTGCATGCAAAAAGGGAGGGAGCCTCTTGCTGCTGCAAAGCATCTCAGAAGACTGGGTTTTTACCAAATCCAAGAACAGTTGTCAGCACCTAGGCTGGCAAATGTGGATGCCCCAACCTTCCCAGTAAGGGAAGTTTGCTGGTTTTAAGGCCCTAAAGAAGAGGTGAAGGGTTGGAATAACCCTGGAAAGAGAAGACTTGACACACTCAAAGATTAGTGAATTTAAACTATGTAACACTGCCCAGGAAATGGTGTGTGTGTGTGTGTGTGTGTGTGTGTGTGTGTGTGTGTGTGTGTGTGTGTGTGTGTGTGTATGTGTGTGTGTGTGTGTGTGTGTTTGTTGGAAGACAGCTCTTCCAGGTAAAACTGCCACAAATATCCACTCAGTTTCCAAGCTTAGCACCTGACCCCTGCCCACATCTAGGACACTGTCCTCCTCTGTCTCCACCACACAAGTGCAGGCACACACTCAGGCCTCAGGCATGGAGCACCCAACAGACTCTAGGTCTTTCCTCAGGCAATCAAAGGAATGATGGGAAGCCTTGTCTTCTTGGCCACCCTGAGCAGCAGCTACTTCATAACCCAGGTGTTTAGCCCACCTCCTTGCATGAGTAGACTTGGAAAAAGATTTTATCTGTTCTCCTGAAGCCTGAACCTAAGCTGAGCTCTCTCTCTGTCTGCCTTTCTTGCTCCTCCCACACCCATGTGTGTGTGGGGGGGGTCCCCTTATCTCAGATACCCAAGAATTTAGCAGTGCTGAGCTTTTGTGTATGGAGAAGGATATCTTAGACATTCTCCATACTTGATGCTCCCTGAACCTGTTTCGGGAAGATGCTCCCTAAGCTGGCAAGGCCACTGTTCATCATAACAGTGTGGATTTCTGAACTGCCAATCCAGCTTCAAGAGATCCCAGTGAAGGTGGTGATGACTTCAGCCTGTGGTTAGTTTCTTGTAGAACCTCTGTATACTGCATTCTTTACCCCTCACTGCCTCACTGCCCTCCATATCCTGCCCTCCCCTAAGCCTCCTTGTCCCTCCTGCTCTACCCTCCTCCATCACTGTACCTGAATCCTCACTTTAACAAACTCTTTCCAATATCCTCCCCTAGCCAGGCCCCTTTATTGCTGACAGTCTCTCAACCCAGAAAGCTTTGACTTGAGGTCTCCACAAAGTCTCCTGAACTTTTCTTCCACAGGTCTCAGTGATGTGCCCTGGAGCGGGCTAAAGGAAGACAGACACCTCTGGTCCTAACACTTCATTCTCAGTACATCCCCAACATTGTCTCTGCCTATGACACTAAATACCCTGTTCTCCATCCCTGACATGCTCCAAATCACAGCTGCCAAGTAGTTAATGCTTTTCTTTCTTTTTTGTTTGGAGTTTGGGCTTGAAGGCCAAGCAGGGAGGAAGAATGAAATTTAATCTATCCACTTCCACATCCTTTGAAATTGTGGGAAAAGCACACAGATAGCTTTCTTCTCTCTCTCTCTCTTTCCTTCCTTTCTTTCTTTTAATAATTACAATTTGTTTACCATTTGACTATGGGAGCCAAGGGATTTTGTATTATCTACACTTTTTGTCTGGTATGTCATCTGTCCGGCAGAGGGTCAGAGGAGTTGGAAGAAGAGGAGTGTTTGAGAGGGTATGGAAGAGAAGCCTAGGCAGAGCCATGAGAAATGGATGGAGGTGGAGGAATCACCAGAGGAAAATCAAACTTCCTTATTCACTGTCCTGTACATGTGGGAATGTTTTAAAGTCAATGCTTCTGATAATTATAAGTGATGTTGTCGCAGCCAGAGCCAGAGGGGAGGGACAGAAACAGGGTGCATGTAGGGGATTGTTATCAGAAAATTAAAATTTTAGCAATTTCAAAATGGAAAAAGTAATTTTTTGACCCTTGGGAAAAATAACCAGTTAAAATTTCATTTTTGAATTTTTTAAAGGGTGTTTTCTCTTTGAAAAGGTCTGATTGAAAAATTGGAATTAAAAGTTCAATACACTTTATGAGTAAAAGTAAGTTTTTAAATCTCAATTTTTTTTACATGCAGGGTTTAAATGGATAGGGGGATGTTTGTATCTACTCAGAACCATTAAACAATAAAAATTAATTTTTAAAATTATTTCACATGAAAGAGTTTGGTTTTTTAAATCACAGGCCTAATGTTCAATTAAAACTTCTTCTAGAATGGTGGGACAATTCAAAAATTTGAAGCAGTCTTCAAATGGAAGGTATTTTTTTCTATAGGATGGACTGATTTTTAGATTAGAGTTGTCAGTAGAAAATAAAACACTCATACAAAAAAAATCCATTAAAAAACATCCAGGAAATCATAAAAAAAACCAGTTATTTCATTAAAGAAATTTTGATATTTTAATTTTTCATTTTTTCTCTCTTGAGAAGATAAAAATGTCTCTATTTTTTAAAAAAAAAAAACTTAATTTTTCATTATCTTGCATCAGTTCAAATGTGGGGATACAGTAAAAATGAACATTTCCTTTTAGAAAATATTGAAATTTTATTGCTTAATCATCCATTCTGAAGAAAAAATATACCTTTTGTGTTTAAAATAATTTTAAAAAGTTAAACTTTAACTACTCACTATTGTGAAATAATTTTTAATTGACCTGTAGTCCTGAGATTCAAAAAATTGCAACTCTTCCACGTCAAATTATTTTGAAAATTAAAATGCTTTATGGTTCTTGGGCAATAAATTACTACCTACTAAAATTTTAAAGAATATTGAAATTTTAATTTTAATAGGTAAGTCTACCTTGCATTTAAAGAACAAAATTTAAAATTTAAAAAACTGCTGGTTCCATTTAAAGTTGTTGACCTTTTAATTTGGAACTCCTCAATTATCTCTTCTAAAGATAAGAACACCATTTTCTTTTAATGAATAAATTTTTTAAACATGAAATTAAAATTGGTTCAGTCACCCACAAAATAACACTAAATAAATCAATAAGGAAACAAAGAAACAAACAAATAAATAAATAAAATGTTTAACATGGACATTTCCCCTCTTCTCCAGCCTGTCATGTTTCTAGCTCCTGGTGGGTTCAAAAGCTCTGGCTGGTTTCCATCATCTCCTCCTTCCCCTCTGTCATCTGGAGGCCTTCTACACTGAGAAGCAAGAGCCAGGGCCACACAGGTCATTAAAATTATCACACTTAATAAAGTCTTTTTAAAGTTTTTTTTTCAATTTCAATTGTGAAAAGAACTACGTTATTTAAGTATAAATAAAAAATTAAAAACATTTTCTAAGTAAAAACATGAAATTTCTGACTTTGAGTTAGCTCCTTCCCACTACACACCTCCACCACTCAATAAACACCCAAAAAAATAAAACCAGCTTTGTTCATCCAAAAAATGTGGAAATTTAAATCTCACACCAGAATCTCCTCCTGAAAATAAACTGTTTTCCATTCTAAATCTTATGAAATTTTATTTTCCCATAGTCCAAAAAGCTCAAATATCTTTTTATTAAAAAAATTTTGACAGCACAATTTGTTGTTTTTCCACCCATGTGAAGATAAAAAAAACCTCATCTTTTGGACAAAAACAAAAGAACAAAACAAAACAAAAAAAACCCAAGAACCTCCACCTCCATCCGTTTGTCATGGCTATTCAAGGCTTTTCCTCCCTACCCTCTCAAACCCTCCTTTTCTTCCAACTCCCCTCACCCTCTGCCTGACAGCTGACATAGCAGAAAAAAATTTAGATAATACAACATCCCTTGGCTCCCATAGTCCAATGGCAAACAAATTGTAATTATTAAAAGAAATAAAGAGAGAGAGAAAGAGAGAGGGACAGAGAGAGAGAGAGAGAGAGAGAGAGAGAGAGAGAGAGAGAGAGAGAGAGAGAGAGAGAGAGAGAGAGAGAGAGAGAGAGAGAGAGAGAAAGAAAGCTCTCTGTATGTTTTTCCAAAAATTTCAAAGGCCTCAGGATCATCTCCTCTCTCTGTGTTCCCAACCTGTAGCTCTCTCTAACTAGGGTGTTTCCCCTCATGCAGAGGTCTCTCTGCCTCAGTTCCACATCAGACCCAGCATAAGCCTCTCCCTGCCTCAGTTTCCGTTGGACCCAGTATAAACCTCTCCCTGTATCAGTTTCCCATTATATCACACAGGGGGGCTTCTCTGCCTTATTTTTTTTTTTGGACATTTTTCTCTACCTAAGACTCTCCATCAGACCTTGTGGATGACTTCCTCTACCTCAGTTTCCCATCAAACCTTCTTGAGGCTTTTATCTACCTTGGTTTTTCCTCAGACCCCAAGCCCTCTCTCTGCCTCAGTTTCTCGGTCACACATCACGAAAGACTCTCTCTCCTGAAGTTTCCCAAACAGGTTTTGCAGAAGCCTCTCTCAGTCTCAGTTTTCCCACTGGAATCTGATTGAGTCACTGGAATTAAAGGTTCAATGTAGTTTATATGGAAAAGTAAGTTCTTAAATCTTAGATTTTGTTTATTACAGGCAGGGTGGACAAATCTGTTGAAAATTAAAAATTTTAATGAAAAAGGTAGTGTTTTTTATCTACTGAGAACCATTAAATAATGAAAAATTAATTTTTAAAATTATTTCACACGGAAGAGTTGGGTTATTTTTTTAATCTCAGGACTACTGATCAATTATAATATCTTCTAGAATGGCAGGGCAATTAAAATTGAAAATTTTAAAACAGTTTTTATATGGATACTCTATTTCTTTTCTACAGGATGTACTGATTAAAAAGTAAAATTTTAATATCTCTTAAATATAAAAGTTGATTTTTATTGTATCCCTGGGTCATTTGAAACAATTAAACGTAAGGTATTTTCTGTTCAAATGAAGAGATGTTTTTATTTTCCTGTAGGAGAAAAAATGAAAAATTGAACTATTTTTTAATGGAATATCTGGTTTCAGGTAGGAGAGTTCCTCCCCTGAGAATCAAGGCTGAATAAGGTGTTCCTCTGCAGAGAATGGACTCTAAGATGCCATTCCAGTACCAGGAATATACTCTGGTCCCACTGCAAGAGGCTCCACAAACAGCCCATGCTATAAGACTGTCATTAACATTCTGAGGGCTTAGTTTCTTTGCATGAAGATTCCTCAGTGGTTATTTCAGAGTCAGTGAGCTCCCAATGTTCTGCCCAGAGCATGACCCTCAGACAGGTCACCAAAGTCCGAAATGCAAATGAAACGCTTATTGAGTGCACAATACAAGCCAGGCAGGGAACTCATCCGTGGTAAAAGAAGGCTAGGAGGAGTTACCAGGTTGAGAATACATAGATCTTTTATAGGCACAAACGATGAATCAGAGTAAAAATGATGAAAAGGAAGAAACATGTGTTAATTTTGTCTTTGTTGTGGCCAGCCTTTTCCAGTTGTAGGAATCAAGGACTCAGGTGGGGTCAGGTGGCAAGATGTGAACTAAATAGATGAGATATATCACACAGACCATGGCCTCCTGTTCCTTCCATCAGGTAAGGGGACACTTGGTGAGATCAATGGGGCAGGGACACGGGAAAGGAATTGGGCTGCATGTGGTCACAGGTGCCACTGTCTTTATGCTCTCTCCCATATATGAGGCTGACTTCACCAGCCTCATGGACTGGCAAGGATTTGATGAGACCCCTAAGGAGAGCCTAGCACTTACCACCATCACAGTGCCAACTAAAATAAAAAGACAGTGGTAACAGGCTATGGCCCGCCTCCTCCCACACACAGTTCACTCTCATTAGAAAATAAAAGTGTTAGCCTGTGGCACTTGCCTTTAATCCCAGCACTAGGAGGCAGAGACAGGAGGATCTCTGTGAGTTTGAGGTCAGTCTGGTTTACTGGGCAAGTTGCAGGGAGGCCTGCCAGAGATACATAATTTAGGGGGCTTGTCTAAAAGATCAGGTTTTGGCTCAAACAAGTGCTTCCCCATATTCAAAATGGGGATGAGTTTCTCAACATACTTGAAACACTGGGGCAGTTGTTCAGCTTCCTCTTGCATGAGGTCTGACCTACACTTCTGAGCCAGAGTCTAAGTGCAGGGCAGGTAGGGGTGATTTTTTACCCCGGATGGAAGCTGTGCAGGATTTCCTGGGCAAGATTTCCAGGACCAGGCTGCAGCCAAATGCTCAGCCAGAAACCTGTTAATATAAACTCCCCCCCCAACAAAGAGCCACCAATCATACAAACTGGAGAGGGGAGGGTCCTGCCCTTCCTGTCTATGTTGAAGCTAACCTCTCATTAATTTGTCAGCCTGGGGCATGAACCACATCAAGGGCCTTTCTCCAACAGGGAAACTTCCTGGTGTGCCTGCCCCTCCCCCCAGCAAATGATTTCCAGCAGGGATCTGAGTCTCACTGGCTCAAGGGACTGCAGGCCATGGCTGCTCATGTGTCTCACAGCATTGCTGTCTGGAGGAACCATGCTCACCAAGCAACCATCACAATTGGTCAGAGGAGAGTGAGTACAAAAGATATGGGTCAGGTCATGCAGTGAGCACAATCATGAGGAATGGGAGAAAGAGAGGGAAGAAACACAGACCAGAGAAAGCCCTTCAATGCCTAGGCTTCCTTGGGCTCTACACCAATTAGGAGAATATATATTCTAATTAGTGGACGACTTTCCCTACATGATCCTGGGTGGAAGGGATAGTAAGAGTTCACTTTGTAGCCTGGCTTTTGAGTCTGGTGGGATACTGGGTCAAGAGCTCCCTTTCCAAGGTCCCTGTAAGGTCCCACAGGTATGTCAGTATAGGCAGATTCCCTAGCCCCTCACTCCCCAATCAGCTATAATTTTGCTTGGAGCTCAAGGTGACATTCCAGAGAAGACACAGTGGTGACATGCAGACTGAGGAGGAATGCAGCTTTGGATACACTTCCATCAAGATGGTGACTGACCTATGGTGCTCCCACTATGATCCAATTAAGAGGCAGGATTTTCAGGGTTCCTCCCCTACCAAAACAGGCTCTAAAACTTCCTTGCTCAAATTTTCCTCTCATGTAAGGAGCAACTGCTACTTAGCCCCTCCACAAAACCTACTGAGTCACCCCAATCTTAAACAGGGCCAGACTGAGTCAGTCAGCAATAAGCCCTGAAGAGGGGATATGGCTTCTATAGGTTCTACATTCAACTGTCAAAGAAAAACAAGGCAGACATGTCCTGGAAAATGCATCCTTTCCTCAGACTATGTGAAACTGGCGAGTCATCAATGTCCTCTTCTAGGCAGCCACACTCCTGCTTCTCACTCAAAAGGATGGACCTCGAGCCCTTTACTCCAGTCAACTATTCACATATATTAAGTACCTACCAGGTGCTTATATAATGCTTATGTAAGACAAGTCATTTATGGATGAATTTTACTGAAACTGAAGAGGTCCAGGGAAGAGTGGAATCGAGAGTGAGGATTAAGAGGTGGCAAGGGCATGAGATCTTAAGAGGTGCTCACAAGGAATGGTTGTATATTTGGCTTTGTAAATTTTTACTAGTAAGCAACTCCTTACATAACCCTGGTCCTTATAAACCCAGTCTTCAGAGCTTGCCAACTTCCCAAATACCATCTCCCTCAACTGTCTGAGATATGGGATTCGGGTTTTAAACGGCCTCTGCCCTCAGAATTTAGAAAAGGGGCAGACCTTCAACTTCCTGACTTGGGGTTCCTGCTAATCACTAGTGGTGTTCACAACAAGACCTCGATTCTCGGTTTTGGGACCAGGACTCAGTTCAATCTGCCTTGCCTCTGGCTCTGCCTCAGAAGCCACCTGGCCTCCAGACAATGAATGCAGCCAGATACTTCCAGGCTGCTGGTGTCTTTGGCAGGTGTGAGCATTTCCAGGGAGAGCTTGCAAGTGAGTACCCAGTCCACCCACACCAGGCTCCAGGGGCAGTTTCCCTGTCTGGGGCTAACCAGACAGATTGAGTGATTTGATTGACATCACTCACTTATCAAATGGCAGAGCCAGAACTGGCATTCACACACACCCAGGGCTCTGTGGCCACATCCTGTATATAGAGATAGAATCAGAACATGGTCCCGGGACAGGATGAACAAAAAATGTAATGGCAAAAATCTCCCATAAAGCACCCTTGTTACTGGCTGGATTAAAGAAAAAGACCCCAACCCAGATTTCTTGCAAGATAAAAAGAAAAACTTTAACTGATACACTCATGAGTGGGATCAAGGCAATTATACAGCACTCTGGATAGGGGAGGGGACATACATCTGGGCTTGTAAGATGGGAGGGATGCAAAGGAATGTTTGCAGGTTCAGGGAACATCAAGAATGGAGAATGAATAAGACAGTCTTCTCCACACAGAGAAGCTCAGCCCTGCTAAATTCTTAGGCATATGACATAAAGGGACACACTCTCAACACATACACAGAGAGAGAGAGACAGATACAGAGAGAGAGAGAGAGAGAGAGAGAGAGAGAGAGAGAGAGAGAGAGAGAGAGAGAGAGACAGAGAGAGAGACAGAGAGAGAGACAGAGAGACAGAGAGAGAGAGAGACAGAGAGAGAGAGAGACAGAGAGAGAGAGAGAGAGAGAGAGAGAGAGAGAGAGAGAGAGAGAGAGAGAGAGAGAGAGAGAGAGAGAGAGAGAGAGAGAGAGAGAGCTCAGCTTAGGGTTAGACTTCAGGAGAGCAGATAAAACCTTTCTCCAAGTCTCCTCATTCAAGGAGGTGGGCTAAACACCTGGGTTGTGAAGTAGCTGCTCAGGGTGGCCAACAAGAGAAGTGGGGAGAAAGCAAGGCAAGGGGGTTTCTGAGAAGAGAAGCCTGACAACCAACAGCAAACAACTCCTCCCAGCCCTCCTCTCTTCACTCCCACCCCCACCAGCAAGCTGAGGAGCCACAGACCACTACAGGTGTCCCATCATTGCTTTTACTTACTGAGGAAAGAACTAGATGTTCCATGCCTGAGGCCTGAGTGTATGCCTGCACTTGTGTGGTGGAGACAGAGGAGGACACTGCCCTAGATGTGGGCAGGGGTGAGGTGCCAAGCTTGGAAACTGTGAGTGGATATTTGTGGCAGTTTTCCCTGGAAGCGCTGTTTTACCTCACCTACAACAAACACACACAAACACACACACACACACACACACACACACACACACACACACACACACACACACACACACACCATTTCCTGGGCACTGTTGCATAGTTAAATTTCACTAATCTTTGAGTCTGTCAAGTCTTCTCTTTCCAGGGTTATTCCAACCTTTCACCTATTCTTTGGGGTCTTAAAACCAGCAAAGTTCCCTTACTGGGAAGCTTGTGGCATCTACATTTGCCAGGCAAGGTGCTGACAACTGTTCTTCGATTTGGTAAAACCCAGGCTTCTGAGATGCTTTGCAGCAGCAAGAGGCTCCCTCCCTTTCTGCATGCTGCTCCAGAAATTTTGGCCCATAGGGGCTCCCCTCTGGTCCTGCTGCAAGGGTCAGGGTCCCTCCCTCCCTAGAGGTGAGCATTCCTATGTGTGGTCCCCCACAAGCCTCCCAAGAGAGCATGCAACATGACTTTCCAGAACTCACCAGAACCACAAAGCCAGGTGGCAAGGACTATGCCCATGATCACTGGCCACAGATGAGGGATGGCCATGGCCTTGGTTGCACTCAGGGACCAGCAGAACCTCTGGGCCTCCCTGGGTCCCAAGCCAGGGGATGGCACTGCATTTTAAAGAGGGAGTCTGGCTCCCCTTTGCACTTGGTGGACAGAGATGCAGCCAAGGGAGATCCTAGCATCAGGGGAGCTGTACTCTGAGCAAGCAGGCAGGCAGGCTGGCAGGTGGCAGGTTCCATGCATACTGGACTGGAGAGCTCCCCTTACCCCTGCCACAGGATCCCTTTGGGGAAATCCCGAGGTCCCCTAGGGAGAAGCTGCTGTTGTGAGCAGGGAGACCTTACAAGCCCCCTCCTGGTCTCCCTGGGTAGGATTTCTCTTCTGGGTCCTGCATCCACTGCCCTCCCCCATGGCACCTCCCAGGCTATGGGGATTCCTGCTCAGAGCCAGCCTGCTGAGAGCAGCCCGTATCTAGAGGACAAGGTCTCTAGAGGAGGAACAGAAAATGCCTATGGCATGCAGAAACATGCAGGATTACCCTCTGGATTCCAGGGACAGGAGTTTTGCAATGCCTATCTTCTCTGATCTTGAAAAGATCTGTGTCTGTGCTGCAAGCCTGGGTCAGGGACCATTGCACTGTGTCTTTAAGACCTGGGCACCCAATGGGAGGTGCTTTTGTCACTCAGGTCTCACTAGCCAATCAAAGCCTCAAAGCGATCTGCCAGTCAGAAGTGGTGCTGGGCTCTTCCTGTTGCTGGGCTTTGAGAAGGAATTGGGAGCAGAGGTTTGGATGCTGTGCTGTTTGTGCTGTTTCTGGGAGGATTGCCTTCTGTGCTGTTTGTGCTGTTGCAGGTTGCTGAGCAGAGAACATGGCCAAGCTGGGAAAACACAACATGGTAAGGGAAGGGCTATTGCCCATAGATGGGGTGAAAAAGATTGGGAGGTGCAGAGCTAGAGAGGTGTGTGTTTCAGGGATTTGGGTGGAAACCTGCAACCAGAATCTCTATTGTATGAAGTTCCAATGGTACCTGGAACTCCTTGACCCCGGTCCTTGTCTCTTAATAACTTTACTCTGTGACTTAAATCTGCTCCCAGAATTGAGAGCAGGGAACTGTGTGTAGAAATTTCTTTGTTCACACTTAACATGCCTTTGCTGCATAAATGAAAGCTGGTTGTCAAACATGAAGATCCTAAATTGCCAAGTACGTTCTAGATGTCTAGCACTTAGCACTCAATCTGTACATATAAGACTTATTTACAGTTAATTTTATGAAGTTTGTAAAAGGCATCTCATGTGTTATGTAACACTCAACTACTAAAATGTGATAAAGGACAGTAAAACTGATGTTATGTAGGATTTTCCATTGCACAGGGTATAGCGTCAAACAAAATAGAATTTAGCTGAAGGTTGGCTGCTTCTAACCCCCGCCCCCCAAAAATAAGCTCTACCAGTCCTGTTAGAGGTTAGGTTGGTAGGATATGCTCAGTGTTGTCCAGACATTTGCCTATAAACCATTACAAAAGGTATACTCAGCGATTACAAACAGCCACTAAGTATAAACCTATATGGAACAGGGGATTGTAACAAGCTACTCATTGAGACATTACAGGGTCATAAGCAACCTTAAGGTCTGTTGGCCATAAAGTTCTAGTTTTTTCTGAGAAAATAATGGTTCTGCCAGATATTTTTCATTTAAATTGGTGTGATTTCTGTGGGTTTTATTTTATTTTATTTTTTGTACATTTTGGACCGGGGACACTTAATTTAAATTGTTATTAATCAGCTTTTCTTTTAAAAATCTTATTTGCTTTTACATTTATTATGTAACACAAATTCTATCTGTTATTTAATGCAAACTCAAAGCCAGATACTGGAGGGGATGCTGGAATATCAGAGAGAAGAAACAGACCATAGTCAATTCTTTCTCAGCCAACTTCTTGGGGTAAAATCTATATTCCAGAGTCCTCAGCATTGCTTATTGTTTCTACAGAATGCCACACTTGCTGCATATGCCTCCATAAATATCTTCCTCACCCAGGTGTTTTACACCTAGATTCAACTATTCTTCATATTCTATGGTTAAGATTAAATATGTGAGCTACTACTGTTTGGTACTTAGGCCTTGAACTCACAAAACACAGAAAGATCTGTCTGCAGTTATGGAATTAAAGGTGTTGGTCACCACTTTGTCTTTCCTGTGCTGGGATTAAAGGTGTGAGGTATCACATCATTTGTAGGAAGGCACAGTTGATCTTAGGATGGTACCTGTTGTTGTCTTAAGACAGTGCTGAGCAACAGAAATCAAATACAAGAGGGCTGGATTGAAACTCTGTAAAAGATAATAAAATAAATTCCTATTTCCTTGGCACAATCTGTTAAACTGAACCTTAAATGAGACACAAGAAAGTATTCATGTAATCCATAGCATCACTACTATACCCATGTTTATTGGCAATGAAATAAACAGTGGGTGTATAACAAGCATCATCAAATTGATGTGCACAGCCTCCATTAGGACACAACTAAAACTACCTATTAAAACTATGGCTTACATAGAGAGATCTTTACACAGAAAGTTGCTCTACTTTCTCCATGAATGAGGATCACATTGCCTGTTATTATTGCAGACATGTGACCAATAAGAACATACATAAAAGGTGAATGAACATATACATCCTAGCATCCTAAATGTTCAAAATATTTTTTTAACATACTACTTACTTATCTTTGGGTTATTTTTGAGGCAGATCTTCCTTAATTAAATTTTATATTGTGTGATTATCTTCTAAGAATTCATCAGTTTTTCACATTACAAATTTTACTTTTCTATCACAGCTTATAGGGGAGTGCTACCCAGTATCTTAGATGTCTCTTAGAACTTTCACACATTATCCCCAAATGTATATTCTACTGAAATGTCAAATTTCTAGTATAAAACTCTTAGAATGTACTAAAAACTAGCTCTCTTTGAGTATAAAAACTGGCCTAGACTTTGAAAGTTTCTCTAAGTCCTTAATATATTGAGAAAGTAACAGATATCATTCTTTAATATCAGGATATCATTCTTTAAAATGTTAGAGGTTGGTTCTAGAGTCTTTGGAGTAGAGTTGCTTGATATCCTGAGGACCAACCTCTTTCTACACATGGGGCTTTGTTTGTTAGTCCAAAGGCCATTGTTGACTCAGTTTATAATGTCCTTGAATTACAATGTGCTCTTGTGAAATGTCTGCTTAGCTTCCTTCTAAATTTGTTTACTTCTTTTGAAACCTTAACCCATTGATTTCCATAAACAAAAGGAACTTGTTGAACTTGACAGAAATCTTCAGCCAACCTGGGTAAGTCTGTCAGTTTGGAAGCCAGGGCTGGGAAGCAAGATGCTTTGTTCCTTCAGCTCACCAGTGCTGTCACTCAGACCTCACGATTCAATTGGATCCTTCAGCAGACCCTCCAATCAGATGGTAGGGTACTTCTGGAAGCCAGGTTTCTGACTCAGCTACAGTTCTGATGACAACAGTTCAGTTGTCTTTTGAGCTGTTCCTTAAGTTCCATTGTGGGGGTGAGAGTCATCACCTTAGCAGCTGCACCTTTGAGAGCAAGGAAATGCTTTCCAGGGACAGGGAGGAGTGGCTGGTCATGGTGAGGTCTTTCTGTTTTTGTCTCCAACTGTCCACTTCACAGGATGCTTTTAGACTCATTGCATTCACTCTGTTCTTGAGAAAGAAAAGTTTGACTTGGCCTAGTTCATAGGCCCTCAGGCAGGGAAGTCAGTCAAGGATATAAAGCAGAAGCCAAGATAAAGGAACTTGATTAACACTTGAGAAATATGGATTAGTGGTTTATTCCTCCTGGAATTTTCAGTTTTCTTTCTTTATCCTTTTCGTTCTTTTAAAAACTCTAATAGATTTTCATACAATATAGTTTAGTTATGTTTTTGCCATCAGTATTTCCTCATAGATCTTTGTGTCCCATCAAGTTCTACACACATTTTCCCCCTGTATCTCAATAGAAATGATACAGGCATCTAAAAATTGTATTTGCTGTCTTCAATACTGTTCAATAATTTGTTACTCTTTCCAAGAGTATACCAAATGTGGTTATGAAAGTGTTGAGTACTCTGTCTTTTCTTATATTTGACTTTTTAATAAGCTTGGTGATTTTGTTCAGAGAAAGATTCTTTGGATGTCAGTAACATCTAATCCAGGTATCATATACTTTGAACTTTATTTCTCACGCAATATGAGAAATGACACCCCAAGTTGTTCTCTTGCACATTAATAAATATTGCACCACATACACACATGTGCATCTTCATATTAATATACATGCAAAAAATAAAAAATAAATATTATAAATAGCAAATAGTAATAATATATAGGGGTTCATTACTATGAATGAATTTTGTTGCTAGAAGAGAAGTTGATTTTTGCAACCCAAATGAGTTTTTAAACTCTTAAAAAAAAGATTCAGGAGAGCAATTTAATTTAAGAGAGTTTGTTTGAAGCATTGAGTGTAAATTAATGGAGCAGATGTTAGCTAGGAGCAATGTCTATGTGGTCACAGGAAGTGTCCTATTACTAAGAGATGAAGGGACAAATCACACTGCTTGTGTTGTTGATTTAATAAAATGTTCAATATTCTCCTGTTTGCACCACAACATTCATAGTGCTGATCTTGAATCACAAGACAAATGTAGGGGATGTGTTTCCTTCTAACACATGAGTATTATGGATAGGTAGTTCTCAGCCTTTGCTACAATATCTGTTCTTGTTTTGGGTAGCCCCATAGACATCATTATTTTGAATACATCTATTTCATTTTTCAAATTTAATTTGCAAGTATGTCCAAGGATATGAGTAAGCTGCTCTTGCTGTCTATCTTTAGTGCATTAAGCATTAATAGGTTTCTCTGTCCTAATTTGTCATCATAGGAATTAATGGTGTTTGGTGGGGGTGAGGATGGTGTGGGGGAAGGAGCTAACTCAAAGTCAGAAATTTCATGTTTTTACATAGAAAATGTTTTTAATTTTTTATTTATACTTAAATAAGATAGTTCTTTTCACAATTGAAATTTAAAAAAACTTTAAAATAATCTTATTAAGTGTAATAATTTTAATGACCTGGGTGGCCCTGGCTGTTGATTCTCAGTGTAGAGGGCCCCCAGATGACAGAGGGGAAGGAGGAGATGATGGAAACCAGCCAGAGCTTTTGAACCCATCAGGAGCTAGAAACATGACAGGCTGGAGAAGAGGGGAAATGTCCAATTTTAACATTTTATTTATTTGTTTGTTTGTTTATTTGTTTGCTTATTTACTTATGTATTTATTTAGTGTTAATTTGTGGGTGACTGAACCAATTTTAATTTCATGTTTGAAAATAACTTATTTATTTAAAGAAAATGGTGTTCTTATCTTTAGAAGGGATAATTGAAGAGTTGGAAATTAAAAGGTCAATAACTTTAAATGGAACAGGCAGTTTTTAAATTTTAAATTTGTTTTTTAAATGCAAGGTAGACCTATCTGTTAAAAATTAAAATTTCAATATTCTTTAAATTCTTTCCATTGGTATTCAGATAGTTTTGGGCTTTTTGGAGCACATCCAGTGAAGCGTTTTAATAAAATAACTTTCTAAGTACATACAGAGATATATCCATTCAGTTATTTTCAAACAAAAAACCATGACTAGTACTGTTGTGTTTTTATTCAGCTCCAAATTGAGTAAGACATACTATCTAAAAATAGTGCTCATAAAGGCATTGTTCCTTGCTCCATTTGTTTCGAAGTATTTTATGTATTGTGAAGAGTACACTTTTTTATTATTGTTAAGTTGTCAAGAGTTTGAAATAATCTGCAGGAGAAAATTCTTAAACCAATGGAGCCAACATCTTGCCTTCTTGGGAGAGAAAGACTGGGCATCTTGTTTGTAATCTGGTCCCTGGTATTCTCTCCTGAATATCTGAGGTCCTTAGGACAATCTGATAAAAAGTAACTTCAGTTTGCCTGACCTCAGCCTGAGGCCACAAAACACGCCTCATTTTTGTTCTAAAATCTCTCTTAATCTTTAATATTTTGGAAACCTTCCCACCTGAGGGAGAGATAATTATTGTACTACACAGTGATTGGCTAATTGGCTGTGCAACCTAGCTAATTGTGTCCAGAAGGACAAGTGGGAAGTGCCTATGGAGTGCAGGATGATAGAAGGGACAGCTATTGGAGCAAAGGTAAGTGCCATTGAAATGCTTATCTGTGTGGATTTGAAATGTTTAGGATTGGAGTAAAAGGCAGGCCAGAACTCATTGTGATGTGTTTTTAAGCAAAGTGTAACCCTAAGGGAAGTTTTCTTGTCATTAATTCTACCCTAGATAATCAGGGCCTCCAGTCTTACCTGCCTTTCAAAAGTGGTACATTGCTAAGACCAGGATCCATGCTTGACCTTATAACAAAGTGGGAGATGGTGTTTTTGTATGTTCTTCTCTGAGATCTGCTGTAGGGAGCAGAGAAGGGATCATGGGCCATCCAGGATACCAGAACATGTTGATTGATACACTGTTTTCCCAGATTGTTAGAGGCAGATTCTGGTGAGCTTCTGAAGCTATGATGGCAGTGCTTTATGGGATTAGATGTTAGACTGTAAGCAGATATGGTGTCCTCTGAAGTCTTATGTGATTCTGGAAACTCCATGGACCCAGGTTCTTGCTTGTACATAGCTTTGCTCCATGAATTGCCTCTTATTATGCTGTAGTTATGTTTTTTTTTTTTTTTCACTCTGGTTGACTAGACGTCTAGACTTACAGACTTGTTGTTTTGGACCTGCTTAGTTGTTTGCCATTGGTTAGGATTTTAAAATGGCTTATATATTTATACTTGTTTTAAGTTGTTTGGCCTATGGCTTAGGCACATTGTTAGTTTTTTATTTTAAATTAATTTATTTTTATTAATTTGTCTGCCACGTGGCCCATGGCTAATTTATGTTTTTAACGTGTTTTTTAAAAGGCAACTGGCTTGATTTGTCTCTGATTCTGCCCTTCTTTTCCTACCTATTCTAATTCCCCACCTACTTCTATGATACTCACCAAGGGTCAAAACAGCTCTTTTATATAAAAATTAATATTCACAGAATACAAAAAGATATGCACACATCATTATGCCATGGTTTTTTGGAAAGTGTCAGAAAAGACTGACTGTTGTACATTTGTAGAGGCTGTTGCAGATTATGAAGCTCATTTAAGTGACTAAATATATTTTCTTCATTTGAACATGTTTTTCTCTGTGGTGACTTTCTATTGATTGCTTGTGGATCCTCAGATAGTAGGAAACTTTCTTGATGAAAATTCTCATTGTGGATGTGGTATGAGACTCTAGAACCTCAATTCATATTTTGTATTTTGTGTCTAATATGCTAGAGATAACGTATCAACCAGCTTCCTTCTAGTATTGTCATACTTTTACTTTATACTAATATAGACTATATCTCTGAATCACATGAAATACAACAAAAACAAACAAAATTCTGATTAAAAGAGTATGGTAGCCAGATACAAAGATATTTTTTGTTTTTTGGGATAAAGTTTAGTCTGTGTAACTTTGGCTGTCCTGTAAGTTGTTCTGTATACCGAGATAAACTTAATCATATATATGTTAATGCCTTTGGCTTGCAAGTCCTGAAATACAAGGTAGACTATAGTGAAATATTGTATATTTAATAAAAAAGTTAATTTGGAATATCAGATGACTGAATCACCCTCAGTCAATACTTGAAGGCCACTGAGTGGTTCCACGTACTTGTGTTCCTAATATCACTCCAAAGACAGAGATTTTCTGGATCTCTGAGTGTTAAAAATTTATTAGCCATGCTGTGGTAGCTCACAGCTTTAATCCTAGCTCTAGCATCATTGAACTATGAAATAAAATAGCTGGACAAAGAAAAAATATATAACACAGGAGAAGTCAGAAAGTCAGCCATTCTGGACTCTTCAAAATATTATTTCTGATACCTCAAACTTGAAATAATCGCTATGTTTGTTTCTGTATGTTCTGGCAGATGAACCCTCCTATAGATATAGGAAGAGCTCTGTAACACTGAGCCATCTGCCCTTCTCTGTGTTAATTATTTACAATTAAAATATGTAAGCACTCATCATTTTATCTATCTTTTTGTAACTGTTTAAAGAAGCACTGTCTTTCAACAAAATCTTACTGATATTACAATTTAAGTTAGGGTAATTTCCATTTCTGGAAGAAGAATATTGAACTAAAGTGAATACATAATTCTTTGCAGAAACTTTGATGAAATCCTGAGTTTTGTATATCTTTGATTGACTAATTTCTGCCTGTGTGACAGGAGTTTCATATGTATTTTGGCTGTCCTTGACCTAATTTTATAATCTAAGCCTGTATTAAACTCAGAAGTAGATTTACGTATGTCTACCTTAGGAAGTGGTAGGATTAACCATGGGTGCAAATGTTGTCAGTTTGTCCATTTCAGATTCTTTTTTATAGTTAGTAATTGTTCACACATCTCTTTTCATGTACACCGTAATGTTGACCTGTTTGTCTCTCTATGCTTATTAATAGGCATTTCTCTTTCAAGATATTATACCAATCAGAGAGTACAAAATTGAGCGGGGTGAACCTGTTATTAAGTTTTCTAATATGATTAGTAATTTCAGTATAATGTTTATGCCATGTGATATATGTGGATGCCTCAGAAATATATGGTTATACAGACAAAGAAGTATCCATTTACAATGCTTTAAATATTGTGATTTCTGTTTTACACATGTGTGGCATATTTTAGAACGTTGTGAACTATGATGATGTGCATGTCAACTTCACTTGGGAAGAGTGGACTTTGCTAGATAATTCCCAGAAGAATCTCTACAAAGATGTGATGCTGGATACCTACGGGAAACTCACTGCTATTGGTGAGAATGAATTATCTTTCTTTTTTTAAAGTAAGAAGATGGGTGTTTTTTTATGGATACTCTTCTGTAATTTAAATGAAACATAAGAATGAGCTGAATAAATTACTCTTAGTTCTAATTACTGTGAATACAGAATCTTAATGTTTCACAACTTTCAAATAAATTCCATACATTTATCTGGCACTATATTTTAGGATTCAATTGGGAGAATCACAATATTGAAGAATGTTCTTACTCTTCTAGAAGACATGAAAGGTAATTTTCGTGTTCAACCTGATAGAAATAGTCCCTTGATAAAATGTAGTTTCCTCAAAGATCATACAAAAGTATTTTTGCAAATAAAGCCACCTGGAAGTGCATTTATGATTATTAAATTCTCAGAAAACTATATATCTCAATTTTAGGTAAGTGAATTGAATTTGCAAGGCATTATTTGGAAAAAGAAGATAATTATACAGTACCTTAACCCATATGACTACTTCAATTATAGTGCCAGGTGAATGATGCTTTAAATTTTTGATCCATTTATTTTAAACTACACATATTATGCAAGTGATTCACATTTAAAATATAGACGAACATTATAAAAAAGTTTTTATAGAAAAAGCTATATACTATTCATAGTAAAGCCTGTATTACTTATATACACAAATTGTGATGATTCTTATTTGTCATAGAGGGACCTTTAACCCTATACAATATGTTTATGAGAAACAGAAAGTCACAGTATGTGAATTCAATAAAAAATTTGGTGTTTTTCTATACTGCCTATATTATATGTCATTCTAAAGACATGCCATACGAGCTTAGAGATGTGGAAAGATATAACATACCTCTTTTTGAAAATATTTAGAAAATATGTACCAATCCCAATGTTGATTATGTTTTTTGAATTTTATTCAAAATAAGTAATTTGTAAGCTTCATTGTAAATATATGAACATTTACGTTAGAAAAAACCTATGAGTGCTAAGAGTGTGTACATATTTGTTTGGTCTAGAACACATTGAAAATATAGTATGACTTGCATTATAGAAAATTTCACAAATACCATAAAAGTTTTATAGCTCTGAGCATTTCTAGTTTTTTAAAATATGTAAAATATTTCATTTCAAAGTATGCCATTGAGTGTGAATTGTATAATCAAAAACTTTTCCACACAAGAGTCTTTGAAGATGCAAAATAACCCAAAAAGGAAACAATGTGGGTATAAGGACATTTTAAAAACTTTAGAAAATGACAGTAATTTCTATTCACATTTACCCAAAATCATAACATTAAATCATAATATGTAATGATTTGTGTACTAAATACATTAAGCATTATATGTCCAAATATCTTTGCAGGCATGAAAGAACATGTGTATATACTCAATATGTTGAAGCCATTACATATGAAAATCATCTTCAAAGCCATAAGAGAACACATACTGGAGAGAAACCCTATGAATGTAATCAGTGTGGTAAAGCCTTTGCACAACCCACTCATCTTCAAAGCCATAAAAGAACACATACTGGAGGGAAACTATATGAATGCAATCAGTGCAGTAAATGCTTTGTAAGGCACAGTACTCTTCAAATTCATAAAAGAACACATACAGGAGAGAAACCCTATGAGTGTAATCAGTGTGGAAAAGCCTTCGCATATCAAAATCGTCTTAAGTCGCATAAAAGAACACACACTGGAGAGAAGCCCTATGAATGTAATCAGTGTGGTAAAGCCTTTGCAAATAAAAGTAATCTTAAGACACATAAAAGAACACATACTGGAGAGAAACCCTATGAATGTAATCAGTGTGGTAAAGCCTTTGCTCAACAAAGTCATCTTCAATGGCATGAAAGAACACATATTGGAGAGAAACCCTATGAATGTAATCAGTGTGGTAAAGCCTTTGCAAATAAAAGTAATCTTAAAACACATAAAAGAACACATACAGGAGAGAAGCCCTATGAATGTAATCAGTGTGGTAAAACCTTTGCATTTCAAAGTACTCTTAGAAAGCATAATATAATGCATAAGGGATGGAAAGCATAATATAATATATACAGGATATTCAGTGTTTCAAAGCATTTGCATATATCAGAATTCTTCTATATCATGATAAATAAATCGCATATCAGTCAATCTAATTAAAATGAGTGTGGTAACGTCTCACATTATACAGAAGCCACTTTGTTTGTACAATGTTAAAGCCTCTTTATATTATAATAGTCTTTATGTACATCAGAAAGATCGTGAGGCCACTTCATTTTAGTGTTTTTACAATGATATTTAGCCAACAGTATTGTTCTAAAAAATTGATAATGTATGTAACTTCTCTAGCATTTTAATATCCATTTTACTTTGTTTGCACAAGCAAACATATGGAATATATATGTATAAATTTATATAGTCCTATGTGGAGTGTAAAAGAGCCAGCCAAAAACCACATCTTGATCCTGAAACTAATGCCAAAAGGGGAAAGCTCTCTTAATAGCTGGAGATAGTAGTTTTCTATGTCAGCCAGAGCTATAAAACAGGCCCTGAGCATGTCATAATTCTCATAAAAGAATAGGTCTAGTTGTGAAGCATCTTTTCTTCATCAAAATTATACATCTCAGAAAGAAATCATCTTTCTAATTATTTGCAAATATAAGTGTGCCCTGTTGATGAAATATATTAATGTGGAAAAAAACCCACAATGTATTCTGTGGAGATATTTGCTTATCTCTATAAAGAAAAATTTTTATAGTATACAATAAAGTGCAGACAGATGTGAACAAAATTCCAGTGTTTATTGCCTCACAGCAATGCTTAGTGAGATATTCCTATCACAGAATTATACTTCTGATGGACGGACACTTTGAATATTATTTTCTATCTCTTGTATTATGCCTAGGTCCCTGGCAAATGTCAAAAGTGACTGGAAATTTAAATAATATGATTGTTTTAGCAAACTGTGAGAATGTTTGAAATGACAAAGTTTTCTTCATGGATTTCCCTGAGACTATAGTGACCTGGGTCAGAATATAATTAACTGAAAAAATAACATCTTAGCCCGGATGATTTACTTGAACATCTGTTTATCCTTGGTGACTTTCTTTTGATTGCTCATCAAACCATTAGTAAGAGGAGCCATTCTGTATAAATGTTATCATTTGGAGTGTGATATGAGCTTCTAGAGCCTCAGTTGATTTTCGGCTCTCAGTGTCTACTGTGTTCTGTTTGATACTAATCTGCCTGCTTGCATATTGTATTATCATGCCTTTACCACCATTAATAGACTCTAATTCTGAATTACATATGATATAGTAACAGGCAATGATATTCAGTATTAAAGTAATTTGTTATCCTACAATATTAATTTTTCTGTTTTTGAGAATAAGTTACAGGTGTATGTTCCTCACTGTCCTGAAAGTTTGTCTCACAAAACAGGTTGGCCTTCAACTCATAGATCGACCTGGCTTTTGATCCTAAGACTTGGGATGAGAGGTGGATCAACATTTTTAGATCCTTTTTTGTTTTTATACAATTTGGTAATATGCCAAGAATGTAGCTTTTTGTCTATTTCAAGGATATGCACTTTCACTGAAATTGACTCATAGCTTGAAAATTAAAATTTGCCAGCTTGTCATGTTTCTTTTGAGCTTTTTAATGAATTTAAGAATTTTACCCACATGGTTATGCAACACAAGTGTTAACTGCTTCTAACGGTGTTCAAAAGGTTCTTTCAGAAACCCTAAACGTGAAATAATAGAAAGTTATGATCATTCAAGTAAGTACCGGCAACTCTGCCCTTCTATATGCAAGAGCAGAAGAACTCTTTAATATTGAGTCATCTATTCTGCTTTGTTAGTTATTTATTTTCAATAAGTATATTGCTAATGTTTTCATCTATTTGTAACTGTTTAACCTTGCATTGGTTTTTTAGTAATATCTTATTAACATTATACTTTAAATTTGAACAATTCACATTTTTGGAAAATTAACACAGAACTGGCATCAGTGCATAAATGGGTTCACAATCAACTGAGAGTCAGATATGCTTGCCTCTGCTCTCTGAGTGCTCAGGTTATAAATGTGTGCCAATATTACCAGTTTGTCCATTTTAATTACTTTTTTGTATTTAGAAACTATTCTTTCAGCTTCTCTCATGAAGAGTCTGCACTGTAGATAGCTTTACTTCTCTTTCTATGTATAATAGGCATTTTTGCAAGGTAATATACCATTTAAAGGGTACAGAAATAACAGAGATAAAACATGTGTTCAGTTTTTCAAAAGTGGCATGTTGATTTTATAATATTATTTTTAAGTCATGGGACACTTGGGAAACTCCAGAAATATAAGTATATTGACAAAGATGTATACCTTCACAGTGTTATCAGTGTCATGCTTTTTGTTGTAGTTATTTATGAGATATTATAAAATGCAGTTACCTATGGTGATATGCATATTAATTTCAGTTGCATGGACTGGAGACCTACAGGAATCTTACTAAGATAGGAAAGATCACATTTTTCTTGATAATTTAAAATAAGAGATCAACAATTTCTGGATTATTAGTACTATTATGTAATTTGATCAAGAAACAAGAGAAATGAGCTGCATAGAACAGCCAGGTGCAATGTTTGAAAAAGATAGTAAATCAAGTTTTGAAAACATATCCATATTATAAAATATATTTTCTGGTAGTATATTTTAGGATACATTAGGAAGACTATCATATTGAAGAATGTTGTCAAAGATCTAAACATCTTAGAAGGTAATTTTCATGTACCAGCTGATACAAATGTCCCTCTACAGAAATTGTAATGTGTCCTAAAAGTGTTAGGCATAAGAAGTTGTATAAATAATCACAACTTAATGTTCATCAACAATTATTAAATTTTGAGAAAGCCAAGTCTGTTTCTAGGCATGTAACTTTCTCTGAATGCAAGCCACATGAGTATAGAATATAAAAAGATGTAATGTACCTGTCTCCTGACAACAAATAGAAGATATGTAGCAGTCCATATGTTAAGGAGATTTGTTGAATTCAAGTATGCAAGTCATTGGTTTTCCAGCTTTATTGTTAATACATCAACAAACTTACAGTGCAGAAAATCCCTGTGAGTACTAGGACTGGGTAAATCCTTCTGTTTACCCTAGTTTACTTATAAAGTAGTAAGACTCACATTATAGAAGCTTTATAAATGTAAGAATGGTGGTTAAGTTATGAGTTTTACTAGTTCTTTTCAATTGTGTAAAATATTTCCTATAGAAAAAAATCTTACTATCCCAGGTACTTTAAAAGATGTTGCAAAACCCTTAATGAAGAAGAACATGACAATAAAGACAGTGTTTGTAGTATTGAGCTTTCTTGGTCTTGGGCAGCCAGAGATCTGTACCCTGCCATGCCAGACCCCTCTGCCCCCCAGCCGCCTGCTGCTCAGACCCCCAGAAATGACTCAGATGCTTATATTAACTTCATGCTGTTTGGCCTATGTTTCAGGCACATTGCTATCTTGCTCTTACATCTTAAATCAAACCATTTCTATTAAACTGTCTGACACATGGCCCGTGGCTCACCTGTGCTCCTACATGTTGCTCCTTTGGGCTTCACCTCCATCTGCCTGACTCAGCCCTGCTTCTCCTACCTATTCTGATTTCTCCTCCTACTTCTTCTATTGTGCCTGTAATGGACCAAAACAGCTCCTTTATTTAAAGATTGAGATTCACAGCATACATAAACACATTCCCACATCAAGTGTTAATACTTTATGCTATAATTTCTTTTTACAATTGTACCAAATTGTAAACTTAATTTGTACAGATAACTGTGTATTTGATGTAAAGCCTTTACATGAGTTTAATATGTTTGCAGGCATGAATAAAGTCAACTTGAAGAGAAACCTTCCTCATGTACTCAATCTGTTATGGCATTTGCATATGACAATCAGTCTCAAAGACATTAAAAAATATATACTGTAATGAAACTATGAATATAATATGTGGAAAAGCCTTTACTTCACACAACTACTCTTCAAGAGAATCTCTTCAGGATAAAATACTGGAGAGAAAAATCTCTAAATGGAGTCATTGGAGTAAAGCTTTATGTATCTTTGTGATCTTAAAATGCATAAGATAACCTGGAAAAAATCCTGTCAATGCAATCAGTGTGTCTCAGCCTTTGTACATTTCAGTAATTCTTTGAAATCATAAGAAAATATATTATACTGAAGTGAAACCCTATAAATATACTCAGTGTAGTAAAATTTTGCACTTTATAAAGGAGTAAAATTTTTTATATGAAATCAATTTTTTAAGCCTTTGCATATTACAAAAACCTCTAGTACCTACAAAAAATACCAAAGGCTATTTATTATAAAGTATTTGGTATGATCTTTAGCCAACACACTTACAATTAGTTATATAACAATATTGATTCTATGCAAAATAGATATCAACATTCTGTTCATACATTATTATTTTATTTTTATATTGTTTGTACTAATAAACTAATGAAAGAATGAATATGATAGCATATGTATAGGGTAAAAAAACCAGTCAAAGAAAAAAATCATGACATTGAAATTAGAGTCAAATGGTTAAACAGAGCCCATTAAAATTAAAACACTTTCACCATGAAAGCAAAGCTAAACAAACATTATCCAGGCTTCACTACCTGAGAAAAACACCCACCAATTCCTGCGTGTGAAATTCGGAGATTCTAGATGTTGTAAAAACACTAATATTTGTTACAAATTTTTATGGTGTATGTGCATGCAATGTGATTGTGTATTTGTAGCCCTTGGCTGATATGCATAATTAAAATAGTCTGTGCTTTCTCTTTTTGTTAATCAAAGTCAGTTTTCAGCCTTGCACAACACAGATCTTTCCCACTGAGTTTTCTCACTGGTGCTTAAACGAGATTAGGAAAAATATTACCATAGCAAACTATTTTCTTCTTTTCAGATTGTAAACATAATTTCACAGAAGGATAGAGAAAGATATTATAGTGAGTTTCCCTGGGCCCGGGCGGCTAGAGGTCCAGACCCACAGACCTGCAGCCCTAGACCCCTTAGCTGCCTGCAGCTGCTCAGGTCCCAAAATGACTCAGATGCTTGTATTAACTTCATGCTGTATGGCCTATGACTGAAGTATATTGTTCTTACATCTTAAGTCATTTCTAGTAATCTTTCCACCATGGGGTCCCTGGCTCACCTTGGTTCCTTACATGTTGCTCCTTTTGGTGGCTGGCTCAGTCTGTCCCTGACCCTGCCCTTCCTTTCCTACCTATTCTGATTCCTCTGCTGCTTTTTCTATGGTGCATGTCAAGGGCCAAATCAGCTCCTTTAGTTAAAGATTGAGATTCACAGCATACAGAAACACATTAGCACATCAGAAAGAGAGGGCAGTTTGAAGAATAAATTCTCTTTGCATATGGGAATATTTGTACTATCATACCTTAAAATAGGTTTATGAAATAATTTTATATAACTTTTATGAAAATCTGCACCATCCTAATTTGTATGCAGTAATGGTCACCCAGGTCATAGACTGGGTTACAAAAAGGTCAGGTTCAATTAACCAAGTTCTAATTGCAGAACAAATTTTATATGTGGCATCAAAGGTTACTCTGAGGCATGGAGATGATGTCACCTCCATAACTTGATTTGACCACAAAGCTGGAAAATAGACTGAATGGTGACCTTACATGTGATGTCATCTCAAGGTCCATCATGTCGTATTCCAGGGGGGTCACTACTGCTGGTGACCTCTGAAACAATAAGCTGAGACATCAAAAGAAAGAAAACCGTCCGTTGCTCCAGAGGTCAGGGGATCTGTGAGGTAGATGAAGAAGGGCAGGGTCGGAACCAGATAATTTTCACTCAAATACTTTAATTGGATTGAACATGTGACCCCACAAACTGGAAGTGGATGGACACCTGTCACTCAAAGTACCTGAAGTAAATAAAAACCATTTCATCAAAAACCGAAAGTGGGGGAAGAACAGTTTGAAGTGCCATGGGTGGGAGGGAAGAGCCCATCAGTCCAGGACAACTATCACCCCAAAATGACTGTCACTCTGGAACAGGAAATGCATGGAAGAGAGTGAGCTATCATGGGGAGATGCATAGAACCAATAACCCAGAACACCTGTCACCTTAGAAACTGAACATGGATGAACATGCCATCTCAGAAATCAAAAATTAGTGATAACCCTGAAAGATCATGGGAGGGAGAAAAATTACCACCAGCCCAGGACACGTGTTACTCTGGGCACTGGAAATGGTCATGAAATAGGGAGGCTCTGTAGACACTTGACCCCTGATTTTCTTATTTTTTTCTCTCCCACACACCATCCCTGCAGGTGCTCCAAGTAACCTGGCACATGTTTACTGATACACATTTTCTTGAGGGGCATCAGGTACTAGACTTCAATGACAACAGATCAGACCCCACATACACATGGGAGACATTAAAGCCCTAGGGAAAGATGCAGGCATGGAGAAAACTGAGGCATGTGAGAAACTGATGTCTCAGGAAGGAACTGAAACATGAAGGAAAACTGGGTCACAGGGGAAAATGACATATAGGATAATTGAGGCACAAGGGGAAATGGAGGTACAAAGAGGACTGAAGTACTGTGCTCAGTTGGTAGGGTTCTAGTTCTCAGTAATTATAACAGTAGATGCTCAGTACTCAGGGTTCTGGTTATTCTGTGGTACCAGTCATAAATATTCAGTACTTACAGTGATGGATGCTCAGAACTTAGTGCTGAGTGCTCAGTCGCTATAGTGCTGGGTAGTGACTACTCGGGGTACGGGATGCTTATTGGGAGTCTGTTCTTATGTGTGATCAGAAGCAAGAAAGTGGCCCTGCCCTTTATGTGTGATCAGAAGCAAGAAAGTGGCCCTGCCCCCACCTCAGTTTCTCATTACTTCCAGTAAGTAGTTAAGTCGTGGTATCTCCTCTGCTTCTGGAAACTAAGATGACCTGAACTCAGATTGGATTAAGGGCATAGGTCACCTCTCCTGAGATATTCCCTGTACTGGGATTAAAGGTGTGACTCACCACTGTCTGATCTTCCTAACCTGACTGTGGGTAGATCCCTCTGATATCTCCAAATGTTTTTAATATATTTGAAAATATCCCCACAGAAATAAATTGTAAAGCCCTAGTCTTATAAAAGCTGCTAATATAATAAAGGCTGTGAATAAACACATGTAGTCAGTCATCCTCAAAAAATCAAACTTCTTTCATTGTAGCCGTGTTAAGTACTGATGGTATTTATTATAGGAATGAACATCATTTAGTCCTTTGTAGAGGTTTTCAGGTTGAGCTTACAACAAGTAGCTAGAAAGGAAATTTGCCTATGCAGATATACCTGAGCACCTTTCATACATCAGAGATCTGCAGATTACAGCATATAAATATTTATTTAAAAGATCATTATATCAAACAGAGACTCCCAGATCTTAAGTGACCCTAGGTGTGGTGGAATTCAAGTGTAAGCTGATAGGGTCCAAAGAAGACAAACCCAGGCCATAATGGTGAGAGTGCAGAATCTTAACCACTAGACCAAGCCAGCAGCCCCAAGCCAGTTATCCCTGTGGTAGCTATTCTGACACCTTCTGCTTAAAACACAAAAGATTAGTGGATGAACAAATCAACACTTGGTGAATTCTGATTCACAATGGTAGGAGGAACCAACATCGAAAGATCAAAAAGTGACATTACTATGAACGCTTGGGAAAAATATCTCCAAAGGAGATTTTGAGGTACCAGGACGTCTTCATATGTATTGTGGCTGTACCTGGGTAAGAAACTCTGGTGCAATGATTACTACCATGACCTGGCACAGACTGTGGACAAGCAACCAGACATTGGAGAATTGATTGTATCTTTTTGCCTAGACAAAGTAATATCTGCTTATTTTTCTATGTCTCTCTATTCCTACATTATGGACCTAGCAGCCAAAGATTGTTGTTGTTCTGATACTTCTGCCTTTATCAATGTGGAGACCTTGGTATGGCTAACCTGTTGTGAACTGATCTCTATCATTTTTAGTAGATTAAAAGGCTGCTTGTTCTACAATCACATATAAATTATCCTACTTAGATCTCTGCAAGTATTAATGTCTAGGCTAGCTATAACTTTGTCAGTTTGGTAGCATCAGACAACCAGATTCCTTTGCAAGATGATAGCCATCTACTCTCTCTCTCTTTCATATACATATATATGTGTATATGAATATATGTATATATATATATTAATTTGTATGAACGTGGGAGAGTCAAGAGTCACAAAATTTAGATCTACTTAACAGAGGTCCAAGAAAGCCTTCAGATAAGTACTACCTAAGTTATTTCTACCTACCTATTCACAGGGATGGTATTATTGTCTTTCTGACATTGGGACTAAAACCCGCCCTAATTGCTAAGACTATGAGCCTAAAAGCTACACATATATACATAAATTTTAACACTTGTTCCTGGTTTAAACTTCTTTCAAGAGATTTCTACTTGACTGGCATATACAAAGGATATAGAAATCCTGCTCCAAAGAATTACAAGCAGTGGACTTGCTGAAAGCTGAGGTGGATCAGCCCATACAAGGTGGACACTGTGTTTATGGTGGTGGAAACAGCATTCTTGGTGGTGGACATTGCCCTTGTAGTGGCTGACACAGGGTCCGAGTTGCAGAAATTGTGTCCCTGGCATTTTAAACTAGAACTGCAGTGGTGGAAATACTGCCCGCCACCAAGGCTTCTGGGAAATTAAGTCCCCAAAAAACATTGCAGCCCTCTGGGAGATCTAATGGGACCACCTGACAAATCTGAGGGACACAATCCCTATCTGGCTTAGTTGTTGTTATCCTATGAAATAGATAGTGTAAATACACCATAGTGCTGTCTGTTTAGTACAATCCTGTCCTATACATTGTCTATAATACTGTAGTACTTGGTATTTGAGAACAGCAATCATAAAAATTATCAAAAATACTGTAGTAGTGCTGTGTATTTAAGCACATTACCATCCTATAGATTGTGGAAAATTCCATTGTGCTGTGTATTGTATGACAATAATCTTATATAGTGAACAAAATACCATAGTATTGTGTATTTCAGTGCAATCAACCTCATAGATTATGGAAAATAATCTAATCCTAGTTATAAAAAATATCGTAGTGCTGTGTATTTAAGTGCAGTAAGTTCCTATAGTTTGTTTAAAATACCCGGAAGATACTTTCATCTAAGAACTTGTAATTACTATTATTATTATTACTATTAGTATAATCTCATGTATGCATTAACTGACATCTCAAGACCCCTGAGACTGAAGAACCAAATAACGATGTACGCTGACAAGTTCATTCTTATCATCATCATTATTATTATTAGTTTCAGTGACAGGTTCTATTTACTCATGTCTCAAGACCCACAGAAATGACTAAAGAACCAAAAAACGATGCAAGCCAACAAGTTTATTATGTTAGTATTATTTAACCAGAGAAGACCAAAGAGCCAAGTATCAATGTAAGTAGACAAATTAATTATTATTATTGTTATTGTCATTATTATTAATATTATTATTTTCTATAGACAACCAAAAAACTTAAATATGAACTAAGCTGAGAAGTTAATTATTATCTATTATTATTAATCTTTGTTATTAAAATGTTTTAAAAATAAAAATCAATTTGTGAGCTGCAGGCCTTGATATTTACAGGCTGAGTTTAAAAAATAAAAGCTTCAGGGCAGAAGAAAGAGTGTCCAAGACTACTTTAAGAGCTTCTGCGGTAGCCAACATAGTCCAAGGTGGCAGAAATTGCCTCAGAGACAGGAAACTCAGGCAGTGGACACAGGGTCCTCAGCGGCAGTGGACACAGTTCTCATAGTGGCTGCAACAGATTCCCTGGAGTCGGACACAGAGTCCCTGGTGGCAGAAATTCCATCCCAGGCAGAAATAGCGCCCCCGCTGACAATATTTCTGGGAAAGGGAGTCCCAAAAAAGTGCTGCCTTCCTCCTGGAGACCTAGTGGGACTACCTGACAAATCTGATGGTCACAATCACTGTCTGGCTCTCAGTTGTTATTGTCCTATGAAATAGATTGTGTAAATACACTGTAGTGCTATATATTTAGCACAATCCAATCCTATAGATTGTCTACAGTACCGGAGTGCTCGGTATTTTAGTGCAATCAATCATAGAAATTATCAAAAATAACATAGTGCTGGTTATTTAAGCACAATCAGATCATAGAGATTGTATAAATACCACAGTGCTGTGTATTTAAGTGCAATGTGTTCCTATAGATTCTGTAAAATACCATATGTAGCGTATTCAAGTGCCATGTGATCCTATTGATTGTGAAACATACCTCCTGCTGTGTATTTAATCTCAAAGGGATCCCAGAGATTGTGTAAAATATCACAGTGCTGTGTATTTTATGATAATCAATCCCATATATTTCTTAAAATACCATAGTGCTGTTTATTTAAGTGCAATGCCATCCTATATATTGTGGAAAATTCCATCGTGCTGTGTATTTCATATGTGTATCCCATATAGTGAATAAAATACCATAGTGCTGTGTATTTCAGTGCATTCAACCTTATAGATTGTGGAAAATATCTTTCAGCTGTGTTTTTAAGCACCATGTGATCCTGTAGTTTGGAAAAATGCCATACTGCTGTGTATTTAAAAGCATCTAATCCCATATTTTGGTAAAACAGTGTAATGCTGAGTGTTTAAGATCCATGAGATCCTATAGATTGAGAAAAATACCATAGTGCTATGTATGTAATTGTAGTAAGTTCCTATAGCTTGTGTAAAATACCCAGAAGAAACTTGCATCTAACTTGTAATTACTATTACTATTATTATTAGTGTAATCCCATGTGTGTATTTACTGATGTCTCAAGACCCCCTGAGATGACTAAAGAATCAAATAAGTTGTAAGCCGACAAGTTCATTCTTCTTATTATTATTTTCAGTGATGGGTTATATGTACTCATGTCTCAAGGCCCCAGACACAACTAAAAAGCCAAATAATGAGGCAACCAGACAAGTTCATTATTTTTATTAGTATTATTTTCCCAGAGACAAAGAGACAAGTATCAATGCAATTCAACAAGTTTGTTATTATTAATAATAATAATCATTATTGTATTATTATTGTCTTTTCAGAAGAACCTAATTATGATGGAAGCTGATAAGTATTATATTACCGTTATTATCCTTATAATTACTACTTTCAGTGACAGGTTCAAACCATTTCCTATGGAAACCCTATGTTTTACACAGCAAAAGTAGAAACGGGATCCTTAGCTCAGGGATAACAATATTTTAAACATGAAAAAGCAAGTGGGGAGCTGAAGGCCTTAATATTTATAGACGGTATTAAAGGACAGCATCGGCACAGCAAAAACAGTATCCTCGCAGCAGAAACAGCATCCAAGGCAGCAAGCTGGAATTAATACACTGATCAGTTAAGGTGGAATTAATACACTGAGCCCTTAAGGTGGAATTGATACACTGAGCAGTTAAGGTGGAATTGATACATTGAGCAATTGACTAGAGTTAATACACTGAGCAGATAAGGTAGAATTGTTACATTGAGCAGTTAAGGTGGAATGGATACACAGAACAATTAAGGTGGAATTAATACACTGAGGAATTAGCACCCCAGGCCAAAGCCAATCACCCAAGGCCAAGTATCCAAGGCCAAGCATCCAAGGCCAAGCACCCAAGGCCAATCATCTATACCAAGGAGAAGCACAAGGCCAAGAACCCAAGGCCAGGACCAAGTACCCAATTCAATCCTTTAGAATATGTCAATCCCCTAGAGCTGTGTATTTAAGTGCCATCTGATCCTATAGATTGTGTAAAATACCAGGAAGAAACTTCAATCCCAGAAATTGTAATTATTATCATTATTATACTTACTATGGCAATCTCATGTATGTATTACTCATGTCTCAAAAAGCACAGACACGTCTAAAGAACCAAATGATGATGCAAGCCAAAAAGTTTATTATAGTATTTTATTATTATTATTTTACCAGAGATGACCAAAGAGCCAAGTATCAATGTAAGTCACTATGTTTATTATTATTATTATTTTCCCATAGACGACCAAAGAACTTAATTATGAACCAAGCTGAAAATAACTGAAACATCAGTGGCCTCTTTGAACTCTATATTTTATGAAATTGAAACTTTTAAAAAAAATGTAAATACTTGCCTCTTTTCCTCTTTTTTGATGCCCAAATGCTAAAGATTGCCTAAGGGAAGAGATGAATTTGAAAAATTCTTATGTTTCCATAGCTACCAGAGGTAAATGCTGAATTATGAGCAGTGAGCCAAAGTCAAGACTTAAAGGAACAGAGTTGTTAATATCTGTCTCATAGCTGAAAAAAATTTAAAGGTATAGTTAATCAATTTCATTCATTAACATTTTCATCAAACAATATATTCTAACAAATATTTCCCATTTTAACAACTTTTAATTCTCTCTGTTCCTCATATCTTTATCTATCTGACTTGATCTTGCTTTGTTCTCTCTGTCTCTCCCTTTTCCATCCATCTAATCCTTTATGTTGTGCCTCACTTGCTCTGTTCCTTTAAGAAATTATTTTAAAACATTCTACATATTAGAAAGACAGAAAACATACTTTTTTAATCCATGGAATTTGTTTTTCATTGGCTACCTATTCTGTTTCAAGAATTGTCTATGGTATCTGTGGATTCGGGCACTACTGTATGGGTATAGCAATATTTTTACTATAATAGGAGTAGGTTGACCATTATTTATTAATCTCAGGTTTGTTTTTACTTCTGCACACTCTTTTATGGGATCTAACATATGAGGTGAGCCTCAAGTCCAATCCAAATTGGTTGGTTATTCTTTGTACATTTGTGGCAATATTTATTAATATATCTCCTGAAAACATCATTGTTGCAGTTTAGTATTTGCAGCTATTTAATATTGATAGTTAGACCCCTCCTCTGGTAGCAGGTATTTTAACATTGAGCACAATGAATACTATATATTAGCAGTAATAAACCTTAAATTTGAGTACCAGCTTAATTTCTCCTTGCTCAATTACATAATAATTCTAGTCTTTGGAACTAGGCTCATAGCAAGAATTTGGGGAGATTAAACAATAGCATTGAATTAGCCATGATGTTTTTGATGGGACAGTTTATGGAACCCTTTTGGCCAGTGACCTAAATAATGCCATTCATTCCTATCAGAAAAAAAAATTATGATGGGATAAGAGGTCTAGTTGGAGAATTATCTTCCCCATTTTATTGTAACTTCAACTATGTTTTTTTCATTTATGTTCATAGTTTAAAAATTTTCTGTATTAGTGGTTTTCAGAAAAGTTTCTCAAAAGGGCCTTTAATGTTGTTTCTACCATACCATATTTCTACTATATCCTCTTCACATAGTCCCCTCCCATTTCTTCTTTATCTCCTTATTACAATATTACTATTACTAAGAAGAGATTCATAGAAAATCTCTTCTTTCCCCCATGCTCTTACTGGCTACATTATTTCTACAGATATTGGATTAAAACACACACAAGCTAAAAATCTAGCTTCTGCCTTCAACACAAACAAAACATATATTTGTTGTGGATGACAAAGTTGACATCATTCTGGAATATTTCCATACCTCAAATAGCCTTTATAAATCATGAAATCATTAGAAAAAAGATTCCCTTTAAAAATGGAATCACATCTCACATTAGAAGAGAAGAAAATGCTTTGTTTTAAAACACACTCTTCCTTTTCTTGCAGTGTTCTGGGATTATCACTAGTTACCTGAGAGGCAGAACCCATTTCAAAAGGATGGAATTGTAAAGACAATGAGATATATCATTTTTCTTATAATCAAGTCTGCCCTTCCTTTTCCTGTATCATGTTTTAATTACCACAGTCCCATGCCTGGAAAGTTTTCTTCTATGACTTTGTTGAATATATTTTCTCTTCATTTCAGCTGGTATTCTTCTCCTTCTTCAATTCCAATTGTTCTCAAGTTTTGTATTTTCATGGTTTCCCTAATTTCCTGGACGTTTGTTTTATTACTGTTTTGGTTTCAGTGTTTTCTTTAACTGACACATCAATTTCCACTTTTGACTCTTCCAGTCCACAGATTCTCCTTTCCATCTCTTGAACTCTGTTGGTTATACTTGCATCTGCAGCTGTGCTTCATTTCTTCAGTTTTTCTGTATCCAACTGTTCGTTGATTCCTACCTTTGTTCTTCTATTTCAGTTTTTAAGTCCTAGAATGATTCTTTCACCTGTTTTATTTTTCTAGGTTATCTTTATATTATTTAGGGATTTTTTTGATCTCTTCCATTTTTTATTTGTCTTTTCTTCTTCTATTTCATTAAGAGAGAGTATTATATCCTCTTTCAAAGCTTCTATTATCTTCATATAATTCTTGGTTTTAGGTCATTTTAATATGTGTCACTTCATTGTTATGGTTAGGTTTCAATGTTGTAGAACCATGAGCGTCTTCTAGTGGTGTCTTGTGGTTCTTTATATTGTTATGTTTTTTACACTGGCTTATGGCTATTGCTTCCTTGGTTCAATCTTAGTCAGCTCTTGGTTGTCTCTTCATCAGTTTGGGGCTCTGGGGCTTTGTGTCTACAATAATTGCTGAATTTGATCTTAGTTGGATCTTAGTTGACTGTAGGCCAAGAAGGTGTGTCTCTTCTGTTATCACAGGGGTTGTTTGTAGTGTGCTATAAGTTGACTCTTAGTCAGCTCTCAGTCCGCTGTGGACCAGGAGTAGGTTTCCTATTCTTACAAACAAAAAAGGAATAGAGTCAAAGACAGTTTTTTAATAGCTTCATTTTGGGGGGCATTTCTGTTTCCTGGCAGCATTCAGAGGTTTGACTTTATTAAGAGAGGCTTTCTGAGACAAACATATTGGCTAAAACTCCCATAAGGCTTAAGGGGCCTACAAACCAAACTTTTAAATGACATTTATGAATAACAGGCAGTGGTGCTTTAAAATTTCTTAGAGTTGGGATGGCAAGCATAGTTCCTGCCAGCACCTCTGTCAAACCACCATAACCAAGCTTATAATCCTTCCCAAATCTTAGCAGATTTAAGTTATGGACGAAAAAAGAAAATGATAAGAGATATGTTGTAAAGACAGATTTGAAAGAAGAAAACATCTAAGCATTTTACAGTGTAGTTAAAAATATACATAAGCTTGGGAGGGAAAAGTAAAGAAAAATATAGTCATTAAAATTGTGTATTACTTTATATGCCACATGAACATGGATAATGTACAAAGAGTCTGGATACTGGATGTTATATTGTCTTTGAATTGTTTGACTGCTCAGGAAGTAGCAAGATCTACTAAGATATATTAGAGTATAAATACTCCAGGATTAATCCAAACTATATATTTTGTAGATGACCTAAATTCAAAATTGTAGGTGATCTAAATTCAAAATTGAAATAAAAAGATATGTTACTTTGGAGAAGAGTTTTTCCCTTTTACCAGAGAAAATGTTAGGTTGTGGAGTCATTGTGAGTTAAGAATAAATATGTTTGATTGAGGAAGACTCCCTTAAAGAAGCCTCGATTGAAATCAATGACCCAAATGATCCAGAATTTCAAAGTACCTTTGTTGCATTTTCCTCTCAGCTTTGCATCTAGAAGCACTTCAAGGAGATTGATTGAGATTACTCAGCTTCTTAAAATTCTACAGTCAAGACTTGGGCATATTCCTGAATTTTCTCTTTATAATTAAAGATTATTAGTGTACCTAATCTGCAGCAAGTAGGTTATGGAAAGCTACACTCAAATTACAAAAATATTGTTAATAAAAGTGTGTTTTCATCACAAATTGTAGATGATCATAGTTAAATCTTTTGTAAAGAAAAAGTGATAGGGTATAGAGATGATAGCAAAGATTATTGAATATACTTTGATCCAAAGGCAATTTCTAATCTTAAAATTTTTACATTTATCTGGATTTTGGTTTATTGATACAAATTTAAGGTTAATTTGGTTATGCTCTCTATATATTCCTATTTTATCTAAGATATTAAATTCATGTAATACCTTTACAATTGCAATAAATAATTAAGAAACAGATTGAGTAATCCACAATAATGAAAGATCTGGTCATGTTAGTTTTTTTGATATAAAAACATATATTTAGACTACAAAGAAATCCTCAAAAATTTCAAATCCTACAGAATATGATATTTAAACTATTTTAAGAACTTAGACTTTTCTGAAAATTGAGAAATGTCTTCTTCTGGTAACACACATATACTTCAATAGTACAATGGGCATTTGAGATATGACACATGAAATTTACTTTCTTTGCAAACGTCAGAATTTAATAAAACCAAACATCCAAGAAACCCGGGACACTATGAAAAGATCAAATTCAAGAAAATTGGATAGAAGAAAGAGAAGAATACCAGTTCAATAGTACAGCAGATACACTCAACAAAATCAGAGGAGAAACTTTCCAATCCAAAGGAAGGAATTACCTATGAAGCTTAAAAAAACTGACAATACAACAAATAGACTAGACTGAAAACATATCCCTTCTGGAGAGAATCATCAAACCACCAAACATACAAAATAAAGAAAATTAAAAGCTCAAAAAAGGACCAAGTAACTTAAAAAGGCACAACCATCAGAATGATACATAGCTCAGTTTCTCTCTTCAAAGACTTAAATTTCTTGTCACATAGGTCTTTCATGGAAAGATCTCTCATGATCATGGATAGAAAGAACAAAGTAATTAAAATGGCAATATTACTGAAACCATTATGAAGATTCAAATAATTCCCCTTCAAAATCCCAGGACAATTTTTCACAAACATTTAAAAAACAATACTCAACTCCATATGTAAAACAAAAATAGCAAGGTAGCTGAAACAATGCCAGGCTTCCAAATCTACTATACAGCTACAGTTGCTGTCTAGCTGTCTATTAAACAGCTTGGTATTGAAATAAAATGTGACATATGGATGAATGGATTACAATTGAAGCCTCTGATATTAATCTACATATCCTTGAACACCTGAGATTTGACAAAGATTCCAAAACTCTATAAAGGCATGAATAAAGCACCTTCAGCAAATGGTGCTGACATAATTGTAGGTTGGCATGTAAAAGAATGCAGAGATCCATATTTCTATTTCAAGATGCAAAACTCATGTCCAAATTGATTAAAGATCTCATTATGAGTCTAGTTAAACTCAGTCTGATAGATGAGAAAGGAAATACCATTAAATTCGTTAGCACAGATGACTATTTCCTAAATATAACTCAAGTAGCACAGACATTGAGAACAACAAATAACAAATGGACATAGTAAATAAGACAAAACAACACTTGTGGGAGGTTGTGTTGTTTCATTTTAAATAATTGTCCCAACCACTGATTTAATAAAAAGAGCTGATTGGCCAAAGGCAGGCAGGAAGTGTAGGCAGGGCTACCAGACTAAAAACTCTGAGAACAGAATGACAGATCAGAGCACCAGAGAGAAGCCACAGGAAGCAGAGGACAACCATGCAGCTCTAAAGAAAGGTACCGAGCCACATGGCTGAACAAGAGACATGGGTTAGATGAAGGATAGAGAGCTAGCAAGTGATATGCCTGGGCCTGAGGCTGATCAGCCTAAAACTATAGTAAGCCTCTGTGTGTCTCTGTGGGACCATAGGACTGCAGGTCTGTGGTCCTACACCTTGAGGTTAGGCCAGAAAGTCCGAGCCAGAAACTTCATACTACAAATGGCAGCCCAACGTGTGGCAAATATGCCCATATAAAGTCATAGAAAGCTTAAAAATGGTCTAGAGCCAAAAGCAGCCTCTGAATTGTGTCTCCCACATGAGCCATGGTAAAGAGACACCCTGGTGAGGCCTGTGGGCTTGAACTACAATGGTGGGCTTTCGGAGTGCAGCTTAAGTTGTAAAATGGCTCATTCCTGAAGTCTCACGGGAACCTAGATGTAAGCAAAAGGTTGTAAATGATTTATTTAAGGTTTATGTTCATAAGGAGAAAAAGGGAACAGAATCAAAGATGGCTTTCTAGTGGCAGTGTTTTCTTGGATCAGCTCTGTTTACCTGAGGCAAACTGTTGCTTGGTTTTAAGAGAAGCTTCCTGATTCAGCATTAGAAGCAAAACACTTGTGAGTTTTTAAAGAGGCCCTGCTACCTAACACTTAAATGGAGTTAATGAGTATCAGATGGCAAAGCTTTACTTGATAATTATATGGACCCTAAAATTCCCAGACTACCTGGGTTAAAATGATAAATTCTATAAAATTAAACTAGGAGCTGGGTGGAGCCATCCACCCATCATACCAGCCTTAAATCCTGGCAGATTAAAGGTATGTTCAGAAACAGAAGAAATAGAAGAATCTGGGTGGAGTCAATCACCCTAGACAAGCAAAGGTGTGGTCAGAGACAGTCAGAGATAGTGGCAGATTAAAGGTATGGTCAGAAACAGAAAAAGTTAAGAAATAAATATACAGTAAAGACAGTTTTTTGTAAAATGTCTAAGTGGTTTAGAGTGTGTTGAAAATATATATACATAGGCTTAGAGAAAGAAAAGAAAGGTTAGAGAAATCCTTTAAAAAAGAAATAAAGTAAAATAAATAAATAAAAAATGAGCCACATAAAGATGGAAAATACAAAGAGTGTCTGGATACTGTATATTACTGTCTTATCTTTAAGCTTCTTGACTGAAAATGACTTAGTAAAAGCTGCTAAAAGACAGTTGATTATAAATGCTGTTGGATTAATTCAACCTATATATTTTGTAAATGAGTTTACTTTAAAATTGAAATGCAAAGATACGCTACTTTGGAGAAGAGGTTTTCCTTTTATTTTCACAGAAAATGAAAGACTGTGGATTTCTTCCTGGATAAAGAACATAAAGTTTGATAGAGGAAGACCCCCTGAAAGATCTTCAATGGAAATGGATGGACCAGATAGATGATTCAGCATTTCAGAACACCTCTCTGAAGTTTCCTGAGCTCGGTATCTAGAAAAACTTCAAGGAGACTGGCTGAGATGACCCAGCCTTAGAGACTACTCCACTAAAGACTTGTGCATAATCCTGCATTTTTCTTTGGATTCCTATGGGATTTCCATCATCCCCATTCAGCAGGAAGTAGCCTAGAGAATGACGCCCACATTCCCAAAACATGGATTATGGATGTTTGTGTTTATTTACAGTGTTGTTTATAGGTTGTTACAGATAAGGGGGGAAAGAATATTAGATTTGGAGTTCCTTTTGTTTTAAGAAGAGAAAAGGGGATATGTGGGAGTTGTGTTGTTTCATTTTAAATAATTGTCCCAACCACTGATTTAATAAAAAGAGCTGATTGGCCAAAGGCAGGCAGGAAGTGTAGGTGGGGCTACCAGACTAAAAATTCTGAGAACAGAATGCCAGATCAGAGCACCAGAGAGAAGCCACAGGAAGCAGAGGACAACCATGCAGCTCTAAAGAAAGGTACCGAGCCACATGGATGAACAAGAGACATGGGTTAGATGAAGGGTAGAGAGCTAGCAAGTGATATGCCTGGGCCTGAGGCTGATCAGCCTAAAACTATAGTAAGCCTCTGTGTGTCTCTGTGGGACTTGGGACTGCAGGTCTGCAGGTCTGCAGGTCTGTGGGTCCACGGGTCTGTGGTCCTAAACCTTGAGCCAGAAACCTCGAACTACAAACACAGAAAAATAGGAAAATCTCTTCACAAATCTTATAGCTGACATAGAGATGATTACCAAAATATATAAAAATCTCAAGAGACAAGATTTCAAAATGCCAACCTTTCCAATTAAATATGGGCTATAGAGCAAAACAGAAAATTCTCAAGAAAAGAATTTAAAGTGGATGAAAGACATTAAGTAATTGCTGAACATACTTAGTCATCAGGAAAATGTGAATCAACACAACTTTGAGATAACTATCTTACACCTGTAAAAATGACTAAGATTAAAACCACAGATGACAACCAATGCTATAGGTGAACTGGAATAAGGAAACACCCCTTTATTGCTGGTGAGATTTTGAACGTGTACAGTAACTTTTGAAATAAGTATGGCAATTTCTCAGAAAACTGTGAATCAATATACCTAATGATACAGCAATACCACTCCTGGGCATATATCCAAAGAAAGCACATTCTTACCACGAAGGCATTTGCTCACCTCTGTTCATAGCAGCGTTATTTCTAATAACTATGAACTGGAAACAGCCTAGATGCCCCTCAACTCAAGAATGGATTTTTAAAATAAATAGTCCACTTACACAATGGAGTTTTATTCAGCACTAAAAAATTAATATCCTGAAATTTTCAGGCAAATAAACGGAACTAGAAAATGTCATCCTGAGAGGAGTAACACAGACCCAGAGAAATATGCTATATACTTACTCATAAGTAAATTTTATATGTAAAGCAAAGGATGACCAGACTACAATCTATAACACCTGAGCAACTAAGTATCAAGGAGGATATTAAGAGAGAAATTAATAATCCCCCTGGGAAGAAAAATAGAGAAAATCCCCTGAGTAAATTGGGAACAGAGAGGGAAGGGTGTAAGGAGAAATGGAAAGAGAACAAAATAAAATGAGAAGGCTGAGTGGGGAGAGGGTCAGAGAAAGAGAACAATGAAATAGATTCTTTATTGATGAAGCCATTGTGGGGTGAGAGAAAATCCTGGTGGTAGAGAAATACACAAGGACCTACAACGATGACCCAAGAAAAGACCCCAAGAAATAGTGATAGTGTCTAAACTGACCTTTATTTATTATCAAATTATGACTCTTCTAATTGTCATTATAGAAACTTCATCCATCAACTGGTGGGACCAGAGACAGAGATCCACAGATAAGGACAGGGCCAAGCTCTCAGTCCAGCCAAAAAAGAGACAGGATGGATTATGTATGCAAAGTTGTCAAGACTATGATACAAAAACTTACATAGATATCTGACCTGACCTATTGAGAGCTCACTGACTGAACTGAAAGATGGGGTACTTAATCTTTGAATGTGGATGACAGTCAAATGGCATAAGCAGGTATTTTTTTTATCTCTGACAGTGGGTCCAGAATTTTTCTATTGCATGAACTGGCATCTTGGAGCTCATTCTCTCCAGAGGAATATAAATACCTTGCTCAATCCCAATACTGGAGGGAGGGAATTGATCCTACCTCAACTAGATATAGCAAAACTGTTTTGATTCACCCTGGGATTTCTTACCCTCTCTGAGGATTAGATGTCAGATGGGTCAGAAGGGAGCTGGGGTATTACTGGAAATGGGTGGAGGGACTGCAGTTGTGGGTATTTTTAAATTTTGAATTAAAAAGGTGTAAAAGGAACAAAGTTTCAGATATAAGACCTGCGACTCCTTTCAAATTTTATAGAACAGAATTATTTCTCCCCTCTAGACAGTGAGTTTATAATACACTTCTGCATTTGTAACCAATGAAAATGGGGCAAAGACTTCTTCCATACATAGCTATTGATGGCATTTCCTATAAAAAAAAAAACACATTTGGTATATGGTAGGTGATCTATACCCCTAGAAAAAAGACTAATGGTGCTATTACTCCTACTCCCATAGCTTTTTCAAGATAACTTTCTAAGCATTCCCTGTATACAACTGGGATTCTGTCATTTGAATCACGCTGTTACATACTTGCCATATACCTCGGTGAAGAAGACATTAATTATGACTGTGAAGGAGTCCTTCCATCAACAATATTTCTTCTTGTTTTCATGAAGTTTTGATAGAAGAGAAATAGTGGCTGACATCTAACTTGAGTTGACAGATTTTAAGCCCTTTACACTCCCAACCAAAGCCTCTGTTTTCCTCAACGGTGTACACTTTATAAATCTTTTTTTGGGTGTCATTTGCATATGAGGTTGTAGTCTAGTGATTTCACTCTTTATTACATATGTTATAAAGACTGACACATACTATATGTTCTTTAAAAGACTATCTTTAAGTCCATTTATATTCATCCAACTGAGTTCTATTGCAACTCTGTGGAACAGACTTGCCTCTAAGTAACCTCTTTTTATGGTTCATAATGAAAATTCTTTCCTCTCTCAGGATAATGTAGCCAGAATGATCATAAATCTGGATATTGACAGCAATATGCACCACTCTGTAAAGGGAGTAAATAAAAACAATCAATATAAAATTCTTTATATAGAAAATGGCAGTGCTTACTTTAAGAAAGCTTTTCCTTCTTCCAACTGATCTCTCACTTTAAGGGATATTGCCAACTGTATTAAATTGCCAAGGACTGACAGGCAGAAGTAGAAACTAATTAATGAAAAATACCTAAGACATGGCCTCACACCTCTAGTACTTTAAATTTCCATATATGTAGCTGTCACTTAAATACTCATAATCGCAAAGTGTTACCTTCTGTCAGTCATCATTCTTACTCCAATACTCAATTTCATTTCTTGTCTAATTGTAAATATTCTGTTCTTTGTCCATTCCACTTTATCAATCCCTCCTTTATATACATTGCCAGTATTTACAGAAGAATCCTATGAAACTATGAAATTTTATTCTTTATTGTCCATACCTGAATGTTCTTACTTAGTGTTCTTACTTAACAATTGCTCACTCAAAATATAAACATAAAAAGCTAATACTTTTAGATGTGTTTGAATTTTCAATTGACAAAAAGGTTTGGGTAGTTACTATAAAAATTTGAATGAACAGACCTTAAAAGTCAAATAAAGAAGAAACCTAAGAGATATTTTAAGTGAGGTTAATTGATTTGGGGAAGTCCCATCCAAAACTCAGATGACATTATTTAATAATATTTGATGCCAGACTGCATAAAAGTAAAATGTCAGATGAACAACAGAGTTCCCTAACTATTCTCTCAGTTACCTAACTATGATAAAATGTTTCATGTAATTTTGAGCTCATGCTCCATGACCTTTCTGCCATAATGATTTCCTCAAAATGAGAGCCAATATACATATTTCTTACTTTGATTTGCTTATACCAGGTATTTCATCATACCACAGTGAGTATATAATACAGTGGATATTAGTAATGTCACTAGAAGTCCCAGGTATATTAAGAGAAAATATGTATGTGTTTTTATTGTTAAACTTTCTGTTCACCTGTGCAGACCATATATACTAGACCTGGGACATGGGGACCTAAAAGAATAGAACAGACTGCAGTCTTATGCTGTAGAACACATTACTTCAGTTTCAGTGTACTTTCATACATAAGAGAAATAGAGAAAGCAGTAATCTAGGAAAGATAACTTAACCTCAAAAACATGTAAATAAATATCAGTATGTACTTAATAATATTGATGAAGCATTCCTTTACCAAAACTTCCTTAGAACAGACCAATTAAACACACTTATTTGGCACATACTAGAGAACATACCTGGGGAAGAATAAAAGTAAGGTAGAAGCCAAGTCAAGTACACTGAACACATTAGAGTCTATCGGTATGTTTTGAAATCCAAAACTTAATAAAGATATATCATTTTAAGGAAAACTTATGAAATAAAATGAACCTGAAGCAAAAGGCCCTCTCCCCTTTTTCTGGAGCCTCTCTCAGCCATTCTCCAAGGTATTGTGTTCATGAATCATTCTTTTGTTCTTATCCTAACAATGACATGCACTCAGAAGTTAACTCTGAGAAAGAATGGGTATTACAATTCCAAGTATAAAAGCCTGGAATCTGCTAAAGGGTCTACAAAGATAGCTGATAAATCAGACCTTCCAGAAAGTATGGAATATTGTAGAGACAAGGGACCTTGGACAATCCTTAGATTCCTGAGTTTCCACTTCTTGACCATATTTGAGTCAACAGTCTTGTACCTATAAAGTAAAAACCTTTAGCAAAATGTTGACTTAAATCACCAGCTTTTGCTCACTAGAAATCAGATAAAATCATTAGATAGTATATAACATAAGTCAGACATTTCTCTACTTTCCCGTGCCCATATATTTCCAATAATATATTTTAAGGATATTTTCTTTTGTTAAGTACTAATGAGAACTTTATGAACTGCTTGAATGTGAGAACATGTTCTACTTAAGGTAATAAAAATTCAAATTTTGGCACATTGTATTGTACTAGGTGGTTTCTGGCCTGGACTTTCAGGCCTAACCTCAAGGTTTAGGACACACAGACCCACAGTCCTGCAGTCCCACAGTCCCACAGTTCCACAGAGACACACAGACACTTTCAAAAGTTTTAGGCTGATTGGTCTAAGGCCCAGGCATATAATTACTAGCTCTTACTCTTAATCTAACCCATGGTTCTTACCCCATTCAGCCATGCATGTGGCTCAGTACCTTTCTTTAGAGCAGCATGGTTGTCCTCTGCTTCTTCCGGCTTCTCTCTGATCTTTCATCTGTCATTCTGCTCTGTTCTTCCAGTTCTCTGAGTTTTTCTAGTCTGGTAGCCCGCCCTCACTTTCTGCCTGCCTTTGGCCAATCAGCACTTTTTATTAAATCAGTGGGTGGGACATCTATTTACAAAAAAACAATACAATGTCAAAGCTAATATTCTTTCCCCCCTTATCTATTACAACTTATAAACAACACTGTAAATAAACACGAACATCCATAATCCATGTTTTGTGAACATGGGCATCATTCTCTAGGCTACTTCCTATTGAATTGGGGTGTTGGTCTCTCATGGGAATCCAAAGAAAAAATTATGATTATGGACAAGTCTTTAGTGGAGTAGTCTGTAAGGCTGGGTCATTCAAGCCAGTCTTCTTGAAATTGTTCTGGACACAGAGATCTGGAAACTTCAGCAGAGGTGCTCTGAAATGCTGAGTCATCTGGTCCATTCATTTCAATTGGAGATTTTTCAGGGGGTCTTCCACTATTAAACTTTATGTTCTCTATTCAGAAATAAAACCACAGCCTCTCATTTTTGTGGAAATAGAAAGGAATCCTCTGGAGTTCTTTTTGTTTTAAGAGAAAAGGGGATATGTGGGAGATTGTGTTGTTTCATTGTAAATAATTGTCCCACCCACTGGTTTAATAAAAAGTGCTGATTGGCCAAAGGCAGCTAGGAAATATGGGTGCGGCTAACAGACTAAGAAAACTCTGAGCGCAGGAAGCACAGAGCAAAATGCCAGAGAGAAGCCGAAAAAAGTAGAGGACAATCATGCTGCTCTGAAAAAAGATCCCAAACCTCATGGCTGAACAGGTTAAAAGTCATGAATTTGATTAAAGGTACAGAGTTAGCAAGCTATATGCCTGGGCCTTAGGCTGATCACCCTAAAACTATAGTAAGCATCTGTGTATCTCTGTGGGTCTTTTGGTCTTTGGGAGTAAACCTTGAGTCCAGGCCTGAAAGTCCGGGCCAGAAACCTCCTACTACATTGTATAGTCAGTGATATTTGGCTGCACAAAAGTATGTGTCCTGTGTCCTTTAAGGTTAGAGTTGTATTTTGTTAGGCTAATTCATCATTAAATATCCAAGGAGACCAAATGAAGTATTAAATAATGCCATCCTTTATTATATATCAACCATTTTTATTATTTTGAGTTGTCTGCTTACATAGACATGTATGAATGTTTAATTCTCAGATACTGCCTGTAGAATTCTAACTGGTCTTAAAATAAAAACCTGGAGCTATATTTGGGGATCAGTATTTAAAGATCAGAGAGACAGAGGAACAAGGAGCTAGAGTATTCTCTCATGACTAGAGAAACCTGAGGCTGAAAGGTTAGAAACTGTCTCTTTGAATCCTCTGACTAAAAGCTTAGAGTCCTTAGCCAAAAGGGAAGGGAAAGACAGGCAGGGACTATCTATTATCTCCTCCCGTCTTATATTCCCTTTTCTGCCCAGTCATATCACTTCCTCTCTCAAACTTTCTAGTGCTGGGAATAAAGATATGTGCCATCATTGCATGTCTTTGCTTCTAATTTGAATTGAATTCATCTCATATATTCTAGGCTGACCTTGAATTCACAAAGATCCATATGGATCTCTGCCTCTCTAGTGCTAATATTAAAGGTATGTGCCATCATCGCCTGACCTTTATGTCTTACTCTGGCTCTTTATGTTACTGGCTCTGTTCTCTGAACTTCAGGCAAGCTTTATTTCTTAGAGGATAAATGATATATCACAAGTATTTAAGTAAGAAAAAGACCTTCAGTACTTGCTATATAAATGTAATGCTTTTGAGCAAAAAAAGGAAAAAAGGCATGAAATACTAATACCAGTCTACAACATTTGGCATGCTTGTGAATGACAAAGCCCTTTTATTCACATCTTTTTGTTTTATTGTTGTATATCTGGGTGTTGGACAAAAGAGAATTCTTCTCTTTGCCTGATTTCCAGATATCAGGAATTTTTGCAAGGAACAAAGGAAGTTGGAATGTTGGTAAAGGTTAGAAAGAGTAGGCTCCAGGTAATGGGGGAACCACCTGAGACTAGGGAAATGCAGGCAACTTTGGAACAGTTTGTGAGTTTAGACTGATTGTCTCTTACTAGTCAATGTAAAGCTATCTAGGATGTAGTTACTGAGGAAACAACTGATGCTGATGCTGAGGTTTTAATAGTCTCTGGGTGACTACTGGGACAGGCACTTTAAGGACAGATGAAAAGTTCAGGTGTTGTGAGATTTTTTTTTTTAATTTTAGATGTAAGTTTGAAACTTTTAAGTCCAAGGTCCTGTGTAGCTGGATTCTAAAAGTTCGGTTGGGGGGGGGGGGGAGTGATGTGGAAATGCCTTTCTGTATGCTGTGAATATCAATCTTTAAATTAAGGAGTGGTTTTGGCCCATGATAGGCACCATAGAAAAAGTAGAGGGAGGAATCAGAATAGGTAGGAAAGGAAGGGCAGAGTCAGACAGCCTGAGCAAGCCACCCAAGAAGAAGCATGTAAGGAGCACAGGTGAGACACTGGCCATGTGACAGACAGATTAATGGAAATGTGTTGATTTAAGATGTAAGAGCTAGCTAGCAATGTGCCTGAGCCATAGACCAAACAGCATGAAGTTAATATAAGCATCTGAGTCATTTCTGGGGGCTGGAGCAGTGGTCTGGCTGCCGGGCACCAAAAAACTCCACTACAACAGATGGTGCCAAATGTGGTGCGAATATTCACTTAAAGCCTGAGAAAGATTAGAAAGGGTTCAAGAACAGAAGATGAGCCAAAGGAGCTTCCAAATTGTGAATTTGAAGTGGGTCATTGTACAGAGAAAGCATAGCATCCAATCACATTCAAAATGGCGCTGGCGGACGGGCAGAAAGCCGTACAAGATGCAACCAGGAGGTTCTTAAAGTCACACAGAACACTTAGTAGCATGTGATGGATTTTAGATTTCTGTTTATTTTGAACAAATAAGAAACAAAGACGCTTTCTTAGTAGCAGCATTTTCTTGGGTCTGCTCTCTTTGTTGGCCATGAACAGAGACATGGTCCCTTTAAGAAAACTTACTGATTCAGGTTCCTCAGCAAAAACTATGCAGCTCTTTAAGAGAGTGTATTTTAAAAACTCTTCTGGTTAAAAGATGATTAAGGATTCACAATAAAATAGATTCAGATGAAAAGAAAAACCTGTAAACAGGTTACAATGTGTGTAAAAGGTACATAGTCTTCAGAGATAAAAGAGAGAAGTAGAGAAAGTCCCTATAAGAGAAATAGAGTAATAATATAATAAGCCACGTAAAGATGGAAAATAGACACAAAATCTGGATTTTGGTTGTTATTGTGTTTTCTTTTAATTTTTAACTGTTAATGAGATAACTGCAGAAAGACAATGGATTGCAAATGCAAAGGCTACTAAGTTAAACAAGAATATATATTTTAAAGGTATTTTGATTTCAAAATTTGTGTCTAAGGATTTATTGCTTCAGAAGAGTTCTGATTTTGTTTCCACAGAAGATGAGAAGCTGTGGATTGCTTCCAGGCAAATATAGTTTCATCAACCAAGACCCCCTGGAAAAAACCTCTGATGGAAAGAGTTGTCTTTCCAGTTGAGTTTCCAGCCTCAACAACCATGAGATTTTCAATGCCCCTTAATCAGCAGGAAGTAATAATGGAAAACAACGCACAAATTCTCCAAATATTATTTCTAGATGTTTGTTTTCATTATAAATGGTTAATGGTCATAGTTAATCTCTTTCTAAGAAGAAAAAGGGGATATGGTATATAAATGATTTTTTTAAAAAACTAGATTATTGAATTTACTTAGATTAGGAAATCAGCTGTTAATCTCAAAATGTTTTACATTGGTATAGATTTTGATTTATTGATACAAATTTAAGGTGAATTTTGTTATGCTATATGTGTTTTTCTATTCTTGTTTAAGGTATGATGTTCATGTAACTGATTTAAAATTGTAATGTGTAATTAAGAAATGAAGGTTAATAGTCACCTTTGATAATCAAACTTATAGTTAGGTTAGTTAGGATTTTTAGGTATACAAAGATATATTTCAATTAGATAGGTAATCTTCAAATACTTCTAAGACATACAGAATATGGCATTTAAAATGTTTTAAGAACTTAGACTTTTCTGGACAGTGAGACAGATCTGCTCCTGGCAGCACCAGTTTACTTCAAGAGAAAAATGGGCATCAAGAAACTCCATATGGAGATTAGTTTCTCTGTGGCTTCGGTTAGCCAATGGACATGAACCTGTTCTTATATTAACTGCTTGACAGTGTGCTGTTAAACCTGGACATGCAGGTTCCATAGGAAGGTAACCTCTGAACTTTGTCAAAGAAGCCAAGATGGTCCTTCAGGTTCCTGCTTTGCAGAGAAAACTGACAGACATTTTCAGGACTCAAGACAGAGCAACTGATGAACCATACCAGAATGGGCAGAGCAGATTTCCAGCTTTACTGAAATGAAAAGAGACTCTGGGCCTGTAGACTGAAGATGGATGCCCCAACTTTATAAAGGATCATTGGGTGACTGTCCAGGCAGATAGGTGTCATCTCTGTCAAATCTAGATTTTGGAAGTTGCTTGCACTTGGGGTTAACTTGGTAAATATATCCTTCTGTGATATATTTGATGTAGTTGAAGATTAGATAATTATAGGTATAGTTTTTCTTAGTCACTTGAAAGGTATATTGGATATACAACTTTGGATTCATAAAGATAAGGTAGATGATAGAGTATTTTCTTTAATTTTGCTAAATACAAATAGACTAGATTTTGTAACTGTAATTCTTACTTGATAGCTATTTTGTTATATGTAATTTTGCTATGTTAAAATTAAAACCTTCTTTTTTGATTAGAAAGAAAGGGGGAGGTGATGTGGAAATGCTTTTCTGTATGCTGTGAATCTCAATATTTAAATTGGCCCAGGACCAAGAACCTAAACTACTACACATAGGTTTACCACAGTTCTTGCAGTTAAAATTCCCATGTGAATCATACATTTGCTATGTAAACAAGAATAAACAGAAATATTTACACAGTCTTAATACAGGGCTTTTCTGCACTGTGAGTTTGTTGGTATATCAACAATAAAAATGGAAAACCAATGACTTGAATACTTTAGTGGAATTCAACAAATCATAGAATGGGGACTGCTACATATCTTCTATTTGTTCTCAGAAAGAGGTATGTTACAACTTTTCATATCCCTATATTCATATGGCTTCCATGCAGAGAAAGATACAATATTGTATGCCTAGTAAAGAAAGAATAAAAATTAATGTTTCTACACTGAATTCATACAATTGACTATCTGATACTATTAGGCATGTAGTCTGGAAACTGAGGTTTCTTAAGAACTGCCTCTTGACTGTAATTGCCCTTCTCACTGAACTAACCACAATCATAGCAGCTATATAAGAAAAACAAGCTTCACTATAGAGATTTTTCTTATTAGAAAGTTTGGGAGACTTAGTTACCATGATTTAAATATATGTGTTTTGTAAAATGATTAATGTGAAACAAATTAATGACAATTTGCCAGCACAGCTCCTGTGGGGCTATTCAAAATAATGACATCTGCTAAGGCATTGTTACTTGACTACTTCCTCAAAACTATGCCTTGCAATTCACATTCATGAAATTGAATTATATGGCTTAGTCAAAATTTAATAATTATTGATAAACATTAAGCTGTGATTATTTACATTACTGCTTATGCCTAACACTTTTAGGACACATTACAATTTCTTCAGAGAGACAGCTGTATCAGGTGGTACATGAAAATAACCTTCTATATCTTTCAGATATTTGACAATGTTCTCCAATACTATAATCTTCCTAAATGTATTCTAAAATATACTACCAGAAAATGGTTTATATTGTAAAAAAATTTCAAAACTTAAGTTACTATCTTAATCAAATGTTAGCACCTGACTGTTCTATTCAGCTCATTTTTTTTCTTTCTTGAACAGGTTACATACTGTTGGCTTCTTATTTTAAATTATGAAGAAAAATTCAGTCTTACCTATCTTCATAAGGTTCTGTAGGTCTCCAGTCCACCCAAGTGAAGTTAATATGCATATCACAATAGGTAACTGCATTTTATAATATCACATAAATGTGTACAACAAAAATCATGACACTGATAACATTGTAAACTACACATCTTTGCTAGTATAGTTGTATTTCTGTGTTCCCCATATGTGTCCCATGGCATAAACATTATATATGTATTCAACATGTCAATTTAAAAAACACTGAATAAGCATTTTGCCTTTCTTCTGTACCCTTTAAATGGTATATTTCCTTGCAGAATTGCCTATTAAGCATAGAGAGAAAAGTAGAGATCTACATACAGACTACTCATGAGAGAAGCTGTATGAACAATTTCTAAATACAAAAAAGGAAAATGTACAAACTGCTAATATTGTCAAACAATTATACATTGAGAACTCAGTTATAACCCCAGCACTCAGGTGGCAGAGGCAGGCATATCTGCCTATGAGTTGATTGTGAACCTAGTTTATGGAATCAGGTCCAGAACAGCCAGGCATACTATTAAACCAATTTATCTTTTGCAATAATCAGTCAAAAAAAAAAACCAAAATAATTTAAGAACTCAGAAATTTCTAATGAAATTTATACAAATATTTATGCACAGATGCCAGTTCTGTGTTAATCTTCCCAGAATGTGAATTGCCCAAATTTAAAATGTAATATTAATAAGATTTTAATATTAAAAAGCCACTGAATGGTTGAACAGTTACAAATCGATGAAAACATTATCAATATACTTATTGAAAACAAAAAATTAACACTGAGCAAGATAAATAACTCAATATTAATTAGTTCTTGCTGTTTTTGCATACAGGAGGACAGAGTTGCCAGTACTTAGATGAATGATCACAACTTTTTATTATTCTAAGTTTACAGTTTTTAAATGAGGCTTTTGACACTGTGAGGAGCAGTTGAACAAAGCCATGCAAGAAAATACTTAAATTCATTAAAAAGCTCAAAACAAACATAACAGTAAGGAAGAACTTTATGTACCTGCAATTTAATTACTGGGAAGGCCCACACAATATTAATATTATTAATATATTCCATCCTAAAAAACAGAATGATATTCTATGGCAAATTTTAATTTTCAAGGTATGGGTCATGCTCAGTACAACTGCATATCCTTGACATGGACAAAAAGCTACAGATAGGCATATTATCCAATTGTAGAAAAACAAAAAAATCTAAAAATGTTGACCCACCTCTCATCTCAAGTCGTAGGATCCAAACCCAGGTGGATCTATGAGTTCAAGGACAGTATGTTTTATCAGAGAAACTTTCAGGACAGTTAGGAACATACACCCAAAACTTATTCTTAAAAACAGAAAAATTAAATATAGCAGGCTAAGAAATTGCTTTAATATTAAATATGATTTCCTATAAGTATATCATGTAATACAGAGATAGAGTCTATTAATGGTAGTAAAGGCATAATTCAAAATGGATGTTGGCTGATTAGAATCAAACAGAACACAGTAGATGCAGAAAGTAGAAAATGAATTGAGCCCAAATGATAAAATTTACACAGAATGGCTCCTATTAATGGTTTGATGAGCAAGTGAAAGAAAGGCACTGAGGATAATCAGATGTTCAAATAAATCATCCTGTCTAGGAAGCTTTTCATTCAATCAACTCACCCAGGTCACTATAGTCTCATGGAAATCCATTAAGAAAGTATATTTAGTGACTTCAATGATCATCATAATAAACTATAGCACCTATATTATTTAAATTTCCAAAATTATTTCTCACACTTTCCAGGGGCCTAGGTATAACACAAGAGATAAAACAAATATTCAAGGTGTCTTTCCATCAGATATATAATTCTCTAATAGGAATATCTTATTAAACATTGCTGGGAGGCCACAAATTCTGGATTTTGTTCATGTTTACCTGTAGTTTATTGTGTACACTTTTTCTCAATACATATTTGCAAATTGCCCCACAGCATGGATTTTGTTGATTTTTTACATTAATATATTCCATTAACAGGCCACATTTATAATTGTGAATAATCATAAAGATGACTTATCTTTACCATGTATAATTTGGATGAAAAAATGTTTTATATTTAGGCGTCTGTTTCATGAGACTTATGAGACACACAGAGCCTCTTTTATAACTCCACCTGACAGAGAAAAAAATACTATTTCCAGCTATTAAGATAGCTTACTCCTTCTGGCATTTGTTCCAGGATCAAGATGTGCTTTTTGGCTGGCTCTTTTACCATACACATAAGACTACCTACATACATTTATACACATATATTCCATATGTAAAAAATTGATATTATAATGCTTGAGAAATTATAGACATTATAATATAAAGGCTTTAATAGATTGTACAAACATTGCTCCAGTATAAAGTGGGAAACTTTACCAAAGACTCATTTTATGTAGATTGAAGTATGATTTATTTCTCATGATTGAGTAGACATATGATTCATGCAATGCTTTGCCACATTGAATGACTGAATGGGTGTCTCGTCTATATGTGTTATATTATGCTTATGAAGACTACTTTGACATATAAAGGATTTACCATGCTGATTATATTCATCAAGTTTCTCTCCAGTGTGTGTTCTTTTATGCCTTTGAAGATGACTGTGCAATGCAAATGCTTTATCACACTGAATACATTCATAGGGCTTCTCTCCAGTATGTGTTCTTTTATGTGTATGAAGATAACTGTTCTGTGCAAAGGCTTTACCACACTGATTACATTCCTAGGGTTTCTCTCCAGTATGTGTTCTTTTATGTGTCTTAAGATAACTTTGATCTGCAAAGGCTTTACCACACTGATTACATTCATAGAGTTTCTCTGCAATATGTCTTCTTTCATGCTTTTGAAGATAATTTTGTCCTGCAAAGGCTTTACGGCACTGATTACATTCATAGGGCTTCTCTCCTGCATGTGTTATTTTATGCTTTCGAAGACTATTTTGATATACAAAGGCTTTACCACACTGATTACATTCATAGGGCTTTTCTCCTGTATGTGTTCTTTTATGAATTTGAAGAGTACTGTGTGCCTTACAAAGCCTTTACCACACTGATTACATTCATAGGGTTTCTCTCCAATATATGTTCTTTTATGACTTTGAAGATGACTTTCATATGTAATGGCTTCAACACATTGAGTATATACACATGTTCTTTCATGCCTGCAAAGATATTTGGACATATAATACTTAATGCATTTAGTACACTGTTAAATCATTACATATAATGATTTAATTTTATAATTATGGATAAATGTAAATAGAAATCACTGTTATTTTGTAAAGTATTAAAAATGTCTTTTTAGAGTTATTTTGCATGTTCAAAGACTGTTGTGAGGAATAGTTTTTTATTACACAATTCCCACTCAATGACATATTTTGAAATGAGATATTTTACATATTTTAAAAAACTGGAAACTGTCAGAGCTATAAAATTTTTCTAGTATTCATGAAATTTACTATAATGCGAGTCATACTACATTTTCAATATGTTCTAGACCAAACAAATGTGTACACATACAGCACTCATAGGGATTTTCTCCTGTGTATTTTCATATATTTACACTGAAGCTTACAAATTACTTATTTTGAATAAACTTCAACATTGGGATTGGTACATATCTTCTAAATATTTACAAAATTTGGTATGTTTTATCTTCACACATCTCTAAGCTCATATGACATGTATTTAGAATGACATGTAATATATACAGTATAGAAAAAAACAAATCTTTCTTTATTGAATTCACACACTGTGACTTTCTGTCTCTCAGAAACATATTGTATAGGATTGAAGGTTCCTCTATGACAACCACAATTTGTGTATGTAAGTAATACAGGCTTTACTATGTATAGTATATAACTTTGCCTATAAAAAACATTTTTATAATGTTCTTCTATATTTTAAATGAGAATCACTTGTGTAATATGTGTAGTATAAAATAAATGGATCAAAAATTTAAATCATCATTCACATGGTGCTATAATTGAAGTACTCATATTGGTTAAAGTTTTATATAGTGGTCTTCTTTTTTCAAATAATGCCTTGCAAATTCAACTCACTTACCTAAAAAGTGAGATATATAATTTTCTGAGATTTTAATAATCATCAATGCACTTTAATATGTGTTTATTTGGACAAATACTTTTGTTTGAACTTTGAGGAAACTAAATTTTATCAAGGGACCATTTCTATCAAGTTAAATACTAAATTTACCTTTCATGTCTTCTAGAAGAGTGAGAACGCTCTTCAATATTGTGATTCTCCCAATTGAATCCTAAAATATAGGGCCAGAAAAATGTATGGAATTTATTTGAAAGTTGTGAAAAACTAGGTTTCTGTATTCATCAGTAATTAGAACTATGAGCAACTTATTCAGCTCATTGTTATTTTTCATTTAAATTACATAGGAGTATCCAATATAAAAACACCCATTTTCTTACTTTAAAAAAAGAAAGAAAATTCTTTCTCACCAATAGCAGTGAGGTTCCCGTAGGTATCCAGCATCACATCTTTGTAGAGATTCTTCTGGGAATTATTTAGCAAAGTCCACTCTTCCCAAGTGAAGTTGACAGGAACATCATCATAGGTCACAACATTCTAAAATATTCCATACATGTGTAAAACAGAAATCACAATATTGAAAGCATTGTAAATGAATACTTCTTTGTATAACCATATATTTCTGAGGTGTCCACATATATCGCATGGATTTAACATTATACTGAAATTACTAATTACATTAGAAAACTTAATAACAGGTTCACCCTGCTCATTTTTGTACTCTCTGATTGGTATAATATCTTGAATGAGAAAGGCCTCTTAATAAATCTAGAGAGACAAACAGGTCAGAAGTACAGAGTGTACATGAAAAGTTTTGTATGAGCAATTACTAACTATAAAAAAGAATCTTAAATGGACAAACTGGTGGCATATTGGCTGCAAACGGGCAGATAGAGGTAGGTAAATCTCCTTCTGAGTTTAATAGAGGCTTAGATTATAAATTTACATCAAGGACAGCCAAAATACATATGAAACCCCTGTCTCACAGGCAGAAATTAGTCAACCAAAGATATACAAAACTCAGGATTCCGTCAAAGTTTCTACAATAATTATGTATTCACTTTAGTTCAATATTCTTCTTCCAGAAATGGAAATCACCCTAACTTAAATTGTAATATCAGTAAGATTTTATTAAAAGGCAGTGCATCTTTAAACAGTTACAAAAAGATAGATAAAATCATGAGTGCTACATCTTTTAATTGTAAATAACTAACACAGAGAAGGGTAGATGGCTCAGTGGTATAGAGCTCTTCCTATATGTATAGAAGGGTTCAGTTGCCAGTACATACAGAAACAAACAACGATTATTTCAAGTTTGAGGGTTCAGAAATAATATTTTAAAGAGTCCATTTATACTTATTGTATAATCTATGCATATGAATAATATACTCATTTTAAAAACCTTCAGAAAAGTAAAACAATGGAGGAAGAAGGCCATGATCTTGCAATCCAGTTACTTAAAAGTATAGATAGTATTAATATAATAAATAAATGCCATCCTGGGAAACAGAATGATATACAGTCTGGCAAATTTTACAATTCACCATATGGGTAAAGCTCAGTAAAACAGCGTATTCTTGACACAGACAAAATGATATATTCTACGCACATTACCCAATAATATCTGAACAAAAAGCCAGAAATGTTTGCTTCATATTGCACAAATTTTATTTACTGTTATATTAAATCTCAGAGCCAAATATTGAGTAAAAGCTCAGTTTTCAGAAAGAGAAACAAACCAAAGCCAGTTCTCACCTAGCTAAATTCTCAGGCCAAACATCTAAGTACTATTTTCAAAGGTTGTCAGCTTGTCTGATAGCTCACACAGAATGGCTGACTTTCTGACATCTCCTGTGTTATATATTTTTTCCTTGTCCAGCAATTTTATTTCATGGTTCAGCAATCCTAGAGCTAGGATTAAAGCTGTGAGCTGCCACAGAACGCCTAATACTTTATTAACACGCAGAGATCCAGAAGATCTCTGTCTTTGGAGTGATATTAGAAACACAAGCATGTGGCACCACTCAGTGGCCTTCATATATTGACTGGGGGTGATTCAGTCATCTGATATTCCAGATTAACTTCTTTATCAAATATACAATATTTCACTATATTCGCCCCTTTATTTCAGGACCTGCAAACCAAAGACATTAACATCTATAAGGCTAAGTTTACCTCGGTGGGCAGAACAACTTACAGGTTAGCCAAAGTTACACAGACTAAACTTTATCACAAAAACAAAAAAATATATATGTATCTGACCACCATACTATCTTAATCAGAATTTTGTATGCTTTTGTTGTATCTCATGTGATTCAGAGATATAGTGTATATTGATATAAAGTAAAAGTATGACAATATTAGAAGGCAGATGGTTGGGACAGAGATCCTGACTGAGAAGTGAATGGGAGCAGGGGAAGTGTGATAAAAATTAAGTAAAAAAGAAAAAAATGATGAAACTATTAATGACCTCGGAACACTGAAGAGCAGGAACCAGTAAGATAAAAAAAAGAAATTCTCTTAAAGAAAGTGTTAGTATTATAAAACCACTAACTGACATTGTAAAATGATAAAAAAATAATGTGTTGTAAGGATAAACCTCTTAGCAATATTGACTTTGAAAAACAGTAGGTTTTTATCCAGCAGAGGAAATGCCATTAATATGAGACAGACAGAGTTTGTTCACATGCATTTGTTGGATGCTGAAATCTGGGTCCTGACACAAAGAGTCATAGCCAATAATCCTTTCTTCAAACCTCTGAGCTGAAATAACTCTGTCAAGGAGAGTTGAGCATATTTGCATAGGAGAGTTCCTTATTTGAAAATTCAATACCTTCTGTGCTATCTGACCCTCCAAAATAATACACTTAGTCTGGTCTATATTCATTCACAAGACATCAAATAGTTCATGCTGGCAAATTAGAAAAATCACTGCTTCTGCTACAAAAAGGCATATTTGAAAAAGGTGACAACAGCAAATGATTGCACATCTTCTTTCCCATGGCAGTTCACACAATAAATTATTCTTTCTATTCTAATCTGAATGGAAAATCAATACTCCACATCCAAGTCTAATTCCATTAACTAGAATGAATATTCAATAGCATGATACAAATGGATAATTTTGAAACTTTGAGGTAATATAATCCTTCAATTTAAGATTTTAGAGGTATATTATAATGAACAGTAAGATCATTCATGGCCCTGAAGAGCAACAGACTCAATCAAGGCCATTTGTGTCAATATAAGAGAAATTGGACCCAGAGATATTTTTCTACAATGCTGTAAGCAAGGGTATGTTTTAGAGTTAATGTCTTCCAAGGAATTAATCACTCCAGACACTTAAGAGATTAATAAAAAAATCACATTACTAATTACTAATTACTCTTACTAATGCACAAGTATAGCCAGTCTAGAAGAGATTTCACATTCAACATATGCTGCTATCCTTGTATCTTTCAGGATAAGGCTCCAGGTTAAACACTGTACAGTTTAAACTGGAAAAGAAGACTGAACGTCTAGGCACTAAACCAGAAAGAAGATTTGTATAACAAATATAAATTTAGAAAATTTTATCATGTATATCAATAACCTAAAACATGAAAACCAACAGAATATCTCAAGAATAGCATTGAGACACATAAACATACCCCTATGTGCTAGAAAGAATTGAGTGCTCAGGATCTGTAAAGACTCCTGCACAAAGGCACTGTGCCCAGACAATTACTGTCTTATAAACACATTCATGGTTTTAGAAAAAGGGTTTTGGTTTTTTTCTCAAAACATCAGGACCTAGAGATTGTTCCTGAAACCTAGTACTATGGCATTTTCTGGCTCTACCAAATGCATTTCTTTTCTCTGTGTAAAGGTCTAAAGCAAAATGATTGTTGGTTAGGCCAGACCTCAACTCTGTATTGCTTTTCTTTTCAAATAGCTGTCACCATGTCCCACTATCAGCACTATGCTTTTTCAAGGAAACTGAACATTTAGAGTGTACCAAGGCAGACTGTGGTTTTGTCCTTGTAATTATCCCCTGATCAGCTTGATAGACACCTCTTATTTGATATGGAAATGGCCATGGTGGCTAGAAGAAAAACAGGAGTGTCACCATTGGAATGGTGTGGGTCCATATATCAGGACAACCCTGGTGAACAAATGTGTATCTGAGTATCCTAATCTCTAACTCTGAGAAAAATATTCATTTTACTGCTAATTTCATGGGACATTCTTATCAAACATGGTATATCCATCAATGGTTCTCAAAGTCTCATGCTAATCATAACATGAAACACATTCAGAGTCTTAAATCTCATAGTTATTTTTTTTTAATTTTAACACATAAAATGACTACTGTCTCATATTTTTCTTGAGAAACATTGAGTAACAGACACTGTTTCGAGAAAAGGAGGAATAGAAGCATCTCAACCAACCAATCACATATAAGAAAACTCGAACAGAAAGCTCTCCCTTTGTTCTTCCCACTTTAAAAAGCTTTCTGTATCACACAGGCAATTTCTGGGGATGTTAATGTTATTCTGGTCTCTTCTGGACTGAGGGGACTCAATGTTTCAGGCTTTGTGATCCTTATCACAGAGAGCTTTTCTCCATTGCCAGTTCTACTTCAAACCTGGAGTTGTCCTCGATTACCTATGGTTCTAGAATTTACCTCACCTTAGGTAAGAATGAAAAATGATGCAATTTTTAGTAGTTTCGCAAATATCAATTTTCCAGGCCTTAGCCCCAAAATACAACTATCTTTATAAGTATGGACTAATTCCATTCTCAGATGAAAGCAGCAATGTTCTAAAGACTGCCAGGACAGAATTATGACCCTCATATACATTAAGGAAAGTTCAAGAATTCTTATGTCTCACGTGTTTACTATATTAAAAGAGATTCTCACTGAACTCTCTTCAGAAAATGACCAAAGAGGATAGAGAGACATGGAGATACAGAGAAGACACAAACACATCCAGAGATAGTGACATCTTTTAAAATGAAACATTCAATAACTGACATGTAACATGTATGAATTTAAATTTGGTTCTCCCTCACAAGATGCACTTTTACAGAGTATTTTTCAACTAATATCTGTGTCAAATTTATGATAAATCTCTTTTTACCCAGGTGCAGTCACATGAGGCAGACTCTAATGGATCTCTACACGTTTCAGGTGGTGTGTCTCTAACACATGGTAATTTTCAGGCCAGACAGAGTTAGAAAGTAAGACTGTTTTAAAACAGTCTCACTCCAATGCACTCTACTTAATAATCTTCAGATCTGTAAAAATAGTTTACAGATAAAGTACACACCTCCCAACTATCTCTTTATTTTCATATTATAAAGACTGTTGGAATACTGCATGCATGTAATCTCATTCTTTTAAAGAAAGACAACTGGCAGGAAAAAAAAGGAATTTTACAAGCCTATGTACATATGGTGGCAACAGGAGATCCTGCGTCAGACATACTGCAAGGAAAGGACCAAGACCCAACATTTTTCTCTGACTTTTACAGCCAAGCGAAGACACACATACATACCTTTCTACACATAATTTAACAATGCATACACTCATAGGTAAATAAATAATATGATTAGATTTGGGTGATGTTCTATACACCATTTAGTTTAATGATTGGGGGGCAGAGGCAGGCAGACTTTGAGGCCAACCCCATCTACATTCTGCATTTAAAGAAAGCCAGAAATAAATACAGAGGCCATGGTGCAACCTAAAATTGTAATAAGGATTGGATTGACTAACCCTGAGTTCTTATTCTAAAATACACTGAGTTGTCCTAGATTAATTCAGCAGAGGTACTGAGGTTTAGAACAATACCTCTTAAAAGCATTTTAAGAATCAGACACCTGTCTTGGTCCAATCATTACAAAAAAATTATAGCAATTAGTATAGTAGAGCCAGTATACCCTACAAATGAGTATGATAGTAAGACATTTCTTACTTAGTAGCACACACACACACACACAAACAGGCTTGCATGCACACACACATGCATGCATGCAGGCACTCACAATGTTGATTATATTTTGGGATTTTTTGTTTCAGATGTTAGTAATCTTCAGCTGACCAAAAACTCATACCCTATATTTTAATGAATAATATACTGACTATTTTATACCAAATTACAGTAAATATTAATATCTATACCATTTGCTTATTATTTGAAGCATAACAATTTCCTATACAAGAGGAAGCATCTAAACAATTGTGTTTATATTAAATTTTCCGAGAACAGGAAGTAGGAGAAATTGTATACTGTTTACTAGGTTGTTTCCTTCCAATAACTTTATATAAACCGATATTAATCTTTGTTTAAAACTTTTTAACTTAAAAACATTTTAACTAGTTGATATCTAAAGTTTGTAATTTGTTTTGATGCTGACTCAGCATTTGAAACCTGAAACATTTCTTATTAAAGTAAATAATCCAGCTACAAGTAATCCAATAAAATATTTTAGAATGTTTTCTAAAATATTTAGAAAATTCCCAAGTACTGTATTGAAGTTATTAGAAAACCACTTTATTCACAATTTTACTGGGATCAAAAATTAAAGACAGAGTGGATATACACTTATCTTCAGTGTTCTATTACATTTAATTTAATAGTTGCTATGTATTTTTATAAAATGAAGAGTGACTGTAATGAATTACTAGAATCTCTATGACAAACACTTGAGGAGCAACTATATAAGCCTGTGCTTAACATGATTCTATCAAAAGTAAAGTTAGCAGTGTTTTTATAATAGTTACTCTGTCAGCGTAATGAATCATGTACTGTCTTAGTGCTTCTATGGCTGTGACAAGACACCATGTACATAGCCAATGCTTATAAAGGAAAAACATTGGGGTGGCATATATTTTCAGAGGTATAGTTCATTATTATCATGGGGAAAAATTGTGGCATATAGGAAGATTAAGTGTTAGAGTAGAGGGTAGGCATTTTAAACATTGATATGCCAGCAAGAGGAAGGATTCTGTGACACTGGACATGGTAAAAACATATATGAGACCACAGAACCCACCCTCACAGGGGAACAAGGCTATAATTACTGCAACAAAGTTTTTCCCTTATAGTTCCAGGCACTATGAGCATAAGCGGGACAGTTACATTAAGACTAGAACATATACTAAGTACTAACGTTCACAGGGAAATATATTTCCTCTTGTGTGATTAAACAATGAAGTCATATTATTAAGGAAAAAAAACTAAGTGTATAAATAAGTTCGTTTTCAAATCATTTTTTATTATACCATAAAAATTTTTGGTGAGTTCCACATAAAGCCACATAATAGATCACATAAAATATTCCAGTTATATTTAACCCAATGTAGCAAAAAATGTAACGTTGATCTTTGTCCTATGGACAGTGTCTAGTAAGCCATTTCTTTAATTCTGATTATGTGTTTTGAGATGCCTGTTGTAGTATCTTTGCTTCCAATAACTTGTAAAAGTTAAACTTATTTTTTCCCATTTTTTCAGGTGCCTAATGAAAAGCCTATCATTCAGTATTAATTCCAATACACCTTGGTGTATTATTTGTTAATAATACTTATACATATATGTGAATCAGATGACTTGTAATGAGGATAGTAAAAAATGGTTTAAGACATGTAAATAATAGCTTAGTCAGCAACATCAGGACACCCAAGTCTGTCCCTAATTAGCAGAACCCAGTAACATTACTCACCCAAGGCAAGGAGATGCCTAAAACACTATGACACTCACTGGATAGTATATAAGGAACAATCATAAACAAAGCTCTACTCAATATATCTGGAAAAACACCACCTTGATTTACCCTGCATCTGGAAAGAATTCCCCAGGATTCTGACCAAAAGTAAGTGTTCTGTTAGAGACTAAATCTGACCTAGCCAACATACTTAACACATAGGATCAGGTTTGGAGAAAGAAACTTAGAACTTAGGAAATAAGAATGTATTCATTGGGTGATGACCATCAATATATAAAATGAGTTTTGTTACAGTAACTACACATATCTAAGTTCTTGCTCATAACCTAACATTTCCTCCAATTGTCTCCAGCATTTGATGTCAGTTTTTAGGCAAGTCTCTGCCATTCTGACTGAAATTACCACAACTTTTAAGAACAGACTAAAACCAAAATCTATAGAAACAGCAAGAACGAATATCAATAGGAATAGTCAATAACCTCACCTTTCTAAAACAAAGCAGCAAATGTCTGCAAATAACAGTTTTGAGTTTGTTTGCCTTGTAACATTTACAGTTTTACTGAGGAACCCACCTATAAGGGTCACCCATGCTCTCCCATTAAGATTCCAAGACTCCAGAATTTTCTGAAGTTTCAGAAAATAGTTTGTATCCCCATGAAAATCTCTGTAAAGTACATAGGTCTAAGGAATTGTTTCAAAGACATTTATGCTCAAAGAAGTTTGTGAACAGAAACTTAGAAGCCAAAAATATTAGAAATAAGTAATTCATTTAATAGTGGTTCATACTGGCTTTGCTATGCCTACAGCAGGTTCTCACCAATATGACAATGGAACACAGTTGCAGGGCAGTTCCCAGCATCCTGGCACTGCTACCAGCTAAAGATGCAGCACTATGATCTCCACTTCACTGGTTTTCCTCATCAGCCCTGATTTGACTCATTTTCTAGCTTGATTTATATCCTGAAAATCTTCAGGGACGGTTCCAGGGATGCAAGTGATCACTCCAGACAATTTATGAGCCTCTTCAGTCCAACACACTTTCAAGACAGGCAAAATGGGTTGATGCACAGGACCTTTAAGCCTCTTTATCTCCACCCTTCCTTCCTCCCTGGGCCAAGACTTTCAAAGCTCTACTAAACAAACCTCACTGAGGCAAACTAAGAAGAAATTCCTCCAATTATCAGTCAAATGAACAGGAATGTTTAAATGCATCCCTAAGAAAATCCTTTACAGACATATCTGCACAGCATGCTCACAGATATTTTCTTTTGCAAGAAATACCATTCTAGATATTCTTTTTGCCTGATTAGAAAGATCTGAAAATCCCATGTTACCCCAGTTTTTAGGAAGGTGGCAATGATGAGATACTGCACTAATGTACTTGTGAATGTGTGTATACATATATGCATATATATCTACATATTTATAGTTATGTATTTACATATTCAAACATACATATTTATTCTAATGGTTGATATTGGAAAGACTTGTTTTCTTGTTGCAGAGTATTTCTGTTTTGCACAAGTAGAAACCTACTAGATGCTGGTGTGTTGAAGACTGGCTCCAGTCTTCACCACCCAAAAGCAAGCAAGAAGGTGTCCCAGACAAGATGCTATACCTCTATTAAGCCAGATACCATAACAGCACTTGCAGAGCAAAGTACCACAAGGCAGAATGAAATGTACTTGTCAGCTAAACTAGAGAGCTACTGTAAGAGCAAGACCAATGGAGATAGCATGGCAGACCAGCAACTACAATCATGAGGTGGCTAGAAGAGGGGATCTGGACCTCCAGAAGAGAAATCATGCAGTAAGTAGGAGGTCAAGTCCACAGTTGGCAAGTAAGATGAGCCCTTAACCCTTCAAGAAGATCCCAGGTGAAGGAGAAATCATTGCCAGTAGACAAACTAACAGAAGTTTTTATTGAGGGGTTCAAATCAGACCTGATCTCTAGAAAGTTAATACAGGAAACTAATGACTGTTGAGAAATGGGAATAGTTTTTCCTAAAGATGAGCCTTGGATTGCTTATTGAAAAACATGTTTTCTGCCCTGAAATCTTATAAATATGAAAAAACATTAAATGCAGTAAAACAACAATTATTACAAATCCTAACATAGTTAAAATAATTTTTTGAAGCATAAACAAATATTAACACAGCCTTCCACCATTAAAATAATGTTTCACAACAAGGTCATGAAGTGATTGAAAAAAGAAAAAGCAATGGACTACTTCTTTGTTTATGTTTTAAATATTAATCAAAGGGTAAAAAACTAGGTACAGAATTATCAGAAAACAAAATACAAATAACTGACACACATTTAAAAGTGTCTAACCTAAAGTGTAATGTCACCACCAGAAACTAGCAGTTTGACAACAGAAAGATCTGAATATCATAATGTAGAGAAAGCCAAAGAAAATGACCTTAAAAATAATTTAAGGAAGATGATTAGAGATCTTTAAAGTAAAACTAAGAATTTCCTTAGAAAAATTGAAAAGACATAGAAAAACATGGTAAAAATCAATAAATCCATTAAAGGAAGCAAAGTCACCAAAAACAAACCACCAAGAGGTGGATGAAGCTTTTCAAGACTTAAGAATTGAAATAGAAGCAATGAGGAATATACAAACTGAGGCAATGCTAAGAATAATAGAACATCTGAGTAAACAAACAGAAACTATGAATTCCAAGTATAAACTAAATAAAAGGGATGAGAGAGAAAACCTCTTGCATGAAAATACGAGGCAAATATAGAGTTGTCAGTAGAAAATAAAACACTCATGTAAAAAACCCATAATAAAAAACATCCAGGAAATCCTCAAAAACTCAGATATTTCATTAAAGAAATTTTGATATGTTAATTTTTCATTTTTTCTCCCTTGAGAAGATAAAAATGTGTCTATTTTTTTTTAAAAAACTTAATTTTTCATTATCTTGCATTATTTCAAATGTCATGGGGGTACAATAAAAGTGAACATTTCCTTTTAGAGAATATTGAAATTTTATTGCTTAATCATCCATTCTGAAGAAAAAATACACTTTTTGTGTAAAAAAAAATTTAAAAAGTTAAAGCTTAACTACTCACTATTGTGAAATAGTTTTCAATTGGCCTATAGTTCTGAGATTCAAAAAACTGCAACTCTTCCATGTAAAACAATTTTGAAAATTAAATTGTTTTATGGTTCTGGAGCAATAAATTACTACCTACTAAAATTTTAAAGAATATTGAAATTTTATTTTTAACAGAAAAGTCTACCTTTCATTTAAAAAACACAAATTAAAATTAAAAAACTGCCTTTTCCATTTAAAGTTATTGACCTTTTCATTTCCAACTCCTCAATTATCCCTTCTAAAGATAAGATCACCATTTTCTTTAAATAAATAATTTTTTTAAACAAGAAATTAAAATTGGTTCAGTCACCCAGAAAATAACACTAAATAGATACATAAGTAAATAAGCAAATAAATAAACAAACAAATAAATAATTAAAATGTTATAGTTTGACATTTCTGCTTTTCTCCAGCCTGTCATGTTTCTAGCTCCAGATGGGTTCAAAAGCTCTGGCTCGTTTCCATCATCTCCTCCTTGCCCTCTGTCATCTGGGGGCATGCTACACTGAGAATCAAGAGCCAGGCCACCCAGATCATTAAAACTATAAATTATAAAGTTATTTTAAAGTTTTTTTCAATGTAAATTGTAAAAAGAACTAACTTATTTAAGTATAAATAAAAAATTAAAAATATTTTCTATGTAAAAACATGAAATTTCTGACATTGAGTTAGCTCCTTCTCCAACATCACCCTCACCTCCACTAATTAAACAACAAAAAAATAAAACCAGCCTAGTTCATCCAAAAAATGTGGAAATTTAAATCTCACACCAGAGGCGCCTCCTGAAAATAAAATGTTTTCCATTCTAAATCTTATGAAATTTTAATTTCCCATAGTCCAAAAGGCCCAAATAGCTTTTTATTAAAAAAAAATCTGATAGCTTAATTTCTTGTTTTTCCTCCCATGTGAAGATAAAAAAACACTTCATTTTTTTGGACAAAAACAAAAGAACAAAACAAAACAAACCCCAAGAACCTTAACTTTTAATTCTTTTACATCAATTCAAAACTCCAAGAGATGGATTAAAATTCATCTTTTCCCCAATCAAAATTATATCTCTTATTCAATCCAATCAGAAGAAAATAGTATGGTTTTCATGTAAAAAGTGTTTTTAGAAATGAAATTTAATTGACTCTCTATTCTAAAATAACTTTTAATCAGTCATGGACCTGAAAGTATAAACTGTAATTCATTCATGCAAAATAATTTTGAAAATTTAAATTTTTATTGTTCAATGCATCTGGATGGATAAGAATAACCTTTCCATTTAAAAAAAATCAAAATTTTAACTTTCAACAGATTTGTCCACACTGCATGGAAAAAATAAAATTTAAAAACCACCTCTTGCATTTAACTATATTGAACTTTTAATTTCCACTGGCTTGATCAGCTCTCCTGAGGATGATGGAGGTTGATAAGAAGGAAATGAATAAAGAAACTGAGAAAACACATATAATTGGAAGAAATAAAACTTTTAAATAAAGCCAAGAAAGATAAAACAAAGGGTGGAAGGAAATAAAATTGTTCAATGATGAACAAAAATGGAAGAAATAAAAATATACACTGAGCAAATTCATGAAACAAAATGTTTAGTCTGCAAACAGGAACTACCAAGAAGGGTTCATCAACAGAATGGAAGAGATAAAAGTAAGAAACCCAGGCAATGAAGATAAGATAAAAGAAATGGATAGGTCAGTTAAATATTTAAAATTTAATTAAATCCTTCCCCAGTCATTTCTGAAACTAAAAATCAAGAAAACCTAAGAAATTAAGAAAAATTATACAAGAATAATAAAGAAAGGGGGGGGGAATGGAACTCAGGTCAATGGCAGAGAGAAATCTTCAACAAATTACAGAAGAAATAGTATCCCTAAACTAAAGAGGAGAAGCCTAGGAAATTAAATGGAAGCATACAGAATATCAAATACATCGAACCAAAAACTCCACTCACTACCTAATAATGAAAAGAAAAAAGAACACTAAAAGAAAGGTAGAAAACTTTGAAAACTGCAGGGAAAAACCACGTGATACATAAAAGCAGACATATTAGAAATAATTTGATTTGTCAATGGAGACGTTAATAGCCAGAAGAATCTGTACATATGTGATGCACACACTAAGAGACCAAGGACATCAACCCAGGCTAATATGAAAAGCAAAGTATTCAATTGCTACAGATGTTCTATGATAAATTAAATGGAAACAATACATATGTACAAATCCAGCCCCATAGAAGGTGCCTCATACAAGGAAAACTCCACACTTGGAGAGTAACTACACCAATAGAAACACAGGAAATAATCTTACACAAGTGAAGCCAAAAGGAGGAAATGGAAAACCCAACGCTCTGTGCATCTCTGTCTCTTTGTTATGCAATCTCTCTGTCTAACAAACACACACAAAAACAATATAATAAGAATCAACAATCCATGGTCATTGATATCTCTCAATATAAATTATCTCAATTACCCAATAAAAACATACAGACTAACAGAATGAATATGACAAGGTCAACCTTTCTGCTGCATACAAAAACACACCTCAACAGCAAAATTAAACATCCACAACTGCTACAGAAAGGGAAAAATTACTCCAAGCAAACGGACATAGAATCATGATTGTGTAGCCATTGAAATATTTATCAAATACTATGATACACACTTACATCCCATAGACATCCTCAAAGAGAGATTACAACTTAGTAGTTTATTCCTCAGAACTAAAAGGATGTTTCTAAAATGTTGGCATATGTATATACGTATGCACTTCGTTACAAATATATAATTGTAAACATATATACTTTGAAATACATATCCACAACTTGTCATGACTTTTTACATTTTGGTAAAACTTTACCATCCAAACACATAGAAGCAAGAACAGGTACCTCTGAAACACTAGACTAAGAGCCTGATAAGTTAAAAATAAAACAGTTATGAATATATTGTATATTTGCTATATACTTAGTTGCTCTAAGTATGTAGTAACCAAAGAAAAAATGTACATTATCAAGAATGAATCTTAGATTTTAAAACCAGACAGAGGAGCAAACATTGTACACTTCATGGGACTGCACACAAGAAACAAAGATTGCTGATATTAACATACAGATAGTGAACTCATTCTCTTGAAAAACGTTTATTTATATGATGATTTATAGAGCAATGCTATAAGAGAGAACAATAATAGCAAAAGTATAAGTAATAATTTCAAAAAAGCCTAATTCTGACAGCATTAAGGATATTTGTATGTGCACACGATCACCAAGACACTTCTGAATACACAAATTAAAAAGCCCAGAATCAATCTATGTGGTTGTATCATATAGAGTTAAATAACATACCAAACACCATTAATTCCTATGATGACAAATGAGGACAGACAAACCTATTAATGCTTAATGCACTAAAGATAGACAGCAAGTTGGACATATTTGCAAATTAAACTTGAAAAATGAAATACATGTATTAAAAAATGAGGTCCAAGGGGTTACCAAAAACATAAAAGGCCATTGCAGCAAAAGCTGAGAGCTTGCTGATCCATAATACTTATGTGTTAGAAGGAAACACATCCCCTATATTTGACTTGTGGTTCAAGCTCAGCACTATGAATTTTTACTACATAACCCAAGCTGGCTCTTAATTCACAATCTGTATTCTGCTTGGCTTGTCCTCAGTGTGACACCAGCTAGAATTATTTGGGAAGAAGAAATTCAATCATAGGGTGTGAATTTGATTAATGGTTTATGAGGGAAGACCAAGCTCACTGAGAGCTAAATGCTTCCTAGGAATGTCATAGAACAGTTTGAAGACAGCAAACACAATATTTAGATGCTGTATCATTTCTATTGAGAGAGAGGAAAAGCGTGTGTAGATCTTGATGGGAAACAAAGGTCTATGAGAAAATACTGATGGCAAAAACATAACTAAACTATATTGGAAGAAAATCTATCAGTTTTTAAAAGGAAGAAAAGGATAAAGAAAGAAAACTGAAAATTCCAGGAGGAATAAACCAGTAATCCATATTTCTCCAGTGTTAATCAAGTTCCTTTCTCTTGGTTTCTGCTTTATGTCCTTGACTGACTTCCCTGCCTGAGGCCCTATGGACTAGGCCAAGTCAAACTTTTCTTTCTCAAGAACAGAGTGAATGCAGTGAGTCTAACATCATCCTGTGAAGGGGACAGTAAGACAAAAACAGAAAGGAACACCTCACCATGACCAGCCACTCCTCCCTGTCCCTGAAAAGCACTTCCTTGCTCTCAATGGTGCAGCTGCCAAAGTGATGATTCTCTCCCCCACATTGGAACTCAAGGAGCAGCACAGGAGACAACTTCTGACTTCATCAGAACTGCAGCTGAGTCAGAAACCTGGTTCCCACAAGTACCCTACCATCTGATTGGTGGGTCTGCTGCAGGATCCAATTGGATAGTTAGGTCTGAATGACAGCACTGGTGAGGTGAAAAAACAAACAATCTTACTTCCCAACCTTGGCTTCCAAACTGACAAACCTATCCCAGGTTGGCTGAAGATTTCTGTCAAATTCAACAAGATCCTTTTGTTTATGGAAATCAATGGATTAAGGTTTGAAAAGAAGTAAACAAATTTAGAAGGAGGCTAAGTGGTCTACATTGCACAAGAACACATTTTAACTCAAGGACACAATAAACTCAGTCAACAGTGGCCTTTGGACTAATAACCAAAGCCCCATGTGTAGAAAGAGGTGGATCCTCAAGATCTCAAGCAACTCTACTCCAAAGACCCTAAAACCAACCTCTAACAGCTCTACCATATTCCTGATTTTAAAGAATGATCTCTGTTCCTTTCTCAATATATTAAGGACTTAGAGAAACTTTCAAAGCCTAGGCCAGTTGTTACACTCAAAGAGAGCTAGTTTTTAGTACGTTCTAAGAGTTTTTTACTAGAAATTTGACATTTCGGTATAATATACATTTGGAGATAATGTGTGGAAGTTCTAAGAGTCATCTCAGATACTGGGTAGCACTCCACTATAAGCTGTGATACAAAAGTAAAATTGGTAATGTAAAAAAATGATGAATGCTTAGAAGATAGTCACACAATGTAAAATTTAATTAAAGAAGATCTGCCTCAAAAATAATCCAAAGATAAGTAAGTAGTATGTTAAAAAGGGATTTTCAAGATTGAGATGCTAGAATGCCTATGATCATTCACCTTTCATGTTTATTCTTATTCGTCACATGTCTGCAATAATAACAGGTAATGTGATCCCCATTCATGGAGAAAGTAGATTGACCCTCTGTGTAAATATCTCTCTATAGTAAGCCATAGTTTTAAGAGGTAATTTTAGTTGTGTCTCAATGGAGGCTGTGCACATCAATTTGATGATGCTTGTTATATATCCACTGTTTATTTCATTGCCAATAAACATGGGTATACTAGTGATGCTATGGATTACATGAATACTTTCTTGTGTCTCATTTAAGGTTCAGTTTAACAGATTGTGCCAAGGAAATGGGAATTTATTTTATTATCTTTTACACAATTTCAATCCAGCCCTCTTGTATTTGATTTCTGTTGCTCAGCACTGTCTTAAGACAACAACTGGTACAATCCTTAGATCAACTGTGCCTTCCTACAAATGATGTGATAACTCACACCTTTAATCCCAGCACAGGAAAGACCAAGTGGTGAACTACACCTTTTATTCCATAACTCTAGACAGATCTTTCTGTGTTTTGTGAGTTCAAGGCCTAAGTACCAAACAGTAGTAGCTCACACCTTTAATCTTAACCACAGAATATGAAGCATAGTAGAATCTAGGTGTAAAACACTTGGGTGAGAAAGATATTTAAGGAGGCATATTGCAGCAAGTTTGGTATTCTCTAGAGACAATAAGCCATGCTGAGGACACTGGAATACAGATTTTACCCTAAGAAGTTGGCTGAGAAAGAACTGACTGTGGTCTGTTTCTTCTGTGTGAAATTCCAGCTTCCATTCCAGTGTCTGGCTTTGAGTTTGCATTAAATAACAGTTAGAATTTGTGTTACATCATAAATTTAAAAGCAAATAAGATTTTAAAAAGAAAAGCTGAGTAATAATAGTAATTTAAATTTAGTGTCCCTGGTCCAAAAGGTACAAAAATTAAGAAATAAAACTCACAGAAATCATGCCAATTTAAACGAAAAATATCTGGCAGAACCATTATTTTCTCAGAATAAAACTAGAAGTTTATGGCCAACAGACCTTAAGGTTGCTAATGACCCTGTAATGTCTCAATGAGTAGCTTGTTAGAGTAACCTGTCCCATAGAGGTTTATGTTTAGTGGCTGGTTGTAATCTCTGAGTACCCCTTTTGTAATGGTTTATAGGCAAATGTCTGGACAACACTGAGCATATACTACCAACCTAACCTCTAACAGGCCTGGTAAAGGTTGTCTTGGGGTGGGGGCTTTAGAAGCAGTCAACCTTCAGCTAAATTCTATTTTGTGAGGCCCTATAACCTGTGCATTGGAAAATCCTACATATCATCAGTTCTACTTTTCTTTATCACATTTTACTAATCAAGTGTTACCTAACACATGAGATGCCTTTTACAAACTTCATAAAATTAACTGTAAATAAATCTTACATGTACAGGTTGAGTGCTAAGTGCTAGACATCTAGAACATACTTGACAAATTAGGATCTTCATTTTTGACAACCAGCTTTCATTTATGCAGCAAAAGCATGTAAGAGTGGACAAAGATATTTCTACACACAGTTCCCTGCTCTCAATTCTGTGAGCAGATTTAAATCACAGAGCAAAGTTATTCAGAGACAAAGCCAGGGGTCAGGAAGTTTCAGGTACCATGTAAAACTTCATACCACAGAGATTTTGGCTGCAGGTTTCCTCTCAGATCCCTGAAACAAACTCCTCTCTAGCCCTGCACCCCATCTCTGGACAGCAGCCCTTCCCTTACCATGTTGTGGTTTTCCAGCTTGGCCATAATCTCTGCTCAGCAACTTGCAACAGCACAAACAGCACAGCATGCAAACCTCCCTGAAAAGGGACAAACAGCACAGCAGGCAAACCTCCCAGAAACAGGACAAACAGCACAGCACTCAAACCTCTCCTCCTAATTCCTTCTCAAAGCCAAGCAACAGGAAGAGCCCAGCACCACATCTGAATGGAAGATCTCCTCGAGGTTCTGATTGGCTGGGGAGACTTGAGTGACAGAAGCACCTCCCAATGGGTGCCCTCTTCTTAAAGACCCAGTTCAATGGTCCCTGATTCAGCCTTGCAGCACAGACAGAGAGCTTTTCTAGATCAGTACAGATAGGCATTGCAAAAGCACTTTCCCCTGGGATCCAGAGGGAAATCCTGTATGTTTCTGCATGCCATAGGCATTTTCTGTTCCTCCTGTAGAGACCTGGTCCTCCAGATTCACGCTGCTCTCAGAAGGCTGTCTCTGAGCAGGAATTCCCATAGCCTGGGTTGGGTGCCATGGGAGAGGGCCTTGTATGTAGGACCCAGGAGAGAAATACTGCCCAAGAAAACAGGGAGGGGGCTTGGAAGGTCTCCCTGCTCACAACACTAGCTTCTCACTAGGGGGTCCTTGGGATTTCACCAAAGGGATCCTGTGGGGGGGGGGCTACTGTCAGTATGCATGGAGCCTGCCTCTGCCTGCCAGCTTGCTCAGAGTGTAGCTCCCCTGAAGCTAGGATCTGCCCTCCCTGCATCTCTGTCCACTAAGCACCAAGAGAGCCAGACTCCCTCATTAAAATGCAGTCCCCTCCCCTGACATGGGTCCCAGGAAGGCCCAGAGGCGTGGCCTCCCTCCTGTCTGCTGATTCCTGAGTGCAACACAGGCCATGGCCATCCCCCATCTGTGGCCAGTGATCATGGGCATAGTCCTTGCCACCTGGCTTTGTGGTTCTGGTGAGTTTTGGGGAATCACTTTGCATGCTCTCTGGGAAGGCTTGTGGGTGACCACACATAGGAATACTCACCTCTGTGGAGGGAGGGACCCTGACTCTTGCAGCAGGACCAGATGGGAGTCCCTATGGGCCAAACTTTCTGGGGCAGCATGCAGAAAGGGAGGGAGCCTCTTGCTGCTGCAAAGCATCACAGAAGCCTGGGTTTTACCAAATCCAAGAACAGTTGTCAGCACCTAGGCTGGCAAATGTAGATGCCCTAAGCTTCCCAGTAAGGGAAGTTTGCTGGTTTTAAGACCCCAAAGAATAGGTGAAGGGTTGGAATATCCCTGGAAAGAGAAGACTTGACACACTCAAAGATTAATGAATTTTAACTATGTAACAGTGCCCAGGAAATGGGGTGTGTGTGTGTGTGTGTGTGTGTGTGTGTGTTTGTGTGTTTGTGTGCATGCTGTGGGTGGGTTAAGACAGCTCTTCCAGGGAAAACTACCACAAATATCCACTCACGGTTTCCAAGTTTGGCACCTGACCCCTGGCCACATCTAGGACAGTGTCCTCCTCTGTCTCCACCACACAAGTGCAGGCATACACTCAGGCCTCAGGCATGGAACATCCAACTGACTCTAGTTCTTTCCTCAAGCATTCAAAGCAATGATGGGACCCCAGTAGTGGTCTGTGGCTCCTCAGCTTGCTGGTGGTTGTGGGAGTGAAGTGAGGAGGGCTGGGAGGAGTTGTTTGCTGTTGGTTGTTAGGCTTCTCTTCTCAGAAACCCCCTGGCTTTGCTTTCTCCCCCACTTGTCTTGTTGGCCACCCTGAGCAGCTACTTCATAACCCCGGTGTTTAGCTCACCTCCTTGCATGAGCTGTTCTCCTGAAGCTTGAACCTAAGCTGAGCTCTCTCTCTCTCTCTCTCTCTCTCTCTCTCTCTCTCTCTCTCTCTCTCTCTCTCTCTCTCTCTCTCTCTCCTCTCCCTCCCTCCCTCCCCTCCCTCCCTCCCTCCCTCCCTCCCTCCCTCTCCCTCTCTCTCTCTCTCTCTCTCTCTCTCTCTCTCTCTCTCTCTCTCTCTCTCTCTCTCTCTCTCTCTCTCTCTCTCTCTCTCTGCCTTTCTTGCTCCCCCCAACCCCCTGTGTGTATGTGTGTTTGTGTGTATGTGTTGGGGGGGGTCCCCTTATGTCAGATGCCTAAGAATTTAGCAGTGCTGAGGTACTGTGTATGGAAAAGGATGTCTTGGACATTCTCCATACATGATGCTTCCTGAACCTGCTCTGGGAAGATGCTCCCTAAGCTGGCAGGGCCACTGGTCATCATAATGGTGTGGATTTCTGAACTGCCAGTCCAGTTTCAAAGAGCCCAGTGAAGGATGTGATGACTTAGGCCTATGGTTGGTTCCTTGTAGAACGTCTGCATACTGTATCCTTTACCCCTCACTGCCTCATTGCCCTCCATATTCTGCTCTCCTCTAAGCCTCCTTGTCCCTCCTGCTCTACGCCCCCATCACTGTACCTGAGTCTTCACTTTAACAAACCCTTTCTGATATTCTCCCGTAGCCAGACCCCTTTATTGCTGACAGTCTCTCAACCCAGACAGCTTTGACTTGAGGTCTCCACAAAGTCTCCTGAGCTTCTCTTCCACAGGGCTCAGTGATGTGCCCTGGGGCAGGCTAAAGGAAGACAGACACCTTGGTTCCTAACATTTCATTCTCAGTACATCCCCAACATTGTCACTGCCTATGACACTAAATACCCTGTTCTCCATCCCTGTCATGCTCCAAATCACAGCTGCCAAGTAGTTAACCTTTTCTTTCTTTTTAGTTTGTAGTTTGGTCTTGAATGCCAAGCAGGGAGGAAAAATGAAATTTAATCTATCCACTTCCGCATCCTTATTCCAGACCACACACTCCCCACCCTGTCAGAGTGGAGACTAGTAAGACCAGGACCTCCTGATGGGGCAGGCACCATGCTCAGGTTACACATGTATGTAGATAACAGGGCATCACACATGATTATGTTAGTGATCCAAACACAAAGTGTGCTTACATCTGTTGACTGGGTGCTTTCCATTCCACCCTGTCTCTGTTCTTGCAGTGATTTCCACAGAGTAGCATTTTCATGGGCATGTAAAGTTAGTTGATGCCAATATTTGGGTTACTAAACACATCATTCACATATTGTACCACTTGACTCTAACTGGAAGCAAAGATTTCTGTAACCATCCCCACCAGTCCCCTCCTCCCTATCACCTCCCCTGTCCCTCTGGGCCCTTCACTTTTAGGGAAGTTATGGCCTCTTTCAAACAGTACTGGGTGGGGACCTTAGAGGCAAATAGAGATTGTTTTCACTTTAAGTCACATGCCATTGGACAAGCAACCATCCTCATGTCTACGTCAACAAGATGGAGTCTGACTGATGAGCAGGCAGCAGACCCAAGGTAGACTGCAGATACCAGGTGCTCATGGCTTAATGCCATCTGTCTCAATTATCCCTGTACTGGAGACCAAGATTTGGACAATGACAAGACAGAGATGAGCCTTCAGTTAGAACATGGGCTGGGCTCCGACCCTGGCCAAAGAAGTTTCTTCATTGAACAACTGTACTCTGTATCCAGCCCTCTCTACCTGTGTCTTGCTATAAGGACATGTGTTTAAATTATGCTTAAAGGGTGAAATAATATAAAAATCCTATTTGACTCTTTCCCACCTTAATTGTCCAACCCCCCTCTTTGTTCCCTTCCTGAGGTCCCCAAAAGTAGCTGAGGCTGACGGAAGTTCAGTTCCTGTGTGATGGACAATTGAAACTCCCTGTGTGACTGGCAATTGCTCAGATGGCTGTTTGCTCAAGACTCAGGCTCTGGGAACCCCAAATCCCATATCTCAGACAGTTGAAGGAGATGGTACTTGGGAAGTTGGCAAGCTCTGAAGACTGACTTTGTAAGGACCAGGGTTATGTAAGGAATGGCTTATGAGTACAAATTTACATAACCAAATATACAACCATCCCTTGTGAGCACCTCCTAAGATCTCATGCCCTTGCCACCTCTTAATCCTCACTCTCGATTCCACTCTTCCCTGAACCTCTTAAGTTTCAGTAAAATTCATCTATAAATGACTCGTCTTACAGGAGCATTGTACCAGCACCTGGCAGGTACTTAATATATGTGAACAGTGACTGGTGTGTAGGGCTCAGGTCCATCATTTTGAGTGAGAAGCAGGAGTGTGGCTGCCTAGAAGAGGACATTGCTGAGTGAGCAGTTGCAGGTAGCCCGAAGAAAAGATGCATTTTCCAGGATATGTCTAGCTTGTTTTTTTGCCAGTTGAATGTAGAACCTATAGAAGCCATACCCCCTCTTCAGGGCTGGTTGCTGACTGACTCAGTCCAGCCCTGTTTAAGATTGGGGTGACTCAGTAAGTTTTGTGGAGGGGCTAAGTAGCAGTTGCTCCTTACAGAAGAGGAAAAATTGAGCAAGGAAGTTTTAGAGCCTGTTTTGGTAGGGGAGGAACCCTGAAAATCCTGTCCCTTAATTGGATCATAGTGGGAGCACCATAGGTCAGTCACCATCTTGATGGATGTGTATCCAAAGCTGAATTCCTCATCAGTCTGGATGTCACCTTGAGCTCCAAGCAAAATTATAGCTGATTGGGGAGTGAGGGGCTAGGGAATCTGCCTATACTGACATACCTGAGGGACATTACAGGGACATTGGAAAGGGAGCTTTTGACCCAGTATCCCACCAGACTCTAAAGCCAGGTTATAAAGTGAACTCTTACTGTCCCTTCTACTCAGGATCATGTAGGGAAAGTCATCTCCGAATAATTAATTGGTGTGGAGCCCAAGGAAGCCTAGGCATTGAAGGGCTTTCTCTGGACTGTGTTTCTTCCCTCTCTTTCTCCCATCCCTCATGATTGTGCTCACTGCATGACCTGACCCATAGCTTTTGGACTCACACTCTCCTATGACAGATTGTGATGGCTGCTTTGTGAGCAGAGTTCCTCCTGACAGCAAATCTGTGAGACACATGAGTAGCCATGGCCTGCAATCCCTTGAGCCAGTGAGACTCAGATCCCTGCTTGAAATCATTTGCTGGGGGGAGGGGCAGGTACACCAGGAAGTCTTTCTATGGGAGAAAGACCCTTGTTGTGATTCATGCCCCAGGAAGCCAAATTAATGAGATGTGAGCTGCAGCCCAGAAGGGAAAGGCAGGACCCTCTCTCTCCAGTTTGTATGATTGGTGGCTCTTTGTTTGGGGGTGGGGGTTGTTATGTTAAAGAGTTTCTGGTTGAGCATTTGGCTACTGCCTGATCCTGGAAATCTTGCCCTGGAAATCCTGCCCAGCTTCCATCAGGGGTAAAACCCCACCCCTACCTGCCCTGCACTTAGACTCTGGCTGAGGAGTGTAGGTGAGACCTCCTGCAAGAGGAAGCTGCACAACTGCCCCAGTGTTTCAAGTATGTTGAGAACCTCATCCCCATTTTTAATATGGGGAAGCACTTGTTTGCCAAAACCTGACCCTCTACACAGATTGAAATCCTAATCTGGATCTTTGAGACAAGCCCTCTAAATTATGTATCTCTGGCAGGCCTTCCTGCAAGTTTCCCTGTAGACCAGACTGACCTCACACTCACAGAGATCCTCCTGTCTCTGCCTCCCAAGTGCTGGGATTAAAGGCAAGTGCCACAGGCTTCCTAACACTTTTGTTTTCTAATGAGAGAGAACTGTGGGTGGGAGGAGGAGGCTGGCCATATCCTGTTACCACTGTCTTTTTATTTTAGTTGGCACTGTGATTGTGGTAAGTGCGAGGCTCTCCCTAGGGGTCTCATCAAATCCTTGCCAGTCCATGAGGCTGGTGAAGTCAGCCTCATATATGGGAGAGAGCATAAAGACAGTGGCACCTGTGACCACATGCATCCCAATTCCTTTCCCGTGTCCCTGGCCCATTGATCTCACCAAGTGTCCCCTGACTTGATGGAAGGAACAGGAGGCCATAGTGTGTGTGATATATCCCATCTATTTAGTTCACGTCTTGCCACCTGACCCCACCTGAGTCCTTTTTTCCTACACCTGGAAAAGGCTGACCACAACAAAGGCAAAATTAAGACTCGTTTCTTCCTTTTCCTCATTTTAACTCTGATTCATGATTTTAACCTGTAAAAGATCTATGTATTCTCAACCTGGGAACTCCTCCTAGCCTTGTTTTACCCAGTGTGAGTGCATGGATGAGTTCCCTGCCTGATTTGTATTTTGCACTCAATAAAGGTTGCATATGCATTTCAGACTCTGGCGACCTGTCTGGGGGTCGTTCTCTGGGCAAAACATTGGGAGCTCACTGACTCTGAAGTAACCACTGAGGAATCTTCATGGAAAGAAACTAAAGCCTCAGAATGTCAATGACAGTCTTATAGCATGGGCGGTATGTGGAGCCTCTTGCAGTGGGACCAAATTATATTCTTGGTGTGTGAATGGCTTTAGAGTCCATTCCCTTCAGAGGAACACCTTATTCAGCCTTGATTCTCAGGGGAGGAACTTGGACCTACATGAAACCAGATATTCCATTTAAAAATAGTTTAATTTTTCATTTTTTCTCCTACATGAAAATAAAAACATCTCTTCATTTGAACAAAAAAATCTTACTTTTGATCATTTTTCATTGTTTCAAACCTCCCAGGGATACAATAAAACTCAACTTTTATATTTAAGAGTGGGTTTTTTGGGCTGGATGATGGGAAATTAAAATTTCAGAAAGTTTAAAACTGAATTTTTTTTTTTTCAAAAATGCTCTGGTGTACAATTTCAAATTTCCATGGTTTTTACGTGATCAAGTCCAGTTTCACTGGGGTTTTTTTGGGGGGGTAACTAAAAGTCTGCGTGTTTTTACATAGAAAATGTTTTTTATTTATTATTTTTACTCAAAAAATATTTCACAATTGAAATAAAAAACTTTAAATGATGACTCCCTATGGTTATAGTTTTAATGATGTCGGTGGTCCTGGGTGTGGACTCTCCCTGTAGAAGGCCCCCAGGTGAAGGAAATGGTCAGGGGTGTTGATGGAAACCAGCCAGAGCTTCTGGAGGTACCTGGAGCTTCATCACAGACTGAAATAAGGGAAACTCTCAATTTTAATGTTTTTTTTCTTTATTTTGTGTCGTGTTGTGGCTGGCTCTAGGTACATAGACACATCCATTCTCTCCTCTGACTCTCCCATCTACCCCCCACACTACACATGACTCCAAAGGATGGAGGCCACTCACACTCTAGTTAGAAGAACCCTATGTCTCTCTCTCTATCCACCAGTACAGGTTCTACAGGTTCTTCTGGGAGTAAAGGGGGGGAGGGACACTTCTAGCCCAGGCCATTGTGTGATACTGAACTGCTTTTCTTCTTTTTAACATTATTTATTATGTTATAGTGTTCTGTCTACCATGTATCCCTGCAAGCCAGAAGAGGGCACCAGATCTCATTACAGATGGCTGTGGGCCACCATGTGGTTGCTGAGAACTGAACTCAGGTCCTCTGTTAGACCAGCCAATGCTCTTAACCTCTGAGCTGTCTCTCCAGCCCACTGGACTCCTTTTCAAAACTACCCCTGCCAAGTGGCACTGTACATATTTTTTGCACATGTGTTTTGCACCTTTTTATCCACAGGGCTGTCTTCAGGTCCTGTTTTGCACACATGTGTTGCACAAAACTTCTGCACAAAGCCTGCCTTCTATTGAAAGGTCCCTGAACTTACTTTGTCATCCCCCACCAATTTTACACATGCATTTTGAACATATCTGTTGCCCTGCTATTTTGCATATTGCCTTGCCTTCTGAATATATCTTATGCTCACAGATTTTACACAGACCATTCTATAATACACAGCCCCTCCCATAATTCACAGGCCAAACCTCAATATACATCAGCTCCATCCACAATAAATAGTCCTTGTGATAATACCCAGGACCTTCCCATAATACACAGAACCAATGCATAATACACAGTCCATTTAATAATATACAGGTCACTCCAAGAATACAAATTCCCATCTCATCATGACCCTGAAAAGTGACTGACATGAAGGCTGTATCCTGAGGGATGACTGACAGGAGGTCTGTGGGCAAATCCTGAGAGATGATTGACAGTGGTGACAGCTTGGATGTAAGATCATAAAGCAAATTAGAGAAACTGAGGAAGATAGAGGCCCCTGAGGAGACACTAAAGCAGTAACAAGACTCTGTGTAGTCTGACAGGGAAACAGGCAGAAAGGCTTCCCTGAGGCTTGATGGAGAAACTGAGGCAGAGATAGTATTTCACAGGAACTGACAGAATAATTGAGACAGAGAAATACCACCACATGAAGTGGAAACCAAGGAAGAAAGAGGCCTCTGAGTAATGGGTAGACTGAGGAATTGTGAGTCCAACTCTGTGACTCGGGGGACTTAAAGAGATATCGATGCAAAAATCTGAAAAACTAAGGCCACTACAGGGTCTGATGGTAAAACTGAGGCAGATAGAGACTTCTTTGGTGTCTAACAAAAAAGTGAGTTAGAGAGAGGCCTCTGCATGCTCTGATGGGGAAACTGAGACAAAGAAAGTCTTCTGTGCAGTTAATGGGGATACTTAGGCAGACTGGCCTCCTTGGGTCCTGACTGGATATGTAAGGAATATGAGGGGTCTGACAAGAAAATTGTGGCAGAGAAAGGCATTTGACAGGGAAATTGAGGCAGACTGTGGCCTCTGTGGGATCTATTGGTATTCTAAGAGAGAGAGGCCTCCAAGGCTTATGACAGGGAAACTGAGGAAGAGTGACCTCTTAGTGCAGTATGAGGGGAAAACTGAGGCAGGGAGACTTTGTATGAGAAGGAAACACTAGTTAGAAAGAACTGAGGTTGTGGGAGCAAGGAAGAGAGTATGCCATGGGATTGTCTTTAACCCACTCCATCCCATGAGTATGGAGGATTGTGAGAAAACCACACAGGGAGATTTATTTATTTATTTATCTTAAATAATTACAATTTATTTCATCAATAGACTACACAAGCCAAGGGATATTCATGATTCACTATGCTGTGCATGTAGGAACCCAATTAATATCAATGTTTCAGATAATTGGAAGTGAGTTTGGAAAAGCTAGGGCCAGAGGGGAGGGTGAGGGCCATCAGTGTGGGTGGGGCAGTTATCAGAAAATTAAAATTTTAGTGTTTTTAAATTGAAAAATTGAAATTATATTTTCCCCCCACCCCAAGATGATGGAATGAAAAATATTTAATTTTTGCATTTTTATTTAATAAAAAAGGTGTTTTTCTTTTCAGGAGAGCTAATCAAGCCATTTTAAACTAAAAGTTCAATATAGTTAAATGCAACAGGTTGTTTTTAAATTTTATTTTTTCCAACCAGTATGGACAAATATGTTAAAAGTTAATTTTTTTTTAAAAAAAGAAAGGTTATTTTTATCCACTCAGAAGTATTGAACAATAAATATGTATATTTTCAAAATTATTTTACATGAAAGAATTACAGTTTATAATTTCAGGTCCATGACTGAATAAAAATTATTTCAGAATGAAGACTCAACTAAAAGTTAATTTCTAAAAACACTTTTTACATGGAAACCATATTTTTTTTTCTTCAGAATGGACTGAATAAAAGATATAATTTTTATCAGGGAAAAGATGAATTTTAATCCATCTCTGGGATTTTTGAACTGATGTAAAAGTTAAAAGTTAAGGTTCTTGGGGTTTGTTTTGTTTTGTTTTTTTGTTTATTTCCAAAAGATGAGGTATTTTTATCTTCTCATGGGAGGAAAAATAAGAAATTAAGCTATCAGAATTTTTTTAATAAAAAGATATTTGTGCTTTTTGGACTATGGAAAATTGAAATTCCATAAGATTTAGAAAATACTTTATTTTCAGGAGGAGACACTGGTGTGAGATTTAAATTTCCACATTTTTTGGATGAACAAGGCTGGTTTTATTTTTTTGGTTTTTATTGCATGGGGTGGGGATGGTATAGGAGAAAGGAGCTAACTCAGTCAGTAATTTCATGTTTTTACAAAGGAAGTGTTTTTAATTTTTTATTTATACTTAAATAAGGTAGTTCTTTTCACAATTGAAATTTTAAAAAAAAAACTTTAGAAGGACTTTATTAAGTATGGTAATTTTAATGACCTGTGTGGCCCTGGCTGTTGATTCTCAGTGTAGAAGGCCCCCAGATGACAGAGGGGAAGTATACCACAATGGCCTGGGCTAGAACTGTCCCCCCCCACCTCTTACTCCCAGAATAACCTGTAGAATCTGTACTGGTGGATAGAGAGAGAGACATAGGGTTCTTCTAACTAGAGTGTGAATGGCCTCCAGCTGTTGGAGTCATATGTAGTGTGGGGGGAAGAAGGGAGAGTCAGAGGAGAGAACGGATGTGTCTATGTACCTAGAGCCAGCCACATGACACCACAAAATAAAGAAAAAAAACATTAAAAATATAGACTTTCCCTTATTCCAGTCTGTGATGAAGCTCCAGGTGCTTCCAGAAGCTCTGGCTGGTTTCCATCAACACCACTGACCCTTCCCTTCACCTAGGGGCCTTCTACAGGGAGACTCCACACCCAGGCCCACTGATATCATTAAAACTATACCCACAAGGAATAATCATTTAAAGTTTTTTATTTCAATTGTGAAATACTTTTTGAGTAAAAAGAAGAAATAAATACCATTTTCTATGTAAAAACACTCAGACTTTTATTTATCACCCCGCTAAAACACCCAGTAAAACTGGACTTGATCACTTAAAAACCATGGAAATTTGAAATCGTACATCAGAGTACTTTTTAAAATAAAAAAATTCAGTTTTAAACTTTCTAAAAGTTTAATTTCCCATCATCCAGCCCAAAAAACTCACTTATTGCATTTAAAAATAGTTTAATTTTTCATTTTTTCTCCTACACAAAGACAAAAACACTTCTTTCTTTAAAAAAAATACTATTAATCATTTTTCATTGTTTTAATTTTTTGGGGACAGAATAAAATCAACTTAATGTAATAGAAACAAAATTGAAAGAAAACACCCTTTAAAAAAATTCAAAAATGAAATTTTAATTGGTTCATTTTTCAGAGGGCCAAAAAATTACTTTTTCCATTTTAAAATTACTAAAATTTAATTTTCTGATAACAATCCCCTACATGCACCCTGTCTCTGTCCCTCCCCTCTGGCTCTAGCTGCTCTACATCACTTCTAATTATTGGAATCATTGACTTTAAAACATTCCCACATGTACAGGACAGTGAATAAGGAAGTTTGATTTTCCTCTGGTGAATCCTCCACCTGCATCCATTTCTCAGGGCTCTGCCTAGGCTTCTCCTCCCTACCCTCTCAAACCCTCCTCTTCTTCCAACTCCCCTCACCCTATGCCTGACAGCTGACATAGCAGACAAAAACTGTAGATAATACAATATCCCTTGGCTCCCATAGTCCAATGGTAAACAAACTGGGTTGCACTCAGGGACCAGGAGACAGGAGAGAGCCACACCTCTGGGCCTCCCTGGGACCCATGTCAAAGAAGGGCACTGCATTTTAATGAGGGAGTCTGGCTACCCTTTGCACTTGGTGGACAGAGATGCAGCCAGGGCAGAACCTAGCACCATGGGAACTGCACTCTGAGCAAGCAGGCTGGCAGGTGGCAGGCTCCCTGCATGCTGGACTGGAGAGACAGCCTCACACCCAGCCACAGGATCCCTTTGGGGAAATCCTGAGGCACCCCTAGGGAGAAGTTGGTATTGTGGGCAGGGAGACCTACCAAGCCCCTTCAATATCTCCCTGGGCAGGATTTCTCTCCTGGGTCCTGGATCCACCTCCCTCTCCCATGGCACCCTCCCAGCCTGCTGAGAGCAGCCTGAATCTGGAGGACAAGGTCTCTAGAGCAGGAACAGAAAATGCCTATGGTGCACAGAAACATGCAGGATTTCCCTCTGGATCCCAGGGGCAAGTTAATTGCCCCAGAGACATAAAACAATTTAATTTTCAAAATTGTTTTACATGGAAGAGTTACAGTTTTTTGAATCTCAGGACTATAGGTCAATTAAAAATTATTTCACAATAGTGAGGAGTTAAAGTTTAACTTTTAAAAATTATTTTAAACACAAAAAGTGTATTTTTTCTTCAGAATGTATGATTAAGCAGTAAATTTTCAATATTTTCTAAAAAGAAATGTTCATTTTTATTATACCCCATGGTATTTGAACTAATGCAAGATAATGAAAAATTAAGTGTGCAGGAAGTGGAACAGCAGGGGTCATAAAAACATTTTTAAATAAAAAAAGCTCCTAAGAACTTGTGGTACAAAATGAATATGACAGAGGCATTTTTTTATTGTTTCTAAATCTCTCTTTGTTAATATTCTCAGCTCTCTTCCACCTGTGTGACAGAAAATTATGCCACCCTGCATAATATAGTGGGCTATATAACTTTCTAGCTTCATTTCATCCAGGATGAAGAAAGGAATGTGCCTTTGGAGTACAAATGGATAACCTGGCCAGCTAATGAGGGCAGTGCCCACTGCCATTGAAATGCACATCTGCATATCTACAAAAAAGTCTTTGTCTGGGGTGAAATCCAAAGACAAGAACCACTGGGCTGGGTCTTTAAGCACAGTGTTAGCATATGGGAGGAGCTGAGGCCTTATTAGACAATCAGGTTTTACTGGTGACCTACCAGTCAGAAGTGGTGCAGGAGCCTTCCTGGTTGTTGCCTGCTTCAGTCTTGGCTTTGAAGAGGATTTTGCATCAGCCATTTTGTGTGCTGTTTGGTATTTCTGCTGCAGGGATCTGAGGAGAGAGCATGGCTGAGCTGGGAAAGCAGGTCATGGTGAGTGAGGGGCTGGTGTACATAGATGGATTCAAGCACATGGTAAGGTGTGAGTCCATTCCTGATCTGGGTGGGATCCTGAAACCAGAGTCCCTCAGCAGCCAGGCACCATTTTGTTGTCTTTGAAACTTTGTGAACCAAGCAAAAGGCCTCTGAGTCATGTCCTTCTGTAGGCTGAATCTGTTCACAAAATTAGGACCAAGGAGCTATGTGTAGAAAGATCTTATTTCAACTTCAACATGTTTTGGGTGCATCCAGGAAAAACAGGTTGCCAATTGAAAAAGGTTTAAACTCTAGGTAACTTCTATACATTTTTCACTTTACATTTAATTGTAACTGTATGATTTATTTATAGTCAATTTTGTGTACATTGTTAAAGGCATCCCATGTGTTAGGTAGCACTCCACTAGTAAGGTCTGATGTTGAAGGGTAGGATTAATGATAAAAGGATTTACTAATGCTCAGGAAGTAGTAAGTTTTACAAAATAGAATTTAGCTGAGGGAGGACTACCTTTAAAATACTGAAAAGTCAAGTGTTTGCAACCAGGCCTGTTAGGGATTAGGACTGTGGGATCCATACAGGATTATCCAGACATTTGTCTCTGAACTGTTACATAGGGACCACTTCTGATATATCACCAGCCATTAGGTGCAAGCCTATATCAAAAGAGGGGATTTTTACCAGCTGTTCTTTGAGGGCTTACAGGATCACAAGCAACCTTAAAGTCTGGTGTGCCATGAAGTTTTTGAGAAAATCATAGTTCATTCTGCCAGTAGTTTTCATTCATATCTGTGTGATTTATATTTACTTATTGTATATTTTGTTCCATGTCTACAAAAATTACTTCCATATCATTACTACTCACATATCCTTCTTGTATTTGCTTATATAATTATAACTTTTGCATATCTTAGCTTGTCCATTATTTTATGAAATTTTCATTTTGGAGTGAAACCCAGGTAGGGCCCAGCCAAGGAAGATCTGCTACCATTGTGCTGCTTCCCCTTTTAGAAATACTTGTTTGATACTTGAAAATATTTTATTTGATATGATTTTGGTGAATATACTAAGCTTAGTAAATCTTTTGTATCAGTTTTTACTTCATTTGTGGATTTTCTTGCAACAGGTTAGTTATACTGTTAGATGACTTCACTTTTTAGTTTTTAAAGGTCTTTTTTGTTTCTTGTATTCTATCTTTGAAGTGTCAATATTTTGAATAGTCTAAAAACGTTTTATCTAAATTACATTTATCCTGTTTTAAAGTTTTTAATTAGCTCATTAATATATTTAAGCCAGGATAACATTTAGTTTCATTATTTTTCATCCCTGAAACTTGGACTTGAAGGGCAGCAGTTGAAGAGCATGATGGGATTGACAGCTGGGACAGAAATACCTGAAAATCATCTGAAGAGCTCTAAACAAACCTTTTCTTTGGTCAAATGTTCCACATGTTTGTCATCAACCCTGGTGTTTTCTGTCCACTGGGGCCCTGAAAATTTAAAACTAATATATATATATATATATTAAAATATTTAAATTTACATTTTAAAGAATTTACCATTGACACTAAATTAACATTTTAAATGAGTAAATTTTTAATTTTTAAGAATTAATTTTAAAATGGCTTTATTCTTTGCTTTGTTTCTGTGTTTTAACTCTTAAGATATATGACGGCCTTCTGGAAAATGTAGCTTGTTTCTCTGCATTCACAGAGGACAATAATATGACCTTAATTAGAACTTACAAACAAATAAATTTTTCAGGTAAGATTAAGAAAACTGGAGGAGATTTTAAAATAATAAAACTTGATTTTAAGGGAAAAAACCCTGAAAATTCCCCAGGCACTGTACCAAATGTCATATATTTCAGGCAAATTATGAAAGAACAATGTTTTTTTGAAAATACTTTTTTTAAAAAAACTAGAAAACAAATATTAAAAAATTTGTTTTTTTTTGTTTTTTGTGTTGGCAGAGAGAATATGTGGATGCTCAAATATTTTTTTTACCCCAAATTGTGGGGTAATAAGGGAGCTGATTAAAATATTTATTTTTATAATTTTTTTATGTTTATACTGAGAACTGAACATTTTGACAGTAGCCATGTGGGGGGTGGGGACAGTGCAACAGGCGAGGATTGAGGTTCAGTGTGTTGACCTACCAAAAGCGACCCTGTGGTTTAAGATACAAACACACCCACAGCTGCTTTCCCTCCCCAAATGACTCAGATGGTTATATTCATTACATGATGTTAGGCCTATGTTAACTTATTTCTATTAATCTTTCTTGCCATATGGCCTGTGGTTTACCTCGACATTTACATGTGATTCTTGGGCAGCTAGATCAAGACTCTGGTGTTTCTGCCATTCTTGCTACGTATGCTTGGATTTCCTGCCACCTGCCAGTAAGATGCCCTGTCATGGGGGAAAACAATCCCTTTATTAGTCACTGCCCTTCACAGCATACAGAAACGTAGCCTGCATTAGTGAACTGCGGTAACATAGTGTATATTTAATGAACGAATTGTCAGGAATATCAGAGGACACAGTCACCCACAGCCAAGACATGAAGGTCAGGCAGCAGTGACTCAAGCATTTACTCCCATCACTTGGGAGACAAAAATTTATCTGGATCTCTGAGTTCAAAGCTAAACAGAGCCAGTCCAGGGCACACATGTTTAGGAGAGTTGGACCAGGAAGTAGAATAGCTGGGTAGGAATAAAAATTATGTAAGTCAGAAGACTGATGTTCTCTTGTGATTTCTGAGATTGCTGTCAGTCTGAGGATTCGTGGGGACAGGACCTACCCTCTTCATCCTGAGGAGTTGGCAGGGTCAGAATTAGCTGTGGTTTGTTCCTTTCTCCCTGATATTCCAGCTTTTCCACAATATCTTGCTTGAGGTTTTTATTGTATACTAAATAGAATTGATGCTCAGTGTGTTATGGGGTTTGTGATTACTTAATATAGGATGAGGATGAAGCATATTATGAGATATCTCAGTGAGTTGTGATAAGGTGAGGCATATGGGATGCATGGGTGTTGTATTATAGGATGGCTGCTATTATGAAATGAGTGTGTAGGTAACATTGGGTGATTGCTTACTATGTATGACTGAATGCTTATTATGGGATGGCTGTATGGCATATTATGTGACATGTCTAAAAGTTAGGGAATAGCTGGTTATTGAGGTTGGTGATGGGTTATTATGGGATGCATGTGAGCCATATTGTACAATAACACAGTGGATTATTCTGGGGGAAGCATATAATCAGAAGATCAGGATATGTGATGGGGTTTGTGGGTCCACAGCTTTGTGTCTATGTGACCTTACTTGATACCACATGATCCTTGAGCTCAGGCCCCTCATGCCCCATTTAACCCCAAGTAATTAGATTTCACAGTCTGTTACTGATAAGTCTCCCTGGAGCTTATGAAAATCGCCCTGGCTCAGACACAAAAACATAAGGCACAGGTAAGGGACAGGTGACTCAATGTCATATGACATGAATGAGAGATGATTTACAGCAGAGGGATGAGGGTTAGATGATGCACACACATGAATAATCAACTCACTGAGTACCGATGGTCACCTGAGGGACTGACATTTTCACACACTGCCCCTTAATTATACACACTTCCTCATGTGCAGCACAGGTTAACTCTATGTGGAATCTGAGTCAGAAGTGACTGCTGGAAGCCATAACAACCCCAATTGACAAAATTCCCCCATCTTTCCACACAACTCTGAGGACTTTCCCATCATCTTTCAGCACAGCTGTGATTCCATAGGGAAACTGAATCACAGATGAGGATGCTGTTATTACCTGGGTGACATCAGGGGAGTCACAGGTATCTAACCATGATGTCACAGCCCACAGCACGCAGGGTCATAATGGAGTGAGCTTCGGCCTTTGGCCTGCTGGAGGTCAGAGGTGACCCAGTGTGGCAAAGCTCCATTTCATACCAGGTAGTTCTCAGACATGAGGCATAATGAAAGTGTGGTTTACCTGGGTAATTACAGCATGACATGACTTTGTCAGTGTACATCTGCACATCTGAGCTGACTTAACTGTGTCAACCGGGATTACACATATCTACATTGAAGTGTTCCCAATTGGAATCTGGTAGCTCCATCTATCCACCCTAAATTGTATACCCACTTGTGGAGACCTACATGTGTGGGAAAGACTTCCCTTCCTTCTTCTCGGTCTGTTGAACTGTTCTCTGAACCAGGAGGTTCTCTGCCAAGCATGAATGATATATTTTGTGGCTTCTTGTTGTCCTGGTCACCATGCCATGATGAACACTTTGCTCTTTCTGCACAATGACTAATCCACAAAATATATTACTCATGCTTGGGAGAGAACCTCCTGGTTCAGAGAATAGTTCAACAGACTGAGAAGAAGGAAGGGAAGTCTTTCCCACACTTGTGGGTCTCCACAGGTGGGTATACAATTTAGGGTGGATAGATTGAGCTACCAGTTTCCAGTTGGGAACACTTCAATGTAGATATGTGTAATCCCAGTGGACACAGTTAAGTCAGCTCAGATGTGCAGATGTACACTGACAAAGCCATGTCATGCTGTAATCACCCAGGCAAACCACACTGTTATTATGCCTCATTTTTGAGAACTACCTAGTATGTATGGAGCTTTGCCACACTGGGTCACCTCTGACCTCCAGCAGGCTTAAGGCCAAAGCTCACTCCATTATGAGTTTGTGTGCTGTGGCCTATGACATCATGGTTAGATACCTGTGACTCCCTTGATGTCACCCAGGTAATAACAGCATCCTCATCTGTGATTCAGTTTCCCTATGGAGTCACACCTCTGCTGAAAGATGATGGGAAAGTCAGCAGTGTTGTGTGGAAAGATGGGGGAATTTTGTCAATTGGGGTTGTTATGGCTTCCAGCAGTCACTTCTGACTCAGATTCCACATAGAGTTAACCTGTGCTGCAGGATGAGGAAGTGTGTATAATTAAGGGGCAGTGTGTGAAAATGTCAGTCCCTCAGGTGACCATCCGGTACTCAGTGAGTTGATTATTCATGTGTGTGCACGATCTACCCCTCATCCCTCTGCTGTAAATCATCTCTCATTCAGGTCATATGACTTTGGGTCACCTGTCCCTTACCTGTGCATTTTTTTTTTGTGTCTGAGCCAGGGTATTTTCATAAGCTATAGGTAGATCTATCAGTAACAGACTCTGTGAAATGTAATTACTTGGGGTTAAATGGGGCCTGAGGGGCCTGAGCTCAAGTAACATGTCGTATCTGTTGGGAGCCGCTGGCCCCAGCTCCTCTAGGTGGCGCTGATATCCGGTGCTGGCCAGCCTGCCTGAGTCAGTAAACAAAACAAGTGCGCATGCGTTTGGTACTCTCGCGAGACTGGTCTCTCCGCCTCTCCCGTGGCATCATGTGGGATAATGAGCTGCAGCCTATAGAAAGGTGACACGTCCAAGGCAGAGGCCTTTGGTCTGTATAAAGGTTGGGCTTTCCTACCTCGTGGTCTCTCCATTTTCGTAAGCTAGTGCTCTCCCTCATGGAGCATTAAAGCATTGCTGCAGAAAGATCCTACGTGTGTCGTGCCTTTTCTTGCGGGCGAGAAGTGAGCGTGGGACAGTATCATGCAAGGTCACATAAGCACAAAGCCGTGGACCCACAAACCCCATCACATATCCTGATCTTCTGATTATAATCTTCCCCCAGAATAATCCACTGTGTTATTGTATAAGATGGCTCACATGCATCCCATAATAACCCATCACCAACCTCAATAACCAGCTATTTCCTAACTTTCAGACACATCACATAATATGCCATACAGCCATCCCATAATAAGCATTCTTTCATATATAGTAAGCAATCACCCAATGTTACCTACCCACTCATTTCATAATAACAGCAATCCTATAATACAACACCCATGCATCCCATATGCCTCACCCTATCATAACTCACTGACATACCTCATAATATGCCTCATACTCATCCTATGTTAAGTAATCACACACCCCATAACAATTGATCATCAATTCTATTTAGTACACAATAAAAACCTCAAGCAAGATATTGTGGAAAAGCTGGAATATCGGGGAGAAAGGAACAAACCACAGCCAATTCTCACTCTGCCAAATCCTCAGTATGAAGAGGGTAGTTCCTGTCCACACAAGTCCTCAGACTTACTGTGCTCTCAGAAATCATGAGGGGACTTCAATCTTCTGACTTACATATTTTTTTTTTAATTCCTACCCAGCTATTCTACTTCCTGGTCCAACTCTCCTAAACATGTGTGCCCTGGACTGGCTCTGTTTAGCTTTGAACTCAGAGATCCAGATAAATTTCCGTCTCCTAACTGATGGGAGTAAATGCTTGAGTCACCACTGCCTGACCTTAATGTCTTGACTGTGGGTGATTGTGTCCTCTGATATTCCTGACAATTCGCTCATTAAATATTCACTATGTTATCACAGTTCACTGATGCTGGCTATGTTTCTGTATGCTGTGAAGGTCACTGATTAATAAAGGGACTGTTTCCCCCATGACAGGGCATCTTAAAGGCAGGTGTCAGGAAATCCAAGCATAGATAGTAGGATGGCAGAGCCACAAGTGTCTTGATCCAGCTGACTAAGAATTCACATGTAAACATCGCGGTAAACCACAGGCCATATGGTGAGAAAGATTAATAGATATAAGATAACATAGGCCTAAAGTCATGTAATGAATATAACCATCTGAGTCATTTGGGGAGGGGAAGTGGCTCTGGGTGGGTTTGGATCTTAAACCAAAAGGTCACTTTTGGTAGGTCAACACACTGAACCTCAATCCTCACATATTGCCCTGTCCCCACCCCCCACGTGGCTACTGTCAAAATGTTCAGTTCTCAGTATAAACATAAAAAACTATAAATATAAATATTTTAATCAGCTCCCTTACTACCCCACAATTTGGGGTAGTATCCACATATTCTCCCCACCAATGGAAAAAATAAAAAAACCAAATTTTTTAATATTTGTTTTCTAGTTTTTTCAAAAAAGTATCTTCAAGAAAACATATTGTTCTTTCATAATTTGATTAAACTATTTGACATTTGGTACAGTGCCTGGGAATTTTTTCAGGGTTTTTTCCTTAAAGTTTTCCTTAAAGCTCTGAGATCTAGAACTTAGAAGTGTTGGGTGTGTTGCATAATATCACTGGCAAGCTGTTGGCTCTGGGAATAACACAGGAATACCAGTATAGGAAGTGTTTATTAATCATTGAAGCTTGCATCTGTGGAAGTAACCCTGGAACAGTTTCCATGGTTCTCATTTAAAACATGGCATTTTATTATTCAGAACAAATTATGAGTTCCTTCCATTGAGGCATATAAACTTTATTAGTCACTGCCCTTCACAGCATAAAGAAACTTAGCCTGCATTAGTGAACTGCGGTAACATAGTATATATTTAATGAACAAATTGTCAGGAATATCAGAGGACACTATCACCCACAGCCAAGACATGAAGGTCAGGCAGCGGTGATTCTAGCATTTACTTCCATCACTTGGGAGACAGAAATTTATCTGGATCTCTGAGTTCAAAGTTAAACAGAGCCAGTCCAGGGCACACATGTTTAGGAGAGTTGGACCAGGAAGTAGAATAGCTGGGTAGGAATAAAAATTATGTAAGTCAGAAGACTGATGTTCTCTTGTGATTTCTGAGATCACTGTCAGTCTGAGGACTGACAGCACCTACCCTCTTCATCCTGAGGAGTTGGCAGGGTCAGAATTAGCTGTGGTTTGTTCCTTTCTCCCCGATATTCCAGCTTTTCCACAATATCTTGCTTGAGGTTTTTATTGTATACTAAATAGAATTGAGGCTCAGTGTGTTATGGGGTGTGTGATTACTTAACATAGGATGAGTATGAAGCATATTATGAGATATCTCAGTGAGTTGTGATAAGGTGAGGCATATGGGATGCATGGGTGTTGTATTATAGGATGGCTGTTATTATGAAATGAGTGGGTAGGTAACATTGGGTGATTGCTTACTATGTATGACTGAATGCTATTATGGGATGGCTGTATGGCATATTATGTGACGTGTCTGTAAGTTAGGGAATAGCTGGTTATTGAGGTTGGTGATGGGTTATTATGGGATGCATGTGAGCCATATTATACAATAACACAGTGGATTATTCTGGGGGAAGCATATAATCAGAAGATCAGGATATGTGATGGGGTTTGTGGGTCCACAGCTTTGTGCCTATGTGACCTTACTTGATACCACATGATCCTTGAGCTCAGGCCCCTCATGCCCCATTTAACCCCAAGTAATTACATTTCACAGTCTGTTACTGATACGTCTCCCTGGAGCTTATGAAAATCGCCCTGGCTCAGACACAAAAACATAATGCACAGGTAAGGGACAGGTGACTCAATGTCACATGACATGAATGAGAGATGATTTACAGCTGAGGGATGAGGGGTAGATGATGCACACACATGAATAATCAACTCACTGAGAACCGGATGGTCACCTGAGGGACTGACATTTTCACACACTGCCCCTTAATTATACACACTTCCTCATGTGCAGCACAGGTTAACTCTATGTGGAATCTGAGTCAGAAGTGACTGCTGGAAGCCATAACAACCCCAATTGACAAAATTCCCCCATCTTTCCACACAACTCTGAGGACTTTCCCATCATCTTTCAGCACAGCTGTGATTCCAAAGGGAAACTGAATCACAGATGAGGATGCTGTTATTACCTGGGTGACATCAGGGGAGTCACGGGTATCTAACCATGATGTCACAGCCCACAGCACGCAGGGTCATAATGGAGTGAGCTTCGGCCTTCGGCCTGCTGGAGGTCAGAGGTGACCCAGTGTGGCAAAGCTCCATTTCATACCAGGTAGTTCTCAGACATGAGGCATAATGACAGTGGGGTTTACCTGGGTAATTACAGCATGACATGGCTTTGTCAGTGTACATCTGCACATTTGAGCTGACTTAACTGTGTCAACCGGGATTACACATATCTACATTGAAGTGTTCCCAATTGGAATCTGGTAGCTCCATCTATCCACCCTAAATTGTATATCCACCTGTGGAGACCCACATGTGTGGGAAAGACTTTCCTTCCTTCTTCTCGGTCTGTTGAACTGTTCTCTGAACCAGGAGGTTCTCTCCCAAGCATGAATGATATATTTTGTGGCTCCTTGTGGTCATGGCCACCATGTCATGATGAACACTTTGTTCTTTCTGCAAAATGACTAACCCCCTGCTTCTTTGTGTATCCTCCTATTCTCTGTCCTACTCCTGTGGGCAGAGTGTACTCAAAAGGCACCAATACAGAATAGATATTTATTAAAATATAAACCAACACTCAGGGTACAGGTAATGGTTTATAGTAGCACCTGAACAGGTACTGGAGTCTGCAATGGTGGAAGAGTGATGGATGGATGATGGATTCTGATCCTGTCTCCCCAACAGCCAGGAACAAGGAAGAGAGCCCCATGTGTTCCAGCAGCCCCTTATCAATCATTTTCCACACCCTGCTTCAGGGGCCCAGGGCTCTGGTTAAGCGTCTCTGGACCTTATCAGCTGACAACTGAGTCCCACCACACACTCCCTCTCATCCAGAACCTCCGTTGATTGATCCCGCAGGCTGGGGCACCCACCAGTACAGTCTGTATTCATTTGCATGAAAGGAATTAATATGTGTTGGGAAATTCCAGAGAAAGTCACTCTCTGTGCCCTATCATTTCCTTCATTATGATGGAGACCCCTGCAGTTCACCATCTTAAACTTCAGTCTGTGATCAGCCTACTCTGTTTCCCACTGTTTGTACACAATACATTCTTCTTCTTCATCTGTTCTGAAGGAAGAATCCATGCTCTGCACACAAATCCTTTTCCTGTTACCGCAACATACACTCTGCTATGTGACTCAAACTTGTAATTATAATACTCTTTGCTGCAGACCTGCAATCTGAGCATGTAGGATGTTCAGTCAGGTACAAACAAAAAGCAATGTTCTATACAGCCAACTGGATTCAAATCCATCTCAATCAATACTGAAAACCTTTATTGAAAACTGCTTTTTTAGAAGACTGGAGATGTAGCTGTTCTAGAATTAATATTCTTTCATGGAACACCATGGCTTAATGTTGGTTGTGACTTTTTAGTGGTCCTTTCTGTTGCATTAAGAGGCCTGTTTTAAATAAAGGGATGTTTCTTTTTGCTGGTGATTAATAGCATTGTCTCTTTTGTTATGAGAATGAAGTTCTACATAGGGTTAATACTGCTTAACAAATATTTCAGTCTTACCACACTATTCTTTAACAGGCATGGTTAGCACATACTTTATCATTTGCATATTTAAGGTGGAACATTCCCTTCACTGAATTCACTGTGTAATTTACAATCTTCTAAAAATGAGTAAATTCCTATACAATCAATTCAATTATGATAAATTATAGTCTTCTACATTCAAGTTGTGTGTGTGTGTGTGTGTGTGTGTGTGTGTGTGTGTGTAATACTACTCTAACAAGAGATACAATTTACAAGCTTTACGAAATTAACTCCAGACAGATGCTAAACCTAAATGTTAAATGTTAGAATTGCAGACTTCTAGAAGATACTAGAGAGACTAGGGTATCCTCTGAGTTTGGCAAATTTAGCTTCCATTGTGACGACTCTAGTACTGCACATGATGGCATTTCCCAGTGATGCCAATAACAAGAATATTTCTAAGTTCAGTCCTGCTCCCAATGCTCTGTGCAGATGCAGCCTCACTCAGGTTATTCAGAGGCTGCCTCCCTGGCCCAAGAAATTTCAAGCCCATGTAGGTCTACACCGAACTAGCATATAAATGCTGAATTCTCTGCCCACTGGCTCCTACCAGGAGAGGGCCACCATACCAGCTCACATGGATCAGCTGGTTACTCCACACATTCTGAGGCACATCACTCACCATAGTAACTCACTTCTGCCTTTTTTGTAGAGAAATGGCTCTCACACAACATGGTGCAACTCCCAATGCTCTTCCCATGATGGAGCCCATTGTGCACACATACAACAATTTCTGACTTCGGAGAAGGAAAGATGAGCCAGAATTCTAGCTTCCATAAGTTCCTCCCAATCTGACTGGTGGGTCCACTAGAATCTTTAAATCTCTAGTTAGTAAGACCTGAGTGAAAAGACAAGTGATCTCAGGGCACAAAGCACAGTAGTTCCCAGCCTTGGCTTCCAATATAAAAACAGACCTATCCCATGTTGGCTGGAGATTGGTGCCAAATTCAACAGTAACTCTCTTGTTAATGTAAAATGATGGGTTCAGTTTCTTTAAAAGTATACAAATTGAGAAGAAGGCTAATCAGATGATATTGTACAAGAGGAAAACAGGGTAACTCAAGGGCATTAGGCAACTTCATGTTCCTACCAATGGCAATACCCTGAATATCTCACTTTGGTCCTTAGTCTTGACTTTCATTAACGATATCACTGTTCTAATCTCATATATGTTATATGTGTTTCCCAGTAATCAAAATTTTCTTTCCCCTTTTCTCAGATGCGTTTATTGGTGTATTTTGATTTCAACAAGTTTTTCTGTTGCTCAGCTTTTCCTCACACTATGTGATTTAGAAATGGTTTGATAAATTAACCCCAACTTTTCTTCTTAGGGTTGGAAAAATAGTTCTTCCTTTCTTAGTCTGGGCCTTAACTGGTCAGGAAGAAGAAAATAAAGATCAATGAGTGGGTGTCTTCTGTACTCCCTGTCTTTTATTAGGAACTTCCAAATGAAGAGGGAGCTGTGCAATAGTTGAGTTCACTTGACCAACTTTAATCAGTTGGTACCAAAATGGGTTGGCAAGAAAAAGAGCAAATGCTTTTATGGTGTGACAGAAATTACATTAACAATGAGTGTTGAATTAATTAATATAGGTTAATCAATACTTTTCTTGATTTCCCAGAGACCAGTCAATCAAGAATCTTGATAAAGAACTAAAATCAAATTATTGGAGTTACTTTAGTTCAATCAAAATAGATGGGAGATCTGGATAGAATGATATGGTCCTTACAAGCAGAGTCTACCTTTTCAGGCTGGCAATGATGTGGGTTTATTCTCCATGCAAGCTGGGTCACATGCCAAAAGCTGGAGCCCTGGGGTTCTGGCTAGCAGGCCTGTGATTTCAGCTCCAGCTACAAAGCAGGGAGCCATTTAAAAGGGTTCCTTTTTCAACTTCTTTAGCTAGTCGCTCTGGCCCCATGTCTTTGGGTCCTTAGTGGATCGCTAGGGAAACCACAGTGACACCACCCCCATAGCTTCTGATGAAAAAAGAACAATAGCTGCAGGAGACATTGGGTTATAGAAAAACTTCTGAGATAAACCAACCCATCTACTTCAAGGATGTACAAACTTCAGAAAGGAAGCTGGGATATGTGCTTCAGTGGGTAGGAGTTCTGCTTTTGTTTCCACAGTAAAACAAAGGGTATGGATACCAACAAAATTAATAAAGATCCAGCTCAAAAAGGAGACCTCTCCTAAGGGGGAAAAGTCATGGCCCATCCCCGATATGACAATTGAATACATGTTAAAGGAAAATTCACTTAACAAGGCTGTAGCAGGGTCTCGTTTTGTCTTTACAAAAGAATATATACAACGTCTTCAAGATGTGAAAAGGGTGCTCAGTGGTTAGACACATACAGATGAAGGGAGATCACTTATAAAAGGATTATAAACAAAGGAATATAAGGACAACTGCTACCAGTATGCACTATTCGGTAATTTCTCAATGCTCACTGCTTCTCATCTATATCTCTCTTTTCAAAAGTGTGGTCCTGGTTTGATTATAAGTGAAGCTGTCTTTGGATTTGTATTCAGTTACTTTCTCCCTCTAAAACCAAGCATATTTGGTAAAGAAAACGAGAGATTCTGTCTCATATTAGAAAAGCCACCTGGTGTAGGACAGAAGACAGCCAGAACATAGAGGGCACAGTATTGTAATTTTATCTTTAATCATATTTCATTACGAATTTCTGGCTTCCTAACCTTAAAATCTTCTATGCATACAATTTTTCCTAAGATACAAAAGACATAAAATCTTTAATTGATATTAATTTTATTTTGGTTTTCCATGGCAAACAACAATTTCTCTTACCAGCAATCTCCAAAGCATCCAAAAAGAAGATGTGGCCCCCACTGAAATGATTCTATCTGATGTTAAAAAAGAGACTGAGAGACAGAGAAAGAAAAAAAACCTGGTGTGCACCACTAAATGATTGGTTTTGAAATATAGATTATTCAGATTGGTTGCAAGATAGAATTGTATGATAATCCTTCATCTTTAACAAGAGTACCAGATGAACTTATCCAGTGCTTTGAGAATGGTTCTAGATGTTTATAGTCAGTCCATTAGGATATAATCCCTGTCTTAGCTTCTACAGGGTCCAAAACAGATGCCACACCCCACAAGTGCTCAGGATGCAACATTATGAAAATGATGCCCCCCTCCCAATAAGTTTTGTCCTCTGAGGGTCATGGATAATTACCATTCTGATAGGATAGTTTTAAGTTGAATTTGGGTTGAGGGTAGAACAATAATATGGACTCAGGAATCCCTTTTAAAGAAGAGAAGGGGAATAGATAGGGTAGATATAGGTAGATTGTTGAATCTACCTGTAAACAATTATTAGACAAATACAACCAAAGACAATTTGCACTGATAAAGAGGCTTGTATATTGATATATATATGAAGTCATTTCATATGTTTGGTTGAGATAATTTGTGTATTGTTACAAATGTAAATCTTCAATTTTTATATGTCTAATTTGTATATTAATACAGAATTGAATTTGTAATTACCACATTTTACACATTGCTTCTATCTCTGTTTAAGATATATTGCACATTGATACATATTAAGCATATTACTGTCATCTCCATTATGGAATTTCTTTCTTCCTCTTTTTAATTATACAAGTCATAATATATAATTGGAAGAGTCATATTATATACATAAGATGCTTTGTGTACCTCTATTTAGATGTTAAATATGTTATATATGCTTAGGATAGTGTTGTCATGTTGCAGATACATGTACACGTGAATAATGTTTAGATGATTATCATACTGGATGTCCTCATTCAAGGACTATACAACCATTTATAGATTGCCTATTTTTACAAGGTAAACATCAGTCTTCAGAATGATAAAAATTGCAGATCACCATTACTTAGGTTTGCCATGTAACAGTCTTCTTGTTTAGGTTTCCCAGATAAATCTTAGAACATATCAGATAGACAGGAGTCTTCAACCACTTCATAGACCTGGAGAATATGGCATTTAATGTTTTGTTATTCAGAATTCGGCCATGAGAGACATGACAACTCCTGGTATTACTGTTTCTTCTGCAAGATGGTGTTGAGCTTTAGGGACACTCCACTAAGAGTTTTTCTTCTGCAACAGACAGTGGCTTGTTGGGAAAAGATCTGCCCTTACCTCGACCACTGTCAGTAGTCATGTTATCCAACCCTGATGTGCAGAATGAAGGATTGAGATTGCCAAATCCTGCCTGGACAAGATAAGACGGTTTTTCCTAAAATGCCCTATTCTGAAGAGAACTTTCAGATATCATAGGCCTGTAGCCAGAAGGATGGGTGCTCCTATTGCATGGAAAAGTCATGGGTGACTCCAGGTAGCTGACTGTCACTGTCATCTCCTAAACTTTGGAAAATACTCTCTTGTGCTTCCAACCTTCAGATAACACATTTTCCTTCTCAGGTATCCAGCATCACATCTTTGTAGAGATTCTTCTGGGAATTATCTAGCAAAGTCCAATCTTCACAAGTGAAGCTGACATGCACATCATCATAGGTCACGACATTCTAAAATATTCCACACATGTGTACAACAGATATCACAATATTGAAAGCATTGTAAATGGATACTTCTTTGACTGTATAATCATATATTTCTGATGCTTCTACATATATCACAGGGCATAAACATTATACTGAAATTACTAATCACATTAGAAACTTAATAACTGGTTCACCCCACTCATTTTTGTACTCTCTGGTATAATATCTTGAAAGAGAAATGCCTTTTAATAAACATAGAGAGACAAACAGGTCAGCAGTACAGTGTGTACATGAAAAGGGTTGTATGAGCAATTACTAACTATAAAAAAGAATCTGAAATGGACCAACTGTCAGCATTTGCACCCATGGTTAATCCTACCACTTCCTAAGGTAGAGGTAGATAAATCTAATTCTGAGTTTAATACAGGCTTAGATTATAAAATTAGGTCAAGGACAGCCAAAATACATATGAAACTCCTGTCTCACAGGCACAAATTAGTCAATCAAAGTTATACTAAACTCAGGATTTCATCAAAGTTTCTACAAAGAATTAGGTATTCACTTTAGTTCAATATTCTTCTTCCAGAAATAGAAATTAACCTAACTTAAATTGTAATATCAGTAATACTTTATTAAAATGCAGTGCATTTTTAAACAGTTACAAAAGGATAGATAAAATCATGAGTGCTACATCTTTTAATTGTAAATAATTAACACAGAGAAAGGCAGATGGCTCAGTGTTACAGAGCTCTTCCTGTATGTATAGAAGGGTTCAGTTGCCAGTACATACAGAAACAAACATAATGATTATTTCAAGTTTGAGGTTTCAGAAATAATATTTCGAAGAGTCCAGTTACAAGTGTTGTATAATCCAAGCATATGAGTAATATACTCATTTTAAAAACCTTCAGAAAACTACAACAATGGAGAAAGAAGGCCATAATCTTGCAATCCAATTACTTAAAAGACATAGATAGTATTAATATAATGAATAAACGCCATCCTGGGAAACAGAATGATATACAGTCTGGCAAATTTTTCAATCCAATGTATGGGTAAAGCTCAGTACAACAGCATATTCTTGACACAGGCAAAATGCTATATTCTAGGCACATTACTCAATAATATCTGAACAAAAAGCCAGAAATATTGGCTTGATATTGCACATATTTTATTTACTATTATATTAAATCCCAGGGCCAGATATTGATGAAAAGCTCAGTTTTCAGAAAGAGAAACAAACCAAAGCCAATTCTCACCTAGCCAAACTCTCAGGCCAAACACGTAAGTATTATTTTGAAAGGTTCTCAGCTTGTCCGTTAGCTCACACAGAAGGGCTGACTTTCTGACTTCTCCTGCGTCATGTATTTTTTCCTTGTCCAGCTCTTTTATTTCATGGTTCAACAATACTAGAGCTAAGATTAAAGCTGTGAGCTACCACGGCATGGCTAATAGTTTTTAACACTCAGAGATCCAGAAGATCTCTGTCTTTGGAGTGATATTAGAAAAACAAGCACATGTAACCACTCAGTGGCATTCATGTATTGACTGAGGGAGATTCAGTCATCTGATATTCCAGATTAACTGTTTTATTAAATATACAATACTTCACTATAGTCTCCCCTTTATTTTAGGACTTGCAAGCCAAGGACAATAACATCTATAAGGATAAGTTTATCTCAGTGTACAGAACAACTTACAGGACAGTCAAAGTTACAGACTAACCTTTTTCACAAAAGCAAAAAATATATATGTATCTAGCTACCATACCATAATCAGAATTTTGTTGTATTTCATGTGACTCAGAGCTATAGTCTATATTAGTATAAAGTAAAAGTATGACAATATTAGAAGGAATCTGGTTGATAAGTTACCTCTAGCATAACAGACACAAAATACAAAATATGAATTGAGGTTTTGAGTCTCATATTACACCCACAATGAGAATATTTCTCAAAAAAGTGTCCTACTATCTGAGGATCCACAAGCAATCAAAAGAAAGTCAAAAGAGAGAAAAACATGTTCAAATGAATAAAATATATTTAGTCACTTAAATGAGCTTCATAATCTGCAACAGCCTCTACAAATGTCCAAATATTTAGTCTTTTCTGACACTTTCCAAAAACCATGGCATAATGATGTTGGGAAAATCTTTTTGTATTCTGTGAATATTAACTTTTATATAAAGGAGCTGTTTTGACCCTTGGTGAGTATCTTAGAAGTAGGTGGGAAATTAGAATAGGTAGGAAAAGAAGGACAGAGTCAGAGATAAATCAAGAAAGTTGCCCAAAAAAAAATGTAAAAAACTAAAACAGCCATGGGCCATGTGGCATACAAATTAATACAAATAAATTAAGTTAAAATAAAAAAATAACAAAGCGCATAGACCAAAGTACATAAAACAAATATAAATATATAAGTCATTTTAAATGCCTAACCAACTTCAGACAACTAACCAGGTCTAAAACAAGTCTGTAGGTCTAGACCTCTAGCCAACCAGAGTGAAAAAAACATTACAACAGCATAATAAGCAGAAAAAAAAAACAAACAAAGGTTCAAAATGTTAACCCACCAGATAAATAATGCTCTGATGGGAAAATCCAATCAATCATAGTATTTGGACACAATCATGGAATATTGTTTACTTCTGTCTGTAATTAATTGTGTGCTACTGTAATTATTTTATAAAGAATATGCAAATTTTCCCACAGCTAGTATTTTAGTGTGTTTTCCCCATGAATATATTTCATTTATTGGGCATATTCATATCTGTGATTTATCAGAATGGTATTTTCTCGAGCAATAGAATTTTGATGAATAAAAAGTGTTTTATAACTGGCACTATTATACAATGAGAATTGTGAAACATTTAAGTCTTGTTTTATATCTTAGGACAACATAAGAAAACAGATGGATTGCCATCCAACAAGACTGATTTTCTACTATTAGCTGACTTAAGTCTTCAAAAAGACTGTTAGACCAGCTTTCTTGTTAACAGATTTTTAAAATTATTCTCAGGAAAGCAGTCCAGTTCTCAAGGACAGATGTCCTACTGTCTAGTGAGTTGAACCCAGTTCAAATGTACAAGCAATCTGAATTCAGTGCAAACCCCTCTTGCTAAATCTGGCACCTATCTAGGATAATAATTAACTATGTAAAATCCTCAACATCAGTTTTGTGATACATCTCTCAAAGTACAACAAACTACCTATTTTTATGTTGGGTCTTATTGTTCATATGAGTGACATGGAATGCTTCACCAAGGACTGGGGGAAATGGCTTTCATTCAAAGAGAAACCGAAGTGGAAAGATTTTCTAGATAGCGAGGGCAATGGAATATAACCAGATTTGTAGAACCAAGTTAAGTGCTGCAAGTTTTCCTCTGTAGGCTTTAATGTTACAATCAGTAGAGAAGAAAACCTTTTAAGATGTAAAATGAGTATAATATCATGGACACTAGTAAACTTACGAGTCAACTTATCTCACCCAACAAAATGCCCCCAATTTGCCTTAAAGCCCAAACATTGAATGGGCTCCCAGGAAATCCCTCGGTGGCTGTACTCTCTGAGGACACATCCAGATCACCACAAACAACCCAATTCTGAGAGAAACTGACATTTTTTAATTGTTAAAACAAAATGGCAGTTTAAATTTTTAGTGACTTTCAAAAAATATGGGATATAGCTATGGCGGAAGGTTTTTAAAACATATTGTAAATCCCACCACAATATAGTGTATAATTTCTTCATTTTTTCACTACATATATCAACTTGATAACTCTCTAAAAATACTTTATAGCTTTATTTCTATAATTTGATAACAAAATGAACGATTCTTTCTTTGCAGATGGAACAAAATATACAAGAAGTAAATATAAATCACACAGGTATGAATGAAAACAACTGGCAGAATGAAATATGAGTTTCTTAAAAACTTTATGGCACACCAGATCTTAAGGTTGCTTGTGATCCTGTAAGGCCTCAATGAACAGCAGGGAAAAATCCCCTCTTATGATATAGGCTTGTGCCTAATGGATGGTGATGAGAAGTGGTCCCTATGTAACAGTTCAGAGACAAATGTCTGGATAACCCTGTGTGGATCCCACTATCTTAATCTCTATCAGGCCTGGTTGCAAACACTTATCTTTTCAGTATTTTAAAGGAAGTCATGCCTCAGTTAAATGCTATTTTGTAAAACTTACTAGTTCCTGAGCATTAGTAAATCCTTGTATCATTAATCCTACCCTTCTACATCACACCTTACTAGTGGAGTGCTACCTAACACATGGGATGCCTTTTACAATGTACACAAAATTAACTATAAATAAATCATACAGTTACACATAAATGTAAAGTGAAAAATCTCTAGAAGTTACTTAGATAAACCTTTCTAAATTGGCAACCTGCTTTTCCTGGGTGTACCCAAAACACAGCTTTCTACACATAGCTCCTTGGTCCTAATCAGACTACAGAACAACATGACCCAGAGGCCTTTTGCTTGGTTCAGAAAGTTTCAAAGACAACAAACATGGCCCCTGGCAGCTGAGGGACTCTGGTTGCAGGATCCCACCCAGATCAGGAATGGACTCACACCTTACCACATGCTGGATTCCATCTATGGGCATCAGCCCCTCACTCACCATGACCTGCTTTCCCAGCTCAGCCATGCTATCTCCTCAGATCCCTGCAGCAGCAAAAACAGCACAGCACACAAAATCGCTGATGCAAAATCCTCTTCAAAGCCAAGACTGAAGCAGGCAACAAACAGTAAGGTTCCTGCACCTCTTCTGACTGGTAGGTCACCTGTAAAGCTTGATTGTCTAATAAGGCCTCAGCTCCTCCCATATGCTAACACTCTGCTTAAAGACAAACTCAGTGGTTCCTGTCCTGGGATTTCACCCCAGACAAAAACTTTTTTGTAGATCTGCAGCTGTGCATTTCAATGGCAGTGGGCCCTGCCCCCATTAGCTGGCCAGGCTATCCATTTGCACTCCAAAGGCACATTCCTTTCATCATCCAGGATAAAATGTAGCTAGGAAGTTGTATAGCCCACTATATTATGCAGGGTGGCATAATTTTCTGTCACACAGGTGGAAGAGAACTGAGAATATTAACAAAGAGAGATAAAAAAAATAAAGAAATGTCTGTCATACTCATTTTGTACCACAAGTTGTTAGTAGCTTTTTTATTTAAAAATGTTTTTATACCCCCTACTGTTCCCCTTCCTTCCTACCTAATTTTTCATTATCTTACATCAGTTCAAATAACATAGATGTACAATAAAACTGAACAGTTCCTTTTAGAAAATATTGAAATTTTACTGCTTAATCATCCATTCTGAAGAAAAAATATACTTTTTGTGTTTAAAATAATTTTTAAAAGTTAAACTTTAACTACTCACCATTGTGAAATAATTTTTATTTGACCTATAGTCCTGAGATTCAAAAAACTGCAACTCTTCCATGTAAAACAATATTGAAAAATACATTGATTTATGTTTCTGGGGCATTTAATTACTACCTACAAAAATTTTAAAGAATATTGAAATTTCAATTTTTAACAGATGATTCTACATTGCATTTAAAACACAAAATTTAAAATTTAAAAACTGCCTGTTCCATATAAAGTTATTGACTTTTAAATTTCCTACTTCTCAATTATCCCTTCTAAAGATAAGAACACCATTTTCCTTAAATAAATAATTTTTTAAACATGAAATTAAAATTGGTTCAGTCACCCAGAAATAACACTAAATAAATACATATGTAAATAAGCAAAGAAATAAACGAACAAACAAATAAATAAAATGTTACAATTGGACATTTCCACTTTTCTCCAGCCTGTCATGTTTCTAGCTCCTGGTGGGTTCAAAAGCTCTGGCTGGTTTCCATCATCTCCTCCTTCCCCTCTGTCATCTGGGGGCCTTCTACTCTGAGAATCAACAGTCAGGGCCACCCAGATCATTAAAATTATCACACTTAATAAAGTTATTTTAAAGTTTGTTTTAATTTCAATTGTGAAAAAACTACCTTATTTAAGTATAAATAAAAAATTAAAAATATTTTCTATGTAAAAATAAGAAATTTCTGACTTTGAGTTAGCTCCTTCCCCCACACCACCCTCACACCCAATGAACAACAAAAAAATAAAACGATTCTTGTTCATCCAAACAATTTGGAAATTTAAATCTCACACCAGAGGCGCCTCCTGAAAATAAAGTGTTTTCCATTCTAAATCTTATGAAATTTTAATTTCCCATAGTCCAAAAGGCTCAAATAGCTTTTTATTAAAAAAAAATACTGATAGCTTAATTTCTTGTTTTTCCTCCCATGTGAAGATAAAAAACACCTCATCTTTTGGACAAAAACAAAAGAACAAAACAAAACAAACACCAAGAACATTAAATTTAATTCTTTTACATCAGTTCAAAACTCCCAGAGATGGATTAAAATTCATCTTCTCCCTGATCAAAATTACATCTTTTATTCAGTCCATTCTGAAGAAAACAGTATGGTTTCCATGTAAAAAGTGTTTTTAGAAATTAAATTTTAATTGAGTCTCCATTCTGAAATAACTTTTAATCAGTCATGGACCTGAAAGTATAAACTGTAATTCTTTCATGTAAAATAATTTTGAAAATTTAAATTTTTAATGTTCAATTCTTCTGAGTGGATAAAAATAACCTTTCCATTTAAAAAAATCAAAATTTTAATTTTCAGCAGATTTTTCCACACTGCATGGAAAAAATAAAATTTAAAATCCACCTGTTGCATTTAACTATATTGAACTTTTAATTTCCAATGGCTTGATCAGCTCTCCTGAAGATGATGGGGGTCCTTAAGAAGGAAATGAATAAAGAAAATGAGAAAACACATATAATTGGAAGAAATAAAACTTTTTAATAAAGCCAAGAGAGAGGAAACAATGGGTGGAAGGAAATAAAATTGTTCAATGACAAACAGGAAAATGGAAGAATTAAAAATATACACTGAGCAAATTCAAGAAACAAAATGTTTAGTCTGCAAACAGGAACTACCAAGGATGGTTAATCAACAGAATAGAAGAGATAAAAGTAAGAAACCCAAGCAATGAAAATAAGATAGAAGAAATGGATAGATCAGTTAAATATTTAAAATTTAATTAAATCCTGCCCAGTTATTTCTGAAACTAAAAATCAAGAAAACCTAAAGTATTAAGAAAATGTATACAAGAGTAATAAAGAAAGGGGGGGGGTAAGGACCTCGGGTCAATGGCAGAGAGAAAGTTTCAACAAATTACAGAAGAAATAATGTTCCTAAACTAAAGAGAAGAAGCCTAGGAAATTTAATAGAAGCGTAGAGGAAAATTATCAAAAACATCTAACGAAAAACTCCACTCATTACCTAATAATCGAAAGAATAAAGAACAATAAAAGAGAGAAAACATTGAAAACTGCAGGGAAAAACCACGTGATACATAAAAGCAGACATATTAGAATTACATGTGATTTGTCAATGGAGATGCTAATAGCCAGAAGGATCTGTACACATGTGTTGCACACACTAAAAGACCACAGACATCAACCCAGGCTACTATGACAAGCAATGTTTTCAATTCCTACAGATGTTCTATGATAAATTAAATGGAAACAATACAAATGTACAAATCCAGCCACATAGTAGGTGCCTCATAGAAGGAAAAGTCCAACCCTTGGAGAGTCACTGCACCAATAGAAACACAGGAAATAATCTGACACAAGTGAAGCCAAAAGGAGAAAACACAAAAAGCAACACTCTGTGCATCTCTGTCTCTTTATTATGCTCTGTCTCTGTCTAACAAACACACACAAAAACAATATAATAAGAATCAACAATCCGTGGTCATCGATATCACTCAATATAAATTATCTCAATTTCTCAATAAAAAGATACAGATTAACAGAATGAATATGACAACAAGGTCATCCTTTCTGCTGCATACAAGAAACACACCTCAACAGCAAAACTAAACATCCCCAACTGCTACAGAGAAGGAAAAATTACTCCAAGCAAATGGACATAGAATCATGATTGTGTAGCCACTTAAATATTTATCAAATACTATGATACACATTTACATCCCATAGACATCCTCAAAGAGAGATTACAACTTAGAATTGTAGTTTATTCCTCAGAACTGAAAGGATGTTTCTACAATGTTGGCATAGGTATGCACTTTGTTACAAATATATAATTGTAAACATTTATACTTTGAAATACATATCCATACCTTGTCATGACTTTTTACATTTTGGTAATACTTTACCATCCAAACACAGAGAAGCAAAAACAGGTAACTCTAAAGCACTAGACTAAGAGCCTTACAAGTTAAAAATAAAATAGTTTGAATATAGTGTATATTTGCTACATACTTAGTTGCTCTAAGTACGAAGTAACCAAAAAAAAATGTACATTATCAAGAATGAATCTTAGATATTATGACCAGACAGATGAGCAAGCATTGTACACTTAATGGGACTGCACACAAGAATCAAAGATTGCTGATATTAACATACAAAAAGGGAATTCATTCTCTTGAAAAACATTTATTTATATGATGATGTATAGATCAATGCTATAAGAGAGAATAATAATAACAAAAGTATAAGTAATGATTTTGAAAGAGCCTAATTCTGACAGCATTAAGGATATTTGTATGTATACACCATAACCAAGACACCTCTGAATACACAAATTAAAAAGCCCAGAATCAATCTATGTGGTTGTATCATATAGAGTTAAATGACATACCAAACACCATTAGTTCCTATGATGACAAATGAGGACAGACAAACCTATTAATGCTTAATGCACTAAAGATAGACAGCAAGAGCAGCTGACTCATATCCTTGGACATATTTGCAAACTAAATTTAAAAAATAAGATAGATGTATTCAAAAAAATGAGGTCTATGGGGCTACCCAAAACACAAAAGTCCATTGAAGCAAAGGCTGAGAACTCCCCAATCCATAATACTCATGTGTTAGAAGGAAACACATCCCCTACATTTGTCTTGTGGTTCAAGATCAGCACTATGAATGTTGTGGTGCAAACAGGAGAATATCGAACATTTGATTAAATCAACAACACAAGCAGTGTGATTTGTCCCTTCATCTCTTAGTAATAGGACACTTCCTGTGGCCACATAGACATTGCTCCTTGCTAACATCTGCTCCATTAATTATACTCAATGCTTCAAACAAACTCTCTTAAATTAAATTGCTCTTCTAAATCTGGTTTTTCTAAAGAGTTTAATCAACTCATTTGGGTTGAAAAAATCAACTTTCCTTGTAGTAACAAGGAAATTTTATTTTTATTTTTCATGTATATTAATATGAAGATGCACATGTATGTATATGCTGCAAAGTTTATTAATGGGCAAGAGAACATCTTGGGGTGTCATTCCTCAGATTGAGGGAGAAATAAATTTCAAAGTATATGATACCCTGAGGAGATGTTATTGACATCCAAAGAATCTTTCTCTGAACAAAATCACCAAGTTTGTTAAAAAATCAAATGAAAGAAAAGACAGAAGTACTCAACACTTTCATTACCACATTTGGTAAACTCTTGGAAAGAGTAACAAATTCTTGAAAATGAATAATTTTAAAAGATAAACTAATTTTGAAGGTTTTTTATTTAGTTAATTAGTCTTCTAATTTGTTTGATTTAATTTTTACCACATAACCCAAGCTGGCTCTTAATTCCCAATCCATACGCTGCTTGGCTTGTCCTCAGGGTGACACCAGCTAGAATTATTTGGGAAAAAGAAATTCAATCATAGAGTGTGAATTTGATTATGAGGGAGGACCGAGCTCATTGAGAGCTATATTATTCCTAGGAATGTCATAGAACAGTTTTGAAGAGAGCAAACACAGTTTTTAGATGCTTGTATCATTTCTATTGAGATAGAGGGGAAAAGTGTGTGTAGATCTTGATGGGAAACAAAGATCTATGAGAAAATACTGATGGGAAAAACATAACTAAACTATATTGTATGAAAATCTATTAGAGTTTTTAAAAGAAAGAAAAGGATAAAGAAAGAAAACTGAAAATCCCAGGAGGAATAAACCAGTAATCCATATTTCTCCAGTGTTAATCAAGTTCCTTTCTATTGGCTTCTGCTTTATGTCCTTGACTGACTTCCCTGCCTGAGGGCCTATGAACTAGGCCAAGTCAAACTTTTCTTTCTCAAGAATAGAGTGAATGCAGTGAGTCTAAAAGCATCCTGTGAAGTGGACAGTAGCAGACAAAAACAGAAAGACCTCACCATGACCAGCCACTCCTCCCTGTCTCTGGAAAGCATTTTCTTGCTCTCAAAGGTGCAGCTGCTAAGGTGATGACTCTCACCCCCACAATGGAACTCAAGGAACAGCACAAAACACAACTTTGACTTCATCAGAACTGACTGGATAGTTAGGTCTGAGTGACACCAGTGGTGAGCTGAAGGAACAAAGCATCTTGTTTCCCAGCCCTGGCTTCCAAACTGACAGACCTATCCCAGGTTGCCTGAAGATATCTGTCAAATTCAACAAGTTCCTTTGTTAATGAAAATCAATGGGTTAAGGTTTCAAAAGAAGTAAACAAATTTAGAAGGAGGGTAATCAGACAACATTGCACAAGAACACATTGTAATTCAAGGACATTATAAACTAAGTCAACAGTGGCCTTTGGACTAATAACCAAAGCCCTATGTGTAGAAAGAGGTGAGTCCTTAGGATCTCAGACAACTCTACTCTAAAGACCCTAAATCCAACCTCTAACAGCTCTACCATATTCCTGATTTTAAAGAATGATCTCTGTTCCTTTCTCAATATATTAAGGACTTAGAGAAACTTTCAAAGCCTAGGCCAGTTGTTACACTCAAAGAGAGCTAGTTTTTAGTATGTTCTTAGAGTTTTATACTAGAAATTTGACATTGCAGTAGAATATACATTTGGAGATAATTTGTGGAAGTTATAAGAGACATCTCAGATACTGGGTAGCATTCCATTATAAGCTGTGATAAAAAAGTAAAAGTTGTAATGTAAAAAACTGATGAATGCTTAGAAGATAGTCACACAATGTAAAATTTAATTAAGGAAGATCTGCCTTGAAAATAACCCAAAGATAAGTAATTAGTGTGTTAAAAAAGGATTTTCAAGACTGGGATGCTAGAATGCATATGTTCATTCACCTTTCATGTATATTCTTATTGGTCACAAGTCTGCAAATAATAGGTAATGTGATCTTCATTCATGGAGAAAGTGGAGTGCCCTCTGTGTAAAGATCTCTCTATAGTAAGCCATAGTTTTAAGAGGTAGTTTTAGTTGTGTTGTAACGGAGGCTGTGCACATCAATTTGATGATGCTTGTTATATATCCACTGTTTATTTCATTGCCAATAAACATGGGTATACTAGTGATGCTATGGATTACATGAATGCTTTCTTGTGTCTCGTTTAATGTTCAGTTTCGCAGATTGTGCCAAGGAAATAGGAATTTATTTTATTATATTTTACACAGTTTCAATCCAGCCCTCTTGTATTTGATTTCTGTTACTCAGCAATGTCTTAAGACAACAACTGGCACGGTCCTAAGATCAACTGTGCCTTCTTACAAATGAGGTGGTAACTCACACCTTTAATCCCAGCACAGGAAAACCAAGTGGTGTCCTGCACCTTTTACTCCATAACTGCAGACAGATCTTTCTGTGTTTTGTGAGTTCAAGGCCTAAGTACCAAACTGTAGTAGCTCACACCTTTAACCTTATCCATAGAATATGAAGCATAGTTGAATCTATGCATGAAACACCTGGATGAAGAAGATATTCAAAGAGGCATATGCAGCATGTGTGGTATTCTCTAGAAACAATAAGCCACACTGAGGACTCTGGAATATAGATTTTACCCCTAGAAGTTGGCTGAGAAAGAATTGACTGTGGTCTGTTTCTTTTCTCTGATATTCTAGCTTCCCCTCCAGTGTCTGGCTTTGAGTTTGCATTAAATAACAGCTAGAATTTGTGTTACATCATAAATCTAAAAGCAAATAAGATTTTTACAAGAAAAGCTGATTAATAATCATTTAAATAGAGTATCCCCGGTACAAAAGGTACAAAAAATAACCCACAGAAATAACACCAATTTAAATGAAAAATATCTGGCAGAACCACGATTTTCTCAGAATAAAACTAGAACTTTATGGCCAACAGAACTTAAGGTTGCTTATGACCCTGTAATGTCTCAATGAGTAGCTTGTTAGAGTCCCCTGTTCCATATAGGTTTATACTTAGTGGCTGGTTGTAATTGCCCAGTAGCCCTTTTGTAATGGTTTATAGGCAAATGTCTGGACAACACTGAGCATATCCTACCAACATTACCTCTAACAAGCCTGGTAGAGGTTATCTTTGGGGGGGTTATAGAAGCAGTCAACCTTCAGCTAAATTCTATGTTGTGAGACCCTATACCCTGTGCAATGGAAAATCCTACATATCATCATTTCAACTGTACTTTATCACATTTTACTAGTTGAGTGTTACCTAACACATGAGATGCCTTTTACAAACTTCATAAAATTAACTGAAAATAAGTCTTCTATGTACAGGTTGAGTGCTAAGTGTTAGACATCTAGAATGTACTTGAGAAGTTAGGATCTTCATGTTTGACAACCAGCTTTCATATATGCAACAAAGGCATGTTAAGACTGAACAAAGATATTTCTACACACAGTTCCCTGCTCAATTCTGGGAGCAGATTTAAGTCACAGAGCAGTTATTCAGAGACAAGGCCCGGGGTCAGGGAGTTGCACTTACCATGGGGAACTTCATACAACAGAAATTCTGGCTGCAAGTTTCCATCCAGATCCCTGAAAAAGACTCATCTTTAGCCCTGCACCTCCCAATCTTTTTCACCCCATCTGTGGACAATAGCCCTTCCCTTACCATGTTGTGGTTTCCCAGCTTGGCCATGTTCTCTGCTCAGCAACCTGCAACAGCACAAACAGCACACCAGGCAATCCTCCCAGAATCAGCAGGAACAGCACAGCCTGCAAACCTCTGCTCTCAATTCCTTCTCAAAGCCCAGCAACAGGAAGAGCCCAGCACCACTTCTGACTGGCAGATCGCTTCCAGGCTTTGATTGGCTAGTGAGACCTGAGTGACAAAAGCACCTCCCATTGGGTGCCCTGTTCTTAAAGACACAGTGCAATGGTCCCTGAACCAGCCTTGCAGCAGACACAGAGCTTTTCAAGATCAGAGGAGATAGGCATTGCAAAAGCTCTTGCCCTGGGATCCAGAGGTCAATCCTGCATGTTTCTGCATGCCATAGGCATTTTCTATTCCTCCTCTAGAGACCTTGTCCTCTAGATTAGGGCTGCTCTCAGCAGGTGGGCTCTGAGCAGGAATCCCCATAGCCTGGGGCAGCTGCCATGGGGGAGGGCAGTGGATGCAGGACCCAGGAGAGAAATCCTTCCCAGGGAGAACAGGAGAGGGCTTGGAAGGTCTCCCTGCACACAACACCAGGGGGGCCTAGGGATTCTCCCTAGGGGGCCTCAGGATTTCCACAAAGGGATTCTGTGGCAGGTGTAAGGGGGGGCTCTCCTGTCCAGTATGCATGGAGCCTGCCACCTGCCTGCCTGCCTGCCTGCCTGCTTGCTCAGAGTGCAGCTCCCCTGAAGGTAAGATCTGCCCTGGCTGCATCTCTGTCCACCAAGTGCCAAAGGGAGCCAGACTCCCTCTTTAAAATGCAGTGCCATCCCCTGACTTGGGACCCAGGGAGGCCCAGAGGCTTGGCCTCTCTCCTGTCTGCTGATCCCTGAGTGCAACTAAGGCCATGGCCATCCCTCATCTGTGGCCAGTGACCATGGGCATAGTCCTTGCCACCTGGCTTTGTGGTTCTGGTGAGTTCTGGAAAGTCAATTTGCATGCTATCTTGGGAGGCTTTTGGGTGACCACATATAGGAATGCTCAGCTCTGGGGAAGGAGGGACCCTGACCCTTGCAGCAGGACCAGATGGGAGTCCCTATGGGCCAAACTTTCTGGGACAGCATGCAGAAAGGGAGGGAGCCACTTGCTGCTGCAAAGCATCTCAGAAGCCTGGGTTTTACCAAATCCAAGAACAGTTGTCAGCACCAAGGCTGGAAAATGTAGATGCCCCAAGCTTCCCAGTAAGGTAAGTTTGCTGGTTTTTAGGCCCCAAAGAATAGGTGAAGGGTTGGAATAACCCTGGAAAGAGAAGACTTGACACACTCAAAGATTAGTGAATTTAAACTATGTAAAAGTGCCTAGGTAACGGGGTGTGTGTGTGTCTGTGTTTGTGTGTGTGTGTGTGTGTGTGTGTGTGTGTGTGTGTGTGTGTGTGTGTATGTGTGTGTGTGCTGGAAGACAGCTCTTACAGGTAAAACTGCCACAAATATGCACTCACAGTATCCAAGCTTGGCACCTGACCCCTGCCCACATCTAGGACAGTGTTCTCCTCTGTCTCCACCACACAAGTGCAGGCACACACTCAGGCCTCAGGCATGGAGCATCCAACAGACTCTAGTTTTTGCCTCAGGAAGTCAAAGATATGATGGGACCCCTGTAGTGGTCTGTGGCTCCTCAGCTTACTGGTGGAGGTGGGAGTGAAGAGAGGAGGGCTGGGAGGAGTTGTTTGCTGTTGGTTGTCAGGTTCTCTTCTCAGAAACCCCCTGGCCTTGCTTTCTACTCAACTTGTCTTGTTGGCCACCCTGAGCAGCTACTTCACAACCCAGGTGTTTAGCCCACCTCATTGCATGAGGAGACTTGGAAAAAGGTTTTATCTGCTCTCCTGAAGCCTGAACCTGAGTTGAGCGCTCTCTCTCTTTCCCTCTTTCTCTTTCTCTTTCTCTTTCTCTTTCTCTTTCCCTCTCTTTCTCTTTCCCTTTCTCTCTCTCTCTCTCTCTCTCTCTCTCTCTCTCTCTCTCTCTCTCCCCCCCCCCCTTCTTGCTCCCCCACACCCATGTGTGTGTGAGTGTGGGGGGGTCCCCTAATCTCAGATGCCCAAGAATTTAGCCCTGCTGAGCTTCCGTGTATGGAGAAGGATATCTTAGACATTCTCCATACTTCATGCTCCCTGAACCTGCTTCAGGAAGATGCTCCCTAAGCTGGCAAGGCTACTGGTCATCATAACAGTTTGGATTTCTGAACTGTCATTCCAGTTTCAAGTGAGCCCAGTGAAGGATGTGATGACTTAGGCCTTTGGTTGGTTCCTTGTAGAACCTCGGCTTACTGCATCCTTTACCCCTCACTGCCTCATTGCCCTCCATATCCTGCCCTCCCCTAAGCCTCCTTGTCCGTCCTGCTCTACCCCTGTCCATCACTGTACTGGAATCCTCACTTTAACAAACTCTTTCCAATATCCTCCCCTAGCCAGGCCCCTTTATTGCTGACAGTCTATCAACACAGAGTGCTTTGAGTTGAGGTCTCCACAAAGTCCCCTGAGCTTCTCTTCCACAGGGCTCAGTGATGTGCCCTGGGGCGGGCTAAAGGAAGACAGACACCTCTGGTCCTAACACTTCATTCTCAGTACATCCCCAAACATTGTCACTGCCTATAACACTAAATACCCTGTTCTCTATCCCTGACATGCTTCAATCACAGCTGCCAAGTAGTTAATGCTTTTCTTTCTTTTTTGTTTAGAGTTTGGGCTTGAAGGCAACTGCCCTGGTGGGTGATCAGAGACCAAATGACACAGAGGGAGGAAGCCTTTCCAGCTCTGCCTTCCCACCCGAGTGTCAGATAGGACTTGGATGGATATGGGGTTTTAGTAAAATTTTCCAGTCTCCCAGAGCACTTCCCTTTTCCTTTTGCAATGCATACAGTTCTTTGTGTACAAATTCCATACACACAGATGATCCGGTGAGGCCAATCCTTTCCTTTATGGCTGGGAAGACTTGTGTCCAAACACAGGTCATAGTCACATAGCTAATGTAACTGCCATTAAAAATATACAGGTCATAAATTAGAAAATAATGAGCAGCCAATAGTAGGGTTTGCAGACAGGACAGAGACTGTGAAACTGATGTAGTCATAATCTCAAAAGAGTATTTGAAAAGCTGACACAGAATTTATGGCCATATGTTCTAGGGACTAGGGATCCATATGAGAACAAACAAAAGATTACTCACAGCTTTTTTCTAAGGATACACACCTTACACAAGAAACATAACAGTCCTGTTAGGCAGAACAACACTATTTCACCTAGATTTATATATTCATTCAACAAGTGTAACTAGGCATTTGATTTTACAATATTTTCAGTCCTTTATCCAGATGATTGAATACTCTGTTCTATGTATTCCTAGATATGAGTACTCAGGACACTTATGGATCATCCATAGTTGATTATACGACTCCATATTGCTAATCTCAACTGTGTTGAAGAAAGAAAACTCTAATCCACTATCCTGCCCATCGCATTCTGCACCGTCACAACATCAGCTTCAAAGCTGGACAGTGAACTCTTTCCTTGACCAGGTCCCTCTTCAATGGTATCATCTCCCCCAAAATGCCAGAGGGACTACACTGGCAGAGACACATTAACTACTCTATTTTTCCTTTTTCACTGATAAGTCTAGGTCCATACTAAGAGTTGCAAGACTGTTTTTTCAGCACTGAGCAGCAGAGACAGAATTGGGTGTTCAATTCCGTTCTCAGTGACACAGCATGAGTCAAAGGTACACAACAGGAGACATTGGCTCCACAAAGAAATCAATAATAAAGAACATTTGAGTGAAAGGAAATAAAGATCCCAGCAAGCATGTACCCCACTAACATCCCTGTTGTTCAGACCCTACAATCTACATGTTCTATGCTCTTCTAAACCCACATATCAGCCTGCAATATAAGTGGTTCCCCCAGACGCGGAATCTACCACCTGCTATTGGAACAAATCCAGCTTCCTGAAGCACAGAATCTAATCTCCAATTGAACAAAGAGATCAGGTTGGACCTAGAGTTCAGCTTCCTGAAACACGGACATGTTCAAAGCAGATTGGACCAAGAACAGCTTACCCAACTGGAGGAAGAAGTGGGTAGACAACCGTATAATAATATATTAAAACACATAAAGAATAATAGGGCACCACCCAAACCTAGCAGTCCCACTACAGAAAGGTTTGAACATCACAATGTAAAAGTTAACAGCCTTAGAAATAACTTAATGAACACGATGGAAAAATTTATAGATGAAATAGAAAATTCCCTTAAAGAAGTCAAAGATAAAAAACAAAAAAGAAAGAAATTAGTATCCATTAAAAAAAAAAACAGGAAAAATGTAATCAAACAGGTGAATGAAAGAGATAAATATTTGAAAAGTGAAATAGAGGAATAAGGAAAATGCAACCAAGGTAATGGTGGAAATAAAACTCTGAGGAAACAACAAGAACCGCAGATTAGACGAACAACCAACAGGAGGCAAGAGTGAAGAAAGAATCTCAGGCATGAAAAACACAATAGAGAAGCCAACAAACTCCTAACACAAAATGTCCAAGAAATCTGGGACATCATATAAAGACAAATCCAAAGAATAAAAGGTATAGAAGAAGACCAAAAACCAGCTCAAAGCACATGCTCCAATGACAGGAACACTACTTAGGATAAAAGTAAAAGATGACCATAATGGAGGAGCTTTCTTAAACTGCTCTAAGATATGACAATTCAAATTAGCCTGTTTTATATCTGTTGTTTCTTGGTGTAGCTTAGCCAAATCTAAGGATAAATTAGAATCATATCAAATTCCTCTAAGATGTTTCTTAACCTTGTTATTGTTAAACCAATTGTCTTGATGTTAAACCAACAACACTTTCACTATACACAGAAGATGTAGCACAGATCTATTTATAATTACCATGATATTTCATGTACCTTCATTTCTTTCTGCAATCTAGCTATCATGTACTGCACTCTGTGGAGTGGGGTGAATCCTGTGTGTCCTATGTTTACTTGTGGGTTTTCTACCTTTAATTATTTCATATATTTCTATATTGGATATCTTTTTGTAAATGAGTCATTTGGGCCTTTTTTAGTATTTTTTTTACACATGAGGCCAAAATTTGTTATATCTGCAAATGATCTTATTAGATGGCACAATGAGAGTTGTCTCTATTGGTTGATACAAAAATCCATATTTTATCATAGACACATCAGCTAATCTATGTTTGTTTTTATTATATTTGCAATATATTCAATAAAAACTCCCTAGAGATGCATCAATTGGAGAATGAATAATATAGTGTGTTAAATTCATGCAGGGTAATTTTATTCAGATATTGGGAAAAACAAAACCAAATAATTCACAACTGAACAGAAGGAAATAGAAACAGTTATTCTGAGTAAGGCATCCCAGCCCAAAGAATATAAACATTACATGTTTTCTATCACTGAGGAGATTGCTGTTAAATCTTCAGATAGATGTTTCTGTCATATTATCCACAAAGTTCACTGAATTAATAAAATGTCATGGGAATCGCTATGGAAAGAGAGGAGACAAAATGCACCGATACAAAAGGTTTAAACTGGAATGGGGAATGGGATAGAGTATGAAGGGAAGAAGAAAAGAGATAAATATAACAAAAGACATTTCAAAAAAAGACATAGAAATTTACGAAACTTTAATACCTCAAAGATGCACTCACACACTGACAGAAGCACACAAATAGAATAAAGAGAGAGAAAGTGAGAAGGGAAAGGCTAAGAACTTAAGGACAGACACGCCATGGAGCATTGAAGAAGTGGATTACTATTATGAAGGTCAGTGGACAGAGAACTAAACTGAATTAAAATGACTTACCATTATGGGTATAGATCAATGCTCCATCCTTCAAGTTAGACACTTCTAGTTGAAGTATATCATGACCAACACAGTGAAACAAAGTTTAAGTGACTAGAAAAGTACAGGCTTAAAGCAACATCTATATATTAATTCCCTCATGAGTTACAGGGATCCTTGTGGGAAAATGGCAAAAACAGGATCAAAAGCAGAGATGTGAACTACCGGGGGGGGGGGGGGGGGGGGGGGGTGGGGGGGGGCGGGGGGGGTGTTCATCAACAGAATATAAGAGATATAGGTAAGAAACGCAGGCTATGAAAATAAGATAGAAGAAATGTATAGATCAGGTAAATATTTAAAATTTAATTAAATCCTGCCCAATTATTTCTGAAACTAAAAATCAAGAAAACCTAAGATATTAAGAAAATGTATACAAGAATAATAAAGAAGGGGGGTAGGAACTCGGGTCAATGGCAGAGAGAAATTTTCAACAAATTACAGAAGAAATAATGTCCCTAAACAAAGAGGAGAAGCCTAGGAAATTAAATAGAAGCATACAGAATATCAAATACATCGAACCAAAAACTCCAATCACTACCTAATAATCGAAAGAATAAAGAACACTAAAAGAAAGGTAGAAAACAAACCTCACCAGCAAAATTAAACATCCCCAACTGCTACAGAGAAGGAAAAATTACTCCAAGCAAATGGACATAGAATCAAGATTGTGTAGCCATTTAAATATTTATCAAATAATATGATACACATTTACATCCCATAGACATCCTCAAAGAGAGATTACAACTTAGAATTGTAGTTTATTCCTCAGAACTGAAAGGATGTTTCTACAATGTTGGCATATGTATACACTTCGTTACAAATATATAATTGTAAACATATATATTTTGAAATACATATCCACACCTTGTCATGACTTTTTACATTTTGGTAATACTTTACCATCCAAACACAGAGAAGCAAAAACAGGTGCCTCTACAACACTAGACTAAGAGCCCTATAAGGAAAAAATAAAACAGTTATGAATATATTGTATATTTAGTACATACTTAGTTGCTAGGAGTATGTAGTAACCAAAGAAAAAATGGACATTATCAAGAATGAATCTTGGATTTTATGACCAGACAGAGGAGCAAGCATTGTATACTTAACGGGACTACACACAAGAAACAAAGATTGCTAATATTAACATACAGATAGTGAACTCATTCTCTTGAAAAACATTTATTTATATGATGATGTATAGAACAATGCTATAAGAGAGAATAATAATAGCAAATGTATAAGTAATAATTTTGAAAGAGCCTAATTCTGACAGCATTAAGGATATTTGTATGTACACACAATCACCAAGACACCTCTGAATACACAAATTAAAAAGCACAGAATCAATCTATGTGGTTGTATAAGATAGAGTTAAATGACATAACAAACACCATTAATTCCTATGATGACAAAAGAGGACAGACAAACCTATTAATGCTTAATGCACTAAAGATAGACAGCAAGAGCAGCTGACTCATATCCTTGGACATATTTGCAAATTAAATTTGAAAAATGAAATAGATGTATTCAAAAAAATGAGGTCTATGTGGTTACCCAAAACATAAAAGTCCACTGCAGCAAAGGCTGAGAGCTCGCTGATCCATAATACCCATGTGTTAGAAGGAAACACATTCCCTATATTTGTCTTATGGTTCAAGATTAGCACTATGAATTTTGTGGTGAAAACAGGAGAATATTGAACATTTGAGTAAATCAACGAGAGAAGCAGTATGATTTGTCTTTTCATCTCTTAGTAATAGGACCCTTTCTGTGGCACATAGACATTGCTCCTAGCTAACATCTGCTCCATTAATTTACACTCAATGCTTCAAACAAACTCTCTTAAATTAAATTGCTCTCCTGAATCTGTTTTTTTAAGAGTTTAAAAACTCATTTGAGTTGCAAAAATCAACTTCCCTTCTAGCAACAAAATGCATTCATAATAATGAACCCCTATATATTATTACTACTTGCTATTTTTAATCTTTATTTTTTATTTTTTGGGATGTATACTAATATGAAGATGCATATGTCTCTATATGGTGCAATATTTATTACTGAGCAAGAGAACAACTTGGGGTGTCATTTCTCAGATTGAGTGAGAAATAAATTTCAAAGTATATGATACCTGGAGGAGATGTTACTGATATCCAAAGAATCTTTCTCTGAACAAAATCACCAAGCTTGTTAAAAATTAAATGTAAGAGAAGACAGAAGTACTCAACACTTTCATAATCACATTTGGTAAACTCTCAGAAAGAGTAACAAACTATTGTAAAAGAATAATGTTATAAGATAAACTAATTTAGAGGGTTTATTTATTTAAGTAATTAGTCTCCTAATTCATTTTATTTTGTTTTTACTACATAACCCAAGCTACCTCTTAATGCACGATCTGTATTCTGCTTGGATTTTCCTCAGTGTGATACCAGTTAGAATTATTTGGGAAGAAGAAATTCAGTCATAGGGCGTGAATTTCATTAATGTTTTATGAGGGAGGACCAAGCTCACTGAGAGCTATATTATTCCAAGGGATGTCATAGAACAGTTTTGAAGAAAGCAAACACAATTTTTAGATGCTTGTATCATTTCTGTTGAGAGAGAGAGGAAAAGTGTGTGTAGATTTTGATGGGAAACAAAGATCTATGAGGAAATATTGATGTCAAAAACATAACTAAACTCTATTGTATGAAAATCTATTAGAGTTTTTAAAAGAAAGAAAAGGATAAAGAAAGAAAACTGAAAATTCCAGGAGGAATAAACCAGTAATCCATATTTCTCCAATGTTCATCAAGTTCCTTTCTTTTGGCTTCTGCTTTATGTCCTTGACTGACTTCCCTGCCTTAGGGCCTATGAACTAGGCCAAGTCAAACTTTTCTTTCTCAAGAACAGAGTGAATCCAGTGAGTCTAAAAGCATCCTGTGAAGTGGACAGTAGGAGACAAAACCAGAAAGAGACACCTCACCATGACCAGGCATTCCTCCCGATCCATGGAAAGCACTTCCTTGCTTTCAAAGGTGCAGCTGCCAAAGTGATGACTCTCTCCCCCACAATGGACCTCAAGGAGCAGCACATAAGACAACTTCTGACTTCATCAGAACTGCAGCTGTGTCAGAAACCTGGATCCCACAAGTATCCTACCATCTGATTGGTGAGTCTGATGCAGGATCCAATTGGATAGTGAGGTCTGAGTGACTGCACTGGTGAGCTGAAGGAACTTACTTCCCAGCCCTGGCTTCCAAACTGACAGACCTATCATCCCAGGTTGGCTGAAGATTTCTGTCAAATTCAACAAGTTTCTTTTGTTTATGGAAATCAATGGGTTAAGCTTTAAAAGGAAGTAAACAAATTTAGGAGGCTAAGCAGACAACATTGCACAAGAGCACATTGTAATTCAAGGACATTATAAACTAAGTCAACAGTGGCCTTTGGACTAATAACCAAAGCCCCATGTGTAGAATGAGGTGGGTCCTCATGATCTCAAGCAACTCTACTCAAAAGACCCTAGACACAACATCTAACAGCTCTAGAATATTCCTGATTTTAAAGAATGATCTCTGTTCCTTTCTCAATATATTAAGAGCTTAGAGAAACTTTCAAAGCCTAGGCCCGTTGTTATACTCAAAGAGAACTAGTTTTTAGTATGTTCTAAGAGTTTTATACTAGAAATTTGACATTTCTGTAGAACATACATTTGGAGATAATGTGTGGAAGTTCTAAGAGACATCTCAGTTACTAGGTAGCACTACATTATAAGCTGTGATAGAAAAGTAAAATTTGTAATATAAAAAACTGATGAATGCTTAGAAGATAGTCACACAATAAAAATTTAATTAAGGAAGATCTGCATTGAAAATAACCCAAAGATAAGTAAGTTGTATGTTAAAGAGGGATTTTCAAGATTTGAATGCTAGAATTCATATCTTCATTCACTTTTCATGTATATCCTTATTGGTCACATGTCTGCAATAATAACAGGTAATGTGATCCTCATTCATGGAGAAAGTGGAGTGACCCTCTGTATAAAGATCTCTATAGTAAGCCATAGTTTTAAGAGGTAGATTTACTTGTGTTGTAATGGAGGCTGTGCACATCAATTTGATGATGCTTGTTATATATCCACTGTTTATTTCATTGCCAATAAACATGGTTATAATAGTGATGCTATGGATTACATGAATACTTTCTTGTGTCTCGTTTAAGGTTCAGTTTAACAGATTGTGCCAAGGAAATAGGAATTTATTTTATCTTTTACACAGTTTCAATCCAGCCCTCTTGTATTTGATTTCTGTTGCTCAACACTGTTTTAAGACAACAACTGGTACTGTCCTAAGATCAACTGTGCCTTCCTGCAAAAGTTTTGATAACTCACACCTTTAATCCCAGCACAGGAAAGACCAAGTGGTGACCTACACCTTTTATTCCATAACTGCAGACAGATCTTTCTGTGTTTTGTGAGTTCAAGGCCTAAGTACCAAACAGTAGTAGCTCACACCTTTAATCTTAACCATAGAATATGAAGCATAGTTGAATCTAGGCATAAAACACATGGGAGAGGAAGATATTTAAGGAGGTATATGCAGCAAGTGTGGTATTCTCTAGAAACAATAAGCCATGCTGAGGACTCTAAATATAGATTTTACCCAGAGAGTTAGCTGAGAAAGAATTGACTGTGGTCTGTTTCTTCTCTCTGATATTCCAGATTCCCCTCCAGTGTCTGGCTTTGAGTTTGTATTAAATAACAGCTTAAATTTCTGTTATATCATAAATCTAAAAGCAAATAAGATTTTAAAAAGAAAAGCTGAGTAATAATAATAATTTAAATTGAGTGTCTCTGGTCCAAAAGGTACAAAAAATAAAAAATATAATCCACAGAAATCACGCCAATTTTAACAAAAAATATTTGGCAGAACTGTGATTTTCTCAGAATAAAACTAGAACTTTATGGCAACAAACCTTAAGGATGTTTATGACCCTGTAATGTCTCAATGAGTTGCTTGTTACAATCCCCTGTTCCATATAGGTTTATGCTTAGTGGCTGGTTGTAATTGCCGAGTACACCTTTTGTAATGGTTTATAGGCAAATGTCTGGACAACAGTGAGTATATCCTTCCAACCTAAACTCTAACAGGCCTGGTAGAGGTTATCTTTGGGGGGGGGGGGGTTAGAAGTGGTCAACCTTCAGCTAAATTCTATTTTGTGAGACCCTATATTCTGTGCAAGTTAAAATTATACATATCAGTTCTACTGTTCTTTATCACATTTTAATTTAGAGTGTTACCTAACACATGTGAAGCCTTTTAGAAACTTCATAAAATTAACTGTAAATAAATCTTACATGTACAGGTTGAGTGGTAAGTGTTAGACATCTAGAACGTACTTGAGAAATTAGGATCTTCATGTTTGACAACCATCTTTCATTTATGCAGTGAAGCATGTAAGAGTGGACAAAGATATTTCTACACACAGTTCCCTGCTCAATTCTGTGAGCAGATTTAAGTCACAGAGCAAAGTTATTCAGAGACAAGGCGCAGGGTGACTGAGATTCAGATACCACGTGGAACTTCATACAATAGAGATTCTGGCTGCAGGTTTCCACCCAGATCCCTGAAACAGACACCTCTCTAGCCCTGCACCTCCCAATCTTTTTCACCCCATCTGGGGGCAACAGCCCTTCCCTTACCAGGTTGTGGTTTCCCAGCTTGGCCATGTTCTCTGCTCAGCAACCTGCAACAGCACAAACAGCACAGACTGCAAACGTCTGCTCCTAATTCCTTCTCAAAGCCCAGTAACAGGAAGAGCCCAGCACCACTTCTGACTGGCAGATCGCTTCGAGGCTTTGATTGGCTAGTGAGACCTGAGTGACAAAAGCATGTCCAATTGGGTGCCCTGTTCTTAAAGACACAGTGCAATGGTCCCTGACCCAGCCTTGCAGCACTGACACAAAGCTTTTTAAGATCAGAGGAGATAGGCATTGCAAAAGCTCCTGCCCCTGGGATCAGAGGGAAATCCTGCATGTTTCTGCATGCCATAGGCATTTTCTATTCCTCCTCTAGAGACCTTGTCCTCTAGATTCGGGCTGCTCTCAGCAGGCAGGCTCTGAGCATGAATCCCCATTGTCTGAGGCAGGTGCCATGGGGGAGGGCAGTGGATGAGGAACCAGTAGAGAAATCCTGCCCAGGGAGAACAGCAGGGGTCTTGGAAGGTCTCCCTGCTCACAACACCAGCTTCTCCCTAGGGGGCCTCGGGATTTTCCTAAAAGCATCCTGAGGCAGGGTGTGAGGGGGGCTCTCCAGTTCAGTATGCATGGAACCTGACACCTGCCTGCCTGCCTGCTTGCTCAGAGTGAAGCTTCCCTGAAGCTAGCATCTGCTCTGGCTGCATCTCTGTCCACCAAGTGCCAAGGGGAGCCAGACTCCCTCATTAAAATGCAGTGCCCTCTTCTGAATTGGGACTCAGGGAGGCCCAGAGGCATGGCCTCTCTCCTGTCTGCTGCTCCCTGAGAGCAACCCATGTCATGGCCATCACCCACCTGTGGCTAGAGATCATGGGCATAGTCCTTGCCACCTGGCTTTGTGGTTCTGGTGAGTTTTGGGGAATCACTTTGCATGCTCTCTGGGGAGGCTTCTGGGGGATCACACATAGGAATGCTCAGCACTGGGGAGGGAGGGACCCTGACCCTTGCAGCAGGACCAGAGGGTAGCCCCTATTGGCCAAACTTTCTGGAGCAGGATGTAGAAAGGGAGGGAGCCTTTTGCTGCTGCAAATCTTCTCAGAAGCCTGGATTTTACCAAATCCAATAACAGTTTTCAGCACCTAGGCTGGCAAATGTAGATGCCCAAAGCTTCCCAGTAAGGGAAGTTTGCTGGTTTTAAGGCCCCAAAGAATAGGTGAAGGGTTGGAATAACCCTGGAAAGAGAAGACTTGACACACTTAAAGATGAGTGAATTTTAACTATGTAACAGTGCCCAGGTAAGGGTGTGTGTGTGTGTGTGTGTGTGTGTGTGTGTGTGTGTGTGTGTGTGTGTGTGTGTGCTGGAAGACAGCTCTTCCAGGTAAAGCTGCCACAAATATCCACTCACAGTTTCCAAGCTTGGCACCTGACCCCTGGCCACATCTAGGACAGTGTCCTCCTCTGTCTCCACCACACAAGTGCAGGCACACACTCAGGCCTCAGGCATGGAGCACCCAACAGACTCTAGGTGGAGGTGGAGGATTCACCATAGGAAAATCAAACTTCCTTATTCACTGTCCTGTACATGTGGGAATGTTTTAAAGTCAATGCTTCTGATAATTGGAAGTGATGTTGGAGCAGCTAGAGCCAGAGGGGAGGGACAGAGACAGGGTGCATGTAGGTGATTGTTATCAGAAAATTAAAATTTTAGCAACTTTAAAATGGAAAAATTATTTTTTTGTATTTTGTTAAAAGAAAAGAAGCGTTCTTGTCTTTGCATAGGAGAATAAATGAAAAATTAAACTATTTTTAAATGAAATAAGTATTTCACAAGAACTGACACAATAATTGAGACAGAGAAAGACAACCACATGAAGTGGAAGTGAAGAAAGAAAGAGGCCTCTGAGTGATGGGTAATCTGAGGAATTGTGAGTCCTCCTCTGTGAGTCAGGGGGGACTTAAAGAGAGGTCTATGCAAAAATCTGAAAAAGTAAGGCCACCACAGGGTCTGATGGTAAAACTGAGGCAGATAGAGACCTCTTTGGGGTCTAACAAAAAAGTGAGTTGGAGAGAGGCCTCTGCAGGATCTGATGGGGAAACTGAGGCAGAGAAAGTCTTCTGTGGAGTTAATGGGGATACTTAGACAGACTGGCCTCCTTGGGTCCTGACTGGATATGTAAGGAATATGAGGGGTCTGACAAGAAAATTGTGGCAGAGAAAGGCATCAGACAGGAAAATTGAGGCAGACTGTGGCCTCTGTGGCATCTAACTGGGAATGTAAGAGAGAGAGGCCTCTGAGGGTTATGACAGGAAAACTGAGGCAGTGTGACCTCTTAGTGCAGTATGAGGGGAAAAGTGAGGCAGGGAGACTTTGTATGAGAAGGAAACACTCTAGTTATAGAGAACTGAGGTTGTGGGAGCAAGGAATAGAGTGTGCCATGGGATTGTCTTTACCCCAACTCCATACCATGAGTATGGAGGATTGTGAGAAAACCACATAGGGAGCTTTATTTATTTAGTTATTCATCTTAAATAATTACAATTTATTTCATCAATGGACTACACAAGCCAAGGGATATTCATGACTCACTATGCTGTGCTTGTAGGAACCTAATTAATATCAAGGTTTCAGATAATTGGAAGTGACTTTGGAAAAGCTAGAGCCAGAGGGGAGGGTGAAGGCCAGCAGTGTGGGTGGGGCAGTTATCAGAAAGTTAAAATTTTAGTGTTTTTAAATTGAAAAACTTAAATTGTATTGCCCCACCCCAGAATGATGGACTGAAAAAAATTTAATTTTTGAATTTTTATTTAATGAAAATGGTGTTTTTCTTTTCAGGAGAGCTGATCAAGCCATTGGAAATTAAAAGTTCAATATAATTAAATGCAACAGGTGGTTTTTCAATTTTATTTTTTCTATGCGGTGTGGACAAATGTGTTAAAAGTTAAAATTTTGATTTTTTTTTAAACGGAAAGGTTATTTTTATCCACTCAGAAGCATTGAACAATAAAAATTTAAATTTTCAAAATTATTTTACGTGCAAGAATTACAGTTTATAATTTCAGGTCCGTGACTGAATAAAAATTATTTCAGAATGGAGTTTCAATTAAATTTTAATTTCTAAAAACACTTTTTACATGGAAATCATATTTTTTCTTCAGAATGGACTGAATAAAAGATATAATTTTGATCATGGAAAAGATGAATTTTCATCCATCTCTGGGAGTTTTGAAATGATGTAAAGGAATTAAAAGTTAAGGTTCTTGGGGTTTGTTTTGTTTTGTTTTTTGTTTTTGTCCAAAAGATGAGGTGGATTTTATCTTGTAATGGGAGGAAAGACAATAAATTAAGCTATCAGAATTTTTTTAATAAAAAGCTATTTGGGCCTTTTGGACTATGGGAAATTAAAATTTCATAAGATTTAGAATGGAAAACACTATATCTTCAGGAGGAGACTCTGGTGTGAGATTTAAAATTCCACATTTTTTTGGATGAACAAGGCTGGTTTTATTTTTTTGTTGTTTATTGAGTGGGGATGGTGTAGGGGGAAGGAGCTAAGTCAAAGTCAGAAATTTCATGTTTGTACATAGAAAATGTTTTTAATTTTTTATTTATACTTGAATAAGATAGTTCTTTTCACAATTGAAATTAAAAAAAAAAAACTTTACAAAGACTGTATTAAGTGTGATAAATTTAATGACCTGTGTGGCCCTGGCTGTTGATTCTCAGTGTAGTAGGCCCCAGATGACAGAGGGGAAGGAGGAGATGATGGAAACCAGCCAGAGCTTTTGAACCCACCAGGAGCTAGAAACATTGAAAGACCCCTGGGGGTTTGGGACCCCCGAAATGGACCTTTCCTCGGGAGGAGACCCCATGACCCAAGGAGGACCGAGCCACAGATCAGCTGCAAACAGCACGAGGTTTATTGAATAACGCAGGACCTGCGGGCTACGGAGCCACTTGGGATGGCTGGCGCGCCCAGCCCTCTGTTTAGGGCCTTTTTATAGGGTTAGGGAAGCAAAAGCGAGCGTATAGAAGCAGAAGCGAAGTTACAAGGTTTTCATTGGCTGGTTTGAATGAAATCACCCGTTGAGGGGTGAAGTTGAAGGGTGAGGGCCCCCAGGTTGCCATCTGGCCTGACCAAAGGACCTGGTTATCACCCGCCCCAGGCCTGCTGTTTGTTCTTTTGTTCCTTATCTCTTTCTGGTATTCCTTCCCTGATTCGGCTGGGCCTGATCACATAGCTAAGTAACTGCTTCCCCTCCCTTCCCCCTCTGCCCAGCTGAATCCTTGGTTGGGGGCTGTTTCCTGACCATGGTTCTTAACCACATTCTTTTGTCTTTACTCTAGACACCTGGACTTAGTCTTAACTGCAGTTCTTCTTTTATCAGTGAAGCTAATCTTTATTGTCCTGTTAATATGTCTTAGGCGAGTTTGCTTACTGTCCTTGCAACATGCTGTTGTTAGCTCTATTTCTTGGGTAAGAGAAATTTGCTAAAACGAGCAAAAGGGAGGGGGCCTTACAACATGACAGGCTGGAGAAAAGGGGAAATGTCCAATTTTAACATTTTATTTATTTGTTTGTTTGTTTCTTTGTTTCCTTATTGATTTATTTAGTGTTATTTTGTGGGTGACTGAACCAATTTTAATTTCATGATTAAAAAATATTTATTTATTTAAAGAAAATGGTGTTCTTATCTTTAGAAGAGATAATTAATTAAAATTTCAATATTCTTTAAAATTTTAGTAGGTAGTAATTAATTGCCCCAGAAACATAAAACAATTTAATTTTCAAAATTGTTTTACATGGAAGAGTTGCAGTTCTTTGAATCTCAGGACTATAGGTCAATTAAAAATTATTTCACAATAGTGATTAGTTAAAGTTTAACTTTTTAAAATTATTTTAAACACAAAAAGTGTATTTTTTTCTTCAGAATGGATGATTAAGCAGTAAAATTTCAGTATTTTCTAAAAGGAAATGTTCATTTTTATTGTACCGTATTTGAACTGATGCAAGAGAATGAAAAATTAGGTAGGCAGGAAGGGGAACAGTAGGGTATATAAAAACATTTTTAAATAAAAAAGCTACTAAGAACTTGTGGTTCAAAATGAATATGACAGAGACATTTCTTTATTGTTTCTAAGTCTCTGTTTGTTAATATTCTCAGCTCTAATCCACCTGTGTGACAGAAAATTATGCCACCCTGCATAATATAGTGGGCTATACAACTTTCTAGCTACATTTCATCCAGGATAAAGAAAGGAATGTGCCTTTGGAGTGCAAATAGATAGCCTGGCCAGCTAATGGGGGCAGGGCCCACTGCCATTGAAATGCACATCTGCATATCTACAAAAAAAGTCTTTGTCTGGGGTGAAATCCAAAGACAGGAACCACTGGGCTGTGTCTTTAAGCACAGTGTTAGCATATGGGAGAAGCTGAGGCCTTATTGGGCAATCAGGTTTTACAGGTGACCTATCAGTCAGAAGTGGTGCAGGATCCTTCCTGTTTGTTGCCTCCTTCAGTCTTGGCTTTGAAGAGGATTTTGCATCAGCGATTTTGTGTGCTGTGCTCTTTTTGCTGCTGCAGGGATCTGAGCAGAGAGCATGGCTGAGCTGGGAAAGCAGGTCATGGTGAGTGAGGGGCTGGTGTCCATAGATGGAATAGAGCACATGGTAAAGTAAAGGCTGGTCTTACACTTGCTGTGGTCCTGTTAACTTTCAAGACCTTGGATTATATAACTGTGTGTGAAGTAAAATATAGTTGATCTTTCAGTTGTGTTCTTTTATAATATATGTCCAAATTGATGATTATGTATTACAGCAAAGGTAAAATTTGCTAACAGATATAGGTCTTACTTACTAGCAGACAATAATTGGCATGAATGATTTCTGTTCTTCACTTTGAAATTAGGATTCTTCAGTTCAGATTACTTAAATTCAGAATTCATATTTTATCCTATTAAAGTATGAAGGCATTATGTGTATTTCCATGAAGTTATTATTAATTTTAATTAACAGTAATAATGTGCAGAAAGATCCAGAGAAGTACAAATCAAGAAACATTTCCTGCAGTCCCTGAGTATGTTCTAGGTCACTGAGAACAGATAGTATGCCTTGTAATGAGTGACTCAGTGCTTTGCTTAGTCCTGTAAATGTCGGGCTCCTAGGATAAGAATGATGTGAGCGAGAGATAAGCATGTCCATTTGCTTGGTATATTATTTCCTACCCTGTAGTAGGTTTTGATGTTTGTTTTTGAGATTGAGATGCATGTTATATACAACAGAAGGATTGACCTTGTTTTTATATTTACTCTATTAGTCTGTATCTTTTTATTGGCTATTTGAGATCATTTTTATTAAGAGATCAATTACTAACAGTTGTTGATTCTTGTCATATTGTTTTTGTTCATGTGTATTTGTTAGAGAGAGACAGACAGAGAATAATAAAGAGACAGAAACACGCACATACACAGAGTGTTGGTTTTCCATTTTTTCTCTTTTTGGCTTTGCTGGTGTGAGATTATTTTTTGTGATATGTTCCATGGATTGGAGTTTTCTTTCTATGAAGCACCTTCTGTGGGGGCTACATTTGTAGATACATATTGTTTAAATCTAAGTTATCATAGAACATCTTATTTTCTGCATGTGTGGTAATTGAAAGTTTTACTGGGGGTAGTATCAGGTGTGGCGTCTATAGCCTCTTAGTGTCTGCAACACATGTGTACAGACCCTTCTGGATTTTAGCATCTACACTGACAAATCAAATGTAATTCTAATAAGTCCACTTCCATGTATTACTTATTATTTTTTCTTGCAGTTCTCAATAGTCTTTTGTTTAGTGTTTTTTATTGTTTTAATTATCTTTACTTTCCTGTATTTTTAATTTCAGAAATTTTCAGGAGGAATTAGTTCAATATATTTTTAATTGATATACCAATTTCTTTATCTTATCTTCTCCTGAGTTGCTTAGTTTTATTCCTTTTATTCTGCCAATGAAGCTTGCTTGCTTCTGTATGTAGTTCCTCTTTGAATTCCTAAACTTTTTATTTCAGGGATTCACTCAATTTATATTTTTCTTATTTCTTCCATTTTGATATTCTGGGTTGAACAGCTTTATTCGATTCCTTCAAATGTTTGTTTTATCTTTCATGGCTTTATTCAAAGATTTTATTTATTTCCTCCAGTTGCATGTGTTTTCTCACTTTATTTAATGGATTTTTTTATTTCCTCATTAAGGACCTCTATCATCTTCATATACTTGGTGTTATGTTCATTTCCTTGTTTTTCATTAATGTTGGAATATTCAGGGCCTGCTGGTTTAGAATAGCTGGTTTCTGGTGGAGAATTCTTGCCCTGGCTGTTCCTAACTGGTTTACATGCTATCATCTAGGTATCTGGGTTTTGGGATGATTGATTATAGGTCAAGATCTTGAAGTCTACTCTGTAGGGGGTTTATGTTATTTCATTGTAAATAATTGTCCCTGCCTATGAGTTTAATAAAAAGTGCTGATTGGCCAGTGGCAGACAGGAACTGTGGGCTGGGCTACCCGACTAGGAGAACTTTGGGAACAGGTGGGACAGAGCAGAATGCCAGAGAGAAGCCGGAAGAAGCAGAGGACAACTATGCTGCTCTGAGAAAAGGTACCAGATGACTGAGTTATAGATGTTGCTTCAAGATGGAGCATTTCTAGTCACTTAATTTTTTACACCATAGCTAAATATGTATCACTGTGTCAATCACCATGTAGTTCAAGGAGAAATATTTTCTTTGAAGGATAAGAGTGTCATTGTTCTATAAATATAATGGTAAGTAATTTTAACTCAGTTTAGTTCACTGCTTAGCTTGATAATAGTAATCCATTTTTTTCAGTGCTCCGTGGCTCATCTGTCCTTCAATTCTGAGTCTCTTTCCCACCCCCTCTTCTATATATTTGTTTCTGTTTGTGAGTGTATACCTGTAATACTAAAGTGTAGTAAATTTCCATGTCCTTTTCAAAAGGACATTTGTAACATGTATCTCTTCTTCCCTTTTTACTCTACCACCTCCCTCATTCCAGTTTAAATTTTTGTATCAAGTCATTTTATCTCTCCTCCCTCCATAGTGATTCCCATGACATTTTATTAATTCACTGACCTTTATGGATATTATAGTTTAAATAATTATCTGACGATTAAGGACCAGTCTCCACAGTGACAGAAATCTTGTAATATGTATATACTTTAGGCTGAGGTGCCTTACTCAAAATAGCTGTTTCTAGCTCCTTCTGTTCAGTTGTGAATTTTTTGGTTTTACTTTTCCAAATATGTGAATAAAATTATCTGGCTTGACTGTAAAAACATTTTAGTATTCATTCATCAATTTATGCAATCCTAAGGAGTTTTTATTTCCTAAGGAATTTTTATTTCCTGTATGTAGGGGGATTATGTTGTTCCAATTGTGCTTGCCTATGAGTTTAATAAAAAATGCTAACTGGCCAAAGGCAGAACAGGAAGTATGGGCGGGGCTACCAGACTAAGGAAACTCTAGAAACAGGCAGAACAGAGCAGAATGCCAGAGAGAAGCTAGAAGAAGCAGAGGACAACTATGCTGATCTGAGAAAAGGTACAGAGCCCCATGGCTGAACAGGATAAGAGTCATGGGTTAGATTAAGGGTAAAGAGTTAGCATGTTATATGCCTGGGCCCTAGGCCAACCAGCCTAAAACTATTGAAAGCATCTGTGTGTCTCTGAGGGTCCATGGGTCTATGGGCCTAAACCTTAAGGGTAGGCCTGAAAGTCTGGGCCAGAAACGTCTTACTACAGCTGTATAATGTAAACAATAAAACAAGCATAGATTAGCAGATATTTCTAGAATAAAATATGGACTGTATATGTGTGTGTGTGTTTGTGCATGTATGTATATGTTTGTATATGTATATATTTATGGAATTTTACTACTGGGATGTATAGTTTGTCTAATTTGCCTCTTGAGAAATCACAATATTAATATTTTAAGTGGTTTTCCAGTTTGTATTTTCTTATTACTGAAATTTTCTCCTTCTTGCACTTCAATGCAGACATTTAACTCTCTTTTAATTTCAGGTTCTTTGCCACTATTAAGTTAAAATTAAAAATTGTGATTTGTATTTTTTTACAGTAGCTAAATAGTTTAGACACTTTTAAATGTGTGTCTGTTATTTGTATTTTGTTTTCTGAGAATTCTGTATCTAGTTCTTTCCCCTTTTATTAATATTTAAAATATAAATGCACAAGGAGTCCATTCCTTTTTTTTACAATCGCTTCGTGACCTTCTTGTGAAATATTATTTTAATGGTGTAAGGCTGTGTTAACATTTGTTTATGCTCCAAAAAATTATTTTAACTATGTTAGGTTTTATAATGTTTCTTTTTTTCTGCACTTAGTATTTTTTTCATATTTATAAGATTTCAGGGCAGAACACATGGTTTTAAATAAGCAACTACACGCTCATTTTTGGGAAAAACTATTCCCCATTTCTCAATAGTCATTAGTTTCCTTTATTAACTTTCCTAGAGATACGGTCTGATTTGAATCCCTCAACAAAAACTTCTATGTTAGTTTGTCTGCTGGTAACATTTTCTTATTCACCTGGGATGTTCTTAAAGGGTTAAGGGCTCATCTTCCTTGCCAACTGTGGACTTGGCCTCCTACTTACTGCATGATTTCTCTTCTGGAGGTCCAGATCTCCTTTTCTAGCCACCTCATGATTGTCATTGCTGGTCTGCCATGGTATCTCCACTGGCCTTTCTCTTATTATAGATCTCCAGTTTAGCTGCCAATTATATTTCATTCTGCCTTGTGGGAATTTGCTCTGCCATTGATGTTATGGTATCTGGCTTAATAGAGGTATAGCATCTTTCCTGGGACACCTGCTTGCTTGCTTTTGGGTGGTGAAGACTTGCCCCAGTCTTCACACCATCATATAGTAGGTTTCTACTTGGGCAAAACAGAAATATTCTGCAACGGGAAAACAAGTCTTTCCTATAGCAACCATTAGAATTGATATGCATGTTTAAATATGTAGATATATAACTATGAATATGTTGATATATATGCATATATGTATATACACACACAAATACCTTTGTGCGCTATCTCATCATTGCCAACTTCCTAAAAACTGAGGTCAACATAGGATTTTCAGATCTTTCGAGTCAGGCAAAAAGAATATCTAGAAGGGTATTTCTGGTGAAAGAAAATATCTGGGCATATTGTGCAGATATGTCTGTAAGGGTTTTGCCTAGGGATGCATTTAAACATTCCTGTTCATTTGACTGATAATTGGAGGAATTTCATCTTAGTTTGCTTCAGGGAGGTTTGTTTAGTTGACCTTTGAAAGTTTTGGCCCAAGGGTGGAGATAAACAGGCTTGAAGGAACCCTGCATTAACCCATCTTGCCCATCTTGAATGTGTGTACAACTGAAGATGCTCATGGATTATCTGGACTGATCACTTGCATCCCTGGAACCAATCCTTGAAGATTTGCAGGATATAAATCAAGCTAGAAAATGAGTTAAACCAGGACTTGTGAGAAAAATGAGTGAAGTGGAGATCATATTGCGGCTTTAGCTGGTAGCAGTGCCAGGATGCTGGGAACTGCCCTGCAACAGTGTTCCATTGTCATTTCGGTGAGAACCTGCAGTAGGAACGGGAAAGCCAGTATTACCCACTATTAAAGGAATTACTTATTTCTAATATTTTTGACTTCTAAGTTTCTGTTCACAAACTTCTTTGAGTGTAAATGTCTTTGAAACAATTCCTAGTGCCCAGATACTTTACAGAGCTTTTCATGGGGACACAAACTATCTTCTGAGACTTCAGAAAATTCAGGAGTCTTGGAATCTTACTGGGAGAGCATGGGTGATCCGTATAGGTTAGTTCCTCAGTAAAACTGTAAATGTTACAAGGCAAACAAACTGATAATTGTTATTTGCAGACATTTGCTGCTTTGTTTTAAAAAGGCGAGGTTACTTACTATTCCTATTTATATTTATTCTTGCTGTTTCTATAGATTGTGGTTTTAGTTTGTTCATAAGAGTTGTGGTAATTTCATTCAGAATGGCAGGGACTTGCCGAACAACTGACATCAAATGCTGGAGACAATTGGAGGAAATGTTAGATTATGAGCAAGAACTTAGATATGTGTAGTTAGTGTAACAAAACTCATTTTATATGTTGATGGTCATCACCCAAGGATTACATTCTTATTTCCTAACTAAGTTCTAAGCTTCTTTCTCCAAACCTGATCCTCTGTGCTAAGTATGTTGGCTAGGTCAGATTTAGTCTCTAACAGAACACTTGTTTTTGGTCAGAATCCTGGGGAAATCTTTCCAGATGCAGGGTAAATAAAGGTGGTGTCTCTCCAGATGTACGGAGTAGAGTTTGTTTATGATTGTTACTTATATACTATCCAGTGAGTGTCATAGGGTTTTAGGCATCTCCTTGCCTTGGGTGAATAATTGTTGGAGACTGAGGACTTGGTCCTTTTCATAAAGCCTTGTGAAACCCAAGACCATAAGTTTCCTGATGATAAGGTGTTTTCTCTGATTGCTAGAATAGCTCTTAGTAACTGATTGCCAGAATAGCCCTCAGTAAAACCACAGAATATTCCTTTGTCTGCTTTCCCGCCTTTCCAGAGTGGGTGGGGTGGTGCTGAGCCCACAGACATGCCATTTACCCTTCCCCCACAGCTGCTATTTGCCATCCACTATCCCCCTCCTCACCCCCCTTCCCTTAAGAGTATATATGTTACAGCTTACAGCTCAATAAACTGAGACCTTGACATGATCTAGACCGACTCTGTCCTTCTTTGCAAGCCTGGTCTCCTTTCTCTCTCACCCCCATTGGTTTCTTTCAGGAGGTACCCCCTCGATACCCACAAAATAACTAGTCACACTGGTCATGGACAATGGCGCCTCAACGTAACCTACCGGACAGCTGAGGAAGATAGTGGGATCCCACAAAACCCAGAGATTAGAGACGCCCGGACCGCATTACTCGTGCACCGCGGGAAGACTTGAGGAAGGAAGGTAAGCTGTCCCATTCAACCATGGGCAAAACTCTTTCCAAAGAGGTGTTGTTTATTCAAGAAATAAACAGAAGGCTCAGGGAGAGAGGAATAAGAGTTAAAAATACTTAGTGAATTTTTTTTTGTTTTATTGAAGAGAAATGTCCCTGGCTCACTTGGGGAAGATTTTATCAAAAGAAGTAATGTTTATAAAAGAGATGAAGAAGGCAGATTTCAGGGAGAGGGGGATAAGAGTTAAGAAAAAAGACTTAGTGAATTTTTTTTTTTTATTGAAGAGAAATGTCCCTGGCTCGTTTTAACGGGACCTAACATACATCCATTAACTTGGATGAAAGTTGGCAAAGATATTACTGTGTTTAAGGTCATAACTTAGGGAGAACAAGCTATAAAGCAAACTTCCAGACTCCACTCAGCCTATGCCTCTGTGACTATCAATAGGCCAGACAGTCACCCTTCCACAAAACAAAACAAAACAAAACAAAAAACCCCTCTGTCCTGCAAACAGGATATGCAGAATAACTTAACTCTATGCAGTTACAGATATACCTTTTTTTTGCTTTAATGATAATGAACAGTTAACTCTGGCAGAGGAGGCTCTGGTGATAATGAACAGTTAACTCTGGCAGAGGAGGCTCTGGTGATAATGAACAGTTAACTCTGGCAGAGGAGGCTCTGGAGGATAGGGCAGCATGCTATCATAACCCTGACTAGCTGCCCCTCAGGAGTAGACTTCCAGCTTCTACTATAGAGCAGCCTTACCCTAAAAGAAAAGACAAACACAATCTAGAAAAGAAAACTAAAAACTCAGCCCAGTCCTTGTTCCCAGTAACAGGAGCCAGACAGGTGGATCCTCCCAGTCCACATCATCTAGGAGAGATGAAACAGAGGCAGGGGAAGGAGAATAAGAAAGAAGTGTGGTGGAGAATGATCCATGAACAGGACAGGAGAGTAGATCTTTAAAAATTGCAGAGAAATTGCTCAGAAAAAGCAGATAAACCCTCTTCAAGGACATGGTCTTTGAAAAGCCTCCAGGGAAGCCTGCCATTTGATAAGAACGAGACACAGGCAGGGTTTGCTCTGGACTCCTGGCACAGGTCCAGAATACTAGACTCCCTTGCTTACTTATGCCTACTTCAGTTTTCTCTTTGCTCACTTTTATTTAGTTTGAAATTTTTATTTTTCACTACCATGTTTAAGTGGTTGAATCATAGGAAACCACTTAGTATTGAAAGAGATGCTTTCACTAAGAGATGAAGTAACTGACAAGACTGACTAGCTCAAGTGAGAATCTGTGCCTTGGGGATTTAGTGGGGGGCACTGCCAGGGATGACTTGGAAGTGTAGGGCTTTATATGTCTAGGACCAAGACTGACATGTTGGCTCACAAAATTTCCCATCATAACCCATTCCTTCTACTAAGACTCTCGGATTGCCATTACAACCTGGGAAATCAGAACCTAAAGTTTACAAACAATCTACCCAGTTATTCCCTGGGAGGAACCTCCTGATGAGGGGCTTGATCCGACCTCCAAGGCTGATCTAAACAAAGAGGTGGCCCGCCAGGGGGCAGAAAGATAAGATACTCCATGCCCCCGCCCCGGGCTTACTGGTCAGGTGACCTCCCTATCCTACTGCTAGCTGCAGAGAGGCTTCTGGGGTGGGGGGGGTGGGTGGAAGAACCTGAAAGTATCTTTCTTAAGCACCTTGCCTTTGATTTCCTCCTTTGCTGCCAGTTTGAAAGGAACAACCTCTCTTGGTTCCTCTGATGCTTATTGGGTTTAATACACTATTACTTTTATAGATTATGATCACACTTTAAAATTTATTATTTGTAAAACAGCCTTTTCACCTACTGCAGTTTTTTGGCAAACTGCTCCACTTATGTGGACACATTTGCATTCCACACCAAAACAAGTTATAGGTACATACTATAAAGCTGTGTCAGACCTCATTATAATGGGTAGAAAATTAGGAAAACAATATTTTGGTAAGGAACCTGATATTATTATTCAGCCTTATACTCAAGAACAGATAAATTGGCTTATGCAAGACACTAAATTCTGGCCCATAGCTGTTGCTTCTTATACAAGTATTATAGATAACCATTATCCACCAGATAAACTTCTTGACTTTGCAAACAAGCATGATTTTGTATTTCCAAAGATAACATCCTTTTCTCCTATAGAGAATGCCTTAGTAGTCTTTACAGACGGCTCATCAACAGGAATGGCTGCTTATGTCTATAATGATGCCACTGTTTGCTTTCAGACTTCTTCCTCCTCTGCTCAGTTAACTGAGTTGCAAGCAGTTATTGCAGTTTTTTCTGCTTTCCCATGCCGACCTCTGAATCTTTATACAGATAGCGCCTATATAACTTATTCTGTGCCTCTTTTGGAAACAGCAGTATCAATAAAGAGTGCCTCTGAGGCTGGAAAATTATTTACACAGCTACAGCACCTTATTTACCAACGTAGCTGTCCATTTTTCTTAGGACACCTTAGAGCTCACTCTGGCCTTCCTAGACCTCTGACCAAAGGAAATGAATTGACTGACTTGGCTACTCATCCCAACTTTCCTGACACATATACGGTCTTGACTGTAAATACTGATAATGTTCTTGCGGCTCAAAATAACCAAAAATTACATCACTTAAATGCTAGAACTTTACGTCTACTACTTAAGATTACCAGAGAACAAGCCAGACAAATTATAAAAGACTCATTCATGTGCTATTCACTTGCCAGTTCCTCACCTTGGTGTAAACCCAAGAGGATTAATTTCCAATGCTTTGTGGCAGATGGATGTAACTCATATTCCTGAATTTGGCAACTTGAAGTATGTTCATGTTATTATAGATACTTGCTGTGGTTTTATATATACTTCTTTGCAAACTGGGGAAGCAACTTAACATGTTACAAGTCATCTTTTAACAGCAATGTCAGTATTAGGCTGTCCACAACAAATAAAAACAGGCAATGGCCCTGGTTACACTAGTTCAGGTTTTGCCCAATTTTGCACATGTCTTAACCTCTAACATGTTACTGGAATTCCCTATAATCCTCAAGGACAAGGCATTGCTGAAATAGCTCATTTGTCTCTTAAACTTACTATTAACAAAATTAAAAAGGGGGAATGGTATCCCACTAAGGGGCCACCCAAAAATATCTTACATCATGCCTTGTTTATTCTCAATTTTTTAAATTTAGATGCTAAAGGACAATCTGTAGCTACTTGTTTTTGGCACACTGAGACAAAAAATTATTTTGCAACGGTCCTTTGAAAGATCCCATGGACAACACTTGGCATGGACCAGACCCAGTTCTCATTTGGGGGAGAGGGTCAGATTGTATTTATTCTAAAGAAATGAAATCTGCCAGGTGGCTTCCTGAAAGATTAGTTAAGAAGATAAACCAAGAAGATGAAATTGTAAATAATTAATCAAAACAAGCCAGGGTTGAAGGCCCTGAGGAAGATTCTTTCTTTTTGTTTTGCAGAAAATGAAAATGATCCTCACAGCACTGAGACAGGTGTTGACAATGATTCCAGTGATAAATTGTGGCCTGGAACCACCTAACCCGCAAAAGGTTTTGTTAATTCTTTATGGCCCACCCTGTGAATGCCAAAGTGGAGGAAACATTCGAATCACTCCCACAATTGGCACCTTTACTCAGAGCACTGATTGTGGAGATAAGACTGCTTACCTTACCTTTTATACAAGCATGAGAGGAGGCAGTAAACAACAGTGGCAATGCCTTAAAAAAATCTCAGATTATTTCAGCTGTGAGCAATAAACCAGGACCCTGTCCCAAGGAATGTACATCATTTAAGGATCAGATGCATTCCACTTGTTACAATGTTGTGCAAGAGTGCACAGGGACAGATAACCAGATATATTTCACTGCTATTCTTCAAAGAAATTATGCTGGGTACAGGGGAGGAGAGTGGAGTAATCAAGTCCAATTAACAGACAAAAGTCAAAATTATGCCCAAGCTTCATGTTCAGGCACCGTGGGACAGACTGTTTGCTGGAGCAAAAGGTCCCCAGCTCATGTTTCGGATGGAGGAGGTCCCACAGATATGATTAGAGCAGCTCATGTTAAAAAGGTTATAGAAATCTATATAAAACAGCTGGAACCAAAAATAGACTACCACCCATTATTTTTGCCCAAGTCCAGAGGAATAGACATGAACACTCAGACTTGAGATATTTTACAAGCCACTCTTAGGACCCTCAATATATCCAACCCTAACCTAGCTGATAACTGTTGGATATGTATGATTATGGGAACACCCATGCCACTTGCTATTCCCAGCAACCACTCCACTACTAGTAAGAACTGCAGTTTCAGCATTCCCTTTAGAGTCCAACCAATTAGATTCAATTCCTCTTTTGCTTTCAGGGACGTTATCAGAATAATAGTCATGACATAGATTTAGGATTTATTACTTTTACTTCTTGCCATATGTTGCAGAATTATAATGGCTGTTCAAGGTGCCCCAGTAGTTGTGAACTCTGCACGGGAATGCCGGACCACCCTGTGTAGCTGTGGACTGGCAAAGACTGAGTTCTATGTATGCCCAAAAGATGGAAGAGACCCTGGAACAGCTTATAGATGTGGGGGATATGAAGAATATTTTTGTGCTGCCTGGGGATGTGAAACCACTGGAGATTTGTATTGGAGACCCAGCCCCTCTTGGGACCTTATTATGTTCACACGCTCTACTACACCTAAGCCCAACAGGTGGTATGTTTATGGTGCTTGCCACGCACATAATATTCCAGAACCCCTAAAATGGGGACTGTCCTTGCCCTTAAAGATTTCTTTTACTACTAGAGGAAAACAGTTTTCTGATTGGACTACTGGGAGGACCTGGGGCCTAAGGTGGTATATGGAAGGGAGAGATAGGGGAGTTATTTTTAAGATCAAACTCAAAATAGAAAATACTCTCTCCCCATAGGGCCTAACCCTGTCCTCCCTAATCTAAAGGGTTTGAACACTCCTATCGAACCTACCACTATACCTAGCTTGCCCTCGACCTCTAATAACCAAGAGATGGCCTTTGCAAGCTCCTCACAACATTTGTTGTGAGGGGAAGGGACTGTTGACTGCCTATACAGCCTGGTTGAAGGGACATTCTTGGCCCTCAATGCCACCTACCCAAATAAGACTCAGGACTGTTGGCTCTGCCTTACCTCTAATCCACCCTACTATGAAGGGCTAGCCCTAGATATAAGATATGTTAATTCCACGACCCCTAGTACGAAGTGTTCAACTTCCTTACACCGGTTGACACTCTCTGAGTTCACAGGGAAAGGGATTTGCTTAGGCTCACCACAGAGCACAGAGCCCCTATTCCCTGCTTTGCAATACCACCATCAAACCCACAGGAAATAGCTATCTAGAGGCCCCAAATGGGACCATTTGGGCTTGCAATACTGGCCTGACACCACACATTTCCACCAACATTTTTAATGCTTCCCATGAATTCTGTGTCCTCATACAACTTTGGCCAAGGATTATATACCATGAGGGAAACACCCTGATTGACTTGTATGAACAGAGGCACAGATTTATTAGAGAACCTGTATCCTTAACCTTGGCCATACTGCTAGGGGTTGGCGGTTTAGCTGCCGGTATTGGTACCGGGACCGCTGGCTTGCTCAAAGCAAATCATCTGACTAATCTACATATGGCCATGACCTCTGATCAAGAGGCTCTAGAGAGCTCTGTTAGTGCCCTTGAGAAATCCTTTACCTCTCTTTCAGAAGTCGTTTTAAAGAATCGCAGAGGATTGGATTTGTTGTTTCTAAAAGAAGGGGGCTTATGCGCTGCCCTAAAAGAAGAATGTTGCTTTTACGCCGACAATACAGGGGTCATACGAGAATCTATGGAAAAATTAAGAAAACGACTTGCCCAGAGGAAAAAAATACTTTGAAAACAAGCAGAGTTGGCTTGATAGCCTGCTTTCGAGAACCTCTTGGCCTTCAACCCTAATTCCCACACTTGCAGGACCCCTGATTATGTTTCTGTTACTTCTTACCTTTGGCCCTTGGGCTCTTCAGCACCTCACCCATTTCATAAAAGGACAGGTTGATTAGGCTTTTTCAAAAAATTCACTTTCTGTCCATTATAGCTGAATAGATTCATTAGAAAGCAGTCAGGAGACATCTGTCTCAGGCCATTTTCAGCAAACAGAGCCTACCGAAAGGCTTCATTTCAATGCACTCTAACCCCGAGATGATTCCGATGGCTAGAGGTTACCCAACGATGGGAATAGTATGGAGCCTGCTCTGGATGCACAACATACAGAGGTTGTCAAGACCGGCTCAACAAGGCATGTTGCCAGAGAACAGGATGCACTCCATATAGCCTAAGACAGGGGCCCTCTCCATCCTTTCTCTCTTTAAAGAGAGAGGGAGGAATTGTTGGAGACTGAGGACTTGGTCCTTTTCATAAGCCTTGTGAAACCCAAGGCCATAAGTTTCCTGATGATAAGGTGTTTTCTCTGATTGCTAGAATAGCTCTTGGTAACTGATTGCTAGAATAGCTCTTAGTAACTGATTGCTAGAATAGCCCTTAATAAAACCACAGAATATTCCTTTGTTTGCTTTCAGTCTTTCCAGAGTGGGTGGGATGGTGCTGAGCCCATGGACATGCCATTTACCCTTCCCCCACAGCTGCTATTTGCCATCCACTATCCCCCTCCTCACTTCCCTTCCCTGAAGAGTATATATGTTACAGCTTGCAGCTCAATAAACGGAGACCTTGACAAAATCCTTACTGACTCTGTCATTCTTTGCTTGCTTGGTCTTCGTCTCTCTCTCACCCCCCCCCATTAATATTTCAGGTGGAACCCCCTCAAGACCCACAAAATTACAAGTCCCGCGGGTCAGGGCATTTCGATACTGTTTGCTAAAGAGTGTATAAAGTTTAGGACAAGAATACTTACCTATGTACAGCAGCCCTAAGAGGTGCTGAAATTTCCACATAAGTTGAAATGTGTTATAACAAATTTTAAACATAGAAAATGAAGTAATTCCCACCCTTTTAAAAAAAATCTCTTCTCTACAGGGTCTGTTGCTGGTAATGAATCGAGACATGGAACTTTTAAAATGTGGATTCCTAGCTAATGCTGTCAATATTGATGCTCATTTGGGAGGTTCTGCTTCATGTACTTGGAGTTTATGGATTGCAGCATTCACTAGACTAGTAACAGCTTGGTTCCCTCATTTACAACAGAGTTGTAATAAGCATGATATTTACTCCTGAACCTCCACCATGAAATTCAGCTATCAGAAAGACAAGCGGGGTAAAAACAACCACAAAAACCACTCCATAGGTCTTAGCCACATGACTTAGTAGGTGATGGACTCATGGGATCAAAAATTAATACAGATACAAACAAAAGGCTTGAGAATAAAATCTCTAAATAGGTTTCAGTGTGTTTAAAAACTTTCATAAGCCTGGAAGAAAGAAGAGCAAGTATATATACAGTATTAGGTTAAAAATATAGTCATGTAAATTAAGTCTTTTAATGGAAATGAAAACATTTATAAAGAACTATATAGTAATACAAATTATTAGAAAGTTTGGATCCTATATATGTGTTATCTTGAGAATCTTGAGCTGTTATTGTACAAATGGTAACTGCTAAAGATTCTAAATGCTGAAGAGTAATAGTTTACACCAACTTATATATTTAGAAAATGTCTGTCCTTCAAATTTTGAGTCAACTTTATTGACTGGGAGAAATATTTTCTGTTTTGTTTCCACAGAAAATAAGTCTGTGAATTCATTAAATGTTATGAAAATTCTTTTGAGGAAGACCCCTGAAATATCTCTCATGGCAGTGGATAGCCCAAATGATCTAATGTCTCAGAATGCCTCTTTTGCACTTTCCTCTGAGATTTGCATATAGAACATCAGCAAGGCAACTGACAGAGATGATGCAGCCTTGCCTTTTACTTCATTCAGGATTTTAACAAAACTCTCTTTTCTCAAAGGCCCCAAATCATTATCATTGCCATTAGATAATAAGAAGTAAATTAATATAATTATTATAGATTCAATGATCTCAGTCTAAAGATCCAACCAGATATAATACAAAATGAAAGTATAAAAGATTGAATTGAGTCCATTTATATTTCAGGATATTAATGACTGGTGATTGCATTTTTATTTACTATAATTTTTGGTGGTAGATTGTGTTATTTTCTTCTCTAGGATTTTCTTCTGTGGTGTTATCAATTGTTTGTGGTTTCCTTGGTGTATTTGGTTTAATAAAGTTGGAGTTTTCCCTCTAATTCTTTCTGTATTGCTTGCTCGTGGATAATTACTGTTTAGATCTGTGATCCTTTTTCAGATATTATATTGTTTACTCCATGTTTAGTGATTGAATCCTTTGCAGGTTATAATTATAGAAGTTGGCAGCCATGCTCATTTGTGTCAGTAGAATATCTCACCAGTTCCTTCTTGCTTTTATGATTGTATAGTCTGATGTTACTGTTCTTCCCAGTCTTACCTTCTTTCCTTCTGCAGAAAGTTTTGGTGAAGTTCAAAGTGCATCTCCTTGCCAGGTAAACTTCAACAAAATTTCCTATGCTCCTGAAACTAATGAAATGTGCTTTCTGGGTAGAAGCAGTGGCTGGACTACTTGAGAAGTGACACCTATATTAAAAGATTTCAGTTATTAGTGGAATGTGTTAGAACAAGAACACTCTTCTCTGTCAGATCAGATTTGAGCCTGTTCATCATTTACCTTTCCTTAACAAGTGTGAAGAGATCAATTTTTGAGATGCCAGTATTATAAATATCTTCCATATAAAAGGAATTGGTAACCAGGGAACAAATGACACAGATATCAAACACCTTCTGAAAAAGAAATACAGTTAGATAATTAAGGTCAAAAGTGTCTGTGTAACAAAGTCTTGGTTCACACAAACCTCTCAATTCTTCTGTTCTGTTTTGCTTGGTTGGAGCCTCATTTATACACTTCAGAGGTATTTGCATATTGTTATATTCCTGTCCCTCCCAATAACATCTACATATTCTTTTTCCCTATCTTCAATATCATGCAATAACAGCAAGGGGAATCTAATTCACTACACAGGCTTATAGGAGATTCCTTCCTTTATAAACTTCATAGACACTCAGGAATCCCAGCTCTTACTATACTTGGGGGGATTTACTTACATGGAAATAGTGTCAAGAAACAACTGGAACATATATCTCTGATCTCATTGAACTCTATATCTCATCAAACTGACACCTATAAAAACACACTATGTATAAAATGTAAAATACTTGCCTCTTTTCCTCGTTTTTGATTCACTAATTCTAGAGATTGCCTAAGGGAAGGGATGAATTTGAAAATTCTTCTGTTTCCATACCTACCAGAGACAAATATTGCATTATGAGCAGAGAAACAGAGTCAAGACCTGTAGTCTTAAAGGAACAGTGTTGTTAAAATATCTATCTCATAACTTAAAATTTTTAAAGGCATAGTCAATGTTTCGTGTATTAACATTTTTGCCATACAATATAACTTAACAAATATTTCCCTTTTAAAAACTTTTGTCTTTCTTCCTCCATTGTTTATCCAGATGATTTGATTTAGTATTATTCTTCCTGCCTTTCCCTTTTACATCCATCTAATCCTTTATGTTTCTCTCAGTGTGTCTCTCACTGTCACTGTTTCTTTTAGAAAATATTTTAAAACATTAAACATATTAGAAAAACAGAAAAACATATTTCATTAATCCATGACATTGTTTTGCATTGGCTATCTATTCACTTTCAGGAAACTTGGATGAGGACACTATTATATGGGTATAGCAATATTTTTAGTATAATAGGAGTAAGTTACCCATGGTTTATCAAATCTGAAGGTTTGCTTTTACTTCTGTGGACTCATTTATGGGATCTAACTCATAGAGTGTGTCTGAAGTCCAATTGAAATTGGTAGGTTATTCTTTTTACATTTGTGGTAATATTGTCTTAGTATATCTTCTGGAAACATCACTGTTGCAGTTCTTAGTGCATGCAGCTGTAGTAGGAGATTGATGGTCTGGACTTTTGGACCTACCTCAAAGTTTAAATCCACTGACCCACAGACCCGCAGTCCTACAGAGACACATAGGTGGTCCTTCTTTCAATAGTTTTTGGCTGATTCGTCTAAGGCAGGCATATAACTTGCTAACTCTGTGCCCTTCATCTAACCCATTATTCTTCCTGTTCAGCCATGTTGCTCGGTACCTTTCTTTAGAGCTGCATGGTTGTGCTCTGCTTCTTTCGGATTCTCTCTGGCATTTTACTCTGTACTTCCTGTTCTCAGAGTTTTCCTTAGTCTGGTAGCCCCGCCCATACTTCCTGACTGCCTTTAACCAATTAGTGCTTTTTATTAAACCAGTGGGTGTAATAATTATTTATAATGAAACAATGCAATCCCCTAAATAAGCCATTATACATTGATAGTTAGACACCTCTTCTGCTTCACTTAACAATATAAATAAAAATTTTCTGTTTCTTAGCAATGTTCATACAGTGTAAAAGTTTGTATCTATGTCTGGCTATGTTCTTATTTGTTTTTTTATAGTAATAATTGGGTTACTACATGCTGAATTTAGGCATATCAAAGCAGTAGTTTTGACCCAGCTTCTGTGAAGTACGTTAGAGTGTCCTTTTTAAATACTGTGAAATTTAAACATTAGTTAGTTCATTTCTGCATATTTGCTGTTTTTTTAAAGACACTAGAGCTAGAAGCTATTCTCCATCCCAAGATCTTTTATTATACTCATTATACATCCATGCTCCTAGATCAACTGCTCTAAAGTGAGGACTCCTTCACTTGCAATATCTGTCAGAAGATTCCTTGAGGTAATTGCCTTATCACACAACACAGTCATGTAATACTAAGTTTGTTCTAAATAAAGCATCATTGTGGTATTCTCTGTGTATATGATGGTCTAATCTTACCTTCTCATTTCTCTGAATAAAGTTTTTTTTAATGGTTTTTGCATTCCAAACTATGAAGGCCATAATTATATACTCAGATTTTGACAATAAACTATACTAGAAAAAACAACTGATAAAATTCCATGTGTAAAACATGTACAATAACTATGAATAAAATAACTTTTGCAAGGCACTTGCTAATGAACAAAGAAAAGTAACCATAGTTCTCTCTGGAGTCCCTTAGGTACTCATATCTACTGAAAACAGATCTAGACTTTGAAGTGTGTCCTCAGAAGGCAGTGTGTACAATTTCATGGATGAGGAAGGCAAATCTGTATGTTGGGCAGTGGGAATGAATCTTTATGTTTGTTAATATCAGAAGAGGGCAGGCAATTCCTGTGTGCTGTGATGGAACATGTTCTAAAGATATCAAAAAAAGGTTTCCATATTACCTTATTTGTTTTAACCACTAATTTACTGGGTTCAAGCTCTCTATTGTTGATGCAAATATATTTACACATTTAAACACATTTCACACAAACATATAATAGTATTGGTGCCCAGAGATAGAACATTATTTTATGGAAAATTAAAAAAAAATTCTTCTGCCATCTATCAAATTATCTAGTGTTTAAAATACCTAACTTTGTTCACTTTTAAAAAGTGTCCCTTGAGACTCATGCCCATGTTCAAATATGAGATACAGAATAGTAAGAAATTGATGCATACATTTAAAATGAAATGTTATAAACAAATATTATCATTAGAAATGTGAGGAAAGAGACTTGGCTGCAATGGAATTATTTTATACACTATATGGTTATATGTTGCTGTGATTGGTTAAATAAATAGGCTTCCTTGTCTATTGCTGAACATGATGAAATTAGACAAATGAAGAATTATGGAGGAAGGTAGACACCAGACAGACAAAAACCAAGCAAAAAATGGAGAAATGAAGCAAGCTATGCTCCAAATGACAAGAATAAATACAAATATGAGTAAACTAAAACATAAGAGCTAGCTATTAATAAGTATGAGAACTAGCAAACATTTATAAATAGTATTTCAATACTGTTTGTTTAAGAGTGTGTGAAGGTTAGGACAGGAATATACCTATATGCAGTAGCTAAACAAAGTCTTGGTTCACACAAACCTCCCAATTGTTCTCTTCAGTTTACTTGGTTGGAGCCGCATTTATACATTTCAGAGGTATCTGTGTATTGTTATATTCCTGTCCCTACAATGCGGTCTACATATTCATTGCCCCCATCATCAATATAATACAATAACAGCACAGGGAATCTAATTCACTAAACAGGCATATAGGAGATTCCTTGCTTTATAACCTTCATAGACACTCAGGAAATCCCCAGCTCTTATTATATCTGATGGGATTTACTCACATGGAAATGGTGTCAAGAAGCAACTGAAACATATATCTGTGGACTCATTTAACTCTGTATATCATCAAATTGACACCTAAAAAACACACTATGTATAAAATGTAAAATACTTGCCTCTTTTCCTCCTTTTGATGCACAAATGCCAGAGATTACCTAAGGGAAGGGATTAATTTGAAAATTCTTCTGTTTCCATAGCTACCAGAGACCAATATTGCATTATGAGCAGTGAACCAGAGTCAATTCATGTAGTCTTAAAGGAACAGAGTTGTTAATACCTATCTCATAACTTAAAAATTTTAAAAGCATAGTCAATCTGTTTCATGTATTAACACTTTTGTCATACAACATAACTTAACAAATATTTCCCTTTTTAAAAATTTTAATTTTCTTTGTTCCTCCATTGTCTATACAGATGACTTGATTTAGAATTTTTCTTCCTGTCTCTCCCTTTTACATCCATCTAATCCATTATGCTTCTCTCAGTGTGTCTCTCACTGTCATTGATTCTTTTAGAAAATATTTTAAAACATTAAACATATTAGAAAAACAGAAAAACATTTCATTAATACTTGGCATTGTTTTGCATTGGCTATCTATTAACTTTCAAGAATCTTGGATGAAGACACTACTATATGGGTATAGCAATATTTTTAGTATAATAGGAGTAAGTTATCCATGATTTATGAAATCTGAAAGTTTGCTTTTACTTCTGCAGACTCATTTAGGGGATCTAACTCATGGAGTGAGTCTGAAGTCCAATTGAAATTGGCAGGTTATTCTTTTTACATTTGTAGCAATATTGTATTCATATATCCTCTGAAAACATCACTGTCGCAGTTCGTAGTGCATGCACCCATTTTATATTGATAGTTAGACCCCTCTTCAACTTCACACAACAATATAAATAAAAATTTTTTTTCTTAAAAATATTGATGAAATGGAAAAGTTTGTATATATGTCTGGCTATATTGTGATTTGTGTTTTTATAGTAATCATTGGGTTACTACAGGCTGAATTTAGGCATGTCAATGCAGTAGTTTTAAACCATCATATGTTGAACCAACTAGAAGATCCTGTGATATTTAAACTTTAATTAGTTCATTTCTGCATATCTGGTGTCTTTTAAAGATGCTTGAGGTAGAAGCTATTCTCCATCCCAAGATCTTTTATTATACTTATAATACTTCCATACTGGCTGATCAACTGGTCTAAAGTGAGGACTCCTTCATTAGCAAAATCTGTCAGAAGATTCCTTGAGAAAAATGCCTATTCATACAACACAGTCATGTAATACTGTTCTAAATAAAGCATCAGTGTGGTATTGTCTGTGTATTGAAAGAATGAAATCATAAGAAAATTCTGTTTGACTCTTTCTCACTGAAATAATAGAAAAATCCTGATTCACTTAGCTTTCCAGTGTTACTGTAGCCAATTGCCCACCAAGCTGTTTCCTCCCACATCCTCACCTCTCCCCAACTAACTGAGTTTGGCAGAATCACAGTAACCACTTGCTCAAAGATACAGATCCTTGGAAGATGTTTTATTTACAGAATTTCCCAGACACATGCAGGATGTGCAGCCTAAACAAAGCTTGCTTCTTACATTTCTGGGACACACTGCCCGGTCAGCTTGATCTGTGCACGAGACCACCCTGAGTAACCATAAACACCCTCACAACTACCCTCTCCCCTTACCAGAGTGCTATATCCCCCTCTTCTACCTAAAGTGCTGTATAAAAGTTCTGCCCCAAGAACATTCGGGGCTCTTGGCTATCCTTTTGCCTTGAGCCCATTCGCGGATAAAATAAAAATTTTTCTTTTTGTCTTGCAAGAAATCTGGGTCTGGGGTCTTTTTATTTTGGCTGATTACAGTATGAGATTGTGTAATCTTAACTTTTACTTTCTCTGAATAAAGTTTTTTTTTAAATTGTTTTTTTTCCAAACTGTAAAGGCCATAATTACGTACTCAGATTTTGACAATAAACTGTACTAGACAAAATGACTGAAAAAATTCAATGTGTAAAACATATATAACAAATACCAATAAAATAACATTTGCAAGGAACATGCAACTGAACTAAGGAAAATAACCATAGTTCTCTGCGGAGACCCTTAGGTACTCATATCTACTGAAAACAGATCTAGACTTTGAATTGTTTCCTCAAAAGGCAGTGTGTACAATTTCATGGATGAGGAAGGCAAATCTGTATGTTGGGCATTGGAAATGAATCTTTATGTTTGTTAATATCAGAAGTGGGCAGTCAATTCCTGTGTGCTGTGATGGAACAAGTTCTACAGACATCGGAAGACAGGTTCCCAAATTACCTTATTTGTTTTAAATGCTAAATTACTGGGTTCAAGCTCTCTATTGTTGATGGAAATATATTTACATATTTTAACACATTTCACACAAAGATATTATAATACTGGTGTCCAGAGATAGAAGGTCATTTCATGGAAAATTAAAAATCATTTCTGCCATCTATCAAATTATCTAGTCTTTATAGTACCTAACTTTGTTCACTTGTAAAAAGTGCCTTTTGAGACTCACGCCCATGTTCAATCATGAGATACAGAATAGTCAGAAATTGATGCATACTTTTAAAATGAAATGGTATAAACTAATATTATCATTAGAAATGTGAGGAAAAAGACACAGCTGCAATGGAATTTTTTTTTACACTATATGGTTATATGTTGCTGTGATCGATTAAATAAATATGCTTACTTGCCTATTGCTGAACATGATAAAGTTAAGCAAATGAAGAATGATAAAGGAAAGGAGACACCAGCCAGACAAAAATGAAGCATTAGATAAAGAAATAAAGCTATGTTACAAATGACAAGAATAAAAACACATGTGTAAACTAAAATATAACTGGTAGCTAGTAATAAGTGTGAGAACTAGCAAACATTTATAAATAGTGTTTCAATACTGTTTGTTTAAGAGTGTGTGAAAGTTAGGACAGGAAAACTTACATATATACAACAGCTCAAAGAGGGACTGAAATTTCCACATAAGTTTAAAGGCATTATAACAACTTTTAAACATACAAAATGAAGTAATTCCCATCTTTTTGTTAAAAAAACTCTAGAGGGTCTATGGCTGGTAGTGAATTGAGACATGGATCTTTTAAGATGTGGCTTCCTAGCTAATGCTATCAACATGGATGATCATGTGGGAGGTTCTGCTTCATTTACTTGCCTGGAAGTTTTTGGATTTCAGCATTCAATAGACTAGTAACAATTTGGTCCCCTCATCTGCAACAGAGATGTTGTAATAAGCATGATAATTACTTTTGAACCTCTACCATGAAATTCAGCTTTCAGGAAGACAAGAATAGCAGGAAGAACCAACAAAACCACTCCATAGGTCTTAGCCACACGACCTAGTAGGTTAAGGACTCATGGGATCAAAAATTAATACAGATACACAATAAAAGGCTTGAGAAAAAAATCTCTAAATAGTTTTCAGTGCGTTAAAAACTTACTTAAGCATTTCAAGGAAGATGATGGAGTATATAAACAGTATTAGATTAAAAATAGAGACTTGTAAATTAAGTCTTTTTAATGCAAAAGTAAACATATAAAGAACCATATGATAATACAAGTAATTAGAGAGTCTGGATACTATATATGTGTTATCTTGAAAATCTTGACCTTCTATTGAACAAATGGTAACTGCTAAAAGATTCTAAAGTATAAAGAGTAATAGTTTACACAAACTTAAAAATTTAGGAAATGTCTGTCCTTCAAATTTTGAGACAACTTTATTCACTGTTTGAGAAGTTTTATATTTTGTTACCACAGAAAACAAGTCTGTGAATTCATTATATGTTATGAAAATTCTTGAATGACGAAGACCCCTGAAATATCTCTCATGGCAGTGGATTGCTCAAATGATCTAATGTCTCAGAATGCCTCCTTTGCAGTTTCTTCTGAGTTTTGCATATAGAACAGCAGAAAGGCAACTGGCAGAGGTGATGTAGCCTTGAAGTTTAATTTAGTCAGGATTTTAACAAAACTCTCTTCTCAAAACCCCAAAAGATTATCATTGACACTAGATAATAAGAAGTAAATTAATTTAATTATGATAGAATCAATGATCTCAGTCTAAAGAACCAAACCAGATATAATATATATATGAAAGTATAAAAGGTTGAGGTGAGTCCATTGATATTTAGGGATATTAATGACTAGTGACTGCATTGTTATTTACTGTAATTTTTGGTGGTAGATTGTGTCTTAAATCTTCTTTAAGATTTTCTTCTGTGGTGTTATCAATTGTTTGTGGTTTCCTTGGTGTATCTGGATTAATAAAGTTGAAGATTTTCTCCTAAGGCTTTCTGTATTGCATACTCTGTAGATACTTATTGTTTAGATCCATGATTTATTTTCAGGAAATATATTGATTACTCCACGTTTAGTGATTGAAAGCTTTGCTAGATATAGAAATCAAAGTTATCAGCCTTGCTCATTTGTGTCATTAGAATGTCTCACCAGTGCCTTCTTGCTTTCAAAATTTCCATTGTATAGTCTGTCCAGTCTTATCTTCTTACCTTCTGCAGAAGGTTTGGTGAAGTTCAAACTGTATCTTCTTGCCAGGTAAACTTCAACAGAAGTGTCCTATGCTCCTGAAACTAATGAAATGTGCTTTCTGGGTGGAAGCAGTGGCTCGACTACTTGAGAAGTGACACCCATTAGAAAAGTTTTCAATTATTATTGGAATGTGTTAGACCAAGAGCACTCTTCTCTGTCAGGTTAGATTTGAACCTGTTCATCATTTACCTTTCGTAAACAAGTGCGAGGAGATCCATTTTTCAGATGCCAAGGTCAAAAATTTCTTCCATATAACAGTAAATGGTAACCAGGGAAGAAGTGACACAGAGACCAAACACCTTCTGAAAAAGAAATTCAGTTAGATAATTCAGCTCAAAAGTGTCTTGTAACAAAGTCTTGGATCACGCAAACCTCTCAAATCTTCTCTTCTGTTTAGCTTGGTTGGAACCAAATTTATACACTTCAGAGGTATTTCTATATTGTTAATTTGCTCTGCCTACAATGAGGTCTACATATTCATTGCCCACATCTTCAATATAATACAATAGCAGCAAGGGAATCTAATTCACTAAACAGGCTTATAGGGGATTCCTTCCTTTATAACCTTCATAGACACTCAGGAATCCCCAGATCTTACTAAACTAGACAGAATTTACTCACATGGAAATGGTGTCAAGAAACAACTGAAACATTTATCTGTGAACTCATTGAACTCTCTATCTCATCAAATTGACACCTATAAAAACACACTATGTATAAAATGTAAAATACTTGCCTCTTTTCCTCATTTTTGATGCACAAATGCTAGAGATTGCCAAGGGAATGGACGAATTTGAAAATTCTTCAGTTTCCATAGGTACCAGAGACAAATATTGCATTATGAGCAGTGAACCAGAGTCAAGACATGTACTTAAAGAAACAGAGTTGTTAATATCTATCTCATAACTTAAAAATTTTAAAGGTGTAGTCAATCTGTTTCATGTATTAACATTTTTGCCATCCAATATAAGTTAACAAATATTTCCATTTTTATAAGCTTTAATTTTTTTTTGTCCTTCCATTGTCTATCCAGATGACTTGATTTAGGATTGTTCTTCCTACATCTCCAGTCTTATGAAAAGCAGTTTTGAATAAAGGTTTCCAGTATTGATTGAGATGGATTTGAATCCAGTTTGCTGTACAGAGCATTGCTTTTTATTTCTACCTGACTAAACATCCTACATGTTCATATTACAGATCTGCAGCAAAGAGTATTATAATTACAAGTTGGAGTCACATAGCAGACTGTCTGTTCCAATAACAGGAAAAAGATTTGTGTGTGGAGCATGGATTCTCCCTTCATAAAAGATGAAGAAGAAGAGTGTATTGTGTACAAACAGTGGGAAACAGAGTAGGCTGATCACAGACTGAAGTTTAAGATGGTGAGCGGCAGGGGTCTCCATCATAAGGAAGGACCTGATAGGGCACAGTGAGTGACTTTCTCTGTAATTTCCCAACACATATTAATTCCTTCCATGCAAATGAATACAGACAGTACTGGTGGGTGCCCTGGCCTGCAGGATCAGTCAACTAAGGGTCTGGAAGAGATGGAGTTTGACAAAGAATGGGAGGAGATGCAAAGAATGGAGACAAGGCTGGAAAGTCTGCTCAAGTCTCAGAGTTTATTGTAACTTGATATAGTATATAAATGTTTCAGGGAGGCAACACCTGCTTGCTGATTACATCACTATATAGGGAGGTAGTCCCCCACCTGCTGGTTACATCACAATCCATGGAGGTAGCCCCCCACCTGCTGGCTGCAACACAATCCAGGGAGGCAGCCCCCCACCTGCTGGGTGCACTACAAGGAAATAGTAACAGTAACCAAAAGCAGGGGGTTAGTCATTGTGCAGAAAGAACAAAGTATCTATCATGGCATGGTGGCCAGGACCACAAGGAGCCACAAAATGTATCATTCATTCCTGGGAGAGAACCTCCTGGTTCAGAGAACAGTTCAACAGACTGAGAAGAAGGAAGGGAAGTCTTTCCCACACTTAGGGTCTCCACAGGTGGGTATACAATTTAGGGTGGATAGATCGAGCTACCAATTTCCAAATGGGAACAATTCAATGCAGATATGTGTAATCCCGGTTGACACAGTTAAGTCAGCACAGATGTGCAGATGTACACACACTGACACAGCCATGTCATGCTGTAATTACGCAGGCAAACCACACTGTCATTATGCCTCATTTCTGAGAACTACCTGATATGGAATAGAGCTTTGCCACACTGGGTCACCTCTGACCTCCAACAGGCCTAAGGCCAAAGCTCACTCCATTATGAGCCTGGGTGCTGTGGCATGTGACACCATGGTTAGATAACTGTGACTCCCCTGATGTCACACAGGTAATAACAGCATCCTCATCTGTGATTCATTTTCCCTATGGAGTCACACCTGTGCTAAAAGATGATGGGAAAGTAAGCAGTGTTGTGTTGAAAGATGGGGGAATTTTGACGATTGGGGTTGTTATGGCTTCCAGCAGTCACTTCTGATTCAGATTCCACCTGGAGTTAACCTGTGCTGCAGGATAAGGAAGTGTGTATAATTAAGGGGCAGTGTGTGAAAATGTCAGTCCCTCAGGTGACCATCTGGTTCTCAGTGAGTTGATTATTCATGTATGTGCATCATCTATCTACCCCTCATCCCTCAGCTGTAAATCATCTCTCATTCATGTCATATGACTTTAGGTCACCTGTTCTTTACTTGTGCATTATGTTTTTTTTTGTCTGAGCCAGGGCGATTTTCATAAGCTCCAGGGACATATATCAGTAACAGACTCTGTGAAATGTAATTACTTGGGGTTAAATGGGGCATGAGGGGTCAGAGCTCAAGGATCATGTGGTATCAAGCAAGGTCACATAGGCACAAAGCTGTGGACCCACAAACCCCATCACATATCCTGATCTTCTGATTATATGCTTCCCTGTGTTATTGTATAATATGGCTCACATGCATCCCATAATAACCCATCACCAACCTCAATAATCAGCTATTCCATAACTTTCAGTCACATCACATAATATGCCATACAGCCATCCCATAATAAGCATTCAGTCATACATAGTAAGCAATCACCCAATGTTACCTACCCACTCATTTCATAATAACAGCCATCCTATAATACCCATGCATCCCATATGCCTCACCTTAACACAACTCACTGAGATATCTCATAATATGCCTCATACTCATCCTATAAGAAGTAATCACACACCGCATAACACACTGAGCATCAATTCTATTTAGTATACAATAAAAACCTCAAGCAAGATATTGTGGAAAAGCTTGAATATCGGGGAGACAGGAACAAACCACAGCCAATTCTGACCCTGCCAACTCCTCAGGATAAAGAGGGTATGTCCTGTCCCCACGAGTGTTCAGACTGACTGGGATCTCAGAAATCATGAGAGAACTTCAATCTTCTGACTTACATATTTTTTTATTCCTACCCAGCTATTCTACTTCCTTGTCCAACTCTACTAAACATGTGTGCCCTGGACTGGCTCTGTATAGCTTTGAACTCAGAGATCCAGATAAATTTCTGTCTCCCATGTGATGGGAGTAAATGCTTGAGTCACCGCTGTCTGACCTTCATGTCTTGGCTGTGGGTGACAGTGTACTCTGATATTCCTGACAAGTCGTTCATTAAATATACACTATGTTACCGCAGTTCACTGATGCGGGCTATGTTTCTGTATGCTGTGAAGGTCACTGATTAATAAAGGGACTGTTTCGCCCATGACAGGGCATCTTAAAGGCAGGTAGCACGAAATCCAAGCATAGATAGCAAGAATGGCAGAGCCACCAGAGTCTTGATCCAGCTGCCCAAGAATTCACATGTAAACATTGAGGTAAACCACAGGCCATATGGTAAGAAAGAGTAATAGAAATAAGTTAACATAGGCCTAACATCATGTAATGAATATAACCATCTGAGTCATTTGGGGAGGGAAAGCGGCTGTGGGTTTGTTTGGATCTTAAACCACAGAGTCACTTTTGGTAGGTCAACACACTGAACCTCAGTCCTCATCTGTTGCCATGTCCCCACCCCCCATATGGCTAGTGTCAAAATTTTCAGTTCTCAGTATAAACAGAAAAAAATTATAAAAATAAATAATTTAATCAGCTCCCCTACTACCCAACAATTTGGGGTAAAAAAAAGGTCTGAGCATCCACTTATTCTCCCTGCCAACACAAAAAACAAACAAAAAAGAAATTTAAATATTTGTTTTCTAGTTTTTCCAAAAAAGTATCTTCAAGAAAACATACTGTTATTTCTTAACTTGACTAAACTATTTGACATTTGGTACAGTGCCTGGGGATTTTTTCAGGGTTTTTTCCCTTAAAGTTTTAATAGTTTAAATTCCCCTCCAGTTTTCTTAATCTTAACTGAAAAATTTATTTTTTTGTAAGTTTTAATTAAGGTCATATTTTTGTCCTCTCTGACTGCAGAGAAACAAACTACATTTTTCAGAAAGCCTTCATATATCTTAAGGGGCAAAACACAGTAACAAAGCAAAGAATGAAGCCCTTTTAAAATTAATTCTTAAAAATTAAAACTTTAATAATTTAAAATGTTAATTTAGTGTCAATGGTAAATTCTTTAAAATGTAAATTTAATATAAATTTAAAATAAAATAAAATAAATTAAAAAGTTTTACTGCTGTATAAAATTCAAAATTTTACTACATTGAGTAGATTTATAGGGTTTCACTTCAGTATGACATATTTTCTTATGATTTAAAAGAATTACTGATATGTACAAAGGCTGAGACACACTGATTACATTGACAGGAGTTTTTCCAGGTTATTTTATGTATTTTAAGATCACAATGATATGTAAAGGTTTACTCCACTGACTAAATTTAGAGATTTTCTCTCCAGTATTTGATCCTGAAGAGATTCTCTTGAAGAATAGTGTGTCAAGCAAAGGCTTTCCTAAAGATTGTATTCATAGTTTCATTACAGTATATATTCTTAATGCCTTTGAGACTGACTGTCATAGGCAAATGCCATAACAGACTGTGTACATATGTAAGGTTTCTCTTCAAGTTGACTTTATTTTTGCCTGTAAACATATTAAACTCATGTAAAGCTTTACATCAAATAAATGGTTGAATCTTTATATCTGTACAAGTTAAGTTTACAATTTGGTACAATTGTAAAAAGGAATTAGAACATAAAGTATTAACGCTGTCTTTATAGTCATGTTCTTCTTCATTAAGTGTTTTGTTACATCTTTGAAAATACCAGGAATAGTAAGATTTTTTCTATAGGAGATTTTGTACATAATTGAAAAGAACTGGCAAAACTCATCAGTTAACCACCTTTCTTACATTTATAAAGTTTCTATAATGTGAGTCTTACTACATTTGATAAGTAAACTAGGATAAATAGAAGGATTTACCTAGTCCTAGTACTCACAAAGCATTTTTGCACTGTGAGTTTGTTGCGGTATTAACAATAAAGCTGGAAAACCAATGACTTGCATACTTGAATTCAACAAATCTTAACATAGGGACTGCTACATATCTTCTATTTGTTGTCAATATGTACCTTACATCTTTTCATGTTCTCTACTCATATGGCTTACATTCAGAGAAAGATATCATGTGCCTAGAAACAGATGAATAAGAATAAAATGTTCCTACATGGAATTCACACAATTTGCCTGTCTGTTATTATTAGATATGCAGTCTGGGTATTGAGGTTTCTACAGAACTGCCCCTTGAATCTTGACTGTAACTGCCCTTCTCACTGAACTAACCACAATCATAACAGCTATATACAAAAAGCAAGCTTTACTATAGAGTTTGTTCTTATTAGAAGATTTGGGAGACATAGTTACCATGTCATCAATATATATGTTTTTTAAAAGGAATAATAAGGAAACAATTGAATGACAGTTTGCCAGCACAGCTCCTGTGGGGCTATTCAAATGGTGATATTTGCTAAGGCATCTTTACTTTACTACTTTCTCAAAACTATGCCTTGCAATTCACTTACATGAAAGTGAGCTGTATGGCTTTCTCAAAATTTAATAATTATGGATGAACATTAAGCTGTGATTATTTACATTACTTCTTATGCCTAACACTTTTAGGACACATTACAATTTCTACAGAGGGACATTTGTATAAGCTGGTACATGGAAATTACCTTATGTGACTTTTAGATCATTGACAACATTCAATAGTATAATCTTCCTAATGTATCCTAAAATATACTACCAGAAAATATATTTTATATTATACAAATATTTTCAAAACTTAAGTTACTGCCTTTTACAAACATTGCACCTGGCTATTCTATTCAGCTCATTTCTTTTATTTCTTCATCAAATTACATAATAGCACTAGTAATCCAGAAATTGTTGACCTCTTATTTTAAATTATGAAGAAAAATGCCATCTTTCCTTCTTGGTAAGATTCCTTTACATCTCCAGTCCATGCAACTGATTAATATGCATATCACCATAGGTAACTGCATTTTATAATATCTCATAAATGTCTATAACAAAAAGCATGACACTGATAACACTGTGAAGGTATACATCTTTGTCAATATATTTATATTTCTGGTTTTTCCCACGCATCCCATGACTTAAAAATAATATGATAAAATCAACATGCCACTTTTTGAAAAACTGAATACATGATTTACCTCTGTTATTTCTGTACCCTTTAAATGGTATATTACCTTCCAAAAATGTTTATTAAGCATAGAAAGAGAAGTAAAGATATCTACAGTGTAAATAGACTATTCATGAAAGAAGCTGTAAGAATAATTTCTAAATACAAGAAAGTAATTAAAATGGACAAACCGGTAATATTGGCACACAGTTATAACCCGAGCACTCAGACAGCAAAGGCAAGCATATCTGACTCTTAGTTGATGGTGAACCCATTTATTCACTGATGCCCATTCTGTGTTAATTTTCCAAAAATGTGAATTATTCAAATTTAAAGAATAATGTTAATAAGATATTACTAAAAACCATTGCATGGTTAAACAGTTACAAATAGATGAAAACATTAGCAATATACTTATTGAAAATAAATAACTAACAAAACAGGATAGATGACTTGATATTAAAGAGTTCTTGCTCTCTTGCATGTAGTAGGGCACAGTTGCCAGTATTTATGTGAATGATCACAACTTTCTATTATTCCAAGTTTAGGGTTTCTGAAAGAACTTTTTGAACACTGTGAGGAGCAGTTAACACATGTTTTGCATAGCCATGTGAGTAAAATTCTTAAATTCATTAAAAAGCTCCAACCAAACATAAAAAACTGGCAAATTTTAATTTTCAAGCTATGAGTCAAGCTCAGTGCACGTGTATATCCTTGACATAGACAAAAAGCTACATTCTTGGCATATTACCAAATTGTATAAAAACAAAAAAGGATCTAAAAATGTTGATCCACCTCTCATCCCAAGTCTTAGGGTTCAAAGCCAGGTCAATATATGAGTTGAAGGCCAACCTGTTTCATCAGAGAAACTTTCAGGACAGTTAGGAACATATACCCATAACTTATTCTCAAAAAGAGAAAAATTAATATTGCAGGCTTACAAATTACTTTAATACTGAGTATCATTGCCTGTTACTATATCATATGTAATTCAGAGATAGAGTCTATTAATGGTAGTAAAGGCATGATAATTAAAAATGCAAGCTAGCTGCTTAGTATCAAACAGAATGCAGTAGACACTGAGAACAGAAAATCAATTGAGGCTCTAGAAGCTCATATCACACTCCAAATGATAAAATGTATACAGAATGGCTCCTCCTACTAATGGTTTGATGAGCAATCAAAAAAAAGTCACCAACGAGAAACAGATGTTCAAGTAAATCATCCTGGCTAAGTCATTTATTATTCAGTCAACTATATTCTGACCCAGGTCTCAAGGAAGTCCATAAAGAAAATGTACTTTGTCACTTCAAAGATCCTCACAATTTGCTAAAACAATCATATTACTTAAATTTCCAGCCTCTTTCAACACTTGCAGGGACCTAGGCATCATACAAGAGATAAAAACTAATATTCAGGGTGTAAATTCATCAGATATATAATTCTGATAGGAATATCTCACTAAGCATTGCTGTGAGGCCATAAACAATGGAATTTTGTTCACATCTGTCTGTACTTTATTGTATACTATAACAATTTTTCTTATAGAGATAAGCAAATTTTTCCACATAACACATTATGTTTTTTCCACATTAATGTATTTCATCAACAGGGCACATTTATATTTGCAAATAAACAGAAAAATGATTTCTCTTTGAGATGTATAATTTTGATGAAGAAATGATGCTTCATAACTAGACCTATTCATTTATGAGAATTATGACATGCTCAGTGCCTGTTTTATAGCTCCGGCTGACATAGAAAACTACTATCTCCAGCTATTAAGAGAGCTTTCCCCTTTTGGCATTAGTTTCAGGATCAAGATGTGGTCTTTGGCTGGCTCTTTTACCCTCCACATAGGACTATATACATTCCATATGTTTGCTAGAGTAAACAAAGTAAAATGGATAATATAATGCTAGACAAATTATAGACATTATCAATATTTTTAGAAAAATATTGTTGGCTAAATATCACTCTAGAAATATTAAAATGAAATGGCCTCACGATCTTTCTGATATACTTAAAGACTATTACAATATAAAGAGGCTTTAACATTGTACAAAGTTGCTTCTGTATAAAGTGAGACTTTACCACACTCATTTTAATTGAATGGACTGATATATGATATATGATTTATTTATCATGATTTAGATGAATTCTGATATATGCAAATGCTTTGCCACACTGAATAACTGATAGGTTTCCACTCCAGTATGTATTATATTATGCTTTCCATCCCGTATGTATTATATTAAGTTTTCCAAGACTACTTTCATATGCAAAGGCTTTACCACACTGATTCCATTCATATGGTTTCTTCCAGTATGTGTTCTTTCATGACTTTGAAGATAACTGATTTGTGCAAAGCCTTTACCACAGTGATTGCATTCATAGGGTTTCTCTCCAGTATGTGTTCGTTTATGGTGTTGAAGATAACTGATTTGTGCAAAGCCTTTACCACACTGATTACATTCATAGGGTTTCTCTCCAGTATGTGTTCTTTTATGGCTTTGAAGATGACTGATTTGTGCAAAGGCTTTACCACAATGATTACATTCATAGGGCTTCTCTCCTGTATGTGTTCTTTTATGAATTTGAAGAGTATTGTGACTTACAAAGCATTTACTGCACTGATTACATTCATAGAATTTCCCTCTAGTATGTGTTCTTTTATAGCTTTGAAGATGAGTGGGTTGTGCAAAGTCTTTACCACACTGATGACATTCATAGGGTTTCTCTCCAGTATGTGTTCTTTTATGGCTTTGAAGATGACTTTCATATTTAATGGCTTCAACACATTGAGTATATACACATGTTCTTTCGTGCCTGCAAAGAAATTTGGACATATAATACTTAATGCATTTAGTACACTGTTAACTCATTACATATTATGATTTAATTTTATGATTTTGGCTAAATGTGAATAGAAATCACTGTCATTTTCTAAAGTTTTTAAAATGTCCTTATACTCACGTTGTTTCCCTTTTTGGAGTGAATTTGCATCTTCAAAGACTCTGGTGGGGATAAGTTTTTTTTTATTACACAATTCCCACTCAATGACATATTTTTAAATGAAATATTTTACATATTTTAAAAAGCTGGAAATCCTCAGAGCTATAAAACTTTTATGGTATTTGTAAAATTTCCTATAATGCAAGTCATACTATATTTTCAATGTGTTCTAGACCCAACAAATATGTACACATTCTTAGCCCTCATAGGGTTTTTCTTCCGTGAATGTTCACATATTGACAATGAAGCTTACAAATTACTTAGTTTGAATAACATTCAAAAAGCATACTCAACATTGGGATTGGTACATATCTTCTAAATATTTACAAAAAGAGGTATGTTATATCTTTCCACATCTCGAGGCTCATATGGCATGTATTTGAACGACATATAATATATGCAGCATATAAAAAAAACCAAATCTTTTTCTTTTATTGAATTCACACACTGTGACTTTGTTTCTCAGAAATATATCACATAGGGTTGAAGGTTCTTCTAAGACAACTACACACAAGCACAATTTGTGTATGTAAGTAACACAGGCTTTACTATGTATAGTATATAGCTTTGCCTATAAAAACATTTTTATAATGTTAGTCTATATTGTAAATGTGAATCAGTTGTGTAATATGTGTAGTATAAAATAAATGGATCAAAAATTTAAATCATCATTCACATAGTGCTATAATTGAAGTAGTCCTATTGGTTAAAGTTCTGTATAGTGATCTTTTTTTTTCAAATAATGCCTTGCAAATTCAATTCACTTTCCTAAAATTGAGACATATAATTTTCTGAGAAATTAATAATCATCAATGCACTTTTAGATGTGTTTATTTGCACAAATACTTTTGTTTGAACTTTGAGAAAACTAAATTTTATCAAGGAACCATTTCTATCAGGTTGAACATAAAAATTTCCTTTCATGTCTTCTAGAAGTGTAAGAACATTCTTCAATATTGTGATTCTCCCAATTGAATCCTAAAATATGGTGCCAGAAAAATGTGTGAAATTTATTTGAAAGTTGTGAAAAATTAAGATTCTGTATTCACAGTAATTAGAACTATGAGCAATTTATTCAGCTCATTATTTTTCATTTAAATTACACAAGAGTATCCATAAAAAACACCCATTTTCTTACTTTAAAACATGAAAGAAAATTCATTCTCGCCAATAGCAGTGAAGTTCCCATAGGTATCCAGGATCACATCTTTGTAGAGATTCTTCTGGGAATTATCTAGCAAAGTCCACTCTTCCCAAGTGAAGTTGACATGCACATCATCATAGGTCAAGACATTCTAAAATATTCCATACATGTGTATAACAGAAATCACAATATAGAAAGCATTGTAAATGTATACTTCTTTGACTGTATAGCCACATATTTCTGATGCTTCCACATATATGATATGACATAAACATTATACTGAAATTACTAATCACATTAGAAGAAAACTTAATAACATGTTCAACACTATCAATTTTGTACTATCTGATTGGTATAATATCTTGAAAGAGAAATGCCTATTAATAAACATAGAGAGACAAACATGTCCACAGTACAGAGTATACATGAAAATAATTGTATGAGCAATTACTAACTATATAAAAGAATCTGAAATGAACAAACTGTCAGCATTTGCACCCATGGTTAATCCTACCACTTCCTAAGATAGAGGTAGTTAAATCTTCTTCTGAGTTTAATACAGGCTTAGATTATAAAACTAGGTCAAGGACAGCCAAAATAAATATGAAACTCATGTCTCACAGGCAGAAATTAGTCAATCAAGGATATATAAAACTCAGGATTTCATCAAAGTTTCTACAAAGACTTATGTATTCACTTTAGTTCAATATTCTTCTTCCAGAAATGGAAATTACCCTAACTTAAGTTGTAATATCAGTAAGATTTTATTAAAAGGCAGTGCATCTTTAAACAGTTACAAAAAGATAGATAAAATCATGAGTGCTACATATTTGAATGGTAAATAATTAGCACAGAGAAGGGCAGATGGCTCAGTGTTACAGAGCACTTCCTATATGTATAGGACGGTTCAGTTGCCAGTACATACAGAAACAAACATAATGATTATTTCAAGTTTGAGGGTTCAGAAATAATATATTGAAGAGTCCAGTTACACATGTTGTATTATCTATGCATTTGAATAATATACTCATTTTAAAAACTTCAGAAAAGTACAACAATGGAGGAAGAAGGCCATGATCTTGCAATCCAATTACTTAAAAGACATGGATAGTATTAATATAATGAATTAATGCCATCCTGGGAAACAGAATGATAAATAGTCTGGCAAATTTTACAATTCACTGTATGGGTAAAGCTCAGTATAACAGCATATTCTTAACATAGACAAAATGCTATATTCTACGCACATTACCCAATAATATCTGAACAAAAAGCCAGAAATATTGGCTTGATATTACACAACTTTTATTTACTATTATATTAAATCCCAGAGCCAGATATTGAGGAAAAGCTCCATTTTCAGAAAGAGAAACAAACCAAAGACAATTCTCACCTAGCCAAACTCTCAGGCCAAACATGTAAGTACTATTTGGATGATTGTCAGCTTGTCTGATAGCTCACACAGAATGGCTGACTCTCTGACTTCTCCTGCGTCATATATTTTTTCCTTGTCCAGCTATTTTATTTCATGGTTCAACAATCCTAGAGCTAGGATTACAGCTGTGAGCTACCACAGCATGGTTAATAGTTTGTTTTTTTTAACACTCAGAGATCCAGAAGATTTCTGTCTTTGGAGTGATATTAGAAAAACAAGCACTTGGAACCACTCAGTGGACTTCATATATTGACTGAGTGTGAATCAGTCATCTGATATTCCAGATTAACTTTTTTTTAAATATATATTATTTCACTATAGTCTCCCCTTAATTCCAGGACTTGCAAGTCAGAGACATTAACATCTATAAGGCTAAGTTTATCTCAGTGTACAGAACAACTTACAGGACAGTCAGAGTTACAAACTAACCTTCATCACAAAAATAATATCTATGTATCTGGCTACCATACTCTTTTAATCAGAATTTTGTTTGCTTTGTTGTATTTCATGTGATTCAGAGATATAGTCTATATTAGTATAAAGTAAAATTATGACAATATTAGAAGGAAGCTGGTTGATAAGTTACCTCTAGCATATTAGACACAAAATACAAAATATGAATTGAAGTTCTAGAGCCTCATATCAAACCCACAATGAGAATTTTCCTTGATAAAGTGTCCTACTATCTGAGGATCCACAAGCAATCAAAAGAAAGTCACCACAAAGAAAAACATGTTCAAATACAGAAAATATATTTAGTCACTTAAATGAGCTTCATAATCTGCAACATCCTCTACAAATGTACAAATATTCAGTCTTTTCTGACACTTTCCAAAAAACATGGCATAATGATGTAGGGAAAATCTTTTTGTATTCTGTGAATATTAATTTTTAAATAAAGGAGCTCTTTTGACCCTTGGTGAGTATTGTAGAAGTAGGTGGGCAATTAGAATTGGTAGGAAAAGAAGGGTGGAGTCAGAGACAAATCAAGAAAGTCACCTAAAAAAAATACATGTAAAAAACGCAAAAATGCCATGGGCTATGTGGCATACAAATTAATACAAATAAATTAAGTTAAAATAAAAAACTAACAATGTGCATAGGCCAAACAACATAAAACAAATAAACCTATATAAGCCATTTTAAAGGCCTAAATAACTGCAGACTATTAAGCAGGTCTAAAACAAGTCTGTAAGTCTAGACCTCTAGCCATCCAGAGTGAAAAAACCATTACAACAGCCTAATAAGCAGAAAAAAACAAAGATTCAAAATGTTAACCCACCAGATAAATAATGCTCTGGTGGGAAAATCTAATCAATCATAGTATTTGGACACAATGATGGAATATGGTTTACTTCTGTCTGTAGTTAATTGTGTGCTACTAAAATTATTTTATAAAGAATATGCAAATTTATGAAGTTGAGATTTATTACATTTGTAGTGTTAGAACAACTCTATTTATTGTGTAATTAGCAAATAAATTCTGATCCTCAAAGGTAACATTTATATTGCCTGAAACTTTCTGTTTGGTGTATACAGCTATGTAAAACAAAAAGGAACCATCAGAATGCATACAAGTTTATTTTGTTTCTTAAAATCCTTCAGATATAAAAGTCCTAAAGTCTTACTATTCTGTAACTGTCCCTTTAAACCCTGCTGCAGCCCAGAAGCTGGTAATTCAAGCAGCTTAACAGCTTGAAATATCAATATCTTAATAGTGATATCATGTAAAAATCAGAAGAAAAGTTAATTTTTAGCATGCAATTCTCAGAAAACCACCCACTTTCCAAAAGAGAGAAATGGAGACATAATGAGGGAATAATAGACCAAGGCGAGACTAAAACACAGCAAGGAAAACATCGAATACATATCTTTGTCTCAGAAACATGTGCCTTAAATTTCAAAGAACTTTGATGCTCATGTCCTTGCAACTTACCGTGTAGGTCTCCCTTACATTACTGTCAATCCCACTATATCACTATGTCTCCACAGATCTTTTATACCTTTAGTATCACAGCATATTATGGTCTATAAATGCAAGCCAAACGTATTTCTTTTCTCTGTGTAAAAGTCTAAAGCTAAATGATTGTTGTTTAGGCCAGACCTCAACTCTGTACTGCTTTTCTTTTCAAATAGTTGTCACCATGTCCAACTATCAGCACTACACATTTTCAAGGAAACTGAGCATTTATAGTGTACCAGTCCAGACTGTTGTTTTGTCCATGTAATTGTCCCCTGATCAGCTTGATAGAAACCTCCTATGTGATATGGAAACGGTCCTGGTGGCTAGAAGAAAAACAGGAGTGTCAGGATTGTAATGGTGTGGGACCATATATCTGGAAATCCCTGGTGAACTAATGTGTATCTCAGTATCTTAATCTCTAACAGGCCTCATTAGCATATACTGAACTTTGAGTTATTTTAAGGCAGCCATACAAAGCTATCTGCTCTGAATGTTGTATACAGAGGCAACTCATGGAGCAAAGTTATTTACAGGCAAGAGTATGGGTCCAGGGAGTTTCCAGAACCACATAAGACTTCAAGGGTCACCATATCTGGTTACAGTCTAACATCCAAACCCATAAAGCACTGCCACCATAGCTTCAGAAGCTCACCAGAATCTACCTCTAACAATCTGAGAAAATAGTGCATCAATCAACATGTTCTGGTGTCCTGGATGGCCCATGATTCCCTCTCTGCTCCCTACAGCAGCTCTCAGAAAAGAACACACAAAAACACTAATGCCCACTTTGTTATAATGTCAAGTTTAGATCCTGGTCTTAGCAATGACACTGTACCACTTTTGAAAGGCAGGTCAGACTGGAGGCCTTGATTGTCTAGGGGGGAATTAATGACAAGAAAACTTCCCTTAGGGTTACACTTTGCTTAAAAACAAACCACAATGATTTCTGGCCTGTCTTTTACTCCAAACCTAAACATTTCAAATCCACAGAGAGAAGCATTTCAATGGCACTTGCCTTGGCTCCAATAGCTGTCCCTTCTATCATCCTGCAAACCATAGGCACTTCCCATTCATCCTCCTGGACACAATTGGCTAGGATGCACAGCCAATTAGCCAATCACTGTGCAGTACAATAATTCTCTCTCCCTCAGGTGGGAAGCTGTCCAAAATATTAAAGATTAAGAGAGATTTTAGAACAAAAATGAGGTGTGTTTTGTGGCCGCAGGCTGAGGTCACGCAAAATAAATTACTTTTTATCTGATTGTCCTAACGACCTCAGACATTCAGGAGAGAATACTAGGGACCTGATTACAAACAAGATGGCAGGCCTTTCTCTCCCCAGAAGGCTAGATGTTTTCTCCATTGCTTTAGGAATTTTCTCCTGCAGCTTATTTCAAACTCTTGACAACTTAACAATAATAAGAAAGTGTTGTCTTCACAATACATAAAATACTTCAAAATGAATGGAGCAATGAACAATGCCTTTATGAGCACAATTGTTAGCTAGTATGTCTTACTAAATTTGGATCTGAATAAAAACATGACAGTACTATTCATGATGTTTGTTTTAAAATAACTGAATGGATATATCTCTGTATGTACTTAGAAAGTGATTTCATTAAAACATTTCACTGGATGTGCTCCAGAAAGTCCAACACTGTCTGATTACCATTGCAAAGAATTTAGTAGTTCTGTCCATTGTGCTCCGTGTCTCAGCTGAGTCTCAGCATATATGAGAATTACTAAGAACTAGGTTCTAAAGGAAAGAGATAACCTTTCCAGCCACACCCAGAGCAATCTGTGAGAATGAAAGACCTTTTTTTCTTCAATATCCTTTATGTGGGTAAGCTGACTTCAGAACCTCTGACCCAGATGAAAGGAAGATTTATTACCTCAAAAGACCCAGATTAGTAGAGGCTTCCCATTTAAAAACATTGAATTAAGTAAAATTCTTTGCAGGAATACCTAATTCTTTGTTTATTCATTTATTCCAGAGGTAGTCAGTATGACTGCCAAGAATGGCCATCACAACAAAAATAAAAGAAGAAATGAAAAAAAAAATTCTTTCCTGTAAAAGGTACTGATAACATGGGTGTTATTTCAGCACCTGTGCTTTTTCTAAACTGAGAGAGTATGAAGATTTTTTTAGGGAATATAGACATGTTCTAGACATGGTAACAAAGATTTATTTCTCTTCCTATGTACCCTCAGTTAAGAAATGCAGTTCTGAAGATAATCAACGTAGAAGCAGAAAAATTTAGCAGCCTTACCACCTCAAGGTTATGCAGGAACATTTTTCCATATAAAAATAATGGAATAAATGTCTCTGCCAGGATTATCTTGTACCACAACATTTAGCTGGAAATCAAGGAAATCACACTGTAAAATTATATTTCTTTGAAGTCTATGGTACCTGTCAAGCATGATGTTGGTCTAAATGATAGATGTAATAATGCCACAATTAAAAAAAAAAAGTTTAGAAAACATGAATTGAAAAAAACATCAAGAAAAAAAATCACGTATCAGCTTCTGTTCTCTGGTCTTATGTGGCTCTGCTAAGTTACATTAAGCTTGAAACAAATCTACTGCCATTGTATGGTATGGCTCAGAAGGAGGCCAGAACTCCTTCCATGCAGGAAAGAAGAGTTTATTTTATGTATCCCTTACTGATGTCTCTCTCAGGCCTGTGACATCATTGTAGAGAATTCAATTCATTACTTTTGATCTTTAAAACATTTTAATTTTAGTTATATGTGTGTTTCAAATGCATGGTTCTGTGCATCTCAAGAAAAGACAAAAGATGACGGAGACTATTGTTAAAGCAAATATTTAGCTATCATAATGGTTCCAGGAATAGCACATAGGTTCTCTGTAACAACACCCAGTGTTATTCACTATTGAGCAACACCTCTAGCCCTTCTACTTATTTGAAATATATATCTATACATTAAACTTAAAAAATATTGTATCACTTTACCCTTTTTCTCTACACTTCATTTCTGCTCACATACTTTCAATCCTATGTTTTCTTAGTAAATATGTGTGAATAAGTATTCTGAAATATATGGTGATAACTGAGTCTGAATTCTTTTTCTAAAATACACTGAGTTGTCCTAGTTTAACTTCAGAAGAGGTGCTGAGGTTTAGAACAATACCTCTTAAAAGCATTATAAGAATCAGACACCTGTCTTGGTCAAATCATTACCAAAAAATAAAGCAATGATTGTAGAGCCAGTATACCCTACAAATGAGTATGATAGTAAGACATTTCCTAGTAGCACACACACACACACACACACACACACACACACACACACACACACACACACACACATGCACACATGCACTCACTCACAATGTTGATTATATTTTGGGATTTTTTAAGACATTAGTATTCTTCAGCTGATCAAAAACTCCTACCCTATATTTTAATCAATAATATACTGACTATTTTATACCAAATTACAGTAAATATTTATATCTATACCATTTGCTTATTATTTGAAGCATAAAAATTTTCTATACAAGAGGAAGCATCTAAACAATTGTCTTTATATTAAATTTCCAGAGAACAGGAAGTAGGAGAAATTGTATACTCCTTACTAAGGTGTTTCCTTCCAATCAGTTTATATAAAGCGATATTAATCTTTATTTAAAATTTTCTAATTTAAAAACATGTTAACTAGTTCATTTGTAAAGTTTGCAATTTGTTTTGATGCTAAGACTCAGCATATGCAACATGAAACATTACCTATTAAAGTAAATAATCCAGCTACAAGTAATCCAATAAAATATTTTAGGATGTTTTCTAAAATATTTAGAAAATTCCCAAGTATTTTATTGAAGTTATTAGAATACCACTTTATTTGCAATTTTACTGGGATCAAAAATTAAAAACAGATTGATGTACACTTATATTCATAGTTCTACTATTACTTTTAATTCAATAGTTGTTATTGTATTTTTATAAAATGAAGAGTGACCATAGTAAATGACTAGAATTTCTATTAAAAACACTTGAGAAGCAACTACACAAGCCTGTGCTTAATATGATGCTATCAAAAGTAAAGTAGGAGTGTTTTTATAATAGTTACTCTGTCAGGATAATGAATCATGTACTGTCTAAATGCTTCTATAGCTTTGACAAAATACCATGAACATAGCCAATGCTTATAAAGGAAATACGTTGGGGTGGCATACATTTTCAGAGGTATAGTTCATTATTATCATGGTGCAAAATTGTGGCATACAGGCAGATTAAGTGTTAGAGTAGAGGGTAGGCATTTTATACATTGATATGCAGGCAAGTGGAAGGATTCTGTGACACTGGATATTGTAAAAAAACAAAAAGGGAGACCATAAAACCCACCCTCAAACAAGGCTGTACTTACTGCAACAAAGTTTTCCCTGGTAGTTCCAGGTCCTATGAGCATATGCGGGATAGTTACATCCAGACTAGAACATATAATACATAATAACATTCACAGGGAAATATATATCCTCTTGTGTGATTAAACAATACAGTTTAATATTTAATAAAAATATTTAATCAAAATATTGAGAAAAAAATAAATGTATAAATAAGTTTGTTTTCCAACCATACTTTATTGTAGCATAAAATTTTTTGGTGGGTTCCACATAAAGTCACACAATAGATTACATGAAATATTCTACTTATATTTAACCCAATGTAGCAAAAATGCAACGTTGATCTTTGTCCTATGAACAGTGTGGCTATTAAGCCATTTGTTTAATTCTGCTTATGTGTTTTGAGATGCCTGTTGTAGTAACTTTGCTTCCCATAACTTGTAAAAGTTCAACTTATTTTTCCCATCTTTTCAGGTGCCTAATGAAAACACCTATCGTTATTAATTTCACTACACCTTAGTGTATTATATTTTAATAATATTTAAACATTGATGTGAATCAGATGCCTTGTAATGAGGATAATAAAAAGTGGTTTTAGACATGTAAATAATAGGTTAGTCAGCAACATCATGGCACCCAAGGCTGTCCCTAATTAGCAGAACCCAGTAGCATTACTCACCCAAGGCAAGGAGATGCCTAAAACCCTATGACACTCATTGGATAGTATATAAGGAACAATCATAATCAAAGCTCTACTCCACACATCTGGAGAGACACCACCTTGATTTACCCTGCATCTGGAGAGATTTCCCAAGGAATCTGACCAAAAACAAGTGTTCTGTTAGAGACTAAATCTGACCTAGCCAACATACTTAACACAGAGGATCAGGTTTGGAGAAAGAAGCTTAGAACTTAATTGGGAAATAAGAATGTATTCATTGGATGATGAACATCAACATAATAAAAAATGAGTTTTGTTACACTAACTACACATATCTAAGTTCTTGCTCATAACCTAACATTTCCTCCAATTGTCTCCAACATTTGATGTCAGTTGTTTGGCAAGTCTCTGCAATTCTGACTGAAATTACCACAACTCTTATGAACAGACTAAAACCACAATCTATAGAAACAGCAAAAATGAATATCAATAGGAATAGTCAATAACCTCTCCTTTTTAAAACAAAGCACCAAATGCCTGCAAATAACAGTTATGAGTTTGTTTGCCTTGTAATATTTACAGGTTTACTGAGGAACTCACATATAATGGTCACTCATGCTCTCCCAGTAAGTAAGATTCCAAGACTCCAGCATTTTCTGAAGTCACAGAAGATAGTTTGTGTCCCCATGAAAAGCCTTATAAAGTACCTGGGCACTAGGAATTTTTGTTTCAAAGACATTTCCACTCAAAGAAGTTTGTGAACAGAAACTTAGAAGCCAAAAATATTAGAAATAAGTCATTCCTTTAACAGTGATTAATACTGGCTTTGCTATGCCTACAGCAGGTAACAATATGACAATGGAACACTGTTGCAGGGCAGTTCCCAGCATCCTGGCACTGCTACCAGCTAAAGCTGCAGCACTATGATCTCCACTTCACTGGTTTTCATCATCAGCCCTGGTTTGACTCATTTTCTAGCTTGATTTATATCCTGCAAATCTTCAGGGACTGGTTCCATGGATGCAAGTGACTACTCCAGACAATCCATGTGCGTCTTCTTCAGCCTCACACACATTCAAGATGGGCAAGATGGGTTGTTGCACAGGACCTTCAAGCCTGTTACCTCCACAATTTCTTCCTCCCTGGCCAAGATTTCCAAAGGTCTACTAAACAAACCTCACTGAGGCAAACTAAGAAGAAATTCCTCCAATTATCAGTCAAATGAACAGGAATGTTTAAATGCATCCCT